>CM059438.1:57687514-58279693 GCA_030390025.1 Squalus acanthias
AGAGCAGGAGTAGGCCATACGGCCCCTCGAGCCTGCTCCGCCATTCAATAAGATCATGGCTGATCATCGACCTCAACTCCACTTTCCCGCCCGATCTCCATATCCATTGATTCCCCATGAGTCCAAAAATCTCTCTATCTCAGCCTTGAATATACTCAAAGACTCAGCATTCACAGCCCTCTGGGGCAGAGAATTCCAAAGATGCACAACCCTCTGAGTGAGGAAATTCCTCCTCATCTCAGTCTTAAATGGCTTACCCCTTATCCTGAGACTATGCTCCCTCGTTCTAGACACTCCAGCCAGGGAAACAACCTCTCAGCATCTACCCTGTCAATCCCCTTCAGAATCGTGTATGTTTCAATGAGATCACCTCTCATTCTTCTAAACTCCAGAGAGTATAGGCCCATTCTACATAATCTCTCATCATAGGACAGCCCTCTCATCCCAGGAATCAATCTAGTAAATCTTCGTGGCACCACCTCCAAGGCAAGTATATCCTTTCTTAGATAAGGAGACCAAAACTGTGCACAGTACTCCAGGTGTGGTCTCACCAAGGCCCTGTACAATTGTAGCAAGACTTCCTTACTCTTGAACTCCAACCCTCTTGCAATAAAGCCCAACATGCCATTTGCCTTCCTTATTGCTTGGTGTACCTGCATGCTAACTTTCTGTGTTTCTTGCATGAGGATACCCAAATCTCTCTGAACACTAACATTTAAAAGTTTTTCACCATTTAAAAAATATTCTGTGTTTCTATTCTTCTTACCAAAGTGAATAACCTCACATTTCCCTACATTATACTCCATCTGTCACCTTACTGCCCACTCACTTAGTCTATCTATATCCCTTTGCAGACTCTTTGGCCGCGATTTTCCGAGTGGAGGCGGGTTGGAGCCGGCTTCGATGTTTGGTGGGTTCCGGTCCCGCTGCCGGTTTAATCCGCTTTGAAATAACGATTTTGGCTTAAGTCGGCTGATTAAGCCTGTTGTGCGCGCTACCCGACCCAATCAGTGGGTTCGGGTCTGCTGCTCGCCTCTGCTGACGTCTTTCAGCCAGCTGCATGTAAGGGGCCCATGCAGCCTGTTTTTGATCAATCCTATTCTGCTGCTTCTCGGTGTGGCACATCTCAAAATGACTGCTGCAAGATCAAAGGCATCTCCAAGATTCGACGATGGCTCCATCCATGCTCTTGTGGAGAGAGTGAGAGGGCGCCAAGAGGTACTGTTCCCCTCAAATGGACGGAGGAAGCCTCCTCAGCAAACCAAAGCAGCCTGGCTGCAAATTGCTGAGGAGGTGAGCGCCAGGTTTTTGTGTGCTCGCACCTGGGTTCAGTGTAGGAAAAGGTTCAATGACCTGCCACGCACAGCAAAAGTGAGTATAACATCACACTTACCTTCAATCTGCTCCCCATCTCCTCTCATCACCAGCACTCTGCATTGTCAACCTACTCCTGCACATCCCACTTTACCCTTACATCCCTTGCACCCTTAACCATCCCTCTCTCTCTATGTACAGAATCACTTCACCATTCTACTATGCACCCCTCACACTCGCTATCACTTTTATGCAATGACAACAACTAACAACGCATAGGGAGGGCCCTTGGTATTGGCACCTCACGCCATCTTTGTCTCCCTCTAAGCATCTATGCTATGAATTCTCTACACTCACTCCAACATTCTCACTCAAACTCCACTTGTGTCCCTCATTGCAGGATGAGAGTCAACAATAAGAGGGAGAGGGGCAGGACAGGAGGAGGGCCACCTTCGATTGCCCACTTGACCACCGCTGAGGAGGCTGCTCTGGAGATCATAGGAGGTGCTGAGGATCTGGAAGTGGGGGACGGTCAGATGGGTGCAGTAGAGCAGAATAGATTTGCAACCCTCTTATTTAGATTGCATGAGTGACTGATATGGCATCTGATGTTCATACAGATTGAGTTCTGATCATCTGCACATGTGCATGCTACGTTAATATCACATGTCTAACTCATACCTTTACTCCCCCACAAGACCATCGAGAGCCCCCCTCCCCACTGTCCAGGAGGAAGAGCCGGAAGACTCCTCAGAGGAAGCTGTAACCTCTGAGGGCGCAGTGCCAGCAGAATTGAGCGCACCCAGCACAGAGATGCACACCTCGGTGGGTCATTCGTGAGATAGATTAGTGTTGTCACCTGGTGTATCACAGCTCACAAGTGAGCATCTGGTGGAGACAGGGACAGCAGTGGAGAGTCCTCGTCGGAGGCCGCAGGACGCTCCTAGCTCTGCTCAGCTGCATGTGGACCCTGTGCCTCCGGGGCCATCCAGAAAGAGTGCGGTGCTGGAACTTCAGCAACAGGTGCAGGAGTCTCTGACAGGTTTTGCATCCACAGTAACTGCGAGTGTGCAGAGAATGGAGGAGTCCATCTCATACATAAGCAATGCCGTGGTGGAGGCAATGGTGCATGAACGTGCCACCATGGAGAGGGTGGCAACCTCCTTGGAGGACATAAGTCACCAGCCTCAACAGAGCATGGTGACTCTTCTAAATAGATATTCTGCTATGGAGGATATATGGGCAGCTATTGAGGAGAGACACCAGAGGTACATGGACATCCCCATTATGAGGACTGTCAGTACAGAGATGGGTCCTCATGGCCCCACTGATGTGCAGCAAGGTGCTCTCCAGCTACTTGCTAGCAGTGAAGTGAGGGCGACCCATGAGAGGGATATTGGTGGTCGACAACAAGGAAGTGTCCAAGCACTCACACTCCCATGCCACTGCGGAGCCCTCGGTCAGAGCCCCAGATTCCTCACCCAACTGAGATGGCCGTCTCAGCCCCTGCACAGCCGCAGGAGGAGCAGACTGTTGCCGAGCCCTCCCAGGCTCCCAAACCCAGAGGACGCCCGCCAAAGGAGTCGAAGCAGGAGCAGCATGAAAGTGAGCACAGTGCCTCAACATCTGCTGAAGCCACAGGGGAAGCACCACGTAGAAGCACGTGTAAGAGAAAGTTAACACACAAATAGTCACAAGGGTAGTCACTTGGGTGTTTTGATGTAATACAAATTGAAGATTATCATCGTCATTTCAATTGGACTAAAGAAATGCGATGGCAAACATTCAAACAGTTGGCCTATGTGTGCCCAGAAATGGAAGTGTCAGTGAGGTGTCAGGGCGACTTTCATCTGTAATGATGGTGGTGAGAGTGATAGGAACCCACAGTTTATTGTACAGATGGTGTATGGTGTGTTAAGAAGGTGGCAGCCACATGTGTTTGCTTCGTAAACTTAAGCGAATCTGGCAAAGATTAGTGCATCCCTTGCCTCATGGCCAGCAATGTGCTCACGTGCTGGTGGAACTGGCACATCCGCCTCCGCAATGTCTTCCTCCTCCTCCTCCTCCTCTGAGGAGGAGGAGGCTGTGCACTGAGCCACTTGTTCCTCAGGCAGCGGTAAGCCACACTGCTGTGCGATGTTGTGCAGACCCTGGCTGGTCAGTACTGTAGGGCTCCACCTGATCTGTCGAGGCATCTGAATTGCATTTTGAGCAAGTATGATGGCCCTGTCAACGGCGTCATTAGCCACGTCTTCAGAGGATAGCCCTTGTCTCCAAGTAGCCATCCGGTAAGTTGGGTTGGCGGATTGAAGAGCTGACAGTAGACTGCTGCAGGATGAACGAGTCATGGCAACTGCCAGGGAACTTGGCGCAAACATGCATAATGTTCTTCCTGTGGTTACACACCAGCTGGACGTTAAGGGAGTGGAAGCCCTTGCGGTTCACAAATACAGCTGGGTTGTGATGGGGTGCCCTAATGGCCACATGTGTGCAGTCTACGACGTCCTGCACCCTTGGCAAGCCTGCCATCTTTGCAAAGCCAACCGCACGCGCTGTTACACTTGCTTCATCCGTGGAGAAGTGGATGCAATTGTGCGCCTTTGCAAAGAGGGCATCGGTAACCTGCATGATGCAAGTGTGTGCGGCCGACTGGGAGATGCCGTTGATGTCTGCTGATGATCCCTGGAAGGACCCTGAAGCAAAAATATTGAACGCGGTGGTGACTTTGACAACCACTGGTAAGGGGTGTCCACCCGCTCCTCTGTGCTCCAGGTGTTGGTGCAGCATTGCGCAGATGTCAGCGACTACCCCTAGCAAAAGTCTCAGCCTCCTTTGGCACTGCTGCTCAGTCATGTTCAGGAAGCTCATCCTCGGCCTGTAAACCCTGTGTTGGGGGTATCTCCTGCGGCGACGTGCAGCCCTGCGCTGATGCCCTCTGCCCTGTGCAGCATCAAGTGGGTGAGGAGGAGGTTGGCGCTCCTGTTGTTGCTGCTGCTGTTGTGCCTGGTTCTGCTGCTGCCGTGGCTGCTCTTCCTCTGAATCTGAAGACCAGGATGACAGGGTATAAATGGTTCCCATTCCGCTGGTATATATGTCAGTTGAGGAATAGATGTTATAAGCGCTCAGTCAATGTGGGGAGAGGGTTTTGCAAGGAGGTCACAGTGCATATGGATCTCAGCTTAACCACTTACAAGCTCAATAGTTCCAACACCTCAAAAAACAAAGTTCTGCCATCTGAAAGTCAGCCATGTTACAGGTCTGCTTTTATGCTGCAGGTGCAGCTGTCAAGAATTCACTTAGTTGCTGAACCCAGCACAATCAGCTGGCGTGTTTTGCGAACGACATGGAACACGCTGAAAATGTCGTAAAATGGGAAAAGCCTGATAAAATGGGATTGTGTAGGCAGTTAACAAGCTGTTAACTGCCTTAAGTGCCTCTCTCACCGCTTGGTGTCGGGTCTGATCGGGACTCTCAGACCCGACACTTTACAAAGTTGTGTGGAGGTGGGATGACGGCGGGTTCCGAACCCGCCGTCAATCAAAATGACTTTAACCTCTGACCCGCCTCCAAACCCGCCCTCTGAGCGCCGGCAAAATTGCGGCCTTTGTGTTCTCCTCACAGCTTACTGTCCCACCTAGCTTTGTATCATCAGCAAACTTGGATACATTACACTCGGTTCCTTCATCTAGGTCATTAATATAGATTGTAAATAACTGAGGCCCCAGCACTGATACTTGCGGCAACCCACTAGTTATAGCCTGCCAACCGGAAAAAGATCCGTTTATCCCTACTCTCTGTTTTCTGTCTGTTAACCAATGCTCTGGCCATGCTGCTATATTACCCCCAACCCCATGACCCCTAATCTTGTGTAATAACCTTTTATGTGGCACCTTATCGAATGCCTTTTGGAAATCCAAATATACTTCATCCACTGGTTCCCCTTTATCTACCCTGCTAGTTACATCCTCAAAAAACTCTAATAAATTTATCAAACACGATTTCCCTTTCATAAAACCATGTTGACTCTGCCTAATCATGTTATGATTTTCTAAGTGACTTGATACCACTTCCTTAACAATGGATTCCAGCATTTTCCCACCGACTGATGTCAGGCTAACTGGCCTGCAGTTCCCTGTTTTTTCTCTCCCTCCTTTCTGGAATAGCGGTGTTACATTTGCGACCTTCCAATCCGCTGGGACCATTCTAGAATCTAGGGAATTTTGGAAGATCAAAACCAATGTATCCACTATCTCTTCAGCCACATCTTTTAGAACCTTAGGACGTAGGCTGTCAGGTCCAGGATTTGTGTCACCTTTTAGTCCCATTAGTTTCTCTAGTACTTTTTCTCGACTTATATTAATTACATTAAGTTCCTCACCCTCATTAGACCCTTGGTTCCCCACCATTGCTGAGTCAGTGGAGACACAGTGCTCAGTGGAGACACAGTGGACCCAGCAGGTCCTGTCTGCTCTGACCATTACTGGAAGTTGCTTTCATAAGTTTTCTAAGATTTCCTTGGAGGTGAATCAAAAGTAATGGGCATGATGTACTCTGCAAAGATTAAAGACTGAGATCTTTCCAAGTTCCTGAGTAGTGCCTCTCCCCTTATGCAGGGTTACATTCATTTGGAAAGGTTCAAGGTAAATTTGAATTAATGTGTGGACATTTATGTGCAATATTCCTATGGTATTTCTTTGCTATTTTAAAGGAGCATTTAACCCGTTGTAAATAAGCATCACACAAAAGCATTAACAACTGTGCACTAATATTGCACACAGTAAATTACAGGCCATAAATAAAAGACAAATGGAGAAGAAGAAAGATTAGGGGTAAAGGAAAAATTAGGTTAGCAGAAATAATACATTTTTATTAGTTTTTCAATGCCTATTTAGATTTTGACTAGCTTTATTATTTCAATACACAATGGCTCATTCTAGACAAAACTTTTCATCAAGTTACTGTAATACTTCAGCAGTGAGTTATTTGTACTGACCGATCCTCAGTTAAAGATGCTCTCGGCCTTCTAAGAATACAAAAAAAGAACCATTAGAAATACCCTCTAAAAATATTGGCATTTTTACTTTCTGTTGTGGACTCGAGTTTTATCAGCAAGGCACACCAACAAGTGTGAGTTCTGTCAACAACAGATGCGTTTAGTCTCTGGTTGTGGCCTCCTGCCACTGGCTCTCCCTCCCTCCGCTGGCTAGGTTGTCCATTTGGCCGGCTGCTAGAAGGGAAATGGAACAAAAAACGTTTATGAGGTCCTGTCGTTAAGTTTGGCAGGACCTCCGTGTTCCCAGACCCCTGCCCGGTTCTTCGACTGTTTTCGGCATACCCCGTGACCTCTTCACCTCCCCGTAAATATCGGGGCCCTGATGTTGGGAACACTCTGGTCCTATTCAGGTTGTGAACACAAGGGCTGCGATGTTGTTGGCGCACAGAGAGGCGGGTCAGAGGTTAAAGTGCAATTGATAGACGGCGGGTCCCAAACCCGCCGTCAACCCGCCTGCAAACAGCTTTCCCAAGTGTCGGGTCCCCGATTTGCGAATGAACCCGACACCTAGCGGCGGGAAACGGATTAAAGGCAATTACCTGCCTATTCACAGGTACTTGTCAGTAGCTTTCAGCCTGTTTTTGGATTTTGCCGCTTCTGGCTCGGGTTTTCCAACATACGGACACCACGCCAGGTAAGTGTGGCGTGTTGTGAGTCTGCTGTAATGTTTGTGAAAAGATGACAGCTGCAGAAGTGGTGTGAAGGATCCAATGTTGCACATGGTGAGTTTCAGAGCAAAGAAAATGTTGGGAACTGCATTTTTAAAACATTTACATATTTCTTTACCTTACAAGTTTTTAAATCCAACTATATGTCCAGTGCCACCTCATTGGGAGAATATCTGTCACCAGTGACAGATCGCTTCTGCCATCTCACCTGCAGCTGCCATCTATTCCAGCATATGGAGGGAGTCATTGGAGAGCCTTGGTGCAAGAGTTCACCTTCGTGCAGTGATTGTGTGTTTTCAGCACCTCAATGCTGTCAAACACTGAGAAATCAACTGTCAAAATAAAATTGTGCGTGGTCCCTTTAAGGAAACTGGCAGGTGGCGCGTCATCAAATGACGTTATCAGACCCGCTTCCTGTTAATTGGCCGGTAAGCCCACAGGGCGGGCTTAACAAGGTCAATCAAGGGAAAATCACGTCTGTGGAGCGGAGGCAGCTGGGGGTGGGACTGGGAGCCGGAAATCAGCTGTCCCGCACCCATCCCGACACCGCTGACAAAATCGCGGCCAAGGTGTTTAATAAAATAGAGACAGAGACACAGTCAGTCAGGTCTAGCAAAGAGAGCAAAGTCAGTCAGGTTTAAAACAGAGCTGCAATTTCTCATGAGGTCCTGTCGTTAAGTTCGGCAGGACCTCCGTGTCCCCAGACCCCTGCCTGGTTCTTCGACTGTTTTCGGCCTACCCCGTGAAGTCAGGATGGTGTGTGACTTGGATGGGTTCTTGGAAGCGGTGGTGTTCCCATGCGCCTACTGCCTTTGTCTTTCTAGGTGTCAGAGGTCGTGGGTTTGGGAGGTGCTGCCGAAGAAGTGTTGGAGAGTTGCTGCAGTGCATCTTGTAGATGGTACACACTGCAGCCACGGTACACCAGTGGTGGAGGGAGTGAATGTTTAAGGTGGTGGATGGGGTGCCAATCAAGTGGGTTGCTTTGTCCTGGATGGTGTTGAGCTTCTTGAGTGTTGTTGAAGCTGCACTCATCCAGGCAAGTGGAGAGTATTCCATCACACTCCTTACTTGTGCCTTGTAGATGGTAGAAAGGCTTTGGCGAGTCAGGAGGTGAGACACTCGCCGCAGAATACCTAGCCTCTGACCTACTCTTGTTGCCACAGTATTTATGTGGCTGGTCCAGTTAAGTTTCTGGTCAATGGTGACCCCCAGGATGTTGATGATAGGGGATTCGGCGATGGTAATGCCATTGAATGTCAAGGGGCAGAGGTTAGACTCTCGCTTGTTGGAGATAGTCATTGCCTGGCACTTCTGTGGCACGAATGTTACCTGCCACTTATCAGCCCAAGCCTGAACGTCGTCCAGGTCTTGTTGCATGCGGGCATGGACTGCTTCATTATCTGAGCAGTTGCGAATGGCACTGAACACTGTGCAATCATCACGAACAACCTCACTTCTGACCTTGTGATGGAGGGAAGGTCATTGATGAAGCAGCTGAAGATGGTCGGGCCTAGGACACTGCCCTGAGGAACTCCTGCAGCGATGTCCTGGGGCTGTGATGATTGACCTTCAATCACCACAACCATCTTCCTTTGTGCTGGGTATGAGTCCAGCCAGTGGCGAGTTTCCCCCTGATTCCCATTGACGTCAGTTTTACTTCATGCCACACTCGGTCAAATGCTGCCTTGATGTCAATGGCAGTCACTCTCACCTCACCTCTGGAATTCAGCTCCGTTGTCCATGTTTGGACCAAGGCTGTAATGAGGTCGGGAGGAGTGTGGTCTTGGCGGAACCCAAACTGGGCATCAGTAAGCAGGTTATTGGTGAGTAAGTGTCACTTGATAGCATTGTCGATGACACCTTCCATCACTTTGCTGATGATTGAGAGTAGACTGATGGGGCAGTAATTGGCCGGATTGGAATTGTCCTGCATACCTGGGCAGTTTTCCACATTTGTTGAATAGATGCCTGCCAGTGTTGTAGCTGTACTGGAACAACTTGGCTAGAGGCACGGCTAGTTCTGGAGAACAAGTCTTTAGCACGATAGCCGGGATGTTGTCAGGGCCCATAGTCTTTGCTGTATCCAGTGCGCTGAGCCGTTTCTTGATATCACGTGGAGTGAATCGAATTGGCTGAAGACTGGCTTCTGTGATGGTGGGGACCTCAGGAGGAGGCCGATATGGATCATCCTCTCGGCACTTCTGGCTGAAGATGGTTGCAAACACTTCAGCTTTGTCTTTTGCACTCACGTGCTGGGTTCCACCATCATTGAGGATGGGTATATTCATGGAACCCCCCTCCTCCTGTTAGTTGTTTAATGGTCCACCACCATTCACGACTGGATGTGGCAGGACTGCAGAGCTTTGATCTGATCCGCTGATTGTGGGATTGCTTAGCCCTGTCTATATGATACTACTTCCGCTTTTTAGCGTGCATGTAGTCCTGTGTTGCAGCTTCCCCAGGTTGGCACCTCATTTTTAGATACGCCTGGTGCTGCTCCTGGCATGCTCTTCTACACTCCTTATTGAACCAGGTTTGGTCCCCTGGCTTGATGGTAATGGTAGAGTATGGGATATGCCAGGCCATCAGGTTACAGATTGTGGTGGAATACAATTCTGCTGCTGCTGATGGCCCACAGCGCCTCATGGATGCCCAGTTTTGAGGGTGCTAGATCTGTTCTGAATCTATCCCATTTAGCACGGTGGTAGTGCCACACAACACAATGGAGGGTGTCCTCAGTGTGAAGACGAGACTTCGTCGCCACAATGACTGTGCAGTGGTCACTGATACCAAGACTGTCATGGACAGATGCATCTGCGACAGGTAGATTGGTGAGGACGAGTTCAAGTAGGTTTTTCCCTCATGTTGGTTCTCTCACCACCTGTCGCAGGCCCAAACTGGCAGCTATGTCCTTCAGGACTCGGCCAGCTCGGTCAGTAGTGGTGCTACCGAGCCACTGTTGGTGATGGACATTGAAGTCCCCCACCCAGAGTACACCTTGCTACTCTCAGTGATTCTTCCAAGTGGTGTTCAACATGGCGGAGTAATGATTCATCAGCTGAGGGAGGGCCTCGCTGCCCCGCCTGCTCCGATCCATTGCCCGGCCCAGCCCTCACTCAAACTCTCCTTTTGTGCTCTGAGTAGCCGCAGGCCTACCCCCTACAGTCAGCCATCCTCTCAATATGGCAATTGAATTCTTTTCAATTGATTGACTGCTATGCATGAAGTGTCAAGAACAGTTTCCAAATTTTAAAAGCGGGTGAGCATTTAAACATTCTGTACGGACAATACCAATGTGAGGTGCAAAATCCGAATAAACTCTGTTGATTCCCTCTGCATAAAGATACAAATATCCTCAAAGGCTGGCTCTGCCAGAAAGTGTATCTGGATAGAACTAGCCCTTGAATATCTTTACTGTGTTAGCAACATCTAGCACCGTTGCTACCAGTCCCCAAATCCCAATATGAGAATTAATTACCATGACTAACCAGAAGGTTTGGATTCTGCATTCCCATTAAATGGGAGGAGAGTCATACATCCTTTATCTCAGATAACCAATAACCTTTCCCTTCCTTTTTCCACCAATTTTCTCCCCTTGTTGCGCATTGGTTACAAAGCACTGGACACCACCTACTGCCTCGAATCACTGCTCCATTCCCAAATATCTTTAACTTTGGGAGTGACTCAGACACTTGGGGGGAATTTTAAACGAAAGAAATGGATGGCTTTAGACTGTGAGGGTATTTAATTGCTAAAAAGGGGATTCCCGGCCTGATCCCGCCTCCATCCACCCACTTCCGGTTTTAATAGAGTTTGGACGGGGGGTGGACGACCAACCCACACCAGGGGGTGGAACGTCAATTTAATATTACAAAGCAGCTGGAAGCCATTTTTTAACCTCCATATTGTTTTCAACTACTTGTGGACAGGCTTCACACAATTTCTGAAAACCGGGAGTTAAAGCAAGATGGGGACTACTGGATCCAGGAGGTAAGTGGCTTTATACCTACCTCCTGGATCCAGGATCCCTACCTAACCCAGCCCCCACGATCGGAGATCGAGGGGGGAGGGGAAAGAGAGGACCGGGGATCGCCTTCCCAAGTCTCACCCGCAAGCCCAGGCCTTCCCCCGCAACGATGATGCTGAGGGCGGCCACGATCGTCTTCCTCCTCCCCCCCCCATCTCTGCCTGACCTCCACCCCGATGCTTCCCCCGCCCCGATCCTCTCTCCCCGCCGCACCTCTGCCTGACTTCCCCTCCCGATCCTTTCCCGGCCTGATCCCCAATCGCTGGCCGATGAACCATTCGATCCTTTCAATGGACCTCGAACCTCTCTCCCCACCCGTTCCATTGCCTGACTCCGATCCCTGGTCCTCTCCACCTCCCCCTAGATCCATTGCCAGGCCCCAGGACCTCTGTGCCCCACCCGCACCGATCCATTGCCCAGTCCCCGGTGATCTCTTCCCCCCCAACCCCTCCGCTACATTGGGGAGACCAATCGCAGATTGGGTGACCGCTTTGCGGAACACCTCCGTTCAGTCCGTAAGGGTGACCCCGAGCTTCCGGTCGCCTGTCACTTTAATTCTCCGCTCCACTCCCACTCAGACCTCTCTGTCCTCGGCCTCTTACACTGTTCCAATGAAGCTCAACGTAAGCTCGAGGAACAGCACCTCATCTTTCGATAACCTTCTGGACTCAACAGCGAGTTCAACAATTTCAGACCATGACCTCTGCCCCTACCTTTTTTTCCCATTTTTTTTCTCTCTCTCACATGGCTGCTGTCTTTCATTCTGCCAGTACCATTTACACTTCATCTAAAGCCATCTTTTGTTCCTTAACTTGTCCAATTACCATCTCCTTTTGCCTTGCACCATCATCCCTTTTGTCTCTTAATCTCTCCTGCCTTCCATCCTATCACAGACCTTCGCTTTTGTTCTTTCCTCCCCTCCCCACTTGCTTAAAAAACCTGTTCCATCTCCAGCTTTTTCTAGTTCTGACGAAGGGTCATCGACCTGAAACGTTAATCTGTTTCTGTCTCTACAGATGCAGCCTGACCTGCTGAGTATTTCCAGCATTTTGTTTTTATTACCGCCATTCCATTGCCTGGCCCAGCCCTCACTCGAACTCTTTTACTCAGCTCTGAGCGGCCGTAGGCCTACCCCCTACAGCCAGCCAGCCTCTCAATCTGGCTGGCTGCGGGCGGGAAACCGAGGCCTCACATGCATATCATGCCCTGCCATTAAAGACGGCAGGGCCTGCGGGAACCCCGGCCTCCCGACCACATTGGAGCATCCCCCACCCCCAACACGCCTTCCTCCAGAAAATTCCGGCCTTGGATTGGGATCAAAAAGTGAGTTCCTGATTTCTTTAATGTACTGGAATGAATAAATAGTTTGTCTCAGGGAAGGTACTGTAATAATAGAGCAAACTGTGTGGGTTGTACTCACTGCACTGGACTTGAAGAACTCGGATACACCCTGAACAAACAAAAACAACAAATCATTAACTGTGATGCTGGGATTTCTCACTTCAGTTTTTAATAATTTTACTTCAAGATTTTCATAACAGTCAAAATATAATTTAAACTATAGAGGCCAATAAAACAGAAAGAAAAAAACCCACAACATAACAAGTTCCAAAGAGTGACCCTAGTCATGGTTACAGATAAATTAGCATTGAAACATCCAGGGTTAACATGAACTCTTTGCACCTAAAGCACACACACGAAAGGAAAACGCAAGAAACCTCGGGGGAGAAATTCCCCTAGAGGGCCATTTGGGGCGCTAAGTCAAAACATTTTGAAAAGTCAGCAACAGGCGCCAACCTTTTCAAACATTTGAGAAATTCCCATTTTTTGCTCCAAGAGGGAAGTGGAGCGCTAAATCAAGCGCTCAACTTGCCTCTTGGAGCGCAAGAGGCGGGGAATGTCCCGATCCGGAGCGATGTGCTCAGCGGCGCCCCGAGTGGCCACACCTGGCTCTGCTGCATTGCAGGGGCTCTTCCCTCAATTAAAGGGAAGGGCTCCCCGCTGCGAGCTCTCCATTTTTTTTGGCATCTGCTGGAGTTGAGTGCCGGGCTGACCGATCGCGGCACACAATGGCTCATTCTAGACAAAACTTTTCATCAAGTTACTGTAATACTTCAGCAGTGAGTTTTTTGTACTGACCGATCCTCAGTTAAAGATGCTCTCGGCCTTCTAAGAGTACAAAAAAAAGAACCATTAGAAATACCCTCTGAAAATATTGGCATTTTTACATTCTGTTGTGGACTTGAGTTTTATCAGCAAGACACACCAAAAAGTGTGAGTTCTGTCAACAACAGTTGCGTTTAGTCTCTGGTTCGGGCCTCCTGCCGCTGGTGCTCCCTCCCTGCCGCTGGCTAGGTTGTCCATTTGGCCGGCTGCCAGAAGGGAAATGGAACACAAATTTTTTATGAGGTCCTGTCGTTAAGTTCGGCAGGACCTCTGTGTCCCCAGACCCCTGCCCCATTCTTCGACTGTTTTCGGCCTACCCCGTGACCTCTTCACCGCCCCGTAAATATCAGGGCCCTGATGTTGGGAACACTTTGGTCCTACTCAGGTTGTGAACGAAAAGTTATTTAAAAAATAGAGACAGAGACACAAGGCTCGATTTTGCCAGTGTGGACGGGCTGGGGCTTGTCAGGTGGGATTCGCGTCAGGACCCCGACTCCGAAGTGAAGTGTTGAAAAATTGCGATTTTCCCCTAATTAGGCAATTGATTTCCAGCGTGTGGGAACCCCTGGCCCAATGAGTCTTTTCATACAGAAAGTCGCCTCCGATGACATCATCAATGCTGCTGGATTTAAGACCTGCAAGCAGCCTTGCTTCTTCTGGAGAGTGGAAACGCTTTGGAAATTGTATGAAGGACAGCATTTACCGACCATGTCCACCAGCAAGCAAAAGTGTGCACCTCGCTTTGATGAGCCCTCCCTCCAAGCTCTGGTGCAGGAAGCAAGATCTAATAAGGAGGTGCTCTTCCCTTCCTCAATGAGAAAAAAGCCACCTGAGCAGACTAAAGCTGTGTGGCTGCAAGTGGCCGAGGAGGACAACTCCATATCAATGAGCCGCAGAACCTGGCTGCAATGCAGGAAGAGGTTTTATGACCTTCTCCGCACAGGAAAAGTGAGTATGACTTTCTCACCCCCCTCAATCTCATCCCCATCGCCTCTCCTCACCAGCACTCTGCTTTGCCAACCTCTTCCTCCACATCCCACTTGACACTTACATCCCTACACGCTTACTCATTGCCTCTCTCTCTATGGTCACATTCACTTAAGTATTCGACCATGTTGGGAACCTGAGCAGGGAGACAGAGGAAAGCATGTCAGGAAGGGACAGAAGGTATGGAGTAAAAGGTAAAGTGTTAAATAAGGAAAAAGCAGGAAGTAAGTGTCGCAAAACACATTTGAAAGTTCTTTATCTGAATGCACGTAGCATTCGTAACAAAATTGACGAGTTAACGGCACAAATAACTATGTATGGGTATGATCTAGTGGCCATTACAGAAACATGGCTGCAGGGTGACAACGTCTGGGAATTAAATATGCCAGGGTATTTAACAATCAGGAAGGACGGGCAGGAAGGAAGGGGAGGGGGGGTGGCTATGTTAATAAAGGAAGGAATTACTGTAATACAGAGAAATGATATTGGGTCAAAAGATCAGGATAATGAAACAGTTTGGGTAGAGATTAGGAATAATAAGGGGAAAAAAACACTGGTGGGCGTAGTATATAGGCCTCCTAATAGTTGCAACTCTGTTGGAAGAAGTATTAATCAGGAAATAGTTGGGGCATGTAATAAGGGAACAGCTATAATTATGGGGGATTTTAACTATCATATTAACTGGACAAATCAAATTGGGCAGGGCAGCCTTGAGGAAGAGTTTATTGAGTGTCTTAGGGATGGATTTCTTGAGCAGTATGTAACTGATCCTACAAGGGGGCAAGCAACCTTGGACCTGGTACTGTGTAATGAGTGTGGATTAATTAATAATGTCCTAGTTAAGGATCCCCTTGGAATGAGTGACCATAACATGGTTGAATTCCATATCCAATTAGAGGGTGAGAAGGTTGGTTCTAAAACAAGCATACTGAGCTTGAATAAAGGAGACTATGATGGCATGAGAGCAGAATTGATTAAAGTGGACTGGGAAAATAGATTAAAGGGTAAGACGGTACATGAGCAGTGGTGTTCATTCAAGGAGTTATTTTACAACTTTCAAAATAAATATATTCCACTGAGGAAAAAAGGGTGTAAAAGAAATGACGTCCATCCATGGCTAAGTAAAGAAATTAAAGAAAGTATCCAACTAAAAACAAGGACATATAAGGTAGCCAAAGTTAGTGGGAGGACAGAAGATTGGGAAGTCTTCAAAAGACAACAAAAAGTAACTAAAGGATTGATTAAGAAAGGGAAAATAGACTATGAAAATAAATTAGCAAAAAATATAAAAACAGATAGCAAGAGTTTCTATAGAAACATAGAAACTAGGAGCAGGAGTAGGCCATTCGGCCCGTCGAGCCTGCTCCACCATTCAATACGATCATGGCTGATCATCTAAATCCAGCACCCTGTCCCTGCCCCCTCACACAGAATCCCCATCGAGCCTGCACCGACACATATCCCACCCTATCCCCGTAACCCCACGTATTTAATTCCCCCTAACATATCCCATCCTATCCCCGTAACCCCACATATTTAATCCCCCCCTAACACTAAGGGTCAATTTATCATAGCCAAATCAACCTAACCCGCACATTTTTGGACTGTGGGAGGAAACCGGAGCACCCGGAGGAAACCCACGCAGACACGGGGAGAATGTGCAATATAGTTATATAAAAAGAAAAAGGGTGGTTAAGGCAAACGTAGGTCCCTTAGAGGATGAGACCGGGAAATTAATGGTGGGAAACATGGAGATGGCAAAAATGCTGAACAAATATTTTGTTTCAGTCTTTACGGTAGAAGACACTAAGAATATCCCAACACTGGACAAACAGGGGGCTCTAGTGGGGGAGGAGCTAAATACGATTAAAATTACTAAGGAATTGGTACTCAGTAAAATAATGGGACTCAAGGCGGATAAATCCCCTGGACCTGATGGCTTACATCCTAGGGTCTTGAGGGAAGTGGCAGTAGGAATTGTGGATGCTTTGGTAATAATTTTCCAAAACTCCCTGAACTCAGCAAAGGTCCCGGCAGATTGGAAAACTGCTAATGTAACACCCTTATTTAAAAAGGGTTGTAGGCAGAAGGCTGGAAATTATAGACCAGTTAGCCTAACATCTGTGGTGGGTAAAATTTTGGAGTCTATTATTAAGGAGACACTAATGGAACATTTAGATAAACATAATTTAATAGGACAAAGTCAGCATGGCTTTATGAAGGGGAAGTCATGTCTGACAAATTTGCTTGAGTTCTTTGAGGACATAACGTACAGGGTGGATAAAGGGGAACCAGTGGATGTAGTGTATTTAGACTTCCAGAAAGCATTCGACAAGGTGCCACATAAAAGATTATTACTCAAGATAAAAAATCACTGGATTGGGGGTAATATTCTGGCATGGGTGGAGGATTGGTTATCTAACAGGAAGCAGAGAGTTGGGATAAATAGTTCATTCTCGGACTGGCAACCAGTAGCCAGTGGTGTTCCGCAGGGGTCGGTGCTGGGTCCCCAACTCTTTACAATCTATATTAACGATTTGGAGGAGGGGACCGAGTGTAACATATCAAAGTTTGCAGATGATACAAAGATGGGAGGGAAAGTAGAGAGTGAGGAGGACATAAAAAACCTACAGGGGGATATAGACAGGCTGGGTGAGTGGGCAGAGATTTGGCAGATGCAATACAATATTGGAAAATGTGAGGTTATGCACTTTGGCAGGAAAAATCAGAGAGCAAGTTATTATCTTAATGGCGAGAAACTGGAAAGTACTGCAGTACAAAGGGATCTGGGGGTCTTGGTGCAAGAAAATCAAAAAGTTAGTATGCAGGTGCAGCAGGTGATCAAGAAAGCCAATGGAATGTTGGCTTTTATTGCTAGGGGGATAGAATATAAAAACAGGGAGGTATTGCTGCAGTTGTATAGGGTATTGGTGAGACCGCACCTGGAGTACTGCATACAGTTTTGGTGTCCATACTTAAGAAAAGACATACTTGCTCTCGAGGCAGTACAAAGAAGGTTCACTCGGTTAATTCCGGGGATGAGGGGGTGGACATACGAGGAGAGGTTGAGTAGATTGGGACTCTACTCATTGGAGTTCAGAAGAATGAGAGGCGATCTTATTGAAACATATAAGATTGTGAAGGGGCTTGATCGGGTGGACGCGGTGAGGATGTTCCCAATGATGGATGAAACTAGAACTAGGGGACATAATCTTAGAATAAGGGGCTCCTCTTTCAAAACTGAGATGAGGAGAAACTTTTTCACTCAGAGGGTAGTGGGTCTGTGGAATTTGCTACCCCAGGAAGCTGTGGAAGCTACTTCATTAAATAAATTTAAAACAGAAATAGACCGTTTCCTAGACGTAAAGGGAATCAGGGGTTACGGGGAGCGGGCTGGAAATTGGACATGAGTTTGAGTTTGGATCGGTCAAGGCCCTGTGGGTGGCGGAGCGGGCCCAGGGGCCGAGTGGCCTGGTCCAGCTCCTGCTTCTTGTGTTCTTTAGAGTTGAGGTTGGATCAGATCAGCCATGATCTCATTGAATGGCGGAGCAGGCTCGAGGGGCCGATTGGTCTACTCCTGCTCCTATTTCTTATGTTCTTATGTAGCCCTCACACTCCCTATCACTGTGATGCAACAACAACAACAACTTACAACACACAGGGAGGGCCCTTTGTCTCCTTCTAAGCATCTATGCTATGGATTCTCTACACTCACTCCTTCATTCTCACTCAAACTCCACTTGGGTCCCTCATTGCAGGAAAAGAGAGCCCACAATAAGAGGGAAAGAGCCATGACAGGAGGAGGGCCACCCTTAGTAGCCCAGCTCACCGCCTGGGAGGAGGTGACCCTGGAAATCGCCGGGATCGAGGAGGATTCCCAAGTGGGGGACGGACAGATGGGCACATCACAGCAAGCTGGTGACAGAATAGTTTGGCATCTCTCTCATTGACATTGCATGAGTCACTGATAATGAATCTGATGCTCTAACAGATTGACTTATGATCATCTGCACTATTCAATGTTCATGTAACCTTGACCTCACATCTCTAACTCTTTCCTTTACTCCCCCACAGGACCATCGAAAGCCCCCATCCGCACTGTCCAGGTGGAAGAGCCTGAGCTTCCAGACACCTCTGAGGGCGCAACGTCAGCAGAATTCAGCGCACCCAGCACTAGCGCAGACACTCACACCTCGGTGGGACCTTCGCGAGATAGAGTAGTGTTGGCACCTGGTGTATCACAGCTCACAATTGAGCATCAGCAGATGGTGGAGACAGGGACAGCTGTGGAGAGCCCTTGTCAGAGGTTGCATGACTCTCCTAGCTCTGCTCAGCTGCATGTGGACCCTGTGCCTCCGGGTCCATCCAGCAGGAGAGCGATGCTGGAACTCCAGGAACAGATGCAGGAGTCTCTGGCAGGTTTTGTCTCCAGGGTCGCTGCGAGTGCGGAGCGAATGGAGGAGTCCATCGCGAACATGAGCAGAGCCTTTGTGGAGGCATTGGCGCAAGAACGCATCACCATAGAAAGGATGGCAACCTCCGTGGAAAGGATGGCTATGGTAGAGGAGAGGATAGCTACGGTCATGGAGGAGCTAAGTCGCCAGAGTGTTGAAAACATGGTCATTGTTCAGAATAGACTGGCATCTCTTGAGCAGCGATGGTCAGCTATTGAGCATAGAAACCAGACCTTCATGGAAGTCCTCTGGAGTAGGACTTCCAGTGCAGAAATGGGTCCTCATGGCCCCCCTGAAGTGCAGCAAGGTGCTGTCAAGCCACTTGCTAGCTCTGAAGTAGGCCTGACCCATGAGAGGGATGTTGGTGGCAGACAACAAGGAAGTGGGGGCTCCTCTCCAAGCACTCACACGACCATGCCACTGCAAAGCCCTCGGTCAGTGCCCCACCAGAGTCCTCACCCAACTGAGATGGGCGTCTCAACCCCTGCAGAGCCGCAGGAGCAGCAGACTGTTGCCGAGCCCTCACAGGTTCGCAACCCCAGAGGATGGCCGCCAAAGGCGTCGAGACAGGAGCAGCAAGAAAGTGAGCAAGGGGCCTCCACATCTGCTGAAGCCACAGGGGAAGCACCACGTAGGAGCACGCGTAAGAGGAAGATAATACACAAGTAGTCACATGGGTAGTCACTTGGGTGTTATGTTGTGTATATTTTTGAAATGCCATCAGTTGTTTGTTGTGATAAAAAATTCTGATGACAATCTGTTGAAGTTGTGGCCTGTGTCATTTCGCAAATGGGACTTCCACATTGAGGGCTTAGAGCGACTTGCAATTGCCAGTATGGTAGTCAGAGTGATAGGAATCCGCAGGTTCTTGTCCATTGTCGATGCTCTGGTAAGAAGGTGCGAGGCCAAAGTGTTTGATTGTGCAGGCTAAGCAAATCTAGCCAACATGAGTGCGTCCCTTGCATCCCGGGCAGCAATGTGGTCGCGCTCTGGCGCCTTCTGGCCTGTGCAGTTTCAGATGGGTGAGCAGCAGCTTGGCGCTCCTGTTGTTGCTCCTGCTGTTGGTGCTGCTGTTGTTCAGGGTTCTGCTGCTGCCGCGGGTGGTCTTCGTCCGAGTGTGATGTCCAGGAGGAAAGGAAATAAATGGTTCCCATGCTTCTGCTATATACCTCAGTTGAGGAAGCACTCAGTCAAGGTGGGGAGAGAGGTTTCCCAGGAGGTCACACTGGAGATGGGTTTCAGGCTCCAAACATCCACAACAATGAGTAGGCCTGCTAAAAGTTCCCCCAGACCTGAGACAACAAAGTTCTGCCACCTGCAAATGATGATTGCTGAAAACTTCTTTTTAATGGTGGAGCTGCAGCTGTTACTAAGCAATCCACTTGTGAGGCCGCCAGGATTACCTGGCGTGTTCCAGAGGAGGCGTGTAGGATGGGGGAAATGTCTAAAAAGCAGAAAGGCCTCTCAAAATTGGATTATAGAGGCAATTAAGTGGCTGTCAAGGGCCTTAAGGGCCTATCCCGCCTCTTGGAGGCGGGATGGAAACGGGGTCTGAAACCCCGATTCTGGGAAAATTGCTCGGAGGCAGGATGGAGGCGGGATCGGGCCCGCACGCCATTTTTTGCGATTTTACCACCTCACACGCCTCCAATCCCGCCTCCTTGAGCCTGGCAAAATCGAGCCCACAGTCAGTCTGGTCTAGCAAAGTCAGTCAGGTTTAAAACAGCTACAAGTGTAAGAAAGGGACTCGCAATTACATAACACCTTATCATTTCTGTCAATAAACACTTCACATGAAATGAATTGCTTTCAATTGAGTGAGTGTCAAGAACAGTTTCCAAATTTATAAAGCGGGTGAGCGTTTAAACATTCTGTACGGACAATACTAATATGAGGTACAAAATCTGAAAAAACTCTTGTTGATTCCTTCTGCATAAAGATACAAATATCCCCAAAGGCTGGCTCTGCCAGAAAGTGTATCTGGATAGAACACGTCCTTGAATATCTTTACTGTGTTAGCAACATCTCGCACCGCTGCTGCCACCCCCCAAATCCCAACATTAGAATTAATTACCATGACTTACCAGAAGGTTTGGATTCTGCATTCCCATTAAATGGGAGGAGAGTCACACATCCTTTATTACTGTATCCAACTTTCTTTGTTACCATCTCAGGTAACCAATAACTTTTCCCTTCCTATTTCCATCAATTTTCTCCCCTTGTTGCGCAGTGGTTACAAAGCACTGGACACCACCTACTGCCCCGAATCACTGCTCCATTCCCAATATCTTTGACTTTGGGAGTGACTCAGACACTTGGGGGGAATTTTAAACGAAAGAAACAGGTGGGTTTATAGCGTGGGGGTATTTAATTGTTAAAAATGGGATTCCCGGCCAGATCCCGTCTCCATCCCGCCCACTTCCGGTTTTAACAGAGGTTGGACGGGGGGCGGGCGACCAACCCACACCCAGGGGGCAGAACGTCAATTTAATATCATAATGTGGCTGGAAGCCTCTTTTTTAACCTCCATATTGTTTTCTACTGCATGTGGACGGGCTTCACACAATTCTTGAAAAGTGGCAGTTAAAGCAAGATGGGGACTGCTGGATCCAGGAGGTAAGTGGCTTTATACCTACCTCCTGGATCCACGGTCCCAACCAAACCCAGCCCCCACAATCGGAGATCGTGGGGGGAGTGGAAAGAGAGGACCGGGGATCGCCTTCCCAGGTCTCACCCACACGCCCAGGCCTTCCCCCGCAACGATGATGCTGAGGGCGGCCACGATCGTCTCTCTCCTGCCCCCCCCCCCCCCCCCCCCATCTCTGCCTGACCTCTCCCCAATCCTTTCCCGGCATGATCCCCGATCGCTGGCTGATCAACCATTCGATCCTTTTAATGGACCACGATCCTCTCTCCCCACCCATTCCATTGCCCAGCCCCGATCCCTGGTCCTCTCCACCTCCCCGCAGATCCATTTCCAGGCCCCTGGTCCTCTCTGTGCGGCCCACTCCAATCCATTGCCTGGCCCCCGGTCCTCTCTTCCCCCCCAACCCCACCGGCCTATCGGGTTTACCGACCACATTGGAGCATACCAACAACCCCAACATGCCTTCCTCCAGAAAATTCCGGCCTTGGATTGGGATCAAAAAGTGGGTTCCTGATTTCTTTAATGTACTGGAATGAATAAATAGTTCGTCTCAGGAAAGGTACTGTAATAATAGAGCAAACTGTGTTAGTGTTGTACTCACTGCACTGAACTTGAATAACTCGGATACACCCTGAAGAAACAAAAACAACAAATCATTAACTGTGATGCTGGGATTTCTCACTTCATTTTTTAATTATTTTACTTCAAGATTTTCATAACAGTCAAAATATAATTTAAACTGTAGAGGCCAATAAAACAGAAAGAAAAAACCCCACAACATAACAAGTTCCAAAGAGTGACCCTAGTCATGGTTACAGATAAATTAGCATTGAAACATCCTGGGTTCACATGAACTCGCTGCACCAAAAGCACACACACGAAAGGAAAACGCAAGAAACCTCGGGGGAGAAATTCCCCTCGAGGGCCATTTGGGGCATTAAGTCAAAAATGTTTGAAAAGTTAGCATCAGGCGCAAACTTTTACAAACTTTTGAGAAATTCCCATTTTTTGATCCAAGAAGGAAGTGGAGCGCTAAATCAAGCGCCTCACTTGCCTCTTGGAGCGCAAGAGGCGGGGAATGTCCCGATCCGGAGCGATGTGCTTGTGGAATAAATGAACTCCCCTTGTGGAATAAATAAACGTCTCATGACTCTACGGCTCACCCTAGCCTGGAAGCCACAGACGAGACCAAAGAGGAATTCTACTCCAGCCTCAAACAATCCCTGTCCCGAGTCCCAACGGGCGACAAGCTGATCCTCCTTGACGACTTTAACACCAGAGTTGGAAAGGACACAGACCTCTGGGGAGGTGTGATCGATAGAGAGGGGGTAGGGAAAGCAAAACTCCAGCGGTACCCTCCTCCTGACGAAATGCTTAGATCATGGCTTTGTCATAACCAACACCCTGTTCTGTCAGAGAGACAAGTACAAGGCTTCATGGCAACACCATCGCTCCAAGCACTGGCATCTACTGGACTACGTCATCGTCCGAGTGAGGGACCGCAAGGACGTCCGCATCACCCGCGCCATGACAGGAGCTGACGACTGCTGGACAGACCACTGCCTAATCCGCTCTGTCATCTCCATCAACGTTGCCCCAAAACAGCGGCGGCAACAGAAGCAATGCCGCAGGAAAATCAACGCTGGAGCACTCAAAGACCCTGCTAAGAAAGCCCTATTCAGCCTGCGCCTCACAACCAACCTGGCGACTCCCAGTGATTCAGAGACACAGAGTGTCCACAGCGCCTGGTCTGCACTCAAGGCCTCCATAATCAGCACCTGTGAAGAGACGCTCGGTCACTCGACCGGGAAACACCAAGACTGGTTCGACGAGAACGACCAGGAGATCCAGGAGCTAATAAGCTGCAAATGCAAGGCATTTCTGATCTGGAAACAGCAATCGAACTCGAGAGCGAGAAAGCAGCTCTACAGACGCCTGAAGGCTGAGGTCCAACAAAAAACTCGCGACCTAAAGAACAGATGGTGGGTGGAGAAAGCGCAGGAGATCCAGCAGCTAGCCGACAACCACGGCGTGCGTGGATTCTTTAGCGCAGTCAAGACCACCTACGGCCCAAGCACCCAAGGTCCTACCCCACTGCGGGCCAAGAATGGAGAGGTATTCCTTAAGGACAGAGAGGCAGTCAGTGCCCGCTGGAAGGAGCACTTCGAAGATCTCCTTAACCGAGACTCTGTCTTCGACGTGACTGTCCTCAACTCCATCCCGCAGCATGCTACCCGCCACCACCTCAGCACAACCCCAGCCCGGCATGAGGTTGAAAAGGCCATCCGACAACTGAAGAACAACAAGGCCTCAGGAGCAGATGGAATCCCCGCCGAGATGCTAAAACATGGCGAAGAAGCACTATTGGCGCGAATACATGAACTCATTTCTCTTATTTGGAAGGAGGAGAGAATGCCAGGGAATCTCAGAGATGCCGTAATCGTGACCATCTTCAAGAAAGGTGACAAGTCCGATTGCGGTAATTACAGAGGAGTCTCCCTGCTGTCTGCCACAGGGAAAGTCATCGCAAGAATCCTCCTCAATCGCCTTCTCCCAGTGGCTGAAGAGCTCCTCCCAGAGTCACAATGTGGATTCTGCCCACTAAGGTGCACAATGGACATGATCTTCACCGCGCGTCAACTACCTACATGGCCTTCTTTGAACTCACAAAGGCCTTCGACACTGTCAACCATGAGGGATTATGGAGTGTCCTCCTCAAATTCGGCTGCCCTCAAAAGTTTGTCACCATCCTCCTCCTGCTTCACGACGACATGCAAGCCGTGATCCTGACCAACGGAGCCACCAATTCACATAAGGACCGGGGTCAAGTAAGGCTGTGTCATCGCACCAACGCTCTTCTCGATCTTCCTGGCTGCAATGCTCCATCTCACCCTCTACAGAACAAATGGGAAACTGTTCAACCTCCATCGCCTCCAGTCCAGATCCAAGGTCGTCCCATCCTCTGTCATTGAATTACAGTATGCAGAAGACGCTTGCGTCTGCGCACACTCTGAGGTCGAACTCCAAACCATCATCAACACCTTAGCGAAGCGTACGAGAGCATGGGCCTTACACTAAACATCCGTAAGACAAAGGTTCCCTACCAACCTGCCCCCGCCACACAGTACTGCCCACCGATTATCAAAATCCATGATGAGGCCTGAGACAACGTGAACCACTTTCCATACCTCGGGAGCTTACTGTCAACAAGGGTAGACGTCGATGACGAAGTCCAACACCGCCTACAGTGTGTCTGTGCAGCCTTTGGTTGCCTGAGGAAGAGAGTGTTTGAAGACCAGGACCTCAAACCCAGCACCAAGCTCATGGTCTACAGAGCAGTAGTGATACCCGCCCTCCTGTATGCTTCAGAGACATGGACCATGCACAGCAAGCACCTCAAAGCACTGGAGAGGTACCACCAACGCTGCCTCCACAAGATCCTGCAAATCCATTGGCAGGATAGGAGCACCAACGTCAGTGTTCTCGCTCAGGCCAACATCCCCAGCATCGAAGCTTTGACCACGCTCGATCAGCTCTGATGGACAGGTCACATTGTCCGCATGCCCGATACGAGACTCCCAAAACAAGTGCTCTACTCGGAGCTCCGACAGGGCAAGAGAGCCCCAGGTGGGCAGAGAAAACGCTTCAAAGAAACCCTCAAAGCCTCCTTGAAAAAGTGCAACGTTCCCATCGACACCTGGGAATCCCTGGCCCAAGACTGCACAAAGAGAAGGAGAAACATCCGGGAAGGTGCCGAACACCTCGAGTGTCTTCGCTGGGAGCAAGCGGAAGCCAAGCGCAAACAGTGGAAGAAGCGCACGTCAACCCAAGCACCACACCCACCCGCCCCTTCAACCACTGTCTGCCTGACCTGTGTCAGAGACTGAAGGTCCCGCATTGGATTCATCAGTTGCCTGAGAACTCATTTTTAGTGTGGAAGCAAGTCATCCTCGGTTCTGAGGGACTGCCTAAGAAGAAGCGCCATGAGTGGCCACACATGGCGCTGCCGCTTTGCAGGAGCACCTCCCTCAATTAAAGGGAAGGGATCCCCGCTGCGAGCTCTGCATTTTTTTGGGCATCTGCTGGAGCATCGGGCTGCGCGAGTGCTGCACGATCAGCCCGGCACTCAAGCTGAGTGCCGGGCTGACTGATCGAGGCACTCAGCCTGCGTCCGGTGCACTGATTTTTTTTTATCAATCAGTGATTTTTTTCATGTCGGCAGGCCACCGAGCCTTTAAATGGTGCCCCGCGAGTGTTCGCAACCCCTGTGTCAGTAATATCGCTCGGCGCTGCTGCTGCTGCGGGGCGCGAGGAGGAATTTTTCTCCCGAGGCGCTACCAGAGCGCTGCGCCAGGAGATGACGTCATGATCTCCGGGCGCAGACAAATGGGGCGGTACCCAGTACCGCCGCAGCTAATAATTCCGCGAGAGGCAAGGTTATCGCCTCGGTGGGGGTGGGGGGGGGGAAACCTAGTTGCGCCCCGTTAGCTCCTCCCACCGGAGGGACAAATGAGGGGATTTTCGCCCCCCTACTCTCCCACTTGATCCTAAAAAAAACATTTTCTGAATTTCTTTTTATTTTCCATCCCTCCCATGGTCCTCTCCATCTCCCCCCAGATCCATTGCCAGGCCCCAGGTCCTCTCTTCCCCCCCACTCCCTCGATCCATTGCCAGGTCCAGCCCTCACTCGAAGCCTTCCTTTTAGCCCTGTGCGGCCGCAGGCCTACCCCCTTGTAGCCAGCCAGCCTGCCTCTCAATCTGGCTGGCTGCGGGCGGGAAACCGAGGCCTCACATGCAAATCGGCAGGACCTGCGGGAACCCTGGCTTCCCGGGATTACTGACCACATTGGAGCACCCAACCACCCCCAACACGCCTTCCTCCAGAAAATTCCGGACTTGATTGGAATCAAAAAGTGGTTTCCTGATTTCTTAAATGTACTGGAATGAATAAATAGTTTGTCTCAGGAAAGGTACTGTAATAATAGAGCAAACTGTGTGTGTTGTACTCACTGCACTGGACTTGAAGAACTCGGATACACCCTGAAGAACCAAAAACAACAAATCATTAACTGTGATGCTGGGATTTCTCACTTAAGTTTTTAATCATTTTACTTCAAGATTTTCATAACAGTCAAAATATAATTTAAACTATAGAGCCCAATATAACAGAAAAAAAACTTCCAGAACATAACAAGTTCCAAAGAGTGACCCTAGTCATGGTTACAGATAAATTAGCATTGAAACATCCAGGGTTAACATGAACTCTCTGCACCAAAAGCACACACACGAAAGAGAAACCCAAGAAACCTCGGGGGAGAAATTCCCCTAGAGGGCCATTTGAGGCGTTAAGTCAACAATGTTTGAAAGATTAGCACTAGGCCTCAGTGTTCGCAACCCCTGCAGCAGTCAGTAATATCGTCTGGCGCTGTTGCGGGGCGCGAGGAGGAATTTTTCTCCTGAGGCGCTACCGGGGCGCTGCTCCAGGAGATGATGTCATGATCTCCAGGCGCAGAAGATCGGGGCGATACCCGGTAGCACCGCAGCTAATAAATCCACGGGAGGCACGGTTATCGCCTCGGGGTGGGGGGTAAAATGTAATTTACGTCCCGTTAGCGCCTCCCACCGGAGGGTCAAATGCGGGGAATTTCGCCCCCCTACTCTCTTATGCGATTCCCACTTGATCCTAAAAAACATTTTCTGAAGTCCTTTTATTTTTCATCCCTCCACTTGGTTTCCCACTCTTGCACAGTATAAAAGACCATCAGTTCATTTTGATCCAAAGTAGCAAAAGGAATAGAAAACTATTGTGTAGAATCCCTGCTAGACCTAAGGGTATTCCTGGGAGCGAGAGCAGTGTTTTAAGAATATCTGTTGAAGAACAAAGAAAATCAAACAAGATAGGTAATCTTTTCTTACTTCTTCATTTGGCTTCATCCACATCACTACTGGCCTGTCGTGCCCAGGAGGAGGGGTAGTGAGGTGTCACAAGTATGTTAAAGAGTAAAAGATCATTTATTTCCTACGCTTGAGTCTTCTCATGTCCCCCAAGCCCAAGACAAACACCCCCAAAGTAGCAACTCAGCAGTAGGCTTCTAACAGAGGTGTCCTAAGCTTTAGGATCCTAATGCCCAGTCCTAATGCCCTGAATCAAGCTCAGTGTTGCCAAAGACAGCTGACAGGTCTCCACGTCGCAGTAAGCATCTCACTTGACATCTGGCAATTCCTGAAAAATGATTGCTGAGTCAGTGACTGGTGAGGTGTGCTTCCAGTCAGTGGAGACACAGTGGACCCAGCAGGTCCTGTCTGCTCTGACCATTACTGGAAGTTGCTTTCATAAGTTATCCAAGATTTCCTTGGAGGTGAATCAAAAGTAACGGGCATGATGGACCCTGCAAAGAATAAGGACTGAGACCTTTCCAAGATCCTGAATAGTGCCTCTCCCCCAATGCAGGGTTACATTCATCAGGACAGGTTAAAGGTAAATTTTAATTAATGTGTGGACATTTATGTGCAATGGTCCTATTGTATTTCTTTGCTATTTTAAAGGGGTATTTAAGACGTTGTAAATAAGCATCACACAAAAGCATTAGCAATTGTGCTCTAATATTGCACACAGTAAATTACAGGCTATAAATAAAAGACAAATGGAGAAGAAGAAAGATTAGGGGTAAAGGAAAAACTAGGTTAGCAAAAATAATACATTTTTATTAGTTTTTCAATGCTTATTTAGATTTTGACTAGCTTTATTACTTCAATACACAATGGCTCATTCTAGACAGAACTTTTCATCAAGTTACTGTAATACTTCAGCAGTGAGTTATTTGTACTGACCGATCCTCAGTTAAAGATGTTCTCGGCCTTCTAAGAATACAAAAAAAAGAACCGTTAAAAATACCCTCTAAATATATTGGCATTTTTACTTTCTGTTGTGGACTCGAGTTTTATCAGCAAGAAACACCAAAAAGTGTGAGTTCTGTCAACAACAGATGCGTTTAGTCTCTGGTTGTGGCCTCCTGCCGCTGGCTCTCCCTCCCTGCCGCTGGCTAGGTTGTCCATTTGGCCGGCTGCCAGAAGGGAAATGGAACAAAAATGTTTATGAGGTCCTGTCGTTAAGTTCGGCAGGACCTCCGTGTTCCCAGACCCCTGCCCCGTTCTTCGACTGTTTTCGGCCTACCCCGTGAACTCTTCACCGCCCCGTAAATATCGGGGCCCTGTTGTAGGGAACACTCTGGTCCTATTCAGGTTGTGAACAAAAGGTGATTAAAAAAATAGAGACAGAGACGCAGTCAGTCAGGTCTGGCAAAGTCAGACAAGTTTAAAACAGAGAGCTACAAGAGCAACAAAGGGACTTGCATTTATATAACACCTTATCATTTCTGTCAATAATCACTTCACATGAAATTAATTTTTTTTAAATTTGTTCATGGGATGTGGGCGTCGCTGGCAAGGCCAGCATTTATTGTCCATCCCTAATTGCCCTTGAGAAGGTGGTGGTGAGTTGCCTTCTTCAACCACTGCAGTCCGTGTGGTGAAGGTACTCCCACAGTGCTGTTAGGTAGGGAGTACCAGGATTTTGACCCAGCGACGATGAAGAATCGTCAATACACGTATAAATCAGGATGGGGTGTGACTTGGAGGGGATCTTGGAAGTGGTGGTGTTCCCATGCGCTTGCTGCCTTTGTCCTTCTAGGTGGAAGAGGTCGCGGGTTTGGAAGGTGCTGCCGAAGAAACCTTGGCGAGTGGCTGCAGTGTATATTGTAGACAGTACACACTGCAGCCACGGTACACCGGTGGTGGAGGGAGTGAATGTTTAAGGTGGTGGATGGGGTGCCAATCAAGCGGCTGCTTTGTCCTGGATGGTGTCGAGCTTCTTGAGTGTTGTTGAAGCTGCACTCATCCAGGCAAGTGGAGAGTATTCCATCACACTCCTTACTTGTGCCTTGTAGATGGTAGAAAGGCTTTGGCGAGTCAGGAGGTGAGACACTCGCCGCAGAATTCCCAGCCTATGACCTATGCTTGTTGCCACAGTATTTATGTAGCTGGTCCCGTTAAGTGTCTGGTCAATGGTGACGGTGGGGGATTTGGCGATGGTAATGCCATTGAATGTCAAGGGGCGGAGGTTAGACTATCGCTTGTTGGAGATGGTCATTGCCTGGCACTTCTGTGGCGCGAATGTTGCCTGCCACTTATCAGCCCAAGCCTGAATGTCGTCCAAGTCTTGTTGCATGCGGGCATGGACTGCTTCATTATCTGAGCAGTTGTGAATGGCACTGAACACTGTGCAGTCATCAGCGAACATCCCCATTTCTGACCTTATGTTACAGGGAAGGTCATTGATGAAGTAGCTGAAGATGGTTGGGCCTAGGACACTGCTCTGAGGAACTCCTGCAGCGATGTCCTGGGGCTGTGATGATTGACCTTCAATCACCATAACCATCTTCCTTTGTGCTAAGTATGACTCCAGCCAGTGGAGTTTTCCCCCTGATTCCCATTGACTTCAGTTTTACTAGGGCTCCTTCATGCCACACTCGGTCAAATGCTGCCTTGATGTCAAGGGCAGTAACTCTCACCTCACCTCTGGAATTCAGCTCCTTTGTCCATGTTTGGACCAACGCTGTAATGAGGTCGGGAGCAGTGTGGTCTTGGCGGAACCCAAACTAGGCATCAGTGAGCAGGTTATTGGTGAGTAAGTGCTGCTTGATAGCACTGTCGATGACACCTTCCATCACTTTGCTGATGATTGAGAGTAGACTGATGGGGCGGTAATTGGCCGGATTGGAATTGTCCTGCTATTTGTGGGCAGGATATACCTGGGCAGTTTTCCACATTGTCGGATACATGCCAGTGTTGTCGCTGTACTGGAACAGCTTGAGTAGAGGCGTGGCTAGTTCTGGAGCACAAGTCTTCAGCACGATAGCTGGGATGTTGTCAGGGCCCATAGCCTTTGCTGTATCCAGTGCGCTGAGCCGTTTCTTGATATCATGTGGAGTGAATCGAATTGGCTGAAGACTGGCTTCTGTGGTGGTGTGGACCTCAGAAGGAGGTCGATATGTATCATCCACTTGGCACTTCTGGCTGAAGATGGTTGCAAACGCTTCAGTCTTGTCTTTTGCACTCACGTGCTGAGCTCCACCATCATTGAGGATGGGGATATTCATGGAGCCTCCTCCTCCCGTTAGTTGTTTAATGGTCCACCACCATTCACAACTGGATGTGGCAGGACTGCAGGGCTTTGATCTGATCCGTTGATTGTGGGATTGCTTAGCCCTGTCTATAGCATACTGCTTCCGCTTTTTAGCATGCATGTAGTCCTGTGTTGCAGCTTCCCCAGGTTGGCACCTCATTTTTAGGTACGTCTGGTGCTGCTCCTGGCATGCTCTTCTACACTCTTTATTGAACCAGGGTTGGTCCCCTGGCTTGATGGTAATGGTAGACTGAGGGATATGCCGGGCCATGAGGTTACAGATTGTGGTGGAATACAATTCTGCTGCTGCTGATGGCCCACAGCGCCTCAAGGATTGCCCAGTTTTGAGCTGCTAGATCTGTTCTGAATCTATCCCATTTAGCACGGTGGTAGTGCCACACAACACGATGGAGGGTGTCCTCAGTGTGAAGACGGAACTTTGTCTCCACAATGACTGTGCGGTGGTCACTGCTACCAATACTGTCATGGACAGATACATATGCGACAGGTAGATTCGTGAGGACGAGGTCAAATAGGTTTTTCCCTCGTGTTGGTTCTCTCACCACCTGTCGCAGGCTCAAACTGGCAGCTATGTCCTTCAGAACTCGGCCAGCTCGGTCAGTAGTGGTGCTACCGAGCCACTGTTGGTGATGGACATTGAAGTCCCCCAACCAGAGTACATTCAGTGCCCTTGCTACTCTCAGTACTTCTTCCAAGTGGTGTTCAACATGGCGGAGTACTGATTCATCAGCTGAGGGAGGGCCTCTCTGCCCCGCCTGCTCCGATCCATTGCCTGGCACAGCCCTCACTCAAACTTTCCTGTTGTGCTCTGTGCGGCCGCAGGCCTACCCCCTGCAGCTAGCTAGCCTCTCAATCCGGCAATTGAATTGCTTTCAATTGAGTGACTGCTATGCATGAAGTGTCAAGAACAGTTTCCAAATTTAAAAAGCGGGTGAGCTTTTAAACATTCTGTACGGACAATACCAATGTGTGGTACAAAATCGGAAAAAACTCTGTTGATTCCCTCTGCATAAAGATACAAATATCCCCAAAGGCTGGCTCTGCCAGAAAGTGTATCTGGATAGAACCAGCCCTTGAATATCTTTACTGTGTTAGCAACATCTCGCACCGCTGCTGCCACCCCCCAAATCCCAACATTAGAATTAATTACCATGACTTACCAGAAGGTTTGGATTCTGCATTCCCATTAAATGGGAGGAGAGTCACACATCCTTTATTACTGTATTCTACTTTCTTTGTTACTATCTCAGGTAACCAATAACTTTTCCCTTCCTTTTTCCATCAATTTTCTCCCCTTGTTGCGCAGTGGTTACAAAGCACTGGACACCACCTACTGCCCCGAATCACTGCTCCATTCCCAATATCTTTAACTTTGGGAGTGACTCAGACACTTGGGGGAATTTTAACCAAAAGAAACGGGTGGGTTTAGACTGTGGGGGTATTCAATTGTTAAAAATGGGATTCCCGACCAGATCCCGTCTCCATCCCGCCCACTTCCGGTTTTAATAGAGGTTGGACGGGGGGCGGGCGGTCAACCCACACCAGGGGGTGGAACGTCAATTTAATATCATAATGCGACTGGAAGCCTCTTTTTTAACCTCCATATTTTTTTCTACTGCATGTGGACGGGCTTCACACAATTTTTGAAAACCGGGAGTTAATGCAAGATAGGGACGACTGGATCCAGGAGGTAAGTGGCTTTATACCTACCTCCTGGATCCAGGATCCCTACCGAACCCAGCCCCCAATATCGGAGATCGAGGGGGGAGTGGAAAGAGAGGACCGGGGCTCGCCTTCCCAGGTCTCACCCGCAAACTCAGGCCTTCCCCCACAACGATAATGCTGAGGGCGGCCACATTTCTCTCATGGCCGGACACGATCATCTCTCTCCTGCCGACCCCATCTCTGCCTGACCTCCACCCCGATGCTTCCCCTGCCCCGATCCTCTCTCCCCACCGCACCTCGGACTGACCTCCACCCCGATCCTTTCCCGGCCTGATTCCCAATCGCTGGCCGATCAACCATTCGATTCTTTCAATGGCCCAAGATCCTCTCTCCCCACCCATTGCATTGCCCGGCCCCGATCCCTGGTCCTCTCCATCTCCCTCCAGATCCATTGCCAGGCCCCCGGTCCTCTCTTCCCCCCACAACCCCGCCGGCATCCTGGGTTTACCGACCACATTGGAGCATACCCCCAACCCCAACACGCCTTCCTCCAGAAAATTCCGGCCTTTGATTGGGATCAAAAAGTGGGTTCCTGATTTCTTTAAAGTACTGGAATGAATAAATAGTTTCTCTCAGGAAAGGTACTGTAATAATAGAGCAAACTGTGTGGGTTGTACTCACTGCACTGGACTTGAATAACTCGGATACACCCTGAAGAAACAAAAACAACAAATCTTTAACTGTGATGCTGGGATTTCTCACTTCAGTTTTTAATAATTTTACTTCAAGATTTTCATAACAGTCAAAATATAATTTAAACTGTAGCGGCCAATAAAACAAAGAAAAAAAAACACTACATAACAAGTTCCAAAGAGTGATCCTAGTCATGGTTACAGATAAATTAGCATTGAAACATCCAGGGTTAACATGAACTCTCTGCACCAAAAGCACACACACAAAAGGAAAACGCAAGAAACCTCGGGGGAGAAATTTCCCTCGAGGGCCATTTGGGGCGCTAAGTCAAAAATGTTTGAAAAGTTAGCACCAGGCGCAAACCATCTCAAACATTTGAGAAAATCCCATTTTTTGATCCAAGAGGGAAGTGGAGCGCTAAATCAAGCGCTCAACTTGCCTCTTGGAGCGGAAGAGGCGGGGAATGTCCCGATCCGGAGTGATGTGCTCAGCAGCGCCACGAGTGGCAACACATGGCGCTGCCGCTTTGCAGGGGATCTTCCCTCAATTAAAGGGAAGGGCTCCCCGCTGCGAACTCTGCATTTTTTTTGGCATCTGCTGGAGCACTGGGCTGCGTGAGTGTTGCGCGATCAGCCCGGCACTCAGCCCGCGTCCAATGTGCTGAAATTTTTTACTTTAAAAATCAGCAATTTTTTTCATGTCGACCGGCCACCGCACCTTTAAATGGCGGCACGCACTGTGTTCGCAACCCCTGCAGCAGTCGGTAATATTGCCCGGCGCTGCTGCGGGGCGCAAGGAGGAATCTTTCTCCTGGGGCGCTGCGCCAGGAGATGACGTCATGATCTCCGGGAGCAGAAGTTTGGGACGCCACCCGGTGGCGCGGCAGCTAATAATTCCACGGGAGCCACAGTTATCGTCTCGGGGTGGGGGGGGGGGGGGGTGCAAAAAGCCATTTGCACCCCATTAGCACCTCCCACTGGAGGGTCAAATGTGGGGAATTTCGCCCCCTTACTCTTTTCTGAGGTTCCCATTTGATCCTAAAAAAACATTTTCTGAAGTCCTTTTTATTTTTCATCCCTCCACTTGATTTCACACCCTTGCACAGTATAAAAGACCACTGCCTGTGTCAATGCATCAGTTCATTTTGATCCAAATTAGCAAAAGCAATAGAAAACTATTGTGTACAATCCCTGCTAGACCTAAGGGGGTATTCCTGGGTGCGAGAGCAGTGTTTAAAGAATATCTGTTGAAGAACAAAGAAAATCAAACAAGATAGGTAATCTTTTCTTACTTCTTGATTTGGCTTCATCCACATCACTACTGGCCAGTCGTGCCCAGGAGGAGGGGTAGTGAGGTGTCACAGGTATGTTAAAGAGTAAAAGATCATTTATTTCCTACGCTTGAGACTTCTCATGTCCCCCAAGCCCATGACAATCACCCCCAAAGTAGCAACTCTGCAGTAGGCTTCTAACAGAGGTGTCCTAAGCTTTAGGATCCTAATGCCCAGTCCTGGTTCAAGCTCAGTGCTGCCAAAGACAGCTGACAGGTCTCCACGTTGCAGTGAGCGACTCACTTGACATCTGCCAATCCCTGAAAAATGATTGCTGAGTCAGTGACTGGTGAGGTGTGCTTCCAGTCAGTGGAGACACAGTGGACCCAGCAGGTATTGTCTGCTCTGACCATTACTGGAAGTTGCTTTCATAAGTTATCCAAGATTTCCTTGGAGGTGAATCAAAAGTAATAGGTACGATGGACCCTGCAAAGATTAAGGACTGAGACCTTTCCAAGATCCTGAGTAGTGCCTCTCCCCCAATGCAGGGTTACATTCATTAGGACAGGTTAAAGGTAAATTTTTATTAATGTGTGGACATTCATGTGTAATGTTCCTATGATTTTTTTTGCTATTTTAAAGAAGCATTTAACCCGTTGTAAATAATCATCACACAAAAGCATAAGCAATTGTGCACTAATATTGCACAAAGTAAATTACAGGCTATAAATAAAAGACAAATCGAGAAGAAAGATTAGGGGTAAAGGAAAAACTAGGTTAGCAGAAATAATAATTTTTTTAAATTTTTCAATGCCTATTTAGATTTTGACTAGCTTTATTATTTCAATACACAATGGCTCATTCTAGACAAAATTTTTCATCAAGTTACTGTAATACTTCAGCAGTGAGATTTTTGTACTGACCGATCTTCTGTTAAAGATGCTCTTGGCCTTCTAAGAATACAAAAAAATGAACCATTAGAAATACCCTCTAAAAATATTGGCATTTTCACTTTCTGTTGAGAACTCGAGTTTTATCAGCATGAAACACCAAAAAGTCTGATTTCTGCCAACAACAGCTTGCGTTTAGTCTCTGGTTGTGGCCTCCTGCCGCTGGCTCTCCCTCCCTGCCGCTGGCTAGGTTGTCCATTTGGCCGGCTGCCAGAAGGGAATTGGAACAAAAAATGTTTATGAGGTCCTGTTGTTAAGTTCGGCAGGACCTCCGTGTTCCCAGACCCCTGCCCAGTTCTTCGACTGTTTTCAGCCTAACCCGTGATCTCTTCATCGGGGTAGATCTTTGGCAGCACTGAGCTTGAATCAGGGCCACAATGTTGGGAACAGTCTGGTCCTATTCAGGTTGTGAACACAAGGTGATTAAAAAATAGAGACAGAGACACAGTCAGTCAGATCTAGCAAAGTCAGTCAGGTTTAAAACAGAGCTGCAAGGCCAAGAAAGGGACTTGTATTTATATAACACCTTATCATTTCTGTCAATAAACATTTCACGTGAAATGAATTGCTTTCAATTGAGTGACTGGTATGCATGAAGTGTCAAGAACAGTTTCCAAATTTAAAAAGCGGGTGAACTTTTAAACATTCTATACGGACAATACCAATTTGAGATACAAAATCTGAAAAAGCTCTGTAGATTCCCTCTGCATAAAGATACAAATATCCCCAAAGGCTGGCTCCGCCAGAAAGTGTATCTGGATAGAACCAGCCCTTGAATATCTTTACTGTGTTAGCAACATCTCGCACCGTTGCTGCCAGTCCCCAAATCCCAACATTAGAGTTGATTACCATGACTTAGCAGAAGGTTTGGATTCTGCATTCCCATTAAATGGGAGGAGAGTCACACATCCTTAATTACTGTATCCTACTTTCTTTGTTACTATCTCAGATAACCAATAACTTTTCCCTTCCTTTTTCCACCAATTTTCTCCCCTTGTTGCGCAGTGGTTACAAAGCACTGGACACCACCTACTGCCCCGAATCACTGCTCCATTCCCAAATATCTTTGACTTTGGGAGTGACTCAGACACTTGGGGGGAATTTTAACCGAAGGAAACGGGTGGGTTTAGACTGTGGGGGTATTTAATTGTTAAAAATGGAATTCCCGACCTGATCCCACCTCCATCGCGCCCACTTCCGGTTTTAATAGAGGTTGGATGGAGGGCGGACGACCAACCCACACCAGGGGGTGGAACGTCAATTTAATATTATAATGCGGCTGGAAGCCTCTTTTTTAACCTCCATATTGTTTTCTACTGCATGTGGACGGGCTTCACACAATTTGTGAAAACCGGGAGTTAAAGCAAGATGGGGACTACTGGATCCAGGATGTAAGAGGCTTTATACCTATATCCTGGATCGAGGGTCCCAACCTAACCCAGCCCCTGCGTTCGGAGATCGAGGAGGGAGAGGAAAGAGAGGACCGGGGATCGCCTTCCCAGGTCTCACCCGCACGCCCAGGCCTTCCCCTGCAACGATGATGCTGAGGATGGACACGATTCTCCGGTGGCCGGACACGATCGTCTCTCTCCTGCCCCCCTCATCTCTGCCTGACCTCCACCCCGATGCTTCCCCGCCCCGATCCTCTCTCCCCACCGCACCTCTCCCTGACCTCCCCCCCGATCATTTCCCGGCCTGATCCCATATCGCTGGCCAATCAACCATTCGATCCTTTCAATGGCCCACGATCCTCTCTCCCCACCCATTCCATTGCCCGGTCCCGATCCCTGGTCCTCTCCACCTCCCCCTAGATCCATTGCCAGGCCCCCGGTCCTCTCTGCCCCACCCGCTCCGATCAATTACCCGGCCCCTGGTCCCCTCTTCCCCCCCACCCCACTGATCCATTGCCCGGCCCAGCCCTCACTCGAACTTTTGCTGTATGCTCTGTGCGGCCGTAGGCCTACACCCTGCAGCCAGGCAGCCTCTCAATGTGGCTGCCTGCGGGCGGGAAACCGAGGCCTCAAATGCAAATCATGCCCTGCCGTTAAAGTCAGCAGGGCCTATGGGAACCCCGGCCTCCCGATCCCACCACCCCCAACACGCCTTCCTCCAGAAAATTCTGGCCTTTGATTGGGATCAAAAAATGGTTTCCTGATTTCTTTAATGTTCTGAAAGGAATAAATAGTTTATCTCAGGAAAGGTACTGTAATAATAGAGCAAACTGCGTGTGTTGTACTCACTGCACTGGACTTGAAGAACTCGGATACACCCTGAACAAACAAAAACAACAAATCATTAACTGTGATGCTGGGATTTCTCACTTCAGTTTTTAATAATTTTACTTCAATATTTTCATAACAGTCAAAATATAATTTAAACTATAGAGCCCAATAAAACAGAAAGAAAAAAACCCACAACATAACAAGTTCCAAAGAGTGACCCTAGCCATGGTAACAGATAAATTAGCATTGAAACATCCAGGGTTAACATGAACTCTTTGCACCAAAAGCACACACACGAAAGGGAAATGCAAGAAATCTCGGGGGAGAAATTCCCCTCGAGGGCCATTTGGGGCACTAAGTCAAAAATGTTTGAAAAGTTAGCACTAGGCGAAAACCTTTTCAAACATTTGAGAAATTCCCATTTTTTGATCCAAGTGGGAAGTGGAGCGCTAAATCAAGCGCTCAAATTGCCTCTTGGAGCGGAAGAGGCGGGGAATGTCCCGATCCAGAGCGATGTGCTCAGTAGCGCCACGAGTGGCCACACATGGCGCTGCCGCGTTGCAGGGGCTCCTCCCTCAATTAAATGGAAGGGCTCCCCGCTGCGAGCTCTGCATTTTTTTAGGTATCTTTTGGAGCACCGGGTCGTGCGAGTGTTGCGCGATCAGCCTGGCACTCAAGCTCAGTGCCGGGCTGTCATATCGCGGCACTCAGTCCTCGTGCGGTGCTCTGAAATTTTTTTTTTAAATCAGCGATTTTTTTCATGTTGGCCTGCCGCTGCGCCTTTAAATGGTGCCCCGCGAGTGGCCGGCCTCAGTGTTCGCAACCCCTGCAGCAGTCAGTAATATCGTCCGGCGCTGCTGCGGGGCGCGAGGAGTAAAGTTTTCTCCTGAGGCGCTACCGGGGCGATGCGCCAGGAGATGACGTCATGATCTCCGGGCGCAGAAGTTCGGGGTGATACCCGGTAGCACCGCAGCTAATAATTCCACGGGAGGCACGGTTATCGCCTGGGGGGGGGGGGGGGGGGGGGGGGGGTGGGGGGAAAGCCATTTGCGTCCCATTAGCGCCTCTCACCGGAGGGTTAAATGAGGGGAATTTCGCCCCCCTACTCTCTTATGAGATACCCACTTGATCCTAAAAAAACATTTTCTGAGGTCCTTTTTATTTTTCATCCCTCCACTTGATTTCACACCCTTGCACAGTATAAAAGACCACTGCCTGTGTCAATGCATCAGTTCATTTTGATCCAAATTAGCAAAAGCAATAGAAAACTATTGTGTACAATCCCTGCTAGACCTAAGGGGGTATTCCTGGGTGCGAGAGCAGTGTTTAAAGAATATCTGTTGAAGAACAAAGAAAATCAAACAAGATAGGTAATCTTTTCTTACTTCTTGATTTGGCATCATCCACATCACTACTGGCCAGTCGTGCCCAGGAGGAGGGGTAGTGAGGTGTCACAAGTATGTTAAAGAGTAAAAGATCATTTATTTCCTACGCTTGAGTCTTCTCATGCCCCCCAAGCCCATGACAATCACCCCCAAAGTAGCAACTCTGCAGTAGGCTTCTAACAGAGGTGTCCTAAGCTTTAGAATCCTGATACCCAGTCCTGATTCAAGCTCAGTGCTGCCAAAGACAGCTGACAGGTCTCCACATCACAGTGAGCGACTCACTTGACATCTGCCAATCCCTGAAAAATGATTGCTGAGTCAGTGACTGGTGAGGTGTGCATCCAATCAGTGGAGACACAGTGGACCCAGCAGGTCCTGTCTGCTCTGACCATTACTGGAAGTTGCTTTCATAAGTTATCCAAGATTTCCTTGGAGGTGAATCAAAATGTAATGGGTACGATGGAATCTGCAAAGATTAAGGACTGAGACCTTTCCAAGATCCTGAGTAGTGTCTCTCTGTGAAGGAATATGCCACATAACATATTCAGAAAAATACACCATTCTTTGAAAGAATTCTGGCCTTATTAAAACACGACAAACTGGGTCTGGAAATCTAGAAACCTAACTATGAAAAAGCTGTGAAAGCATTCTGGCTATAGAGATAAGTTGTTGACACTGAATCAATAACCTTATTGAAACAGAAGGTTAAAGGCTCCGGTAGTCTGAACCTTTCGGAATCAAACAATGGTTCACCCTGTACAAGGTGTTCTAATTTACACTTCGTAAAGAAGTACATAAAAGTAAGAAACATCTGCCTTCGTAAAAATGACATCAAGTAAAACACACCTGCCGTTACACCGTTTTTTATGGTAAACTTAGAACACCTAGAGAAGAGACATAATTCTGTAATGCTACCAGCTGAAGTGACTGTAAGAAGTGTAGGGGTCAGCAGAAAAATGACTAGAGATGATTAGCTTACATCAGCAGAAAACCTTAAAGGAAATACCACTGGAAAAGGGTATAAATATTGAACTCTCAAATGGGATAGTAGACTCGCTTTAAAGGGGCAAAGCGATTCTCGGCTTCAGAGGCGGCTCTGTAAGTCTCCAACTCTTTGTACCTCAGGGATCAAAGGTATTTGATATTGGTGGATATCCTGTAGAAAACTAAGAACTGTAAAACTGTAGCGAAGTTAAGATTTGAGAGTAAGGTTCTCTGATAATAGAATTGTAAGCTTTCTCTTTTTGGAACTGTTAATGTTGCGATTGACTCACCAACTGTGAATTATATGTCGGTTCTTTAATAAATCTATATATTTTTGGAATTGTCTCACATAAGACTTCTGTATCAAACTCGTGAACTCAATCTTAGTAGAGGGGTCAATAACCAGGGGGCATAGTTTCAAGGTAAGAGGCAGGAGATTTAGAGGGGATTTGAGGAAAAACTTTTTCACCCAGAGGGTGGTTGGAATCTGGAACTCACTGCCTGAAAGGGTGGTAGAGGCAGGAACCCTCACAACATTCAAGAAGCATTTAGATGAGCACTTGAAACGCCAAAGCGTACAAGGCTACGGACCAAGTGCTGGAAAATGGGATTACAATAGACAGGGCTTGATGGCCGGCGCGGACACGATGGGCCGAAGGGCCTCTTACTGTGCTGTATAACTCTATGACTTTATGACTCTAATCCCTGTACACTCTTTGGTGAGGAGTTGCAGAATTCTGAGGGAGTTTTCCGGACCCTCATAATATCCGGAACGTTACAGTCTAGCTAAATTTATTAAAAGTGCTATCTGGAGGACGGTAACATTTTCAGGTTGTTCCTTTCTTTTAGGGAGAGATAGTCCGGACCTTTAGACCCAATTAAGCGTCTTTAGGATTCAGCTACCTCAAACTTTAGTTGAAAGTGAACGTCTGAGGAATACGCCTGATCCGGGGTAGCACTAAAGGGGCGAGGACTAGTAATTATCCCTTCATCTCCCCCAATGCAGGGTTACATTCTGGACAGGTTAAAGGTAAATTTTAATTAACGTGTGGACATTCATGTACAATGTTCCTATGGTATTTCTTTGCTATTTTAAAGGAGCATTTAACCCGTTGTAAATAAGCATCACACAAAAGCATTAGCAATTGTGCACTAATATTGCACACAGTAAATTACAGGCTATAAATAAAAGACAAATGGAGAAGAAGAAGGCAAATTCCATGGTGGCCTTTATTGCAAGGGGGTTGGAGTATAAAAGTAAGGAAGTATTGCTACAATTGTACAGGGCGTTGGTGAGACCACAACTGGAGTACTGTGCACAGTTTTGGTCTCCTTATCTAAGGAAGGATGTACTTGCCTTGGAGGTGGTGCAACAAAAGTTCACTAGATTGATTCCTGGGATGAGAGGGCTGTCCTATGATGAGAGATTGTGTAGAATGGGCCTATACTCTCTGGAGTTTAGAAGAATGAGAGGTGATCTCATTGAAACATACAAGATTCTGAAGTGGATTGACAAGGTAGATGTTGAGAGGTTGTTTCCCCTGGCTGGAGTGTCTAGGGGGCATAGTCTCAGGATAAGGAGTAGGACATTTAAGACTGAGATGTGGAAGAATTTCTTCACTCAGAGGGCTGTGAATCTTTGGAATTCTCTGCCCCAGAGGGCTGTGAATGCTAAGTCTTTGAGTATATTCAAGGCTGAGATAGAAAGATTTTTGGACTCTTGCGGAATCAAGGGATATGGAGATCGGGCAGGAAAGTGGAGTTGAGGTCGATGATCAGCCATGATCTTATTGAATGGTGGAGCAGGCTCGAAGGGCCGTATGGCCTACTCCTGCTATTACTTCTTATGTTCTTATTAGGGGTAAAGGAAAAACTAGGTTAGCAGAAATAATACATTTTTATTAGTTTATCAATGCCTATTTAGATTTTGACTTGCTTTATTATTTCAATACACAATGGCTCATTCTAGACAAAACCTTTCATCAAGTTACTGTAATATTTCAACAGTGAGTTTTTTGTACTGACCGATCCTCAGTTAAAGATGCTCTCGGCCTTCTAAGAGTACAAAAAAAGAACCAATAGAAATACCCTCTAAAAATATTGGCATTTTTACTTTCTGCTGAGGACTCGAGTTTTATCAGCAAGATACACCAAAAAGTGTGAGTTCTGACAAAAACAGCTGCATTTAGTCTCTGGTTGTGGCCTCCTACCGCTGGCATTCCCTCGCTGCCGCTGGCTAGGTTGTCCATTTGGCTGGCTGCCAGAAGGGAAATGGAACAAAAATGTTTGAGGTCCTATCGTTAAGTTCGGCAGGACCTCCGTGTTCCCAGACCCTTGCCCGGTTCTTCGACTGTTTTTGGCCTACCCCGTGACTTCTTCACCGCCCCGTAAATATCAGGGCCCTGATGTTAGGAACACTCTGGTCCTATTCAGGTTGTGGCAGAGACAGAGACACAGTCAGTCAGATCTAGCAAAGTCAGTCAGGTTTAAAACAGAGCTGCAATGCCAAGAAAGGGACTTGTATTTATATAACATCTTATCATTTCTGTCAATAAACATTTCACATGAAATGAATTGCTTTCAATTGAGTGACTGGTATGCATGAAGTGTCAAGAACAGTTTCCAAATTTAAAAAGCGGGTGAACTTTTAAACATTCTATACGGACAATACCAATTTGAGATACAAAATCTGAAAAAGCTCTGTAGATTCCCTCTGCATAAAGATACAAATATCCCCAAAGGCTGGCTCTGCCAGAAAGTGTATCTGGATAGAACCAGCCCTTGTTAGCAACATCTAGCACCGTTGCTAACCAGTCCCCAAATCCCAATATTAGAATTATTTATCATGACTTACCAGAAGGTTTGGATTCTGCATTCCCATTAAATGGGAGGAGAGTCACACATCCTTTATGACTGTATTCTACTTTCTTTGTTACTATCTCAGATAACCAATAACTTTTCCCTTCCTTTTTCCACCAATTTTCTCCCCTTGTTGCGCATTGGTCACAAAGCACTGGACACCACGGCTGCGATTTTGTCGGCACTGAGAGGGCGGGTTTGGAGGCGGGTCCAAGGTTAAAATCATTTTGATTGACGGCGGGTTGTGATCCCGCAGTCAACCCGCCTCCACGCTACTTTGCCAAATGCCGGCTCCGGTAGTCCCGATTGGTCCCGTCACCAAGCGGCGGGAGAAACCCTTAAGGCAGTTAACAGCTTGTTAACTGCCTGGATAAGCCTATTTTAACAGGGTATTTCAATTTTACCACATTTTCAGCGTGTTCCATGCTGTTCCCAAACCACGCCAGCTGATTGTGCCGGTTCAGCAAGTGCCTGACTTCTTGACAGCTGCAGCTCCAGCATAAAAACGGTACTCTAACATTGCTAACTGACAGATGACAGAACTTTGTTTTTTCAGGTGTTGGAACACCTTTTGCAGGTCTATTGAGCTTGTAAGTGGTGAAGTTGAGATCCATCTCCACTGTGACCTCCTGGGAAAACCCTCTCCCCATATTGACTGAGCACGTATAACATCTATTCCTCAACTGACATATCTACCAGCAGCATGGGAACCATTTATACCCTGTCATCCTGGTCCTCAGAATCGGAGGAAGAGCAGCCGTGACAGCAGCAGAACCAGGCACAACAGCAGCAGCAACAGTACGAGCGCCAACCTCCTCCTCGCCCACTTGATGCTGCACAGGGCAGAGGGCATCAGCGCAGGCCTGAACGTCGCCGCAGGAGACACCCCTAACACAAGGTTTACAGGCAGAGGATGAGCTTCCTCAACATGACTGAGCAGCAGTGCCAAAGGAGGCCGAGACTTTCGCGAGAGGTAGTCGCTGACATCTGCGCAATGCTGCAGCAACACCTGGAGCCCAGAGGAGCGGGTGGACACCCCTTGCCAGTGGCTGTCAAAGTCACCACCGCGCTCAATTTTTTTGCTTCAGGCTCCTTCCAGGGATCATCAGCAGACATCAGCGGCATCTCCCAGTCGGCTGCACACACTTACATCACGCAGGTTACCGATGCCCTCTTTGCAAAGGTGCACAATTACATCCACTTCTCCACGGATGAAGCAAGTGTAACCGCGCATGCGGTTGGCTTTGCAAAGCTGGCAGGCTTGCCAAGTGCAGGGCGTCATAGACTGCACACATGTGGCCATTAGGGCACCCCATCACAACCCAGCTGTATTTGTGAACCGCAAGGGCTTCCACTCCCTTAACGTCCAGCTGGTGTGTAACCACAGGAAGAACATTATGCAGTTGCCATGACTCATTCATCCTGCGGCAGTCTACTCTGCCTTCGCTCTTCAATCCGCCAACCCAATTTTCCGGATGGCTACTTGGTGACAAGGGCTATCCCCTGAAGACGTGGCTAATGACGCTGTTGAAGAGGCCATCAAATGAAGCAGAGCAGCGCTACAATGTGAGCCACATTTCCACCAGAGGCATCATCGAGCAAACCATCGGCTTGCTCAAAATGTGATTCAGATGCCTCGACAGATCAGGTGGAGCCCTACAGTACTCAGCAGCCAGGGTCTCCAAAATCATCGTGGTCTGCTGTGCACTGCACAACATCGCACAGCAGCGTGACTTCCAGCTGCCTGAGGAACAAGTGGCTCAGCGCATAGCCTCCTCAGATGAGGAGGAGGAGGAAGAACTTGCGGAGGCGGATGCGCCAGGTCCAGCAGCACCCGAGCACATTGCTGCCCGTGATGCAAGGGATGCACTAATCTTTGCCAGATTCGCTTAAGTAGACGAATCAAACACATGTGACTGGCACCTTCTTAACACACCATACACTATGTACAAGAACCTGTGGGTTCCGATCACTCTCACCACCATCATTACAAATGCAAGTCGCCCTGAGCCCTCAATGTGCAACTTCCATTTCCCAGAACACATAGACCAGAACTTCAACTGTTTGCCATCACTTTTGTTTAATACATACACAAAAGGATGACAATGGCAAATATTAAACAGAACAAAAGACAACAGAATAGAACACCCAAGTGACTACCCTTGTGACTAGCTGTGCTTTACCTTCCTCTTACGCGTGCTTCTACGTGGTGCTTCCCCTGTGGCTTCAGCAGATGTGGAGGCACTTTGCTCACTTTCATGCTGCTCCTGCTTCGACACCTTTGGCGGGCGTCCTCTGGGTTTGCGAGCCTGCGTGGGCTCGGCAACAGTCTGCTCCTCCTGCGGCTGTGCAAGGGCTGAGACGCCCATCTCAGTTGGGTGAGGACTTTGGTGGGGCTCTGACCGAGGGTTCCGCAGTGTCATGGGAGTGTGAGCGCTTGGAGAGGAGCCCCCACTTCCTTGTTGCCTGCCACCAACATCCCTCTCATGGGTCAGCCCCACTTCAGTGCTAGCAAGTGGCTGGACAGCACCTTGCTGCACATCAGGGGGGCCATGAGGACCCGTACCTGCACTGGAAGTCATAGAAACATAGAAACATATGTTTCTATGTTTCCTCTGACGTAGTCATCCTTTCCACGGAGGTTGCCATCCTATCCGTGGTGGTGCATCCTCCATCCTCTCCACACTCGCAGTAACCCTGGATGCAAAACCTGCTAGAAACTCCTGCACTTGTTCCTGGAGTTCCAGCACTGCTCTCTTTCTGGATGACCCCAGAGGCACAGGGTCCACATGCGGCTGAGCAGAGCTGGCAGCGCCCTGCGGCCTCCGACGAGGACTCTCCACTGCTGTCCCTGTCTCCACCAGCTGCTGATGCTCACTTGTGAGCTGTGATATACCAGGTGACAACACTATTCTATAGTCGCACAGGACCCACTGAGGTGTGCGTAACTGCGCTGGTGCTGGGTGCGCTTAATTCTGCTGACACTGCGCCCTCAGAGGTTGCAGCTTCCTCTGAGGAGTCTTCTGGCTCTTCCTCCTGGACAGTGGGGCTCTCAATGGTCCTGTGGGGAAGTAAAGGCATGAGTTAGACTTGTGATATTAACGTAGCATGCACATCGAATTGTGCAGATGGTCATAACTCAATCTGTATGAGCATCAGATGGCATATCAGTCACTCATGCAATGTAAATGAGGGATGCAAATCTATTCTGTCACCAGCTTGCTCTGCTGCGCCCGTCTGACCGTCCCCCACTTCCAGATCCTCAGCACCTCCGATGATTTCGAGTGCAGCCTCCTCAGCGGTGGTCATATGGGCAATGGAAGGTGGCCCTCCTCCTGTCCTGGCCCTCTCCCTCTTATTGTGTGCTCTCTTTTCCATCAATGAGGGGCACAAGTGGAGTTTGCGTGAGAATGTTGGAGTGAGTGTAGAGAATACATAGCATAGATGCTTAGAAGGAGATAAAGATGGAGTGAGGTGCCAATACCAAGGGCCCTCCCTGTGCGTTGTTAGTTGTTGGCATTGCATAACAGTGATAGCGAGTGTGAGGGCTGCATAGTCGAATAGTGAAGTGATTCAGTACATAGAGAGAGGGATGGTTAAGGGTGCAAGGGATGTAAGGGTAAAGTGGGATGTGCAGGAGTAGGTTGACAATGCAGAGTGCTGGTGATGAGAGGAGATGGGGAGCAGATTGAAGGTAAGTGTGATGTTATACTCACTGTTCCTGAGCGTACCAGGTCATTAAATCTTTTCTGGCACTGGACCCAGGAGCGAGCACACAAAGATCTGGAGCTGACCTCCTCAGCAATTTGCAGCCAGGCTGCTTTGCTTTGATAAGGAGGCTTCCTCCGTCCAGATGATGGGAACAGTACCTCTTGGCGCCCTCTCACTCCATCCACAAGAGCATGGAGGGAGTCATCATCAAAGCGGGGAGAGGCCTTGGCTCTTGCAGCAGTCATGAGTACAATTGCCAAAACGAGAACCAGCAGAAAAGGATGAAAATGAAACAATGCTGCATGGGCCCCTTAAATACAGCTGGCTGATAGACATCAGCAGAGGCGAGCAGCAGACCCGAAACCACTAATTGGGCCGGGTAGCACGCACGCAGAGATTTAATAGGCCACTTAACTCAAAATCGCAATTTCTGACCGGCTGAAAGCGGACACGGGACCGGAACCCGCCGACCACCTGGCCAGCACCCAACCCGCCTCCAATGATAAAATCGCGGCCCACCTACTACCCCAAATCTCTGCTCTATTTCCCACTTTGGGAGTGACTCAGACACTTGGAGGGAATTTCACCCGAATAAAACGGGTGGGTTTGGAGAGTGGGGGTATTTCATTGTTAAAAATGGGATTCCCGACCTGATCCCGCCCACTTCCAGTTTTAATAGAGGTTGGACGGGGGGCGGGCAACCAACCCACACCCAGGGAGTGGAACATCAGTTTAATATTATAATGAGGCTGTAAGCCATTTTTTAACCTCCATATTGTTTTCAACTACTTGTGGACGGGCTTCACACAATTCGTGAAAACCGGGAGTTAAAGCAAGATGAGGACGACTGGATCCAGGATGTAAGTGGCTTTATACCTGCCTCCTGGATCCAGGGTCCCTACCTAACCCAGCCCCCACGATCTCCGATCGTGGGGGGAGTGGAAAGAGAGGACCGGTGATCACCTTCCCAGGTCTCACCCGCACACACCGGCCTTCCCCCACAACGATGATGCTGAGGGCGGCCACGATTCTCCAGTGGCCGGACACGATCGTCTCTCTCCTGCCGCCCCTATCTCTGGCTGACCATTCCATTCTTCCAATGGCCCACGATCCTCTCTCCCCACCCATTCCATTGCCCGGCCCCGATCCCTGGTCCTTTCCACCTCCCCCTAGATACATTGCCAGGCCCCCGGTCCTCTCTGTGCCGCCCGCTCCGATCCATTGCCCGGCCCAGCCCTCACTCGAACTCTTCTTGTCTGCTCTGTGCGGTCGTAGGCCTACCCCCTGCAGCTAGCCAGCCTCTCAACCTGGCTGGCTGCAGGCGGGAAACCGAGGCCTCACATGCAAATCATGCCCTGCCGATAAAGTCAGCAGGGCCTGCGGGAACCCCGGCCTCCCGACCACAATGGATCATCCCACCAACCCCAACACGCCTTCCTCCAGAAAATTCCGGCCTTGGATTGGGATCAAAAAATGGGTTCCTGATTTCTTTCATGTACTGGAATGAATAAATAGTTTGTCTCAGGAAAAGTACTGTAATAATAGAGCAAACTGTGTGTGTTGTACTCACTGCACTGAACTTGAAGAACTCGGATACACCCTGAACAAACAAAAACAACAAATCATTAACTGTGATGCTGGGATTTCTCACTACAGTTTTTAATAGTTTTAGTTCAAGATTTTCATAACAGTCAAAATATAATTTAAACTATAGAGGCCAATAAAACAGAAAGAAAACACCCCACAACATAACAAGTTCCAAAGAGTGACCCTAGCCATGGTTACAGATAAATTAGCATTGAAACATCCAGGGTTAACATGAACTCTCTGCACCAAAAGCACACACACGAAAGGAAAACCCAAGAAACCTCGGGGGAGAAATTCCCCTAGAGGCCATTTGGGGCGTTAAGTCAAAAATGTTTGAAAAGTTAGTACCAGGCGCTAACCTTTTCAAACATTTGCGAAATTCCCATTTTTTGATCCAAGAGGGAAGTGGAGCGCTAAATCAAGAGCTCAACTTGTCTCTTGGAGTGCAAGAGGCGGGGAATATCCTGATCCGGAGTGATGTGCTCAGCAGCGCCCCGAGTGGCCACGCATGGCGCTGCCGCGTTGCAGGGGCTCCTCCCTCAATTAAAGGGAAGGGCTCCCCGCTGCGAGCTCTGTATTTTTATTTGCATCTGCTGGAACACCGGGCTGCGTGAGTGCTGCGTGATAAGCCCGGCACTCAGGCAAAATTTATTTTTATATCAGCGATGTTTTTCATGTCGGACGGCCACTGCGCCTTGAAATGCTGCCCTGCGAGTGGCCGGCCTCAGTGTTCGCAACCCCTGTAGCAGTCGGTAATATCGCCCGGCGCTGCTGCGCGGCGCGAGGAGGAAAGTTTTCTCCTGAGGCGCTACCGGGGCGCTGCGCCAGGAGATGACATCATGATCTCTGGGTGCAGAAGTTTGGGGCGATACCCGGTAGCGCCGCAGCTAATAATTCTGCGGAAGGCACGGTTATCGCCTCGGGGGGGGGGGGGGGGGGGGGGCAAAAAGCCATTTACCCCCTGTTAGCGCCTCCCACCGGAGGGTCAAAGGAGCGGAATTTCGTCCCCCTACTCTCTTCTGAGATTCCCACTTGATCCTAAAATACATTTTCTGAAGTCCTTTTTATTTTTCATCCCTCCACTTGGTTTCCCACTCTTGCACAGGATAAAAGACCACTGCCTGTGTCAACACATCAGTTCATTTTGATCCAAAGTGGCAAAAGGAATAGAAAACTATTGTGTACAGTCCCTGCTAGACCTAAGGGGGTATTCCTGGGTGCGAGAGCAGTGTTTAAGAATATCTGTTGAAGAACAAAGAAAATCAAACAAGATAGGTAATCTTTTCTTACTTCTTCATTTGGCTTCATCCACATCACTACTGGCCAGTCGTGCCCAGGAGGAGGGGTAGTGAGGTGTCACAAGTATGTTAAAGAGTAAAAGATTATTTATTTCCTACGCTTGAGTCTTCTCATGTCCCCCAAGCCCATGACAATCACCACAAAGTAGCAACTCTGCAGTAGGCTTCTAACAGAGGTGTCCTAAGCTTTAGGATCCTAATGCCCAGTCCTAATGCCCTGGTTCAAGCTCAGTGCTGCCAAAGACAGCTGACAGGTCTCCATGTCGCAGTAAGCATCTCACTTGACATCTGCCAGTTCCTGAAAGATGATTGCTGAGTCAGTGACTGGTGAGGTGTGCTTCTAGTCAGTGGAGACACAGTGGACCCAGCAGGTTCTGTCTGCTCTAACCATTACTGGAAGTTCCTTTCATAAGTTATCCAAGATTTCCATGAAGGTGAATCAAAAAGTAATGGGTACGATGTACTCTGCAAAGATTAAGAACTGAGACTTTCCAAGATCCTGATTAGTGCCTCTCCCCAATGCAGGGTTACATTCATTAGGACAGGTTAAAGGTAAATTTTAATTAACGTGTGGACATTCATACAGTCATAACGGCACAAAAGTCCGTACCGGCTCTCTGTAGAGCAATCCAGTCAGTAGTCAGTCCCATTCCTCCGCTCTATCCCTGTAGCCCTACAAGTTTATTTCCCTCAAGTGCCTATCCAGTCTCCCCTTGAAAACATTGAGTGTCTCCACTGCCACCATTTCCGTCGGCAGCGAATTCCAGGTTCTCACCACTCGCTGCGTAAAAAAGTTTTTCCTCACGTCCCCCCTTTATCCCTTGCCCAAAACCTTAAATCTGTGTCCCCCAGTCCTTGTACCATCAACTAGTGGGAACAGCCTTTCCCCGTCTAGCCTATCCAAACCCGTCATAATCTTGTACACCTCTATCAAATCACTCCCCCAACCTCCTTTGCTCCAATGAAAACAAATCCAGCTCCTCCAACCTGTCCTTGTAGCTAAGATCCCCCATCCCCGGAACCATTCTGGTAAATCTCCTCTGCACCCTCTCAAGGGCCTTCACATCCTTCCGAAAGTGTGGCGACCAGAACTGGACGCAATACTCCAGTTGTGGCCTAATCAGCGCTTTATAAAGGTTCAGCATAACTTCTCTACTTTTGTTTTTAATACCTCTATTTATGAAGCCCAGGATCCCATATGCTTTGTTAACCACTCTCTCAATATGTCCTGCCACCTTCAGGGACCTATACACATTAACTCCCAGGTCCCTCTGTCCCTGCACACTCTTTAAAACTGTGCCATTAAGTGTATATTGCCTCTCCCTGTTCCTTCTTACAAAATGCATCACCTCACACTTCTCTGTATTAAATTCCATCTGCCACTTGTCTGCCCATTCTGCTAGCCTTTCTATGTCCTGTTGCAGTTGATTGATATCATCATCACTGTTTGCCACACCCCCAAGTTTGGTGTCATCAGCAAATTTAGAAATTCTACTCTGTATTCCAATATCCAGGTCATTTATATATATCAAAAAAAGCAGTGGCCCCAGCATTGACCCTTGGGGAACACCACTGTCTACCATCCTCCAGTCTGAAAAACAGCCATTTACCACAACTCGCTGTTTTCTGTCCTTAAGCCAATTCTTTATCCAAGCTGCCACTGACCCACCTATTCCATGAGCCTCAATTTTGTTAACCAGCCTTCTATGTGCTACTTTGTCAAACGCCTTCCGAAAATCCATGTAGACAACATCCATTGCATTCCCTTCATCAATCCTCTCTGTTACTTCATCAAAAAGTTCAATTAGATTAGTCAAACACGATCTGCCTTTTACAAACCCGTGTTGGCTCTCCTTAATTAGCTTAAACCTCTCCAAATGCCCGTTAATTTTTTCCTTGATTATTTTTCTAAAACTTTACCCACCACTGACGTTAAACTGACCGGCCTGTAGTTACTAGGATTGTCCTTACACCCTTTCTTGAACAATGGTGTCACATTTGCCACTTTCCAATCCTCAGGCACCTCCCCCACATCTAGGGAAGATTGGAAAATTATGGCAAGCTTTTCCGCTATCTTCTCCCCGAATTCCCTTCACAACCTGGGATGCAAGCCATCTGGACCAGGCGACTTGTCCACTCTAAGCATACCCAGCCTTTCTAGTACATCCTGTCTATCAATTTTTACCCCTTCCATTGCTTCTACCTTTTCCACTTCTACCGATATTTTGTCAGCATCCACCTCCTTAGTAAACACCAATACAAAGTACTCATTGAGTATTCCAGCCTTGCCCTGCACCTCTAACCGTATATCACCTACTTTGTCTCTAATAGGCCCCACCCCGCCTCTTACTACCCGTTTACTGTTTACATGCCGGTAGAAGATTTTTGGGTTCTCTTTTATGTTAACCGCCATTCTACTCTCATATTCTCTCATGTGCAATATTCCTAGAGTATTTCTTTGCTATTTTAAAGGAGCATTTAACCCGTTGTAAATAAGCATCACACAAAAGCATCAGCAATTGTGCACAAATATTGCACACAGTAAATTACAGGCTATAAAGAAAAGACAAATGAAGAAGAAGAATGATTAGGGGTAAAGGAAAAAACTATGTTAGCAGAAATAATACATTTTTATTAGTTTTTCAATGCCTATTTAGATTTTGACTAGCTTTATTACTTCAATACACAATGGTTCATTCTAGAAAAAACTTTTCATCAAGTTAATGTAATACTTCAGCAGTGAGTTATTTGTACTGACCAATCTTCAGTTATAGATGCTCTCGGCCTTCTAAGAATACAAAAAAAAGAACCATTAGAAATACCCTCTAAAAATATTGGCATTTTTACTTTCTGTTGAGGTCTCGAGTTTCATCAGCAAGAAACACCAAAAAGTGTGATTTCTGTCAACAACAGTTTGCGTTTAGTCTCTGGTTGTGGCCTCCTGCCGCTGGCTCTCCCTCCCTGCCGCTGGCTAGGTTGTACATTTGGCCGGCTGCCAGAAGGGAAATGGAACAAAAAATGTTTATGAGGTCCTGTCGTTAAGTTCGGCAGGACCTCTGTGTTCCCAGACCCCTGCCCGGTTCTTCGACTGTTTTCGGCCTAACCCGTGACCGCTTCACCTCCCTGTAAATATCGTTGCCCTGATGTTGGGAACAGTCTGGTCCTATTCAGGTTGTGAACACAATGTGACTAAAAAAATAGAGACAGAGACACAGTCAGTCAGGTCTAGCAAAGTCAGTCAGGTTTAAAACAGAGCTGCAAGGCCAAGAAAGGGACTTGTATTTATATAACACCATATCATTTCTGTCAATAAACACTTCACGTGAGATGAATTGCTTTCAATTGAGTGACTGCTATGGATGAAGTGTCAAGAACAGTTTCCAAATTTAAAAAGCGGGTGAGCTTTTAAACATTCTGTACGGACAATACCAATGTGAGATACAAAATCCGAAAAAACTCTGTAGATTCCCTCTGCATAAAGATACAAATATCCCCAAAGGCTGGCTCTGCCAGAAAGTGTATCTGGATAGAGCCAGCCCTTGAATATCTTTACTGTGTTAGCAACATCTAGCACCGTTGCTACCAGTCACAAAATCCCAATATTAGAATTAATTACCGTGATTTACCAGAAAGTTTGGATTCTGCATTCCCATTAAATGGGAGGAGAGTCACACATCCTTTATTACTGTATCCTACTTTCTTTGTCACTATCTCAGGTAACCAATAACTTTTCCCTTCCTTTTTCCACCAATTTTCTCCCCTTGTTGCGCAGTGGTTACAAAGCACTGGACACCACCTACTGCCCCGAATCACTGCTCCATTCCCAAATATCTTTAACTTTGGGAGTGACTCAGACACTTGGGGGGCATTCCAACTTAAAAAAACGGGTGGGTTTGGAGTGTGGGGGTATTTAATTGTTAAAAAGGGGATTCCCGACCTGATCTCACCTCCATCCCACCCACTTCCGGTTTTAATAGAGGTTGGGCGGGGGGCAGGCGACCAACCCACACCCAGGGGGCGGAACGTCAGTTTAATATTATAATGAGGCTGGAAGCCTCTTTTATAACCTCCATATTGTTTTCAATTGCATGTGGACGGGCTTCACACAATTCGTGAAAACCGGGAGTTAAAGCAAGATGGGGACGACTGGATCCAGGAGGTAAGTGGGTTTACACCTACCTCCTGGATCCAGGGCCTCTACCTAACCCAGGCCCCGCGTTCGGAGATCGAGCTGGAAGGGGAAAGAGAGGACTGGGGATCGCCTTCCCAGGTCTCACCCACACACCCAGGTCTTCCCCCGCAATGGTGATGCTGAGGGCGGCCACTATTCTCCAGTGGCCGAACACAATCGTCTCTCTCCTGCCCCACCCGTCTCTCCCTGATCTGTACCCCAAAGCTTCCCCCACCCCGATCCTCTCTCCCCACCGCACCTCTGCCTGATCACCCCCCCGATCCTTTCCCGGCCAAATCCCCGATCGCTGGCCAATCAACCATTCGATTCTTTCAATGGTCCATGATCCTCTCTCCCCACCCATTCCATTGCCTGGCCCCGATCCCTGGTCCTCTCCACCTCCCCCTAGATCCATTGCCAGGCCCCGGTCCTCTCTGCCCCGCTCACGCGAATCCATTGCCCGGCCCCCGGTCTTCTCTTCCCCCCCACCTCGCCAATCCATTGCCCGGTCCAGCCCTCACTCAAACGCGTATTCCTTGCTCTGTGCGGCCACAGGCCTATCCCCTGCAGCCAGCCAGCCTCTCAATCTGGCTGGCTGCGGGATGGAAACCGAGGCCTCACAGGCAAATCATGCCCTGCCTTTAAAGTCGGCAGGGCCTACGGGAACCCCGGCCTCCTGGGTTTCCCGACCACATTGGAGCATACCTACAACCCCAACATGCCTTCTTCCAGAAAATTCCAGCCTTTGATTGGGATCAAAAAGTGGTTTCCTGATTTCTTTAATGTACTGGAATGAATAAATAGTTTGTCTCAGGAAAGGTACTGTAATAATAGAGCAAACTGTGTGTGTTGTACTCACGGCACTGAACTTGAAGAACTCGGATACACCCTGAACAAACAGAAACAACAAATCATTAACTGTGATGCTGGGATTTCTCACTTCAGTTTTTAATAATTTTACTTCAAGATTTTCATAACAGTCAAAATATAATTTAAACTATAGAGGCCAATAAAACAGAAAGAAAAATCCCCACAACATAACAAGTTCCAAAGAGTGACCCTAGTCATGGTTACAGATAAATTAGCATTGAAACATCCAGGGTTAACATGAACTCTGCAGCAAAAGCACACACACGAAAGGGAAACCCAAGAAACCTCGGGTAGAAATTTCCCTAGAGGGTCATTTGGGGCGTTAAGTCAAAAATGTTTGAAAAGTTAGCAACAGGCGCAAACCTTGTCAAACTTTTGAGAAATTCCCATTTTTTGATCTAAGAGGGAAGTGGAGCGCTAAATCAAGCTATCAACTTGCCTCTTGGAGCGCAAGAGGTGGGAAATGTCCCGATCCGGAGCGATGTGCTCAGCAGCGCCCCGAGTGGCCACGCATGGCGCTGCCGCGTTGCAGGGGCTCCTCCCTCAATTAAAGGGAAGGACTCCCCGCTGCGAGCTCTGCATTTTTTTTCGCACCTGCTGGAACACCGGGTGTGCTGCGTGATAAGCCCAGCACTCAAACACATTTTTTTTTTTAAATCAGCGATTTTTTTCATGTCGGACGGCCACCGCGCCTTTAAATGGTGCCCTGCGAGTGGCCGGCCTCAGTGTTCGCAACCCCTGCAGCAGTCGGTAATATCGCCCGGCGCTGCTGCGGGGCGTGAGGAGGAATTTTTCTCCTGAGGCGCTACCGGGACGCTGCGCCAGGAGATGACATCATGATCTCCGGGTGCAGAAGATCGGGGCGATACCCGGTAGCGCCACAGCTAATATTTCCACGGGAGTCACGGTTATCGCCTCGGGGTGGGGCAAAAAGCCATTTACCCCCCGTTAGCGCCTCCCACTGGAGGGACAAAGGAGCGGCATTTCGCCCCCCTACTCTCTTATGAGATTCCCACTTGATCCTAAAAAAACATTTTCTGAAGTCCTTTTTATTTTTCATCCCTCCACTTGGTTTCCCACTCTTGCACAGTATAAAAGACCACTGCCTGTGTCAACACATCAGTTCATTTTCATCCAAAGTAGCAAAAGGAATAAAAAAAACTATTGTGTACAACCCCTGCTAGACCTAAGGGCGTATTCCTGGGTGCGAGAGCAGTGTTTAAAGAATGTCTGTTGAAGAACAAAGAAAATCAAACAAGATAGGTAATCTTTTCTTACTTCTTCATTTGGCTTCATCCACATCACTACTGGCCTGTCGTGCCCAGGAGGAGGGGTAGTGAGGTGTCACAAGTATGTTAAAGAGTAAAAGATCATTTATTTCCTACGCTTGAGTCTTCTCATGTCCCCCAAGCCCATGACAATCAGCACAAAGTAGCAACTCTGCAGTAGGCTTCTAACAGAGGTGTCCTAAGGTTTAGGATCCTAATGCCCAGTCCTAATGCCCTGATTCAAGCTCAGTGCTGCCAAAGACAGCTGACAGGTCTCCACTTCGCAGTAAGCATCTCACTTGACATCTGTCAATTCCTGAAAAATGATTGCTGAGTCAGTGACTGGTGAGGTGTGCTTCCAGTCAGTGGAGACACAGTGGACCCAGCAGGTATTGTCTGCTCTGACCATTACTGGAAGTTGCTTTCATAAGTTATCCAATATTTCATAGAGTCATAACGGCACAGAAGGAGGCCATTCGGCCCATCGAGTCCGTGCTGGCTCTCTGTAGAGTAATCCAGTTTTTCCTCACATCCCCCTGTATCTCTTGCCCAAAACCTTAAATCTGTGTCTCCTAGTCCTTGTACTATCAACTCGTGGGAACAGCCTTTCCCCATCTAGCCTATCCAAACCCCCATCCCCAGAACCTTTCTGGTAAATCTCCTCTGCACCCTCTCAAGGGCCTTCACATCCTTCCTAAAGTGTGGTGACCAGAACTGGACGCAATACTCCAGATGTGGCCTAACCAGCGCTTTATAAAGGTTCAGCATAACTTCCCTACTTTTGTTCTCAATACCTCTATTTATGAAGCCCAAGATCCCAAATGCTTTGTTGACCACTCTCTCAATATATCCTGCCAACTTGAGGGACCTATACACATTAACTCCCAGGTCCCTCTGTCCCTTCACACTCTTTAGAATGATGCCATTAAGTGTATATTGCCTCTCCCTGTTCCTTCTGCCAAAATGCATCACCTCACACTTCTCTGTATTAAATTCCATCTGCCACTTGTCTGCCCATTCTGCTAGCCTTTCTATGTCCTGTTGCAGTCGATTGGTATCATCCTCACTGTTTGCCACACCCCCAAGTTTGGTGTCATCAGCAAATTTAGAAATTCTACTCTGTATTCCAATATCCAGGTCATTTATATGTATCAAAAAAAGCAGTGGCCCCAGCACTGACCCTTGGGGAACACCACTGTCTACCATCCTCCAGTCTGAAAAACAGCCATTTACCACAACTAGCTGTTTTCTGTCCTTAAGCCATTTATTTTATCCAAGCTGCCACTGACCCACCTATTCCATGAGCCTCAATTTTGTTAACCAGCCTTCTATGTGCTACTTTGCCAAATGCCTTCCGAATATCCATGTAGACAACATCCATTGCATTCCCTTCATCAATCCTCTCTGTTACTTCATCAAAAAATTCAATTAGATTAGTCAAACACAATCTTTTACAGCCTTTTACAAACCCATGTTGGCTCTCCTTAATTAGCTTAAACCTCTCCAAGTGCCTATTAATTTTTTTCTTGATTATTGTTTCTAAAACTTTACCCACCACTGATGTTAAACTGACCGGCCTGTAGTTACTAGGATTGTCCTTACACCCTTTCTTGAACAATGGTGTCACATTTGCCACTTTCCAATCCTCACACACCTCCCCGCATCTAGGGAAGATTGGAAAATTATGGCAAGCCCTTCTGCTATTTCTTCCCCCAATTCCCTTAGCAACCTGGGATGCAAGCCATCTGGACCAGGCGACTTGTCCACTCTAAGCATACCCAGCCTTTCTAGTACATGCTGTCTATCAATTTTTACCCCTTCCATTGCTTCTACCTTTTCCACTTCTACCGATATTTTGTCAGCATCCACCTCATTAGTAAACACTAATACAAAGTACTCATTGATTATTCTAGCCTTGCCCTGCGCATCTAAGCATATATCACCTTCTTTGTCTCTAATAGGCCCCACCCCGCCTCTTACTACCCGCTTACTGTTTACATGCTGGTAGAAGATTTTTGGGTTCCCTTTTATGTTAACCACCATTCTACTCTCATATTCTCTCTTTGTCAATCTTACTTTCATCTTCACATCCCCTCTCAACTTATTGTATTTGGTCTAGTTCTCCCTTGAAAAATTCACCTGACATGCATCATACACCCTCTTTTTTTGTTTCATCATCTTCTCTATCTCCCTCGTTATCCAAGCAGCCCTTGCTTTGGTTCCCTTACCCTTCCCTCTTGTTGGAATGTACCTAACCTGTACTTGGAACATCTCCTCCTTAAAGATCACCCATTGTTCCGTTACAGTTTCTCCTGTCAGTCTTTGGTTCCATTTTATCTGGCTAGATACTTTCGCATCCCATTGAAGTTAGCCCTATTCCAGTTTAGAAGTTCCACTCTAGATTGTTCCTTGCTCCTCTCCATTATTAATCTAAATCTTATGATACGATGATCGCTCACACCCAAGTGTTCTCCCACAGACACTTGGTCGACCTGGCCCACCTCATTCCCCAGCACCAGATCCAGCAATGCCTCCTTCCTAGTTGGGCCAAGAACATATTGGTCAAGGAAATTTTCCTGAACACATTTCAGAAATTCCTCCCCCTCCTTTCCCTTTACCCTAGCATTATCCCAATCGATGTTTGGGTAATTAAAGTCCCCCAATATTACCATTCTATAGCTCTTGTATATCTCTGCAATTTTCCTGCAGATTTGCTCCTCTACCTCCCTCTCACTATTTGGAGGCCTATAGAATATCCCAAATAGCGTGATCATACACTTTTTGCTCCTCAACTCTAACCAAATGAATTCTGTCCTTGTCCCCTCAAGAACATCCTCCCTTTCCAACACTACAATGTCTTCCTTAATCAGCACTGCCACCGCACCTCCCTTTTTTCCTTCCCTATCTTTTCTGAACACCTTGTACCCTTGAATATTAAGTGCCCAGTCCTCACCACTTGTAAGCCACCTTTCCGTTATTGCCACAACATCATATTGCCACACGGCTAATTGTGCTTGTAGCTCACACAACCTTATTCACCACACTTTGTGCGTTTACGTACATGCATTCTAAACCCATTTTTGAATTTTTCGTAGTCTTTCTTAGTCTGCTCCTATCTAATATGTTTCTACTACCGCCTCTAGAACATAAGATGTAGGAGTAGGTCATTTGGCCCCTCGAGCCTGCTCCGCCATTCAATAAGATCATGGCTGATCTGATCTTGGCCTCAACTCCACTTCCCTGCCTGCTCCCCATAACCCTTGACTCCCTTACCTTTCAAAAATCTGTTTATCTCCACCTTAACTATATATTCAATGACCCAGCCTCCACAGCTCTCTGGGGAAGAGAATTCCAACGACTCATGACTGAGAGAAGAAATTCCTCCTCATTTCCAATTTAAAAGGGTGCCCCCTTATTCTGAAATTATGCCCCCCTAGTTCTAGATTCCCCCACGACGGGAAACATCCTCTCTGCATCTACCCTATCAAGCCCCTTCAGAATCTTATATGTTTCAATAAGATCCCCTCTCATTCTTCTAAACTCCAATGAGTATAGGCCCAACCTGCTCAACCTTTCTTCATAAGACAACCCCTTCATCTCTGGAATCAACCTCGTGAACCTTCTCTGAACTGCCTCCAGTGCAAGTATATCTTTCCTTAAATAAGGAGACCAAAACTGTACGCAGTACTCCAGGTGTGGTCTCACCAACAGTAGTAATAGAACTTCCCTACTTTTATACTCCATTCCCTTTGCAATAAAGGCCAACATTCCATTTGCCTTCCTAATTACTTGCTGTACCTACATGCTAACCTTTTGTGATTCATGTACAAGGACCCCCAGATCCCTCTGTACCTCAGCATTTTGTAATCTCTCCCCATTTAAATAATAATTTGCTTTTTTATTTTTCCTACCAAAGTGGATAACCTCACATTTTCCCACATTAAACTCCATCTGCCAGATTTTTGCTCACTCACTTAGCCTATCTATATCCATTTGGAGATTCGTTGCGTCCTCCACACAATTTGCTTTCCCACCTATCTTTGTATCATCAGCAAATTTAGCTACATTACACTCAGTCCCTTCATCCAAGTCATTAATATAGATTGTAAATAGTTGAGGCCCCAGCACTGATCCCTGCGGCACCCCACTAGTTACAGTTTGCAAACCTGAAAATGACCCATTTATCCCGACTCTCTGTTTTCTGTTAGTTAGCCAATCCTCTATCCATGCTAATATATTACCCCCAACCCCGTGAGCTCTTATCTTGTGTAGTAACCTTTTATGTGGCACCTTATCGAATGCCTTCTGGAAATCCAAATACGCGATATCTACTGGTTCCCCTTTATCCACCCTGCTCGTTACATCCTCAAAGAACTCCAGCAAATTTGTCAAACATGATTTCCCTTTCATAAAACCATGCTGACTCTGCTTGACTATATTATGATTTTCTAAATGTCCTGCTACCACTTACTTAATGATGGACTCCAGCATTTTCCTAATGACAGATGTTAGTCCAACTGGTCGATAGTTGCCTGCTTTTTGTCTCCCTCCTTTCTTAAATAGGGGCGTTACATTTGCGGTTTTCCAGTCTGCTGGGACCTCTCCAGAATCCAGGGAATTTTGGTAGATTACAACCAATGCATCTACTATCTCTGCAGCCACCTCTTTTAAGGCTCTAGGATGCAGGCCATCGTGTCCAGGGGACTTGTCCACCTTTAGTCCCATTAGTTTGCCTAGTACTCTCTCTCTAGTGATAGTGATTGTTTTAAGTTTTCCCCCCCACCCCAATAGCCCCTTGATTATCCATTATTGGGATGCTTTTAGCGTCTTCTACTGTGAAGACCGATACAAAATATTTGTTCAAAGTCTCCGCCATTTCCCTGTTTCCCATTATTAATTCCCCAGACTCATCCTCTAGTACTATCTTCTCTAGTACTATCCCACACAATCACTCTTTTATGCACCTTATTCCTCTTTTCTACTCCTATATGCTGGTGCCCATCCCCCTGCCAAGCTAGTTTAAACCCTCCCCAACAGCACTAACAAACCTCCCCGCGAGAATATTCGTTCCGGCTCTGTTGAGGTGTAACCTGTCCGGCTTGTACAGGTCCCACCTTCCCCGAAAACAGTCCCAATGCCTCAGGAATCTAAAGCCCTCCCTCCTGCACCATCTCTCCAGCCATGCATTCATCTGTTCTATCCTCCTATTTCTGTACTCACGCACGTGGCACCGGGAGTAATCCGGAGATTACTACCTTTGAGGACCTGCTTTTTAATCTCTCTCCTAGCTCCCCAAACTCTGCCTGCAGGTCCTCATCCCTCTTTCTGCCTATGTCGTTGGTACCGATATGGACAACGACCTGTGGCTGTTCACCCTCCCCCCTCAGAGTGTCCTGCAGCCGCTCAGTGACATCCTTGACCCTGGCACCAGGGAGGCAACATACCATCCTGGAGTCACGTCTACGGCCGCAGAAACGCCTGTCTGCTCCCCTAACTATCGAATCTCCTACTGCTATTGCTCTTCCAGTCTTCTTCCTCCCCCACTGTGCAGCTGAGCCACCCATGGTGCCGTGGACTTGACTCTGGCTGCACTCCCCAGAGGAACCATCGCCCTCACCAGTACTCAGAACAGAATATTGGTTGGAGAGCGCGATGCACTCCGGGGACTCCTGCACTACCTGCCTGGTCCTCCTCTTCTGTCTGGAGGTGAATCAAAAAGTAATGGGTACGATGTACTCTGCAAAGATTAAGGACTGAGATCTTTCCAAGATCCTGAGTACTGCCTCTCCCTCAATGCAGGGTTACATTCATTAGGACAGATTAATTGTAAATTTGAATTAATGTGTGGTCATTCATGTGCAATATTCCTATGGTATTTCTTTGCTATTTTAAAGGAGCATTTAACCTGTTGTAAATAAGCATCACACAAAAGCATTAGCAATTGTGCACTAATATTGCACACAGTAAATTACAGGCTATAAATAAAAGACAAATGAAGAAGAAGAAATATTAGGGGTAAAAGAAAAACTAGGTTAGCAAAAATAATATATTTTTATTAGTTTTTCAATGCCTATTTAGATTTTGACTAGCTTTATTATTTCAATACACAATGGATCATTCTAGACAGAACTTTTCATCAAGTTATTGTAATACTTCAGCAGTGAGTTTTTTGTACTGACCGATCTTCCGTTAAAGATGCTCTCGGTCTTCTAAGAGTACAAAAAAAAGAACCATTAGAAATACCCTCTAAAAACATTGGCATTTTTACTTTATGTAGAGGACACAAGTTTTATCAGCAAGATACACCAAAAAGTGTGATTTCTGTCAACAACAGTTGCATTTAGTCTCTGGTTGTGGACCTGATCCCGCCTCCATCCCGTCCACTTCCGGTTTTAATGGAGGCGGGATGGGGGTCGGGTGATGAACCCGCTCCCAGTGGGCGGAATGTCAATTTAATATTATAATGAGGCTGGAAGCCTCTTTTTTAAACTCGATTTTGTTGTCAACTGCATGTGGACTGGTTTCACAGAATTCGTGAAACCCGGCAGTTAAAGCAAGACGGGGACTGCTGGATCCAGGAGGTAAGTGGCTTTATACCCAGCTCCTGGATCCAGGGTCGCTACCTGAGCCATCCCACTTGATCGGAGATCGGGGCGGGGTGGGGGAGTGAAAGAGACGACTGAGGATTGCCTTCCCAGGCCTCCACCCCCCGAACTCTCTGATCACCTCCCCAGGCCTCCCCGCTACCTCCTGGCCTTCCCCACCAACAATGATTCTGAGGGCGGCCACGATCCTCCAGTGGCCGGACACGATTTTCTCTCTCCCGCACCCCCCAGCTCTGCCTGACCTCCCCTGCAATGTTTCCCCCGGCTCTGTACCCGATCCTCTCTTCCCCGCCCATCTCTGCCCGACCTTCCCCACGATCCTTTTAACAGCGCGGCCCGATCCCCAATCGCTGGTCGACCACGCCACCCCCAACCCCTCCGATCCATTGCCCAACCCCCAGTCCTCTCACCCCCCAACCCCTCCGATCCATTGCCCAACCCCCAGTCCTCTCACCCCCCAACCCCTCCGATCCATTGCCCAACCCCCAGTCCTCTCACCCCCCAACCCCTCCGATCCATTGCCCAACCCCCAGTCCTCTCACCCCCCAACCCCTCCGATCCATTGCCCAATCCCCAGTCCTCTCACCCCCAACCCCTCCGATCCATTGCCCAACCCCCAGTCCTCTCACCCCCAACCCCTCCGATCCATTGCCCAACCCCCAGTCCTCTCACCCCCAACCCCTCCGATCCATTGCCCAACCCCCAGTCCTCTCACCCCCAACCCCTCCGATCCATTGCCCAACCCCCAGTCCTCTCACCCCCCAACCCCTCTGATCCATTGCCCAACCCCCAGTCCTCTCACCCCCAAACCCTCTGATCCATTGCCCAACCCCCAGTCCCCTCACCCCCAACCCCTCTGATCCATTGCCCAACCCCCAGTCCTCTCACCCCCAAACCCTCCGATCCATTGCCCAACCCCCCAGTCCCCTCACCCCCAACCCCTCTGATCCATTGCCCAACCCCCAGACCTCTCACCCCCAAACCCTCCGATCCATTGCCCAACCCCCAGTCCTCACTTAAACTCTCTTTTCGTGTTCTGTGCGGCCGCAGGCCTACCCCCTGCAGCCAGCCAGCCTCTCAATCTGGCTGGCTGCGGGCGGGAAAGCGAGGTCTCACTTGCAAATCGTGCCCTGCCGTTAAAGTCGGCAGGGTCTGCGGGAACCCGGCCTCCCGACCACATTGGATCATCCCACCACCGCCAACACGCCTTCCTCCAGAAAATTCCAGCCTTTGATTGGGGTCAAAAAGTGGGTTGCTGATTTCTTTAATGTACTGGAATTAATAAATAATTTGTCTCAGGAAAGGTACTGTAATCATAGAGCAAACTGTGTGTGTTGTACTCACTGCACTGGACTTGAAGAACTCGGATACACCCTGAAGAAACAAAAACAGCAAATCATTAACTGTGATGCTGGGATTTCTCATATCAGTTTTTGATAATTTGACTTCAAGATTTTTGTAACAGTCAAAATATAATTTAAACTATAGAGGCCAATAAAACAGAAAGAAAAAACCCCACAACATAACAAGTTCCAAATAGTGACCCTAGTCATTGTTACAGATAAAGAAGCATTGAAACATCCAGGGTTAACATGGAACCCTCTGCACAAAAAGCAAACAAAAGAAAGGAAAACCCAAGAAACCTCGGTGGAGAAGTTCACTATCGCCCCGTTTAGGGCGCTAATTTTTAAAAGTTTGAAAAGTTAGCGCCAGGTGCTAATGATTTCAAACTTTTGAAAAATGCGCCGTTTGTGCTCGAAGTAGCAAATGGAGCGCTAAATCAAGCATACCTCTTCTTTCTTGGAGCGCAATCGGCAGCTGGCTGGACAGAGACTTCAGCAGCGCTGCACACTGGGCCGTGTAGCGTTGCCATGTTCAAAGGCTCCTTCCCTCCCTTAAAGGGAAGGGCCATCGCTGCAGGATCTGCAATATAAAATGTATCTACCTGGACCACCAAGGCAGTCGCGATCCCACGCGATTAGCCCTGCACTCAAGCAGAGTGCTGGGCTGATCGATCACGGGCAGGAACCCATGAAAAAAATTGGAACAAGAAAGGTAAGGTTTTTTTACTTACCTCGGACACCCCGCCTTTAATCATCGCCCCCGAAGCGGCCGGCCGCCCGATGCATGCTTCCTGCTGCTGTCGGTGTTTTCGACCGGCGCGGCTGCAGGGGGCGGAAGTCAATTTCGGGTCCGGGGCGCTACCGGGACGATGCACATGGTGATGACGTCGCTATCTCCGGGCGAAGGAGATCAGGGCGCGATGCTGTAGCGCTGCCGCAAACCTCCCGGGGATGCTAACAGGAGGCGCAAAGGCACCCAATTTCGCCCCCCTACTCTCTTATGAGATTCCTACTTGATCCTGAAAAAACATTTTCTGAGGTCCTTTTTATTTTTCATCCCTCCATTTGGTTTCGCACACTTGCACAGGATAAAAGCCTGTGTCAACGCATCAGTTCATTTTGATCCAAAGTAGCAAAAGAAATAGGAAACTGTACAATCCCTGCTAGACCTAAGGGGTTATTCCTGGGTGCGAGAGCAGTGTTTAAAGAATATCTGTTGAAGAACAAAGAAAATCAAACAAGATAGGTAATCTTTTCTTACTTCTTCATTTGGCATCATCCACATCACTACTGGCCAGTCGTGCCCAGGAGGAGGGGTGATGAGGTGTCACAAGTATGTTAAAGAGTAAAAGATCATGTATTTATTTTGCTTGTGTCTTCTCATGTCCCCCAAGCCCATGGCAATCACCCCCACAGTAGCAACTCTGCAGTAGGCTTCTAATAGAGGTGTCCTAAGCTTTAGGATCCTAATGCCCTGATTCAAGCTCAGTGCTGCCAAACGCAGTTGATAGGACTCCATGTTGCATTAAGCGTCTTACTTGACATCTGCCAATTCCAGAAATTAATTGCTGAGTCAGTGACTGGTGAGGTGTGCTTCCAGTCAGTGGAGACACAGTGGACCCAGCAGGTCCTGTCTGCTCTGACCATTACTGGAAGTTGCTTTCATAAGTTTTCCAAGATTCCCTTGGAGGTGAATCAAAAAATAATGGGCACGATGAACTCTGCAAAGATTAAGGACTGAGACCTTTCCAAGATCCTGAGTAGTGTCTCTTCCCCAATGCAGGGTTACATTCATTAGGACAGGTTAAAGGTAAATTTTAATTAATGTGTGGACATTCATGTACAATGTTCCTAAGGTATTTCTTTGCTATTTTAAAGGAGCATTTAACTCGTTGAAAATAATCATCAGACAAAAGCATTAACAATTGTGCACCAATATTGCACACAGTAAATTACAGGCTATAAATAAAAGACAAATGGAAAAGAAGAGTAGGGGCAAAGGAAAAAACAGGTTAGCAGAAGTCATACATTTTATTCGTTTTGCAATGTCTATTTAGATTTTGACTAGCTTTATTATTTCAATACACAATGGCTACCTCTTTCCAGACAAACATTTTCATCAAATTACTGTAATAATTCAGCAGTGAGTTTTTTGTACTGACCTTTCTTGAGTTAAAGGTGCTCTCAGTCTTCTAAGAATACAAAAAAAACCAGAACCATTAGAAATACTCTCTAAATATATTGGCATTTCACATTCTGTTGAGAACCCGAGTTTTATCAGCAAGAAACAGCAAAAAGTGTGAGTTCTGTCAACAACAGTTGTGTTTAGTCTCTGATTGTGGCCTCCTGTCGCTGGCTCTCCCTCCCTGCCACTGGCTAGGTTGTCCATTTGGCCAGCTGCCAGCAGGGAAATGGAACAAAAATGTATATGAGGTCCTGTCGTTAAGTTCGGCAGGACCTCCGTGTCTCCAAACCTCTGCTGGGCTCTTTGGCTGTTTTCGGCCTACCCTGCGAACTCTTCACCTCCCCATAAATATCGGGGCCCTGATGTTGGGAACACTCTGGTACTAATGTGTTTTTGAACACAAGGTGATAAAAAAAAATAGGGACAGAGACACAGGTCTAGCAAAGATAGCAAAGTCAGTCAGGTTTTAAAACAGAGCTGCAAAAACATGAAAGGGACTGGCATTTATATAACACCATATAATTTCTGTCTAAAACACTTCACATAAAATGAATTCCTTTGAATTGGGTGACTGCTATGCATGAAGTGTCCAGAACAGTTTCCAAATTTAAAAAGCGGGTGAGTTTTTAAATATTCTGTACGGACAATACCAATGTGAGGTACAAAATCTGAAAAAAAACCCTCTAGATTCCCTCTGCATAAAAATACAAATATCCCCAAAGACTGGCTCTGCCAGAAAGTGTATCTGGATAGAGCCAGCCCTTGAATATCTTTACTGCATTATTAACATCTCGCACCGTTGCTACCAGTCCCCAAATCCCAATATTAGGATTAATTACCATGACTTACCAGAAGGTTTGGATTCTGCATTCCCATTAAATGGGAGGAGAGTTACACATCCTTTATTACTGTATTCTACTTTCTTTGTTACTATCTCAGATAACCAATAACTTTTCCCTTCCTTTTTCCACCAATTTTCTCCCCTTGTTGCGCAGTGGTTACAAAGCACTGGACACCACCTACTGCCCCGAATCACTGCTCCATTCCAAAATATCTTTGACTTTGGGAGTGACTCAGACACTTTATTGGGGTCAGAAAGCGGGTTCCTGATTTCTTTGATGTACTGGAATAAATAAATAGTTTATCTCAGGAAAGGTACTGTAATAATAGAGCAAACTGTGTGTGTTGTACTCACTGCACTGGACTTGGAGAACTCGGATACACCCTGAACAAACAAAAACAACAAATCATTTCCTGTGCTGCTGGGATTTCTCACATCAGTTTCTAATAATTTTACTTCAAGATTTTCACAACAGTCAAAATATAATTTAAACTACAGAGGTCAATAAAACAGAAAGAAAAAACCCCACAACATAACAAGTTCCAAATAGTAACACTAGGGCGCGATCTTGCTAGCCTGGGGAGGCGGGTATGGAGGCGGGACTGCCAGGAAAATGGTAGAGTCTGGGGGCGGGTGCCCAACCCGCCCCCAACCCGCCTCCGTGCCATCTTGCCAGGAGGCGGGTAGCCGACCCGCGCCGGGTCTCATCTCCTGGAGGCGGGAAGGGGATTAGTGCCACTTATCTGCCTGTTACCAGGTAGTTAACAGGCAGATAAGAGGATTATCCCCATTTTACCCACACAAGTGCGGGCTTCCCGAAGGCTCCGAAACCCGCCAGGGTCACCGAGGCGAGCAGTGGGTCTGCGGGGGTCGGAGGGGTGCAAACGTGCGCTGTGGAGATAAGTGATGGGTGCAAGTGTGGAGAGGTGAGTATGTGAGGTAAGTGGAAAGTGTTAGTAAAAGTTTACTTACCTTTGTTTCTTCCTGCAGGCTTCAAGAGTTGGGTATGCGGAGAGTCTCGCATCTCTGCGGCAGAGATGACAGATGGCCGCTGCATTCTCCAATGCAGCAACCATCTAATTTCTGCTAAATACAGAGGTTTGATGAGATTTGAATTCAAGAACTCGTCAAACTACAGAGAATGTCAGTGTTTGACAGCTTCACAGAGCTGTCAAATGATGACAGTTCACCTGTCAAAAATTTTTGACAGATGAAACGTCATATGTTGACGTTCTCTGTAACCGGCTTCCCCTTAATTGGCCTGCTAAACCCGCTGGGCGGGCTTAACAAAGTCAATCAAGGGAAAATAGCGTGGGTTGGCCAGAAGTTGATGGAGGCGGGACTGAAACCCGACAAGTGGGAGTCCCGCCTCCAAAAGCTCCCCATTGGCAAAATCCAGCCCGAAGTCATGGTTACAAATGAATAAGCATTAAAATATCCAGGGTTAACATGAACTCTCTGCACCAAAAGCAAACAAAAAGGAAAACCCAAGAAACCAAGGGGGTGAAATTGGATTGGGTCGAAAAACGGGCATGCAGATTGCGATGAGCGATCTGCCTGTGCCCATTGAAAGTAGTGCAGGCAGCACGCAAAATTCATGCTGCCTGCGCCTTAGCATGATTACACGCTCAGCCCACCACTAAACGTGCTGCTGGTTGGTGCAGCTCTCAACAAGGGGACCAATCTCGAGTGCAGTTTGCTGTCCAAATAAAGATTGCCTGCAGAGTGAAAGGCTCTCTGCGCTTCTGAAACTTGGTTGCAGAAGTACCTCATTGTTACTGTAGCTTCAGCAATGGCACTACAGGGGAGAAAAAGGGCACGTTGCTTCTCTGATGCAGCACTGGAGACCCTGGTCTAGGGGGTATATAGGAGACAGGTCCATTACCCGCAGGGGGGGCTGGAGGACTTCGAGACACGTCAGAAGGCAGAGGGAAGCAATAGCACAAGCTGGCACCGTCACTTGATCTGAAACTCCCAGGCTCCAGCTCAGAAAATGGCACTGCGCATACTTTAAAGGGTAGTGTAGAGGCGTGATCTGCACGTGGTGCGTCACCGGGCACGAGTGGGTAGCAGCCAGGCCGGGGGAAAGAGCAGTTCAGATGTCAGATCTCCACAGGGTGAGTTTGCACACGGGTTCTGCTGCACAGGACTCAGATGAGGACTTTGATGGGGCCGCTTTCAGAAGAAGGGTGATGGGCATGCACACAGAAATGCTTGGTGCAACGGCAGGCCTGCCAGAGAGCCTCTTGTCACTGTCAAGGAGCATGGAGGAGTCCGGCTCCAACATTGCACGGGGCTTTGCGCGGAGCTTGGAGCCCACAATTTCCAAGAATTAAGTGATGGGCAACTCCATTAGAGCACTTGTGGACCCCACCATGATGCTGGGTGTGATGGGCGATGTCGCAGCTTCTATTGCAGCACAAGCAGAAGCCACCCAACGTCTGAGTGGCAGTGGCTCCGTGGAGCAAGAATCTGCTGTCCTCTCTCAGGATGACACCATCCTTACTCCCACCACTGCCACTCCGCCAGTGCCTTTGCTGTTGCCTGTCAGCCAGCCAGCCCAGACTGTTGCCGCCCATGCTGAGCTGGTGCAGTCTACAGCCGGGCCTTCCAGACCCAGAGCTGCTCGAGGTCATCTGCAATGTCCCCCACGGAAAGTCAGCAGTCTTCCACCAGCCATGCTGCAGCCACTGGGGTAGCACTGCGTAGGAGCACTAGAATAGGCAAAGGAACACGAAAGACAGAGTCTAAGGGAATGCACAAGGTTGATTAGTTGACTTTGTTATGTAAAATTTGAAATAATAACTTATAAATTATGTTTGGAATGTTTGTTTTGTGGAGGCTTTCATTTCAGCTTTTTGCCCAAGAGGAGGCTGTGATGTTCTGTGACAGAGGGATGGTAAGGTGGGGAAGTGTTGAGCAACGGGGATCTGGGGGTTCATTCATTGGAACCGGAGTCTGATGAGGTGCTCCTGGACAGCCTGTCCAGAACAAGGATTTGCTGCCTGTCTCCTCCCTTCTTCCTCTTCCTCTTGCACTGAATGCAGTGAGCACAGAGTGAACAACTAGGAGTTTGGTAAGTGTGGGAGTTTTAAGGGTTAATCTCTTTTAAAATCTAGTGTTAGTTGCTAATAGCTCTTAAGTAAGATCAACTGTTTAAGTTAAAATTTAAACTTTACATTTTTAAGTTTCTTCAGGCTTAAGCAGAGACAAACAAGCAAGCTCTCCTGCTGGAGAGCTGCTGTAGTTAGTTAATTAGCTAACTAGATTAAACTGGTTCCTGAAACAGTAGCAGAGCAGTGCTGACTCATCTGAGTCACAACCAGTATAAACACAGGGGCCTGTGAGTGCAGCCAGCACAGAGTGAACAACTGGGAGTTTGGTAAGGGTGGGAGTTCGGTGAAATGGGGGAAGGAGGTGCTTGCTTTTCCTAACTTCTCCCGCAGAGCGGCGGCGGACCTGAGCGGGAGCAGACCGAGGCCCGAGAGCGGGGATAAAAGCAGCAGCAGACATGCATCAACAAGAGAAAACGGCAGTGTGACATCACAGGTAAGGCAGGTAAGTGATTGGTAGTGACTGTGGGCTAAGTTTTAAGTTAACATAACATATAACTAAATTTTAAAAACTAAACTTAATGTAATTAATTGAATAAAGTAAACGAGGTAAATAATTTGATTAACACTAAACTAATTAATTAATTAAATAAATAAAATAATGGGAGAACAGGAGATGTGTTGCTGCTGCAATATGTGGGAGCTTGTGGACATTTTTGTCCAGGGTGACTACATCTACGGTAAGTGTCTGCGGCTCGAGGAACTTCGGCTCTGAGTTGAGAAGCTGGAGTCCGAGCTGCAGACATTGCGAGACATCAGGGAGGGAGAAAGTTACCTGGACCTTTTGCTCCAAGAGGCAGCCACACCCCTTCGATTAAATACTTTAGAATTGACACATGGTCAGGGACAGGAGGGTGTGACTGCGAGTGAGGCAGGTACGGGATCCAAGAGGTAGTATGGCAGGAGCCTCAGTCCCTGCACTTGTCCAATAGATTCGAGGTTCTTGCAACCCTTGTGGACAAGTGCGGGGACTGCGGGGAGGACGCGCAAACTGACCACGGCACTGTGGTACAGGAAGCCGTTCAAGTGAGGGGAGTAAAAAGGAAGGTGATTGTAGTAGGCGATAGTATAGTTAGGGGGATAGACACTGTTCTCTGCAGCCAGGAGCGTGAGTCCCGAAGGCTATGTTGCCTACCCGGTGCCAGGGTAAAGGACATCTCCTCCGGGCTGGAGGAGAACTTGGGAGTGGGAGGGGGAGGATCCAGTTGTCATGGTCCACGTAGGTACCAACGACATAGGTAGAAAGAGGGTCTGCTGAGAGAGTTTGAGCAGCTAGGGACTAAATTAAAAGGCAGAACCACAAAGGTCATAATCTCTGGATTATTACCGGAGCCATGAGCAAATTGGCATAGGGTCAATAGGATCAGGGAGATGAATGCGTGGCTCAAAGACTGGTGTGGGAGAAGTGGGTTTCGATTCGTGGGGCACTGGCACCAGTACTGGGGAAAGAGAGAGCTGTTCCGTTGGGACGGACTACACCTGAACCATGCTGGGACCAGAGTTCTAGCGAATCGAATAACTAGGGAGGTAGACAGGGCTTTAAACTAAATAAGGGGTGGAGGGTCCCAGTGGAGAGAGATCTAGAATGCTAAAGAGAAAAGACAAGGAAGCAGTGCAGGAAAGTGATTGGGGTAAGGATAACCAGATTGTGTCAGGAAGGGACAGAGCGTACAAACAAAAGAGTGCACTAAAAAATAGGGTCCGGGTAAGAAAAAATGGTAATAAGACAAATAGGACCATAGTACAAAAAAATGTTAAGATGTTTAAAAATGTTAAAAAGACAAATCTAAAGGCATTGTATCTGAATGCACGAAGCATTCGTAATAAGGTAGACGAATTAACAGCGCAAATAGATGTAAACGGATATGATATCATTGCGATTATGCTGACATGGCTGCAGGGTGACCAAGGCTGGGAGCTGAATATCCAAGGATATTCGATATTTAGGAAGGACAGGCAAAAGGGAAAAGGAGGTGGGGTGGCGTTGTTAGTAAAGGATGAAATCAGAGCAATAGTGAGAAAGGATATTGGCTCAGAAAATCAAGATGTAGAGTCAGTCTGGGTGGAGCTAAGAAGCACCAAAGGGCAGAAAACGTTGGTAGGAGTTGTCTGTAGGCCTCCAAACAGTAGTGGTAATGTAGGGGAAGGCAACAAACAGGAAATTAGAGATGCATGTAACAAGGGTACTACAGTAATCATGGGTGACTTTAATCTACATATAGGCTGGCCAAACCAAATTAGCAATAATACTGTGGAGGACGAATTCCTGGAGTGTGTATGAGATGGTTTTTTAGACCAGTACGTTGAGGAGCCAACTAGGGAACAGGCTATCCTAGATTGGGTATTGTGTAATGAGAAGGGATTAATTAATAATCTTGTTGTGCGGGGTCCTTTAGGGAAGAGTGACCATAACATGATAGAATTCTTCATTAAGATGGAAAGTGAAGAACTCCAATCTGAAACTAAGGTCCTGAATCTAAACAAAGGAAACTACGAAGGTATGAGGAGTGAGTTGGCTATGATAGATTGGGGAGCTTCATTAAAAGGCATGACGGTAGATAGGCAATGGCGAACATTTAAGGAACAAATGCATGAATTGCAACAGTTATACATTCCTTTCTGGCGCAAAAACACAAAAGGAAAAGCAGCCCAACCATGGCTAACAAAAGAAATTAAGGAGAGTATTAGATCTGAAGAGGAGTCATATAAAGTTGCCAGAAAAAGTAGCAAGCCTGAGGATTGGGAGCAGTTTAGAGTTCAGCAAAAAAGGACCAAGAGATTGATTAAGAGGGGAAAAATAGAGTATGAGAGTAAACTTGCAAGGAACATAAAAGCGGACTGTAAAAGCTTCTACAACTATGGAAAAAGAAAAAGATTAGTGGAGACAAATGTAGGTCCCTTACGGTCAGAAACAGGAGAATTTATAATGGGGAACAAGGAAATGGCAGAGCAATTAAACAAATACTTTGGTTCTGTCTTCACGGAAGAGGACACCAATAACTTCCCAGAAATGCTAGACAACCAAGGGTCTAGTGAGAAGGAGGAATTAAAGGAAATTAGTATTAGTAAAAAAATAGTGCTGGAGAAATTAATGGGACTGAAAGCTGATAAATCCCCAGGACCTGATAATCTGCATCCCAGAGTACTAAAAGAGGTAGCCATGGAAATAGTGGATGCATTGGTTGTCATCTTCCAAAATTCTATAGATTATGGAATAGTTCCTGCAGATTGGAGGGTGGCAAATGTAACCCCACTATTTAAAAAAGGAGGGAGAGAGAAAACAGGGAACTACAGACCGGTTAGTCTAACATCAATAGTAGGGAAAATGCTAGAGTCTATTACAAAGGATGTGATAACAGGACACTTAGAAAATATCAACGGGATTAGACAAAGTCAACATGGATTTATGAAAGGGAAATCGTGTTTGCCAAACCTACTGGAGTTTTTTGAGGATGTAACTGGTAGAATAGATAAGGGAGAACCAGTGAATGTGGTGTATTTGGGTTTTCAGAAGGCCTTTAATAAAGTCCCACATAAGAGGTTAGTGTGCAAAATTAAAGCACATGGGATTGGGGGTAATATACTGGCATGGATTGAAAATTGGTTAACAGACCGGAAACAGAGAGTAGGAATAAATGGGTATTTTTCGGGGTGGCAGGCGGTGACTAGTGGGGTACCGCAGGGATCAGTGCTTGGGCCCCAGCTATTCACAATATATATCAATGATTTGGATGAGGGAGCCAAATGTAGTATTTCCAAGTTTGCTGACGACACGAAACTAGGTGGGATTGTAAGTTGTGAGGAGGATGCAAAGAGGCTTCAAGGCGATTTAGACAAGTTGAGTGAGTGGGCAAATACATGGCAGATGCAGTATAATGTGGATAAATGTGAAGTTATCCACTTCGGTCGGAAAAACAGAAAGTATTACTTAAATAGTGATAGATTGGGAAATGTTGGTGTACAGAGGGACCTGGGTGTCCTTGTACACCAGTCACTGAAAGCAAACATGCAGGTGCAGCAAGCAGTTAGGAAGGCAAATGGTATGTTGGCCTTCATTGCAAGAGGATTTGAGTACAGGAGCAAGGATGTCTTACTACAGTTATACAGGGCCTTGGTGAGACCACACCTGGAGTACTGTGTGCAGTTTTGGTCTCCTTACCTAAGAAAGGATATACTTGCCATAGAGGGAGTGCAGCGAAGGTTCACCAGACTGATTCCTGGGATGGCAGGACTGTTGTATGAGGAGAGATTGGGTCGACTAGGCCTGTATTCACTAGAGTTTAGAAGAATGAGAGGGGATCTCATTGAAACGTATAAAATTCTGACAGGGCTAGACAGCCTGGATGTAGGGAGGATGTTTCCCCTGGTTGGGGGGTCTAGAACGAGGGGTCAGTCTCAGGATACGGGGTAGGACATTTAGGGCTGAGATGAGGAGGAATTTCTTCACTCAGAGGGTGGTGAACCTGTGGAATTCTCTACCACAGAAGGCTGTGGAGGCCAAGTCACTGAATATATTTAAGAAGGAGATAGATAGATTTCTAGACACAAAAGGCATCAAGGGGTATGGGGAGAGAGCGGGAATATGGTGTTGATATAGAGGATCAGCCATGATCATATTGAATGGCGGAGCAGGCTCGAAGGGCCGAATGGCCGACTCCTGCTCCTATTTTTCTATGTTTCTATGTTTGAGGTGGTCACGGAACCTGTGGTGGCAAGGGCTGCGCCCTCATGATGGCCAAGTTGTGGAGGATTCAACAGACCACCACGTAATGGGACACCCGCTCCAGCGTGTACTGGAGGGCTCCCCCCAAGCGGTCAAGGCAGCGGAACCGTTGCTTCAGCACCTCGATGGTCTGCTCGATGATGTTCCTTGTGGCAGCATGGCTGTCATTATATAACTGCTGGCCATGAGTGGTTTGGTTGCAGAGGGGAGTAATCAGCCAGGTGTAAAGTGGATAGGCCTTGTCACCAAGCTTAACTGGACCAGCCATATAAATACTGTGGCTACAAGAGCAGGTCAGAGGCTAGGTATTCTGCTGCGAGTGACTCACCTCCTGACTCTCCAAAGCCTTTCCATCATCTACAAGGCACAAGTCAGGAGTGTGATGGAATACTCTCCACTTGCCTGGATGGGTGCAGCTCCAACAACACTCAAGAAGCTTGACACCATCCAGGTCCAAGCAGCCCGTTTGATTGGCACTCCCTCCACCACCGGCGTACCATGGCTGCAGTGTGTACCATCTACAAGATGCACTGCAGCAACTCGCCAAAGCATCTTCAACAGCACCTCCCAAACCCGTGACCTCTACCACCTAGAAAGACAAGGGCAGCAGGCTCATGGGAACACCATCACCTGCAAGTTCCTCTCCAAGTCACACACCATCCTGACTTGGAAATATATCGCTGTTCCTTCATTGTCATTGGGTCTATATCCTGGAACTCCCTCCCTAACAGCACCGTGGGAGTACCTTCACCTCACGGACTGCAGTTGTTCAAGAAGGTACCACAGAAGGCAGTTGAGGCCAAGTCAGTAAATATATTCAAGAAGGAGTTAGATATATTTCTTAAGGCTAAAGGTATCAAGGGATATGGGGAGAAGGCAGGGACAGGGTACTGAATTTGGATGATCAGCCATGATCTCATCGAATGGCGGAGCAGGCTCGAGGGGCCGAATGGCCTACTCCTGCTCCTATCTTCTATGTTTCTAAGGCAGCTCACCACCACCTTCTCAAGGGCAATTAGGGATGGGCAATAAACGCTGGCCTTGCAATCGATGACCATATGACATGAAAAAATAAAAAAAAACACACTGCTAAATGCACCACACCCCCATCACTCACCGACCTACAATCTCTACTAAACTCGAGGCACGCCTCACATTCCCAGATTCACCTCACCCTCATACACTTATCACTGCTGTAAGCCTTACACCCACATCTCACACCATGCACACACTGTTAGCTATTCAACCATGATAAGCACATCACCCAAACACATTGTACCACACTCACTGACATACTTCCCTATCTCTTGCGGTTCAAGGTGGCTTATAACAGGAGAGAGCAGCAGCGAACCAGCGGGGGACAGGCAAGGCGACATGTCCTCAACCCCAAGGAGGAGACGGTGCTGCAGATAATTGAAGGGACCATCACTGAGGCCGTGGCGAGCGGCAACGTTGAAAATATTCAAGATTATGGATTGCTCATACTTAATCCTCCTTTTCACATCCAAGTTCCCCCTCATTCAAATCTCCTCTCACTTGCAAACTGCTGATGATGTAAGCATGCACATCTTACTTTACCCACCTCCCCTCACCACAACCCAACCCTTGTGCCTTTCTCCTTTCAGATACCCAAGACCTCCAAGCTGTCCAGCAAGTGGTAGAAGAGGAGATTTTTGAAGAAGAACAGACACCGTCACCCGATCCGACACTCACAGGCACCAGCTCAGATATTGACACTGTGCGGATTTTAGAGGGTATTATAGAGGTGGGATCTGCACGTGGTGACTCACCGGGTACGAATGGGCAGCAGCCAGGCCAGGGGGAAAGGGTAGCGCAGAGGACAACTCTTCGGAGGGCAAGCTCGCACACGCATTCTGCTGCACAGGACTCAGATGAGGACTTTGATGGGGCGGCCTGCAGAAGAACGGTGATGGGTATACTTATAGAAATGCTTGGTACATTGGCAGGCCTGTCAGAGAGCCTGTTGCCATTGTTAAATAGCATGGAGGAATTTGGCACCAACTTGGCACAGGCCTTTGTGCAGAGCTTGGAGACCATGATTTCCAGACTGAGACCTTTCCAAGATCCTGAGTAGTGTCTCTCCCCCAATGCAGGGTTACATTCATTAAGACAGGTTATTGGTAAATTTTAATTAATGTGTGGACATTCATGTGCAATATTCCTATGGTATTTCTTTGCTATTTTAAATGAGCATTTAGCCCGTTGTAAATAAACATCACACAAAAGCATTAGCAATTGTGCACTAATATTACAGACAGTAAATTACAGGCTATAAATAAAAGATAAATGGAGAAGAAGAAAGATTAGGGGCAAAGGAAAAAAACAGGTTAGCAGAAGTGATACATTTTATTAGTTTTTCAATGACTATTTATACTTTGACCTGCTTTATTACTTCAATACACAATGGCTACCTCGTTCTAGGCAAAACTTTTTCATCAAGTTACTGTAATAATTCAGCAGTGAGATTTTTGTACTGACCGATCTTGAGTTAGAGGTGCTCTCGGCCTTCTAAGTATAGAAAAAAAACATTAGAAATACTCTCTAAAAATATTGGCATTTTTACATTCTGTTGAGGACTCGAGTTTTATCATCAAGAAACACCAAAAAGTGTGAGTTCTGTCAACAACAGCTTGCATTTATATAGCTCCTGTGCAGTAGAAAAATGTCCCAAGGCACTTAAGAGAGGCATAAGGATAAACAGGTGCCAAGATAAAGAAGGAGATATTAGGAGGGCTGACTAAAGGTTTTGTCAGAGAGGTGAGTTTTAAGGAGGGTTTTAAAGGGGGAGAGGGGAGTGAGGAGGTGAAGAAACAGAGGGCTATAGGGAGGGAACTCTAAAATATGGGGCACAGGCAGCTGAAGGTATGGCCGCCAATGGTGGGGCAAGAGGAAGGAAGGACGCATAAGAAGCCGGAGAGTTTGGTAGCAGAGAGTTTGGAGGGCTGGAAGAGATTACAGAGATAGCGAGGGGTGAGACCATGGAGAGATTTAAACACAAGGATGAGAATTTAAAATTTGAGGCACTGTGGGATCGGGAGCCAATGTAGGTCAGCAAGGACGAGGTGATGGGTGAGCAGAAATTGGTGCGGGTTTTAATATACACAACAGGATTTTGGATGAGTTGAAATTTCTGGAGGGTGGAGCATGGGAGGCTGGTCAGAGGAATATTGAAGTAATCAATTCTGGGGATGAAAAGGCATAAATTAAGTTTTCAGTGCCAGATAGGCTAAAGAGGTGGGCAACGGCATGAAGGTGGAACTAGGTGGCTTTTGTGATAGAGAGGATATGGGGTCAGAAGCTCAGATTGGGGTTGAACAGAATGCCAATACAGCAAACAGTCTAGTTCAGCCTGAACCAGGGAAGGGGCTGGAGCCAGTGGCGAGGGTACAGAGTTAATGCCAAGGACCAAAGACAATGATCTTGGTCTTCCCAATGTTTACCTGGAGCAAATTACCCAGCTGTCATCAGCTTACATGTGGAAACTGACCGCATGTCTGCCGATGATGTTGCAAGCGACAGCATATACATGAGGAAGAGGAAGGGGCAATGGATAGATCCTATTGTGACTGTGGAGGTGACTGCGTGGGAGTGGGAAGAGAAGCCATTACTATAGATGATCTGGCTACAAGCAGATAGATAAGACAGAGCAATTCCACTGAGCTGGACAAAAGAGAAGAAGCACTGGAGGAGGATGGTATGGTGACCATGTCAAAGGCTGCAATGGTCAAGGATAGATAATGCAAAATAATCACAGTCACAAAAAATATCATTTGTGAGTTTAGTTAAGCCTGCTTCACGCCAGTGGAATGCTGGAAACCTGATTGGACGGATTCAAACAGAGATTTACAGGAGAGATTGGCAGGGTTCTGGGAGACAACATGTTCAATGAACTTGGAGAAATGAAGAATGGAGATGCAGTGGTAGTTAGCGAGGGCAGAGGAATCGATGGTGGGTTTTAATGTTTTGAAAAGAAGAAAACCAGGTGGTCCAGAGTTATGTAGGTATGGGATCAAGGGAGCATGAGGTAGGTCTCTTGGATGAAATGTTCTTGGAGAGGGAATAAGGGGTGATGGGGAAGAATTAGTGAGAGACAGATGTTTAGAGCTAGCATAGGAGGGGGGCTGTGGGAGATTTGGTTTGGTGAGAAAGAGTACGGGGTCGAAGTAGCAAAGGCACCTGAATGGATAGTCTCTCTCTTGGTGACTATGAGATCCATGACTGCTTGCACTTGAGAGTGGAAGGGCAGGGGAAAGATTTAAGGAAGTGGTTGCTCCTAGAAAAAAGAAGCCCGCAGTAATCTTTTCCCCTCAGGACGATCCTGGAGTAATGGATGGTTTTGGTAGAGGAGAATGAGGCCTAGCAGAGATTGATGAGGTCAAACTGGATTTGGTAATGGCTAAACAGTTATGTGCCAGGTATGTTCAAGTTTGCAGCTGTTGGAATGAAGGGAACGAAGGTGGGGCCCAATCCCTAAAACCTTTATGGCATCAGCTATCAGAACTTCTCAGCCTCACTTGGTTTGAACTACCCAGGGCCCTTGGACAGTCAAATCCCTGAATCATTCAGATCGTAACTTGCCACCACTCCGCAAACTCCTGCTGTGCAACGGAGCTGACGTGACAAAACCTGCACCAAAAACCACAACCTGCTGCAGTCCGTGTAGTGACGGTACTCCCACACAATGTTCGCTTTAAACTGCGCAGCTACGCTCCAGGGGTCCCGGGCAGCCGGCTTTTGAATTAAAAAAAACGCGCATGCGCGGACTTTTAAATGGGTCGCGCAGTCCGTTAAAAGGGCCGCGTGGCCCCCAAAAAAATACAGGGAACATTGCTCCCACAGTGCTGTTAGGGAATTCCAGGAATTTTTCCTAGTGACAACGAAGTTATGGTGATAATATGTCCAAGTCAGGATGCTGTGTGACTTGGAGGGGAACTTGAAGGCAACTGCTGCCCTTGTCCTTCTAGGTGGTGGAGGCCGCGGGTTTGAGAGATGTTGCCGAAGCCCTTGTCAAGTTGCTGCAGTGCATTCTGTAGATAGTGCGTACTGCTACCACAGGATGCCGATAGTGGAGGGAGCAGATGTTTAAGCCAGTGGACTGCTTAGTCCTGGATAGTGTAGAGCTTCTTCAGTATTGTTGAAAATGCACCCATCCAGGAAATTGGAGAGTATTCCATCACATTCCTGACTTGTGCCTTGTAGGTGGTGGAAAGGCTTTGGGGAGTCAGGTGGTGAGTCACTCATTGCAGAATACCCAGCCTCTGACCTGCTCTTGTAGCCACAGTACTTATGTGGCTGGTCCAACTAAGTTTCTGACCAATGGTGACTCCCAGGATGTTGATGGTGGGGGATTCGGCAATGGCAATCCCGTTGAATGTCAAGCGGTGGTGGTTATGCTTTTTCTTGTTGGAGATGGTCATTACCTGGCACTTTTGTAGTGCAAATGTTATTTGCCACTTATCAACCCAAGCCTGGATGTTGTCCAAGTCTTGCTGCATACGGGCATTGATTGCTTCATTATCTGAGGAATTGCAAATGGAGTTGAACACTGTACAATCATCAGCTAACAGCCCCATGTATGATGGATGGAAGGGCATTGATGAAGCAGCTGAAGATAGTTGCCCTGAGGAACTCCTACAGCGATGTCATGGGGCTGAGATAATTGGCCTCCAACAACCATAACCGTGTTCTTTTGTGCCAGGTATGACTGCAGCCACTGGTGAGTTTTCCCCCTGATTCCCTCTGACTTCAGTTTTACTAGGGCTCCTTGGTGCCACACTCAGTCAAATGCTGCCTTGATGTCAAGAGCAGTCACTCTCGTCTCAGCTCTGGAATTCAGCTTGTGTTTATGTTTGGTCCAAGGATGTAATAAGATCTGTGACTGAGTGGTTCTGGCAGAACCCAAACTAAGTATCTGTGAGCAGGTTATTGGTGAATAAGTGCTACTTGGTAGTGCTGCTAACGACTCCATCTATCACTTGGCTGATGATTGGGAGTAGGCTGATGGAGCTGTAATTGGTCAGGTTGCATTTGTCCTGCTTTTTGTGGACAGGACATACCTAGGCAATTTTACACATTGTTGGGTAGATGCCAGTGTTGTCGCTGTACTGGAACAGCTTAGCTAAGGGTGTGGCTAGTTCAGGAGCACAAGCCTTCAGCACTATTACCGGGATATTGTCTAGGCCCATAGCCTTTGCTGTGTCCAGTGTGCTCAGCCATTTCTTGATGCCACGTGGAATGAGTCCAATTGACTGAAGACTGACATCTGTGATAGTGGGGGCCTCAGGAGGAGGCAGAGAAGGCTCGCCCACTCGACACTACTGGCTGAAGATGATTGTGAACACATTGAGGGCAAAATTGGGTGCCTTTGCGTCTCCAGTTAGCGCCCCCGGAGACGCAAAACGGCTTTGCGACCGGGCGCGGCGCTGACATTGACTCCCGCCATATTCGGCGGGAGTTTTGTGGTGGTGCTATGGCGTTGCGCCCCGATCTTCTTCTTCACCCGGAAATCATGACGTCATCGCCGTGCGCATCGCCCCGGTAGTGGCCCGGACCCAAAATTGACTCCCGCCCCCTGCAGCAGCGCCTGTCGAAAACACAGACAGCTGCAGGAGGTGTGCATCGGGCGGCCAGCCGCTTCGGGGATGATGATTGAAGGCGAGGTGGCCGAGGTAAGTAAAAAAAAACGTACTTTTCTTGTTGTAGTATTTTGCGCGGGTTCCTGCCCGTGATCGATCAGCCCAGCACTCTGCTTGAGTGTCGGGCTGATCGCAGCTGCCTTGGTGGTCCAGGTAGGTACTTTTTATATTGCAGAGCCTTTAACGATGGCCCTTCCCTTTAAGGGAGGGTAGGAGCCTTTGAACACAGCAATGCTGCACAGCCCAGTGTGCTGCTGAAGTCTCTGCCCCACCTGCTGCCGATTGCACTCCAAGAAGGAAGTGGAGCGCTTGATTTAGCGCAAAACTGAATTTTTTTAGAAGTTTAGAAACATTAGCGCCTGGCGCTAATTTTCTCAACTTTTAAAAGTTAGCGTTCCAAACGGGGCTATAATGAATTTCTCCCCCTTAATTGTTGTCTTTTGGACTCACATGTTGGGCTCCACCATCATTGAGTCTGGAGATGTTCATGGAGGCTCCTCTTCCCATTAGTTGTTTAATTGGCCACCACCATTAGCAACTGGATATGGCAGGACTGCAGAGTTTTGTCCTGATCCCTTGGTTTTGAGATCACTTTGCTCTGTCTATAGCATGCTGCTTCTGTTGCTTAGCAGCATGCAGTCCTATATTGTAGCTCCACCAGGTTGGCACCTCATTTTCAGGTATGCCTAATGCTGCTCCCGGTATGCTCTTCTACACTCGTCATTGAACCATAGTTGGTCATATGGCTTGATGAGGGAGAAGTGAGTGATATACCGGGCCATGAGGTTCCAGATTGTAGTGGTATACAATTCTGCTGCTGCTGATGGCCCCCAGCACCTCATGGGTGCCCAGTTTTGAACTGCCAGATCTATTATTAATCCTTCAGGACTCAGACAGCTCAGTCAGTGGTGGTACTACCAAGCCACTCTTGGCGATGGACACTGAAGTCCTTACTACCCTCAGTGCTTCCTCCAAGTGGTCTTTAACATGAGGTCGTACTGATCATTAGCTGAGGGAGGGTGGTAGGTGGTATGTGCTCATGTTTGACTTGAAGCCATGAGACTTCACGGAATCCGGAGTCAATTTTGAGGGCTCCCATGGCCACTCACTCCATATGTATACCACTGTGCCCCCACCTCTTGTTGGTCTGTCCTGCCTGCAGGGTTGACTGGGCTGGGAGTGCCTTTGTCCTGATTCGATGTCTAGTACGCAGCCTAGTGGACCGTCCAGTTTTATTCTTTTGTTCCTTTCACGTGGTTTGATATAACTGAGTTGCTCACTAGGCCATTTCAGGAGGCAGTTAAGAGTCAATCATGTTGATGTGGGACTGGAGTCACATGTAGGCCAGACTGGGTAACGACGGCCAGCTTTCCTTCCCAGAAGGGAAGTTGGTGAACCAGTTGGGTTTTTACGACAACCCAACACCGTCATGGTCACTGTTACTGGTACCAGCTTTTTATTTCCACATTTAAATTTTTTTAAAAATTTTATTCAAATTCTCAAACTGTCATGGTGGGATTATTAGTCCAGGGCGCTGGATTACTAGTCCAGTAACATAACCATTACACGATAGTACATACCTTACTAGAGCAGAACCAGTGCGTTTGTTGCTGCTTGTCTAACTCAGACCACCCTACCCTTTAGGGTTTGACCTGCAGGATTATTTGAAGCCAAGTAGGAAGAATCACAACCTCAATTGTCAGGTTTACCCCTCCATATTCCATCAGTGAGCCAGGCTGGCTGGTCAATCATCAACAGTATTGTGGGGTACTTACCAAACTCTCGTTTTGGATTACCAAGTTTGCACAGAGTATTGACTTGTTTTCAAACTTCCATCACCATGGTTGGAAGCTTGTCTTAGGAAAATTACTTTAAGAGAAAGCAAACTGAGTGTATTGCACTTACTGCATTGCAGGTGAACGCTGTCTCGTTCTGAAAAACAAAGCAAAGAAACGGGATCAGAAAACCTGTGTTCAGATTCCTCACATTCTCATTGAAATATTTTTTGATTGAAGAATTTTCAAAATAGTGAAAACAAATAAACTGCAGAGATCAAAATACGATAAAAAAAATCTTATTTAACAACAACTGTTCTGAAATGGTGACTATAGTTGTAACTACAAAGGTGTGAGCAGAAACACATCTATTATTGACAGTACAAACTACCAACGTGGCATATAAGCTCAGAGTTTGCAAAATTGAAGATTTTTTGTAATCACCAATGGGGGAGCTCTTGTGGTGCCCAGATCGGAATCTCTCGGCTCCTCTGAGGCGCCATTTCAAGCACTGTTCACAGCCATTTCCCTTTTGGGCACGCTTTTCTAACTTTGTGCCAAAACTGAATGGCCAAAGTATTGTTCTGCCTTTAAGGATTTTCTCAGTGGTAGTAATGATGTTACACATTGGATAGTATTCTATTATACCTTACTAGAGTAACGGTTTACAGGGGCTGACGGTGAACTGTTACTGTCCTGTTACTATGAGCATTTTCCTTTGGATGCAACTGTAGCTCCTGATCTCTGCTAATGTGACCAGTATCATATAATGAACACTGGTTCCCGAATTTACAGTATAGCTTTACAAAGTTCATTGTCATAAATAATAGAAGTAAATTCAAGAATAAGAAAAAGTCATTCAACTTCCCATTATAAATCCAACTCCAATGACCTCAGCCCCAGGAATAAGAAATGACTGTCCTGCTTCACTGGAATAGAGGTGTGAGCTCCCGATTTCTCTGCTAATGTGACCATGACAAAATAATAAGCAGGTGTTCCCTCTTTCGAGATGAGTTTTTTTGAGAAAGTTACTGGAATAATGTAGCAGGCAGTGTTGTACTTACCGATCTTGAGCTGAAGGCACTCTTGACCTGATAAGAAAACAAAAAAAAATAAAGAAACATTGTCAGAAATGCTCGCTTCTATTACTTCTATTGAAGAATCAGGTCTGTTCAGTTGGAAATATCAAAAGGTTTGAGTTCTTCATAGTTTTTACATGGGGGTCTTTTATTTGAAACCACAAGTAGGTACTTCGCTACTTTGAAGGACTTTACAATTTTTGTCACATCAGAAACAGATGTCGATTTCTCTGTTTTACTCTCTCTGAACACAGCTAGAGCAATCTTCTGTTACACTTTAGTGCCCAGTCTCTCATCTACAAGTTATTGGCCTTGATTTTAACCCCTGATGGGTGAGAGGATTGAGGGGAGGGTTAAATTATCGGGATTGAGCAAACCGACCCCATTCCCGGCCATTTACATTTTTACTGCCCCAAATCATACCATCAACGAGGTTCCCGCAAAAAGCAGGCGGAGGCCTAGTTAACATTCAAAAGTCGCGGGCCGATGACATCATCGGCGTCGCAACGTCAGATGCCCGGCAGCAGATCCAAGGCAGGAGGTGCCAACTGCAATTTCAAACAACCCATATAGTTGACAAATGGCAGGCAAACAATGTAATTAAAGAAGCTAGTTTGTTGATTTGCCCGTGTCCTAACTTGCACCAAGTCCCATTCACCCATCTCCCCTGTGCTCGATGACCTACACTGGCTCCCGGTTATGCAGCGACTCGATTTTAAAATTCTCATCCTTGTTTTCAAATCCCTCCATGGCCTCACCCCTCCCTATCTCTGTAATCTCCTTCAGCCCCACAACCCCCGAGATATCTGCGCTCCTCTAATTCTGCCCTCTTGAGCATCCCTGATTATAATCGCTCAACCATTGGTGGCCGTGCCTTCTGTTGCCTAGGCCCTAAGTTCTGGAATTCCCTGCCTAAACCTCTCCGCCTTGCTACCTCTCTTTCCTCCTTTAAGACGTTCCTTAAAACCTACCTCTTTGACCAAGCTTTTGGTCACCTGTCCTAATTTATCCTTATGTGGCTTGGTGTCAATTTTTTTGTCTTAAAATACTCCTGTGCAGCACCTTGGAACATTTTACTACATTAAAGCCGCTATAGAAATACAAGTTGTTGTTGTTGTTAATGTCTTTTGTTCTGACGTGCCTTCACAGATTCTTGCCAACATGTAGTTCAAGTGATTTAATTAGAACGAATAATCAGCCCAGCCAAGTGAGAATTTTGGATGACAGCTGTGTCTGAGACCTGCGAGATGGGGCAAGATCAATGATGGACTGTAATCCCTTGATGTCCAAGACTTCCGACTGTGGATATATCTGGCTTTCCTGACCCAACAGATAGTCTGGGCTAGTTTGACTCTGGGGGGCAATTTTAACCTTTCCAGTAGAAACTGGGCAGGTGGGCAATTAAAATGCCCCTGGTTACTTACCTGCCAGAAAACCACCCGGATGCCCGCAACGATGACTGTTACTCAGGCCTCTGGATGGGCTGCCCAAAGCCGTTTGATGACATCATTGGGCCCCGACTGTGATTTTAATTCTGGCCTCAGCAAGGATCTGCCAGGAAGCTGATGTGTCCCAAACAGGTAAGTTTTTCACTTTTGTTTGTGGGCCAGGAGGAACCTTACCTCCTTCTCCTCCACTTTCCAATAAAGGGATGTTTCCTCAATCCATCTAAAAAAGGAGTAACCCAATGTCATAGGAATGAAAGGTTTGCGCAGAGAGGTGTAGCTGGAGGAGATTGCTGAGGTAAGATGGGACAAGGCCATGGAGCAATTTGATGGCAATAACAAAAATCACACAGAAAATTTTCTGGGGCATAATTAGCCAGTGGAGATTGACCAGGACAGCATTGTTGGGAATACATGGGTTGCGATGGATGAGACTGGGCAATGGGATTCTGAATAAGTTGTAATTTTTCACAAAGCATCTTAAGGGGATGTCATCCCTTATGTGTTGCTTCTCAGCAGGATGTTCTTCAGTTCCGAACATTCCAGTAGTGTGTGGAGGGTGCAACATATAGAAAGACTGGTCTGTCTCTTGCAGCTGCTACTCAATATTCCCCAAAACAATGCAGCTGTTGGTGAGCCTGAAAATGACATCTTTATCCTGCTTTATGCAGTGGTGAACATTAAACTGTCTGATATTAGGACTTTTACAAACTTCTCTCTGGAACAACTCTGTTGCATAAAAGTTGATGATCATGGTCACTTTCACAGCTAGGGGTAGTGCAATGCTAATGGATGACTGCATCTGTAGGTCTCTCAAGCAGATAGTACAGATTAATGATTATCTTTCTGCTCAGATGCTGCCTCCTAAGGCACTCTGAGATCCATGTAGCTGAACTTGGGATGCTATTCATGTTGCCTGGGGTATGCAGGATCCCATACGTTCTCTTCTTATGCCCTTCGACTTCTCGGGCTACCATCTTCTAGTGCCCCTACTCCAAACAAATTAATAGGAGAGTATTACAGTATATGGAACGCACATGTTGCTGAAAAGACAAAAAGCTGCTTCTTCCAAAGCTCTGATTTACTTCTGCTCCGATGCAAACTTTACTGGATTCTAATGTGAACCACACAAAAGCCTAGAAGCTACTGTCATTGCTGGATGGAATGACCATGTAAGGGTTGCAACGCAATATTCCAGGTAGTGTTGTGCACAGTTGCTGATCATTTATTACACGCTGCAAAATTGTTGGGAGCTATTGCCGTGAAGCTGTGCATTGCGGTAGCTAAGCTCACTATAATCAATTGTTAACCAGAAATTGCACCATAGGGTAAGTTCACTGTAGTACCGATTCTCCAATCTGTTTTCGCCACAAGTGTAGGATAGGGTGTATCTGTATGATTTAGTAAATATTTTTGTATAACTATAATATGTGAAATTGTATGTTAAAAGCCTAAAAGCCTGTATAAAATGGCGAATGGCTGAGAGAAAAGCAGGATGGGAAATTATGCCAACCTGACTGAAACTGCTCTGTTTTCAATTACTGAAGTAATGGAATGTAGTGCTAAGTTTATGGAGACTGTCAGGGACATGGTATTCGGATGGAAAAGAGGTAAGAGTTAGAGAAGAGAGGTAGGAATTGAAGGCACCCCTCAGTGATACTACTATAAAATGGACAGACTGTTTAGACAACATCTTGGGAAATGGTTTTTGAAAAGAGAACATCTAAAAATAAAGGGCACTTTGATATGCACAAAGCGAGACCTAGTGGAATCAACAAGGTCATAAAATGTCATGAGGTGACTGACAAGGAAAGGAGGGACATTTACCAGGTGTCAGATAGCTGATTACAGTCACGTAGCCAAAGGAAGAGAAAGTGTATAAAGATACAGATATTGAACACTGAAGGCAGCGCGCACCAAGAATCAGAGTTGAAGGAGCTTCAGTCAACAGAACACAGCAAGAGAATAAAGAGACCACGCCACAGTCACTTGGAAGGAACGCCGAGGCTCAAACGAACAAGACTGTGACTATCTCCTTGTTAAGTATTACTTCTTTGTACTGGATGTTTAATGCTTAATAAACCGGTTTTACTTATACACAATATACCTGTACCCAGAGTGGTTTGTGTAGTCACGGACAAATTATTATAAGAGCTTTTGGAAGCTACACAAGTGTGGCTCCCAATGGGTAGTGTGTGAATGGTGTATTTACCTTCATATTCCAAAGCTGACGCATACGATGCATTCCTAGCCCTGATGTGAAATCTGCATTGCTGCAGAAGCTGCAGTCCGTTTAATTATCCTGCGAGCAGAGCTACTCTATACCTGAGCTGAAACCTACAATTTGCTGTGTACAATTGCCATTGCATTCAACACTCTACTAACACTACAACTGACTGAGGAGGGACAGTGAAAGCAGTACGTGTTGCTTGTGGTGTCAGGTGGCATGCAAGTCGTATGTAACACCACAGGTCTACTGTCCCATGCATAGCTACTTGGAAGTAACAGAAGAGATGTACCTAAGGAGCAGAAAGACCACCTTCAGGAAGACCTCCAGATAAGATCTACCATGCATATGATATAATTTGGCATCATAGTCACCTTGGCTTCTATTTTGTATGCATTGGGATCCATCTATGTTAGTAATGAGGGCATCTGCAGTGTCAATTAATTTGCACTCAAAATTGTGCTGTTTAGGTTACAGTTCAAGTTTCCGATAAAATTCATTTGCATAATCACAAACATAAAATCTTCCGTGAACCAGCGCAATCGGGTAGCATAATAGAACATAATTTCTTATTTTTTTCTTACCAAAAATAAGCATTTTTAATAAGAGTGTCCAAACCTCTACCTTTGAGTAACCTGATTTAAAAATTTAAAAAAAACTATACTGACCTATTTACTAATTTCATTGGTGTACGCCTGTCAATTTCTTAGAAAATAAAAACATTCTTGATATGAAGAAACTTTTAAAACATGTGTACTAGTGCCTGTGCACCTAGAAATTTAGTGCAATTTGAAGAGCCTTCCGTAACCAGCGCTATTGGCTGAAACTCGCACTGTCGACCTGGAAGCATAGCCAGTTCTGTAGGTGGGGCATTATCCGGGTGAACTGAATCTTAAATCGTCATAAAAGATTGTGGAAAACACAAATCTAAGTGGTTTTGGGTGTAACTCACTTGCATTTAAAATTCCCCGATCTTTTGCGCTGGTTCGACTGATTGTGCTGGAATCTGGGCACAGAACTAGCGGAAACAAGCGGAAACTCTACCGCACTATATTTAGCAATCAGAATGCTTAACTAATACTTACTTCACTAGAGTTGAACATTTAATTCTAAAAAAAAAGAAAAAAATGTCAGAAATCTTCGATTGTTGGAATTTCTTACACTTTTTAAAATGATCAAATCTATTTTATTCTGATGTATCCAACAACAACAATAACTTACATTTGCACAGTATGTTTAACATACTAAAATATCCCAAGGCATTTTGCATATGACAGATTGAGCAGTGGTAAGAGTACAGACTTGACTAAAAGTGTGGCTGAAAAAAATGTAGGCTTTTAAAGGCAGGGCGGAAATTGGCAAGTTAAAGATGTTTAGGGAGGGCGTTCAGAGGGTAGAACCTGACAGCTGAAAGCTCAGTGACAAGCGAGGAGTGTTGGGGGGTGGGTGGCGATCACATTAAACCAGAGTTAGTGTACCAGAGCGCATGGGTTGAAATATAGGACTGGAAGAGATTGTAGAGGCAGGGAAGGGCAAGGACATGGAGAAATTTGTAGATAAGGACAAGGATTCTGAATTCAGTGCACTGGGAGATAGGGGGTCAATGAATGTCAAGTGGGACAGGATGAAGGCAGCTGAGTTTTGGAAAAGTTGGTGCGTCTGTAAGATGGAACCAAACCAAGAAGCAGCAGAAGTGCAGAACAGAAGACCAGGTTTGAAAAACCTATCCTCTTAAAATGAACATTATCCAGTCCATTCCTCCAAGTCACCTGAAACCAGGTAGACTGCCACGGTATATAGCCATGACTGGAATGCTACAAGAAAGTAGCATGTCAATCAATCGGTACACATCTATATAACCAGATCACTCTTTACATTTTCCAAATGCATGTTGCCAATTACTAAGAAATGAGCAAGTACTGTAATAGTCTGGTTATGAGATCGGTACATGTTATGGTGATGTGATAATGAATAGAGCAATAGATCATTGTGATGCGATAGCAAAATACTGCAGATGCTGGAAATCCGAAATAACAACAGAAAACGCTGGAAAAACTCAGCAGGCCAGGCAGCATCCGTGGAGAGAGAAAGAGAGTTGACGTTTCAGGTCGATGACCTTTCATCAGAACTGGGAAGAGCTGGAAATCAAATAGATTTAAGGCCAGGGTAAAGCTGGGAAAAGGGGGAGGGGATAAAGGAACAAAGGAGGAGATGAAGAGACATTAAGAGACATTAAGAGATATGCAAGGCTAGAGGTGGTGTTAATGTGACAGATTAAGGCTGAATGAAGTGTGAAATCTACTGGCAGAATGAAGGACAGCTGCCAGCTTCTAGGAGGAAAAAAAAGGTGGGGGGGACAAATAAAAGGGTGGATAAAATAAAATATAAATGTGATTGGAGCTGAGGTTATGATCTAAAATTGTTGAACTCGATATTGAGTCCAGAGGGCTGTAGCGTGCCTAAACGAAAGATGAGGTGCTGTTCCTCGAGCTTACGCTGAGCTTCCGTGGAACAGTGTATTAGGCCGAGGACGGTGAGGTCAGAGTGGGAGTGAAGCGGTGAATTAAAGTGACAGGCCACCGGGAGCTCGGGGTCCCCCTTACGGACTGAACGGAGGTGTTCCGCAAAGCGGTCACCCAATCTGCGTTTGGTCTCCCCAATGTAGAGGAGTCCACATCGTGAGCAGCGAATACAGTATACTAAATTGCAGGAAGTACAAGTAAATCGCTGTTTCACCTGGAAGGGGTGTTTGGGGCCCTGGACAGTGGGATGGATAGTCAAGCTCTCACTTACGGTGCCATGATATTAGTATTGTGTTGATACCAAACCCACACCCAGGTGGCAGGGGTTATACGAGCAGTGATGTTTACACAGTGGCACCGATATTGATGGGGCAGGTTTTCCGAGCCAGCGGTGGGGGGCGGGGGGTGGGGTAGGTGTGGAGTTTCGGCTGCTGTGGAGTTTTATCTCCACAGCGTGCATATTTTGTTTTGACAGGATCAATGCCCGGAAGTCAGCCTGATTGACAGGCTTGGCTCCCTGTCGAGCGGGGTGGACTCCGGAGTAGGCTGCAGCTGCAGGTAGGAAGTGCTGCCTGTTAATTATAATGATTTCAGCCTGCAGCCAGTGTTTCCCACGCAGTTCATTGGCTGCACGCATCAGCAGTTATAATTGCACTACTTAAAGTTAGCCTATACTACTTGAAGTTAACCTGCACCTCTTAAAGGGGAGGTGCATTGTGGTTGCAGCAGGTGCCGAGAGTCATTCTGCAACTGAATCATAGAAACATAGAAGATAGGAGTAGGAGTAGGCCATTCGGCCCCTCGAGCCTGCTCTGCCATTCAATGCGATCATGGCTGATCATTCAAATTCAGTACCCTGTCCCTGCTTTCTCCCCATATCCCTTGGTCCCTTTAGCCTTACGAAATATATCTAACTCCTTCTTGAATATATTTAATGAACTGGCCTCAACTGCCTTCTGTGGTAGAGAATTCCACAGGTTCACCACTCTCTGGGTGAAGAAATTCCTCCTCATCTCTGTCCTAAATGGCTTACCCCTTATCCTTAGACTGTGACCCCTTGTTCTGGACTCCCCCGCCATCGGGAACATCCTTCCTGCATTTAGTCTGTCTAGTCCTGTTAGAATTTTATAAGTTTCAATGAGATCCCCTCTCATTCTTCTAAACTCCAGCGAATATAAGCCTAATCGACCCAATCTCTCTTCATACGTCATTCCTGCCATCCCAGGTATCAGTCTGGTGAATCTTCGCTGCACTCCCTCCATGGCAAGAACATCTAACCTGGGAAAGAGAGAAGAATGGCTGACCATAGGAGAGAGCGGGTCCCCAGGTTTTTGGACGTACTGCTGGAGGTCTTAGTGGAGGAGGTGGAATGGAAGAGATGTCCTGCATCCTCAGAGGGGCAGAAGGTCCTCCAGACACATGATGAGAAGGCAATGGGAACAGATAGCCACAGAGGTTAATGCAAGGAGTGCAGCCCCAAGGACCTGGAGGCAGTGCCGGAAGAAGTTTAAAGGCCTCACACGAGTGGTCAAGGCCAGTGAATGCATCTTCATATGCCATATGCTACCAAATGCAGTACTAGCCTCAGCCACTGCACAAGTCACCACACCCCCATCACTCAACTATCAACAATCTCTAACAATCTGGACTCATACCAAACATTGATAGCTTCACCTCACCCTCACACACTTATCACTGCTGCCAGCCTCACATCCACATCTCACAGCTTGCACACACTGCCAGCTATTCAACCATGCCAGCCACATCACCCAAACAGATTGCATGACACTCACTGACACAATTCGCTCTCTCTTGCAGGAGAAGGTGGCACACAACCAGAGGCAGCAGGACCTAACCTGAGGAGAGGCACGCCTGCATGTTCTAACCCTCATGGAGGAGACGGTGCTGGCCATTATGGGAAGGGCCATCGCTGAGGCCATGGCTACCAGTGGGGCTGAAGCCATTGAAAATGACGGTATCCTCATATCCGATCCTCCATCTCACATCCCACTTCCCCCTCATCCCTAACTTTCTTATGACTTACAAACTGCAGATGGTGTAAGCATGCTCTTCTTACTTTCTCCTCTCCCTTCACCACAGACCAATCCTTGTCCCTTTTTCATTTCAGATACCGAAGAACTGCAACTTGCCCATGCAGTGATGGAACAGCAGGAAGATAGTGGAGATGAAGGGACACCGTCACTCAATTTCACACTCGCAGCCACCAGCTCAGATACTGACACTGTGCATAAGTTAGAGGAGGGGTTCTCAACCGGGGGTCCGCAGTCCCCTAGCGCACCGCGAGAAGATTTCAAGGGGTCCACGCCACGGGAGATCGACTAATTTTAGCAGGTGGCTTTGGGTGGACCCGTCTCACTGCTGCCGCCTGCAGGTGGTGCCCTGTTGGAAAGTTGGCGGCCGGGCCTTCGGAGGCGGGATTGGCTCGCTCTGCCTGTGGGCATTCTGCAAACCAATTGAGAGCGGCAGGTGGAGGAGGAGGTTGGGCCGGAGCTTCTGCGGGAAAGGCTTCGGGCCCATCACACTATGCCAAGCCAGCCCGGGGCCTCGGATACTGTTTTAAATCGGCATGGGTAGGCCTGAGTGGAAAAACCCCACAAAATTGCCCCGTAGGAGCCATGGCAAACGTGCAGGTGAACAACGTGGTGGTGCTGGACAACCCATCGTCGTTTTTCAACCCTTTTCAGTTCGAGATCACTTTCGAGTGCATTGAAGATTTGTCAGAGGATGAATGAGGCCTGGGGCCTGGAGGCAAGGGCAGTGACAGAGGGAATGTAAGGAGTGTGGGACTGTTGGTGAATGGGGAATTGGGGTTGAGGTTACTGGTATCGCTGTTGAATTAGTTGTTCATGTACAGCCCGGGCAGAAAGGAGCTGTCTAGATTGTAGCCTCCCTTCCTCTTCCTCCTCTTCCACCTCCTTCCCTTCCTCCACCTCCTCCTCCTGCTCCTCAGCTTCTCGCTTGATAGATGGTAGCAAGAGTTGTTTCCTCATGATGGCAAGGCTGTGCAACATGCAGCATACCACGATAAATCTTGAGATCCGCTCAGTTGAATACTGCAGGGCTCCTCCAGAGTAGTCCAGGCAGCGGAATCATTGTTTCAGGATGCCAATGCTCTGCTCTATCAGATTTCGTGTAGCAGTATGGCTCTCATTGTATACCTGCTGCGCACGTGTGTGTGGGTTGCGAACCAGAGTCATGAACCATGTCGTCAGCAGATAGCCCTTGTCGCCCAGTAGCCACCCTTTGGTTTGCCGTGGTGGTTGAAATACAGCAGACAGAGAGGACTGCCGCACAATGAACGCATCGTGACTGCTGCCAGGATACTGGGCATTGACCTGCACGATGCGCTGCCTGTGGTCACACACCAGCTGCAAGTTAAGGGAGTGAAATCCCTTTCGGTTCAGGTACATGGCAGAGTTGACATGAGGCGTACGCAAAGCAATGTGCGTGCAGTCAATGTTATCCTGCACCATGGGGAGCCTGTAATCCTTGCAAACACTCGTGCTCTTTCTGCCTGTTTCTCTCAGGCAAGAGGGAATGAGATGAAGTTGTCTCTCTTTGCATAGAGAGCCTCAGTGACCTCCCTTATGCATCAGTGCACTGCAAACTGAGATGTTGCTAATATCTCCAGCAGCAGCCTGGAAGGAGCCAGATGCATAAAAGTTCATAGCCACAGTCACCTTCACTGCCACTGGCAATGCGGTCCTTGCCCTGCTCTGAGGTTGGAGTTGTGGCTGCAGCAGTTGGCAGATTTCAGTGATGACCTCGTTAGTGAAGCGCAGACGTCTCAAACATTGATCATTGCTGAAGTTCAGGTAGGAGAATTGCGCCCCGAACACCCTGGGCAGATATGACCTTCTGCTGAGAGCCCTTCACCCGCTCCTCCTCCTCCCTCTTCTAGCAGTATGTCCTGCTCTGCGTGGCCTCTGCTCATTCACCCAGTCATGTCCAATTCCAAGAGGAAGGCCGACTAGGCCACCCATCTCTGGAAGCAACTGGTTTGTGCACAAGCCGTTAAGTTACGTAAAAAGTACTACAACACCAGCCGGACCACTCCCTGTAGAATATTAAAACTTTTAACAAGGATGGAAAAGCACCCAAAACATATAGGGCGAAAAATTCAGTTGGTTGCGCCTCCCGTTAGCGCCTTAAGAGGGCGCTAATGGGGCGCAAAGCAACTAGCGCCCGGGCGCGGCGATGTTTGCGCCGCTCGCGAAATTAACTAGACATTTTGCGGCGGCGCTAAACAGTACCGCCACGATCTCCTGTGCCGGTAGATCGTGACGTCAGTCGAGTGCGCAACGCCCCGGTATCGCCCCGGAGCGGATATTGAGTGGCGCCCCCTGCCTTACCGCCTGCCGCTAGTAACGACAGGTTGAGGGGAGCGTTTTGCAGTCAGGAAGGGACTGGGGGAGTGCTATTTAAAGGCGACCGCTTCCTGCCTTTTTTTGTTGGTGACATTTTTGAACCACGCATTCTGAGAGAGACAGAGAGAGACTTCTGGAGAGATTCAATGCTGTGTGAAGGAGTTTTGGGTACTGAGCAGCACTTTGCAGGTTCATTTTGATTTGCCCTTCCTTGTATCGATTTAGAAGAAACTGTGGGGGTTGCCCTCTGAGCTCTTTCCCTGGGCCTCTCCATTGTTCTTTCCAGCAAATTTGATGTACAGGTCTCTCCAGGCCGAGATTCAAGGCTGCAATGAGCAGGATGTGGATGGAAAGCAAGATCAGCCCTCCCCTTTAAGAACTGGCTGGGGCCATTGTGTCTGTGTTCCATTGCTGACTGACATCACATGAGCTTCGCCAGCGCTCTGAGTTAGCGCCTCGCTCCTCGGCCTTTGCGCCTTAAGACAGATGTGTAGCGCCTGATTTAGCGCTCCAATCACCTCCAGGGGCGATAAAAGTCAAGTTTGCAGTCGGAGGTGATAATTAGCGCCAGGCGCTAATCTTTGTGCCCGGCCGATAATTGCGCCCCAAACGGGGCGACACTGAATTTTTCCCCCTTAGAATTTCAACAGCAGCCAGAAGAAATAATCCAGCAACCAACCTGTAAGTAGCTGATGATCTGTTTAAAAAGCGCTGATGGGGGGTCCTCCATGTCATTGAATGCGTGTTCAGCTATGAGAGGTTAAGAGTGTGGTTAAGCTGGAGCGTGGAGCTCAAAAATGGCAGCGCTGGCGTCAAATCAGCTTTGCATGCTGAATGACGTCATGATTTATCTGCACTGCATACTTCCGGCAGACATTTGGTGTGCGCGCGCACGCGCACTAACCCCTTTATCAATATGGCATCCAGCGCACTTTGCGTAAGAAGCATGTGCGCGCGCACCGCGGACACTATTTTGGAACTATATAGAGCTTTGTAGTGCCCAAAAAACGGTTGCTACTGAGCCCAATTTCGCCCCTACAGTCTTTCATCAGCATTACCAATGGCAGTAAAGGTCACCACAATCTTGAATGCTTTTTGCAATAGGGTAATTCCAGGGCATGCAGAATACCTGTGAAAGATAAGTCTGTTTGCCATCAAACACTCCCTTGCACAGTTGATGGATGACCTCTTTCACCATGCTAAGGCATACAATGAAATGGAACATTAATAGCAGATGGAGGGGCAGACATCTCTCCTTAGAATCTACGGCGTCTCCAAGGTAGTTTTTCAATTGTATCTCTGGAGTACTTCAAGCTTTGACTCAGAATGGTCTACCTTTATTAATTGTAAAGAATGCAGCTCCAATGATGTAAGTGATTTAACGATTTACTAAATTTTTTAAAATTTTAAAATTTTAAATTTTAAAATGTTATTTATATATGGGCCCGAAAATTAGACCTAATGCGGGAGAGTACGCACTGTGTACTCTCGCGTATTAGGTCCCGAAGTGCCGGTTTCCTGCATGCACTGCGCATGCGCGGGAAACCGGCACATCGTGTATGGCGAAGGGGGCGGTTCCTAAGTGAACCGCGTGCGCACTACAGGTTGCGCGCACGCAGTGCACTTAGTTTTTTTTTCAGGTTTAAACGTGCAGGTAAGTGTTGGATATTTTACACATGAAGAAAGCAGGCGTAAGACCCCCTTTTAACAAGGTAAGTAGTTAATTAAGTGTTATTTTAAATTTTTTTCAACAGGTTTATCTTTTTTAGAGACTTTAAAGAAAGGTAAGTTTATTTTTATAACTTTTAAAAAGAATTTAAATTTTTTCAAAAATTTTATTTTTTGTTTAAAGTGATTAATTTATTTAACTATAGTTATTTTATTAATGTGATGGCGTTTTTTTAAATTTAATTGAGGTTTAGCTGTTCTTTTGGGGGCTTGTTGTATTCATAGCTTTGACAGTTCTCTTGTCAAAACTATGAATGAAAGATGGTGTGCTGCCATTGGCTCTAACTGGCCCACGTGATCCCAGAGGTCGCACAAACTAATTGCGCCTCTGGGACACGCAAGCACTGCGCACCGGCACCAGGGAGAGGCCCTCGAACTGAAGTTCGTGTGGGCCCGAACCATAAAGGTAGGCGCGGAGTGCGATATCGCGGGGGCTCCTTACCCCCGCGGCAACCATCGATGTTTAATTTCTGGGCCATGGTCTTTCACGACCTCTGAACGTCCCAAAGTGTTTTACAGCCAATGAAGAACTTTTGAAGTGTAGTCACTGTTGTAATGTAGGAAACGCAGCAGCCAATTTGCACACAGCAAGCTCTCACAAACAGCAATGTGATAATGACCAGAAAATCTGTTTTGTTTAGTCATGCTGATTGAGGAATAAATATTGGTCAGTACACTGGGGATAACGTCTCATCCGAAAGACGACACCTCTGATAGTGCAGCACTCCCTCAGTACTGCACTGGCGTGTTAGCCTAAAATTTTGTGCTGGGACTTGAACCCATAACCTTCTAACTCAGAGGCGAGAGTGCTACAAAATGAGCCATGACTGACTTATTGACGACCAATGTACACTTGCCAGGCAGCATGCATGATTCTTCATTACCCACAGCTCTTATGGGAAAGGTAGCATAATGGTAATGCTACTGGGCTAGTAATCCAGAGGCCTGGACTAATGAGCCAGCGACGTGAGTTCAAATCCCACCGCGGCAGCTGGGGAATTTAAATTAAGTTAATTAAATAAATCTGGAATAAAAAGCTAGTATCAGTAATGGTAAAAACCCATCTGGTTCACTAATGTCCTTGAAGGAAGAAAATCTGCCGTCCTTACCTGGTCTGGCCTAAATGTGACTCCAGACCCACAGCAATGTGGTTGAATGGCCTCTTAAATGGCCTAACAAGCCACTCAGTTGTAACAAATTGCTACAAAACACAATAATAAGAATAAACCGGATGGATCAACCTCAGCACCGGTCTATGAACACGACAACGGCACACCCAGTCCAGTCGACCCTGCAAAGTCCTCCTCACCAACATCTGGGGACTTGTGCCAAAATTGGGAGAGCTGTCCCACAGACTCGTCAAGCAATAGCCTAACAGAGTCATACTCACAGAATCTATCCCATTTAGCACGTCGTGGAGGGCGTGAAGACGGGATCTCGATGTCCTGTCCCACCGGCAGGATAGACCCACCAGGGGTAGTGGTATACAGTCCAGAAGTGGCCCTGGGAGTCCTCAACATTGACTCCGGACCGCATGAGGTCTCATGGCTTCAGGCCAAGCATGGGCAAGAAAACCTCCTGCTGATTACCACCTACCGCCCTCAGCTGATAAATCAGTACTCCTCCATGTTGAACACTACTTGGAAGAAGCACTGAGAGTAGCAAGGGCACAGAATGTATTCTGGGTGGGGCAATTCAATATCCATCACCAAGAGTGGCTCGGTAGCACCACTATTGGCCGAGTCCTGAGGACATGGTGTGCGACAGGGGGTGAGAGAACCAACACGAGGAAAAAACCTACTTGACCTCGTCCTCACCAATCTACCTGTCGCAGATGCATCTGTCCATGACAGCACTGGGAGCAGTGACCACCGCACAGTCATTGTGGGTCTTCACACCCTCCATCGTGTTGTGTAGCACTACCACCGTGTTAAATGGGACAGATTCAGAAGAGATCTAGCAGCTCAAAACTGGGCATCCATGAGGCACTGTGGGCCATCAGCAGCAGCAGAATTGTATTCGACCACAATCTGTAACCGCATGGCCCGGCATATCCATCATTCTACCATTACCATCACGCCAGGTGAACAACCCTGGTTCAATAATGAGTGTAGAAGAGCATGCCATTAGCAGCACCAGGCGTACCAAAAAGTGAGGTGCCAACCTGGGGAATCTGCAACACAGGACTACATGCATGCTAAAAAGCAGAAGCAGCATGCTACAGACAGGGCTAAGCGATCCCACAATCAACGGATCAGATCAAAGCTCTGCAGTCCTGCCACATCCAGTCGTGAATGGTGGTGGACCATTGAACAACTAACGGGAGAAGGAGGCGCCATGAATATCCCCATCCTCAATGATGGTGGAGCCCAGCACGTGAGTGCAAAAGTCAAAGCTGAAATGTTTGTAACCATCTTCAGGCAGAAGTGCCGAGTGGATGATCCATATCGGCCTCCTCCTGAGGTCCCCACCATCACAGAAACCAGTCTTCAGCCAATTCGATTCACTCCACGTGATATCAAGAAACGGCTGAGTGCACTGGATACAGCAAAGGCTATGAGCCCCGACAACATCCTGGCTATCGTGCTCCAGAACTAGCCGCGTCTCCAGACAAGCTGTTCCAGTACATCTATAACACTGGCATCTATCCGACAATGTGGAAAACTGCCCAGGAATGTCCTGTCCACAAAAAGCAGGACAAATTCATCCCGGCCAATTACCGCCCCATTAGTCTACTCTCAATCATCAGCAAAGTGATGGAAGGTGTCATCGACAGTGCTATCAAGCAGCAATTACTCACCAATAACCTGCTCACTGATGCTCAGTTTGGGTTCTGCCAAGACCACTCGGCTCCAGACCTCATTACAGCCTTGGTCCAAACATGGACAAAAGAGCTGAATTCCACAGGTGAGGTGAGAGTGGCTGCCCTTGACATCAAGGCAGCATTTGACCGAGTGTGGCATCAAGGAACCCCAGTAATACTGAAGTCAATGGGAATCGGGGGGTAAACACTCCACTGGCTGGAGTCATACCTAGCACAAAGGAAGATGATTGTGATGGTTGGAGGTCAATCATCACAGCCCCAGGACATCGCTGCAGGAGTTCCTCAGGGCAGTGTCCTAGGCCCAACCATCTTCAGCTGCTTCATAAGGTCAGAAGTGGGGATGTTCGCTGATGACTGCACAGTGTTCAGTGCCATTCACAACTCCTCAGATAATGAAGCAGTCCATGCCCGCATGCAGCAAGACCTGGACGACATTCAGGCTTGGGCTGATAAGTGGCAGGTAACATTCACGCCACACAAATGCCAGGCAATGACTATCTCCAACAAGCAAGCGTCTAACCACCGCCCCTTGACATTCAACAGCATTACCATCACCGAATCCCCCACCATCAACATCCTGGGGGTCACCATTGACCAGAAACTTAACTGGACCAGCCGCATAAATACTGTGGCAACAAGAGCAGGTCAGAGGCTGGGTATTCTGCGGCGAGTGTCTCACCTCCTGACTCCCCAAAGCCTTTCCACCATCTACAAGGCACAAGTCAGGAGTGTGTTGGAATACCCTCCACTTGCCTGGATGAGTGCAGCTGCAACAACACTCAAGAAGCTCGACACCATCCAAGGCAAAGCAGCCCGCTTGATTGGCACCCCATCCACCACCTTAAACATTCATTCCCTACACCGGCGTACCGTGGCTGCAATGTTTACCAACTACAAGATGCACTGCTGCAACTCGCCAAGGCTTCTTCGGCAGCACCTCAAAACCCGCGACCTCTACCACCTAGAAGGACAAGGGCAGCAGGCGCATGGGAACACCACCACCTCCAAGTTCCCCTCCAAGTCACACACCATCCTGACTTGGAAGTATATCGCCGTTCCTTCATCGTCGCTGGGTCAAAATCCTGGAACTCCCTCCCTAACAGCACTGTGGGAGTACCTTCACCACACGGACTGCAGCGGTTCAAGAAGGTGGCTCACCACCACCTTCTCAAGGGCACCTAGAGATGGGTAATAATTTCTGGCCTTGTTATTGATGCCCACATCCGATGAACAAATTTTTAAAAAGTGCCACTCCCTTCGGCCTCATCTCCACCGCTGACCCTTGCTCCCTGTTTCTTCTCCCTCTGGGCAATGGCGCATCTGCATCTATATTGCTCCCTTCTGGCGACTTTGCCTCCACACTCCCATCCTGCTGCCCCTTTAAGGCTCCTGCCTCTTGCAACTTCTCCTTGTCTTGCCCCCTCCTGCTCCCCGAGATGTCCGACTCCCCGTCTTTCTTTGGAGTACTTACACTTACCCCCCACTACTCCCGCCTGCTCTCCCCCTGCAGACACCAGATTCTTTAGGGAGAGCCGAGCCGTATTATGACTCGACTCTACCCTCGACCCATGCTGCCCGCTACTGTCTTTGTACTTTTCCACCGTACTTGGTGTGTTTTCCACCATCTCCATCATGCTCTCTGCTCTGCAATTTTCTGCCTCTTCCTGAGCTCTTTTCTCCTTCCATTCACCAGCTGTGTCCTCCGCCTGCTCCACTCCTCCACCCGCTCCACTCACACCTCCTACTCCTTCTCCTCATCAATCAAGGAGCTTTCTTCTGCCTCACACTCACATTGGGTGGGGCCTTTGTGACACACCCCACAGCTCTCCGCATTGCAGCACCGAGCGATGGGCTGGATTTTGCCAATCGGGAGCTTTTGGAGGCGGGACTCCCACTTGGCGGGTTTTAGTCCCGCCTCCATCGACTTGTGGCCAACCCACCCAGCGGGCTTAGCAGGCCAATTAAGGGAAAGCCGGTGACAAAGAACGTCAGCGTATGATGTTTCATCTGTTTGACAGATGAATTGTCATCATTTGACACCTCTGTGAAGCTGTCAAACACTGACATTCTATGTTGTTTGATGAGTCCTTGTATTCAAGACTCATCAAACCTATTTGCTGAGCATAAAGCAGATGGCTGTTGCATCGGAGAATGCAGCAGCCATTCTGTCATCTCTGCCGTGGAGATGCTGGAGCCTCCGGTTCCCCAATGGTTGAAGCCTGCAGAAAGAAACAAAGGTAAGTAAACATTTTCTAACACTTTTCACTCACCTCACATATTTACCTCTCCACACTTGCACCCATCACTCACCTCTACAGTGCACTTTTCGACCCCTCTGACCCCCGCAGACCCACTGCTCGCCTTGCTGACCCTGGCGGGGTTTCCCGATGTTGGGAAACCTGCACTTGTGTGGGTAAAATGGGGATAATCCTCTTAACTGCCTGTTAACTATCTGTTAACAGGCAGTTAAGTGGCCGTAATCCCTTTCCCACCTCGGGGAGGTGGCTCCCAGCGCGGGTCGGCGACCCGCCTTCTGGGAAGATGGCACGGAGGCGGGTTGGGGGCGGGTTCGGTACCCGCTCCCAGATTCTGCCATTTTCCCGGCAGTCCCGCCTCCTTACCCGCCTCCCCAAGGCTGGCAAAATTTCCCCCGATGTGTCCAGACTCGCCGCAGTTATAACAGTATAAGTCTGGACATCTTCTTACAAGATGGTTGTGTCCAAGACAATAACAACAAGCCTTCACCTGGTTATCATGCAGTACTCAAAAGTACTGCACTCCTTCCATTGTCTCGAATTTCATGCTATACAGCAATCACTTCACCCCCCTCTGGGAACCGCACCTTTGCATAACAGGTTCCATCTGCTACCCTCGTTCCTGGATAGTAGCTCCTCTTTAGTGGCGAGCAAATTTTAATATCCAACGACTCCAACTTTTGTATTAGCACATTGTCCTCAATATAAACCGACAGGTTTAAGAATGAGACCACCACTGCTTCAGAATATAGCAGAGATACCTCCAAGGACTTATCTCCAACCTTCAAACTCAGTAGAAGTCTTCCACCTCCTCTCGGCTACCGACCGTCACGTCAAACCCAACTTTCAGCTTTGGTCAGCAGGCAAAGCAGCTTCCCTTGCCGCAGTCCTCATATGCTGCCTGAATAATATCCCAAGCTCGTATCTCCTCTTCCTCACACTGAACCACCACCGTGTTTTCTTTTCCAAAACTCCTGGGGTCCCGGCCCAAATCTTTGGGCCTTTTCTTCTCGCTTCCCCTAACATTTTCTCCCCTGATTAAATTCATCCTGGGAACATTGTCCTCTGAGGGCCCAGGTTTCCGGGCCCCTCCTGCTGTTTAAGGACCAAAAAGGTCCTAAAACCTGAAAAAAACCCACCACCGACTTTTTACAAACGCACGCCAACTCCCTGCAGTAATCAAGCACCCAGCAGCACCTGCTCACTCCTAGCCCCTCCCATCTAGAGAGTGCAACCCACTGAGTCACAGCTGACAATGCATTAGCAAGTAATACAGAAAGATTTGAGTATTCCACTCTGCGTAAGTGGGCAACAGAGGAGTAGAATTTCCAAGGGAGACCTCCCAATTATCCGTTGTAACTTTGGCGGAAGATCTGCGGAAACCCCAGAAAAATGACACCATTTGCGCAGTTTCTCTAGGGTTTCGATGGAACCTCTGACGAAGCTATGGCGGACGATCGGGAAAGCCTCCACGCAAATTCTATGCCCGTATGCAACTACAGGAAACTCTCGTTTAAACGGCACCTAAATATCCGGAATTCTCTATTAACCGGCAAAATTCATACTCCGAAAACTCCTCTCAAATAACCGGCAATGTTTCCGAGTCAGAGTCAGAGTCTCCCGCGAACGCCGAGTTAGTCAGTGGGGGTAGTTCTCCAAAGTGCCACTACTCGGCTTCCTGGCGCTGTCGGAAGTCCGAACACTGCAATAACAGGAGTCTGATTCTCCCGTGCTGCCGGGAGTCTCTTCTGATCCGCCATTTTACTGTGTGTCTCCCGCGCTGCTGGTAGTCTCTTCTGATACACCATTTTACTGTGTGTCTCCCGCGCTGCTGGTAGTCTCTTCTGATCCACCATTTTACTGTGTGTCTCCCGCGCTGCTGGTAGTCTCTTCCTAGCCACCATTGTTCTGTGTGTCTCTCCATCTTTATCGGGAATTATCTCCCCCATCTTGCATTATGGAATTCCCAAAAGCTGGTCCAAGCAAAAGGAAGAGAGTGGTCTTAACTTTAAAACAGAAAATCGAGATATGCCAACGACTAGAAAGGGGAGAGAAGCGTATCAACATTATGAATGAATTCAAAATCGGTTCGTCAACAATCTATGACGTCAAATCGCAGAAGGATAAGCTGCTCAAGTTTTATTCAAGCTCGGAGACATCTAAGAGTGTAGAGAAACGGCGTACGCATCGTAAACCTAAGCTTGAAGGGCTGGATACCGTGCTTTATGAATGGTTTTCTCTTAAGCGTTCAGAGGGTGTTCCAATTTCCGGACCCATGCTAATCGAGAAAGCGAAGGATTTCTACGAAAGGATGGAGCTCACTGACAAGTGTGCTTTCTCCGAGGGATGGCTAACGTGCTTCAAGTTACGGCACGGGATACGACGACTCGATATTTCCGGGGAGAAGAAATCAGCTGATCACGACGCCGCAGAAGAATACTGCGATTATTTCAATCGGATTGTGCAGCAACATGATTTGTCGCCAGCACAGATATATAATGCCGATGAAACTGGCTTGTTTTGGAGGTTTTTGCCAGAATCAACGCTTTCTGGGGCTAGTGAGGCTAATGCTTCAGGTTACAAGAAAAATAAAGATCGTGTAACCGTGCTAACATGTGCGAACGCTGCTGGATCACACCGGGTTAAACTTCTTGTTATTGGGAAGTATAAAAATCCCCGTGCATTTAAAAATGTGAAGCACTTACCTGTTGAGTACAAAGCTCAAAAAAATGCTTGGATGGATAAGGAAATCTTCTCCGATTGGTTCCATCATATTTTTGTTCCATCTGTGAGGGAACATTTCCGTAAAATAGGGAAACCTGAAGATAGCAAATGCATTTTATTGCTTGATAATTGTAGAGCCCATCCGCATGAATCAGAGTTGGTTTCGGGAAATATTTTCACCATTTATTTGCCACCAAATGTAACTTCTCTCATCCAACCCATGGACCAGGGCGTTATCCAAAATCTGAAGTGTCATTACAAGAAAGACTTCCTACGTAAATTGATAAGCCAAGATGACAATATTGACGCATTTCAGAAGGAATACAATATTAAAGATGCCATCTATAATGTTGCATGTTCCTGGAACTTTGTGAAAGGTCACACTCTGAGGCAAGCCTGGCGCAAATTGTGGCCTTCTGTAATGTTTGCTGAAGGTTCTTCTTCAGAGGAGGAATTTCATGGGTTCAATGTTCGTCCCAAGAAGAGTACAATAATGGAAATGGCTGGCATGGTGAAAAATGTAGGCCCAGCACACCCTCTACGTCACCTCAGTGAAAGTGATATCGAGCAGTGGGGTGATGCAGATGGAGAAGTTGGTGTTGTGCATATGCTCAGTGATGATGAAATAATTGAGAATGTTTTGAATCCAAAGAAAGAAAAGGAAAGTGAGATGGAAAGTGAAGAGGATGATATTTCTGAAGAGAACAAGATTTCTTGGGCTAAAGCTGCAGAAGGATTTTCTTCAATCCTCCAATTTGCTGAAAGGCAGACTTGCTACTCTGCCCAAGAAGTTATGCAACTCCATATTCTGCATTCCACGTTTCTACAGAAAAGGCAAGAGTCCACTAAGCAAACCGACATCCGCAACATGTTTAAGAAAGCTTCCAAAAGAGTCGAAGCAGCGGAAGTGCCTGAAGAATCTGTGGAATCTGTGGAAATGCATGATCCTGATGACCCAGCTGGCACGGATATTCCTGATGAACCAGCTGACTTGGAATAAGTGTACAGTCAACTACAGTACTGTATACAGTCGTTTATAAGTTTTGTTTTACTGTTAAGTTATTAAAGAGTTATGGATTACCCTCAACTGGCAGTACTGTACTTAATCAAGCATCTTCCACCATCCATTTAACACAACATTCTATAAGTGAGTACCCAAATACTGTATACTGCACATTTCTTGATTTTTTTATTTTTGTTTGTTAAAAATAGCCTCGGTAGATATAACTCTCCGTTATCCGGAATTTTTATTTAACCGGCACCACGCCGGTCCCGTCGGTGCCGGATACCAAAGAGTTTCCTGTACTCAGCTATTTTCAACTTTCGGCAACTTTATAATTTTCATCAGAAACAAATGCTAGTTTCTCTGTTGGATCTGACTTTACTTTGTCCCAATAACGAGTTTGCTATTAAAATGATATACTATTTCCAAAGGCTGACAATAAAGTGACCTCAACAGGAAGGATGATATAGACAGACCTATTGGGAAATATTCCTCATAATCTCTTTGCTTTGTTGTCCATGAAAATATAGTGACCTATGACTTTGGGTTTGTGCTTGGCTGACAATAGCAACTTCAGTTAAAAGAACAACCTTCATGTATTTTACTTACTGCATTAAGTCTGAAGACATCTCTCCATTTCTGAAAACACAAGAAACAAGGAAATGTTATTAGAACTCCTATATGGATTTTGATATTTATTTAAGAACTTCAAATTAGTCAAAATACATCAAGTTGAATAAAAGGAAAATATGCTAGATTGATAATATTGCCAATTTAAAACCCAAGTTCTGATTACTGTTAATTGAGTATAAAAATACATCTCTATGGGATCACACTTCAGAGATCATCACATCTTAAAAGGGTCTGTAGGGCATGAGAGCTCAAAATAACAAATACCAAAAATAGTGGAAACCAAGGGGCTGATGAGAGTGAGGAACTTAAAGTAATTAATATCAGTAGAGAAAAAGTACTTTAGAAACTAATGGGACTAAAAGCCGACAAATCCACTGGACCTGATGGCCTACATCCTCGGGTTCTAAAAGAGGTTGCTGGTTGTGATCTTCCAAAATTCCCTAGATTCTAGAATCAGTCCCACGGATTGGAAGGATGCAAATGTAACCCCGCTATTCAAGAAAGGAAGGAGAAAGAAAACAAGGAACCACAGGCCAGTTAGCCTGAGATCAGTCATCAGGAAAATGATGGAATCTATTATTAAGGAAGTGGAAACAGGCACTTAGAAAAACATAATTTGATTAGTCAACATGGTTTTATGAAAAGGGAAATTGTGTTTGACTAATCTATTTGAGGTTTTTTGAGGATGTAACTAGCAGGGTGGATAAAGGGGAATCAGTGGATGTAGTATATTTGGATTTCCAAAAGGCATTCGATAAGGTGCCACATAAAAGGTTGTTACACAAGATAAGAGCTCATGGGGTTGGGGGTAATATATTAGCATCGATAGATGATTGGTTAACAGACAGAAAACAGACAGTAGGGATAAACGGGTCATTTTCCAGATGGCAGGCTGTAAATAGTAGGGTGCCGAAAGGAACATTGCTTGGGCCTCAGCTATTCACAATCTATATCAATGACTTAGATGAAGGGACCAAGTGCAATGTATCCAATTTTGCTGACGAATCAAAGCTAGGTGGGAAAGTAAGCTCTGAGGAGGACACAAAGAGCCGGCAAAGGGATATAGACAGGTTAAGTGAGTGGGCAATAAGGTGGCAGATGGAGTATAATGTGAGGAAATGTGAGATTATTCACTTTGGTAGGAAGAACAGAAGAACAGAGTATTTTTTTAAATGGTGAGAAACTATTAAATGTTGGTGTTGAGAGAGATTTAGGTGTCTTCGTACAGGAAACACAGAAAGTTAGCATGCAGGTAAAGCAAGCAATTAGGAAGGCAAATGGCATGTTGGCCTTTATTGCAAGGGGGTTGGAGTACAAGAGTAAGGAAGTCTTACTACAATTGTACAGGGCTTTGGTGAGACCACACCTGGAGTACTGTGTACAGTTTTGGTCTCCTTATCTGAGAAAGGACATACATGCCTTTGAGGCGGTGCAACAAAGGTTCAATAGATTGATCCCTGGGATCAGAGGATTGTCCTATGAGAAGAAATTGAGTAGATTGGGCCTATATGCTCTGGAGTTTAGAAGAATGAAAGGTGATCTCATTTAAACATATAAGATTCTGAAGGGGATTGATAGGGTAGATGCTGAAGATTGTTTCCCCTGGTTGGAGAGTCCAGAACTAGGGGGCATAGTCTCAGCATAAGGGGTCAACCATTTAAGACTGAGATGAGGAGGAATTTCTTCACTCAGAGGGTTGTGAATCTTTGAAATTCTCTGCCCCAAAGGGCTGTGGATGCTGAGTTGTTGAGTATATTCAAGGCTGAGATAGATAGATTTTTAAACTCAATGGGAATCAAGGGATATGGGGATCGGGCAGGAAAGTGGAGTTGAGGTTGAAGATCAACCATGATCTTATTGAATGGCAGAGCAGGCTCAAAGGACCGTATGGCCTACTCCTGCTCCTAATTCTTATGTTCTTATTAAAACTATCAGAAGTGGGGCTGTTTGCTGATGATTGCAGTGCTCAGCTCCATTTGCAATTTTTCAGTTAATGACGTAGTCCATGCTCACATGCAGCAAGACCTGGACAATATCCAGGCATGGACTGGTAAGTGGCAAGTAATATCCGCTCCAAACAGTCCCACAATGACCATTTCCAACAAAAGAGAGCATAACCATAGCTCCTTGACATTCTGTGGAATTGCCATAACTGAGTCCCCCACCATCAACAGCCTGGGCATCACCAGTGAACAGAAACTCAACGGGAACAGCCACATAAATGTCATGCCTACTACAGCTGGTAAGAGGCCGGGGCTGTGAATTTCCCCCTATTAGTGCTGACATTTAAGGCCGGTTTTGTCAGAAAAATGGCGGCCACCTCGCTTCCAGCCACTTGCGGTGCGGGCCGTGGCGGTTGCCATTTAGGGCAGGTCGGTAGCGCTGCCATTGCCTGCGTTCAGCAGAAGAATGCAACTGATGCAAATTGTGACGTCAATCAGCGTGCTATTTTGCCCTCTCCAAAACACACACAGCTGAACGTGCGTTCAGTTGCACAAGGGAGCGCCCCCCCCCCCACCAGCGACATTTAAAGGGATCATCAACAACTAGCAAGTAACTTGCATTTGAGTTCTACTGGCTCTGTGTAAGTTTGTGCAACTGTTTGGAGCTTTCTAGAGTTATTTACAGTTGGTGAGGTGAGAGGGAATGGTGCTTACACAGGATATACAGCACAGAAACAGGCCATTCGGCCCAACCAGTCCATGCCGGCGTTTATGCTCCACTCGAGCCTCCACCCGTCTTTCCTCATCTAAATCTATCAGCATAACCCTCTATTCCCTTCTCCCTCATATGCTTAGACAAAAGCAAAATACTGCGGATGCTGGAAATCTGAAATAAAAACAGAAATATTTCCAGCATTTTCTGTTTTTATCCCTCATATGCTTGTCTAGCCTCCCCTTAAATGCATCTATACTTTTCGCTTCAACCACTTCCTGTGGTAGCGAGTTCCACATTCTGGGTAAAGAAGTTTCTTCTGAATTCCCTATTGGATTTCTTGGTGACTATCTTATATTGATGGCCTCTAGTTATGCTCTTCCCCACAAGTGGAAACACTCTCTCTATGTCTACTCTATCAAATCCTTTCATAATTTTATAGACCTCTATTAGGTCACCCCTCAGCCTTCTTTTTTCAAGAGAAAAGAGATCCAGCCTGTTCATCCTTTCCTGATAGGTATACTCTTGCATTTCTGGTATCATCCATGTAAATCTTTTCTGCACCCTCTCAGTGCCTCTATATCCTTTTTATAATATGGCGACCAGAACTGTACGCAGTGTGGTCTAACCAAGGTTCAATACAGATTTAGCATAACTTCCCTACTTTTTAATTCTATACCTCTAGAAATAAACCCTAGTGCTTGGTTTGCTTTTTTTAATGGCCTTGCTAACCTGTGTTGCAACTTTGAGTGATTTGTGTATTGGTACTCCCAGATCCCTTTGTTCCTCTACCCCACCTAGACTCGCACCCTCCAAGTAATAAATGACCTCCCTATTCTTCCTACCAAAATGTAATACCTCACATTTATGTGTTGAACTTCATTTGCCAATTATATGCCCATTCTGCAAGTTTATTAATGTCCTCCTGTAACTTGTTGCAGTCCTCCTCAGTATTGACTATCCCCCCCAATTTGGTGCCATCCGCAAATTTAGAAATTGTGTTTTTGATTCCAAAGTCTAAATCGTTAATATAAATTGTGAACAACAGTGGTCCCAGCACTGATCTTTGTGGAACATCACTACCCACCTTCTGCCACTGTGAATAGCTACCTTTTACCCCTACTCTCTGCTTTGTCTTGAAGCCAGCTAGCTATCCGTTCTGCTACTTGTCCCCTGACTCCGCATTCTCTGACCTTGTTCATCAGTCTATTATGGGGTACCTTATCGAAGGCCTTTTGAAAATCTAGATAAATTACATCTACTGCATTACCATTGTCTACTCTCTGTTACCTTTTCAAAAATTCAATGAGTACATAAGAAATAGGAGCAGGAGTAAGCCATTTGGCCCCTCGAGCCTGCTCCGCCATTCAATAAGATCATGGCTGATCTTCTACCTCAATTCCACTTTCCTGCACTATCCCCATATCCCTTGATTCCCTTAATATTCAAAAATCTATCGATCTCTGTCTTGAATATACTCAACGACTGAGCCTCCACAGCCATCTGGGGTAGAGAATTCCAAAGATTCACCACCCTCTGAGTGAAGAAATTTCTCCTCATCTCAGTCCTAAATGGCCGACCCCTTATTCTGAGACTGCGACCCCTGGTTCTAGAATCCCCAGCAAGACTTTCCCTTTTGAATTACTATGTTTTTGGTTTCTAGATGTTCTTCTATTTTCTCCTTTAGTAAGGTTTCCATTATTTTTCCTACCACTGATGTTAAGCTGACTGATCTATAATTCCCTGGACATGTTCTATCCCCTTTCTTAAATATCGGTATTACGTAAGCTATCCGCTAGTCCTCTGGCACTACACCTTTTTCCAACGAATTATTAAATATGTGTAGTAATGCCTCTGCTATCTCTTCCCTAGATTCTTTTAAAATGCGATTATTTTAAAGTGCTGCAAGTGAAGAAGGCCTTGCTTCTGAATTCAAGGGTTCTGTTCAGACCACTCACTCCCAGTCATGGGGGCTCTACTTGTAGTCTCCCTCGCGCTGCAGCTTGACAGGGAGATGGAGCAGAGGCAGCTAAGAAGAGGACAAGCTGAGGGGGGAGGAGGAGGAGGAGGACTCTCAGCAGGAAGCCTTACCCACCTAGGGTCTTCCAAGAGCACTTCTCCTACCTGCACTTAAGCCAGGAGCAGTATATTCGGAGGCTCCACTTCACCAAGGAGGTGGTCACAGAACTCTGCCACTTCTTGCAACCAGACCGGCAGCCTCAGAGCAAGGCGACGACGCTCTGCCAGTGGCCTCGAAAGTGACCATGGCCCTGAATTTTTCCACCACCGGATCCTTCCAGTCTGGAACAGGTGACATAGCTAACATCTCCCAGTTTGCCGTACATCACTGCATCAGGGAGGTCACAGAGGCTCTGTACTCCAGGAGAAGGGACTTCATTGTCTTCTCTCTGAACCGAGAGAAGCAGGAGGAACGACATGTGGCTTTGCCAGGATATCAGGCTTCCCATGGTGCAGAGCGCCATCGACTGCACACACGTGGCTTTGCGGGTGCCGCATATCAATCCTAAGATGTACCTCAACCGCAAAGGCTTCCACTCACTCCTCCCACTGCCTTCTGGTGTTCTGTCTCAAAGGCCTCCTGCCCCGCTGTGGGTAGAGGGCCTGTCTTCTTTTGTATACCCACTGGACCAAGGCCTCCAGTGCTGCATCTGAGAAGCGAGGCACCCTTTCTTTCCCCTGTTGTGACATTGCTGCAGCCACAGTGACAATGTGGTGTTTCTGCAAAAAAAGCACCTTGCCCTTTAAGAAGTGCAGGAAGCCCAGGCAAAATTTTATTGGAGAGCAGGCTGCACCCGATATTGGCTTGTTGAGTGCTGAGCCAACCAGCGGCATGTTTAGTGCTGAGCTCAGCACTCCAATCATTATAATGAGCAGGCAGCACAAATTTTGCATGCTGCCTGCACCACTTTCAATGGGCGTGGGCAGATTGCGCATCACGATCCCCATGCCCGTTTTCGGGCCTAATCCAATTTCAGCCCCTGGGTATTCTGCAGCAAGTAGCTCACCTCCTGCTCCCCAAACCCTCTCCTACAAGGCACAAGTCAGGAGTGTAATGTAATACTCTCCACTTGCCTGGATGAGTGCAGCTTCAACAACACCTCAAGAAGCTCGACACCATCCAGGACAAAGCAGTCTACTTGATTGGCACTTCATTCACTAGCCTAAACATCTACCCACTCTATCACCGGCAAATTGTGGCTGCAGTATGCACAGCAGCAAATCGCCAAGGCTTCTTCAGAAGCACCTTCCAAAGCCATGACCTTTACCACCTAGAAGGATAAGGGCAGAAGGTGCATGGGAACACCACCACCTCCAAGTCACACACCATCTTGATTTGTATATATCGCTGTTCCTTCATCATCACTAGGCCAAAATCCTGGAACTCGCTACCTAACAGCATTTTGGAAGTACCTTCACCACATAGACTGCAGCAGTTCAAGAAGGAAGATCACCACCACCTTCTCGAGGGCAACTAGGGATGGACAATGTGCACAATTCTGGTCTCCATATTATAAGGATATAGAGGCACAAAAGATTTGCAAGGATGATACCAGAACTGGGAGGATATAATTATCAGGAATGACTGAACAGGCTCTTTTCTCCAGAAAAGTGACGGCTGAGCAGTGACCTAATGGAGATCTTATGAAGGGGTTTGATAAGGTAGACGTAGAGAAATTTTTTCCACTTGTGGGGGAGTCCAAAATTAGGGGCCATAAATATAAGAAAGTCACCAATAAATCCAATAGGGAACTCAGGAGAAACTTCTTTACCCAGAGAGTGGTAAGAATATGGAACTTGCTAGTCACTACCACAAGTAGTTCAGGCGCACAGCATAGATGCATTTAAGGGGAAGCTAGATAAACACATGACGGAGAAAGGAATAAAAGGTTATGCTGATAGGGTTAGACAAAACGGGGTGTGAGGAGGCTCCTTTGGAGCATAAACATCGGCACAGTCCAGTTGGGCCAAATAGCCTGTTTCTGTGCTGTACATTCTATGTATATTTGCTGGTGTTGCCAGCAACACCCACATCCTGAGAATTAATTTTTTAAATCATATTCAAGTGACCACTATCTGTTAAGTTAACCATGCTAATTCACTTAAATAGCTGATTCACAGAATGTGAAAAATCAAAAACCACTTTCATTCACTAGGCGATTAAGAAATAGCAACTACCGCTGTTACACGTTTTAGGTCTAGCCTTAGATTTTCTCTTAGGTACAGTGGTGCTGGTCATTCCAATAAGTCATCTAAGTGTCTTATATTCAGGAGTGTGCCCATGCTGTCCAATATCTAATTATACAATAATGCAACCCAGATGTATAACAATGGGACTCCTTTGTGATTTGATCTGGATATCATGTATTTCATGTATGCCCTGAAGTATGTTTCCCAAATCTTTTTAAAGGCAAGACTAGATATGAATCGTGATGCTGCTTTATTTCACAGACAACTAGTGAACATACAGAGAATCAGTCAAAGCCAATTTTACTTATTTAGCTCAATCATGCTTCTCTCCTCAAAAACATAGGGGGAAAAATAAATTAGATAACCTATCCCTGTCGTGGGTTGATTCGTTTTTGGCGTTATCTTTCTTTCTAGCAAACTTCTAACTTCAAGAACTGACTTTCTGCACCACTGCTTTCAGCTCCAAGACCTAGGCTTACACCTCAGTCACTTGTTTAAAATCTGACTGCTCATGTGTCCCTTTTTTCTCTATTTTCCTACTCAGGGGGAGGGCTATGATGCTGACTTCCTGCCTGGTCAGTGATTTGCCAGTAGGCCTCTCAATAAAGACTAGTTAACTCTTTCCCCTCTTTGGGGTGTGGGTTTAAAGAGAATACCTCCTGCTGTTTTCAAAATTAACGTGGCCATCCTGGCGAATGGAATGAGTCACATGACCCTTACTGAATCAGTTGTGAATGTGACACTCCATAAACTGTCCAGTCTGGCTTGAATACATATCTTCAATGCCAGCAGCCTGTGGTGCTTTTTAAAACCTGTGCATATTCACTTTGTGTTTAAATCCTAAATCCTAAATTTGTTTCCATGGAGAAAAAAATTATCAATTATCCAGAAACGTGACAACCAGGAATACAATTCCTCATTTTGTTTTCAAGTTGCCAATCAGGAACCAGCAGCCACAATGAAACCAACTAATCAAATCACTCAACTACTTTTGTCAAAGTAGTTTTGGCAGTAAGTTGGCTTTTCAACCCGCTGCAATATTGCTCTTAATAATTATATTTATTCATATACCATAATTAGAAAAGATAGAGAGGGAAAAATGGGAGGTGGTGCAGCTGTACTTATTAGGGATAACATAATGGCAGTAGAAAAATGTGACATGGCTATCAGTAAGATAGAAATAGAATACATGTGGATAGAGGTAAAAGATAATAAAAGATCAATCACACTAACAGGGGTAGTCTACAGACCACCAAGTAGTGGAAGGGAGGTGGAGGAATAAATATGCAAACAAATTAGGGAAATCAGCAAAAAACATAGAATAATAATCATGGGGGAATTCAACCATCTCGATATTAATTGGCCAGAAGAGGTAGGTAAAGGGGATAAGGGAATGGAGTTTCTGCAATGTGTACAGGACTCCTTTCTAACCCAATATGTAAGAGGCCCGACAAGGGAGGATGTACAATTGGATCCAGTAATGGGGAATGAACCAGAGCAGATAAGAGAAGTAAAAGTAGGGGAACATCTAGGCAATAGTGACCATAATATAATACGCTTTAAGATAACAATTGAGAAGGACATAAGTACGATGAAGACCAGAGTAATAGATTGGAGAAAAGCTGATGTGGAGGGGCTGGGAATAGAACTTGTGGAAAAAAATGGACAACAATATTGACAAACGCTGATGTAGAACAGCAATGGGAAACATTTAAAATGATGTTCAACAGAGTCCAGGAAAAATATATTCCACTAAAAAACAAAGAACAAGATAAACACTAATGAGACACCATGGATGAATAAAGACATAAGGGAACAATTGAGTGTAAGGAAAAAGGCATACATTAAGTACAAGGACAGCAGGGGAGAGCATGACAAGGAGAATATGAAGAGTTTAGGAGAGAAGTCAAAAAAACATTTAGGAAGGCAAAGAGGAACTATGAAATTAAATTATCAAGGAACATAAAACAAAATAGTAAAATATTTTACAGGCACATAAATAAAAAAAAGAAAGTTGGGATGGGAATACTAAGGGCCACTAAGGGATGGATAGGATAAAATCACAGGCAGCAATAGAAAAATGGTAGAAATATTAATTACTTTGCTTCAATATTTACCAGGGAGACAGATCAGATACACATTACACCGGATGATGAGATTAGAAAGGAGATAACCGCATTTAAAATAAAAAAGAGAAATATTAAATAAACTAATCAAGCTCAAAGAGGATAAACTTGGAAAATACTAATCTAAATGGGGCAGAAGAGCAAACGGATCTCGGAGTACAAATACACAAATCACTAAAAGTAGTGACACAACAACAACAACTTGTATTTATATAGCGCCTTTAACGTAGTAAAACGTCCCAAGGTGCTTCACAGGAGTATTAAAAGACAAAAAATTTGACACCAAGCCACATAAGGAGAAATTAGGGCAGGTGACCAAAAGCTTGGTCAAAGAGGTAGGTTTTAAGGAACGTCTTAAAGGAGGAAAGAGAGGTAGCAAGGCGGAGAGGTTTAGGCAGGGAATTCCAGAGCTTAGGGCCTAGGCAACAGAGGGCACGGTCACCAATGGTTGAGCGATTATAATCAGGGATGCTCAAGAGGCCAGAATTAGAGGAGCGCAGATACCTCGGCGGGGTTGTGGGGCTGAAGGAGATTAGAGAGATAGAGAGGGGTGAGGCCATGGAGGGATTTGAAAACAAGGATGAGAATTTTGAAATTGAGGCGTTGCTTAACCGGGAGCCAATGTAGGTCAGCGAGCACAGGGACACAGGTTAACAAGGCTATAAACAAAGCAAACCAAACACTAGGGTTTATTTCTAAAGGGATAGAATTGAAAAGTAGTGAAGTTATGCTCAACTTGTATTGAACCTTGGTTAGACCACACTTGGGGTACTGCATACAATTCTGGTCACCATATTACAAAAAGAATATAGAGGCACTGGAGAGGGTGCAGAGAAGATGTACAAAGATGATACCAGAAATGCGAAGGTATACCCATCAGGAAAGGAAGAACAGGCTGGGTCTCTTTTCTCTTGAAAAGAGAAGGCTGAGGGGTGACCTAATAGAGGTCTTTAAAATTATGAAAGGTTTTGATAGAGTAGACATAGAGAGAGTGTTTCCACTTGTGGGGAAAAGCAAATTTAGAGGCCATCAATATAAGATAGTTACCAAGAAATCAAATAGAGAATTCAGAAGAAACTTCTTTACCCAGAAAGTGGTGAGAATGTGGAACTCGCCACCACAGGGAGTGGTTGAAGTGAATAGAATAGATGCATTTAAGCGGAGGCTAGAAAAGCATATGAGGGAGAAGGGAATAGAGGGTTATGCTGATAGAGTTAGATGAAGAAAGACGGGAGGAGGCTCGAGTGGAGCATAAACGCTGGCATGGACTGTGTTGGCTCTGTTTCTGTGCTGTATATCCTATATAATCCTATCTTTAATAAACACATAAAAATGTATATAATCTAAAATCTTACCCACTGACATGAATCTTGTCATTCATGTGGAAATGACTTATGAAATAATACTGAATGGCCTACGGGTGGCGCTGTCCAGGGAGAGTATAAATACTCGGGCACGGGCCCAGCTTGCGCAGGACATTCTTAACAGGAACTAGTGAAGGACACAACTGGATCGCCATGTTGTAAAACAGTTGATTAAAGCTTTGTTTAATGCTTAGACCAAGTGCCTAGTAGTTTTCTTACGTCACCCACTTTATGTTAGAATGTCCTGCATCAACTCCCCCCTGCACAAGTCTGATGATCTCTCTGGCCTAGGGTTTTCGTTACATCCTCTCTTCCCAGAGCTAGGAGTCTTCACCTTCCTTGCCAATATTTCCTGGGCTATGCACACACATGAGCCCAATACCCCTCAATACTTCTTTTGGTGCCTGTGCACATGGGCAGGCAATCAGTGCCTTTCACTGCTACTTTGCCCATGCGTGACTTGGCCCTAGGATTTCCTGCTTCTTCCTGACCTGGCCTGTTTTTGTTTGCTTCTCTTCCTACCGTTTTCGTAGCACTCTGATAATTTAGCCATGGTCATATAGTTAGTGGCTCCCTGTTTTAGAATGGAGCTTTTTTCAGAAAATACCTTTAATAATTAGCATTGTGTGTGTGTTGTTTATACTTACTGATTTTCTAAGACGTTTGCTCCCTTCTCTCTAAAAATATATTTACTCTCTGAAAATATATTTAATTTTATTTTTGCCAGAAATATAAAAGTAAAAGGGAAGTTGAAGGGCTGGAAATCTGAAATAATAACAAAAAATGCTGGAAATGCACAGCAGGCGACTCAGCATCTATAGGGTATACACTTGTAATATCATTCTTTCTTTTCTCTTTACAGATGCTGACTAATCTGCTGTGTATTTGCAGTGTTTCCTGTTATCAAAAATATTCTTTTCTTGGCATTTATACAACCTGATTTCATCAGCACAAAATACTGAAAGTTTTCAGCTCCCCATTTTCCTTTCATCTAAAACCACAGAATATTACTCGACCACTTAAACTTTGCAAGCTTTTATCATTTTCATTGCTCCAGAATGGAAGCTGGGTTTTGTGTTTTATTCTGTTTTGCTCTCTGAATTCTGTGAACACCTGCCATCTGTAAAATCCTGGCACGGTGAAGGGACAATCTACATTGGACACAGGTCCTGAATTCTCTCCTCATTGGTTGGTTTTCCTTAGGGTGGACCTAATATCTGATTCTGTGAAACTACCTTTAATCCACTGCATTTTCTTCCTAGGACCTTCATTAGCCACGCAGGGTAGTTTGGAGATCAGAAAAACCACTCTTCATTGGCTTACCGCCACTGGGCGGGAGGAGAATACAATGCTGCTGCAGCCAGTAACAGCAACACCTCGGAGGTGTCAGCAGTTGGAAGGGTCTCCAGATGTTCCAATGAGTCAGTGAAGATGCTGCTGGCAGAAGGACGAGGAGGGATCATCTGCTGGGCACTGAAGACAGGAGGCCCTTTAGGAGAGTGGTGCAGTCTCAGGAGGGAGGTTGCAGAGGCAGTCAGTGCAACTTCCACCATCCCAAAAAGTACAGTACAATGCTGAACGAGGTTTAATTACTTACATAGAATTACAAACAATATACAGCAAAGAAACAGACCATTTAGCCCAACTAGTCAGTGCTGGTGTTTATACTCCACACGAGTCTCCTCCCATTCCACCAACTTCATCTCAGCCTTTCAGCATATCTATTCAATTTTCTCTCATGTTCTTGTTTAGTTTCATTTTGAAAGCATCTAAGCTATTTGCCTCAACACTTCCTGTGGTAGTGAGTTCCACATTCTAACCACTCTCCGAGAAAATAAATTTCTCCTTATTTCCCTATTGGATTTATTGGTAACTATCTTGTATTTATGGCCCCTAGTTTTGGATTCTCCCACAAGTGGAAACATTCTCTTCACATGTACTCTGTCCAACCCATTCATAATTTTAAAGACCTCTATCAGGTCACCCCTAAGGGCTGGATTTTGCCAGCGGAGGCGGGTTTGCGTCAGGTTGGCTGTTTGGCGGGTTCCAGTACCGCTGCCGGTTTCTGCCGCACTGCAATAACGATTTTGTATTAACTGGGCTTATTAAGCCCGCCGTGCGCGTTACCCAGCCCAATCAGTGGGTTCAGGTCTGCTGCTCGCCTCTGCTGACGTCTTCGATTCAACTGCATTTAAGGGGCCAATACAGCCTTTGGTTTTATTCACTTTCTGATGCTCCTCAGTGGTATTCTTCGCGAGATGACTGTTGCAAGACCCAAGGCTTCTCCCCGCTTTGATGATGACCGTCTCCATGATCTTGTGGAGGGAGTTAGAGGGCGCAAGGAGGTTCTGTTCCCCTCCAATGGAAGGAGGAAGCCTCCTCAGCAAACCAAGGCAGCCTGGCTGCAAATTGCTGAGGTTAGCGCCAGGTCTTTGTGTGCACGCACCTGGGTTCAATGCAAGAAAAGGTTCAATGATCTGCTACGCTCAGCAAAAGTGAATATAACATCACACTTACCTTCAATCTGCTTCCCATCTCTTCTCATCACTAGCACTCTGCATTGTCAACCTACTCTTTCACATCCCAATTTACCCTTACATCGTTGCACCCTTAACCATCCCTCTCTATGTACAGAATCATTTCACCATTCTACTATGCACCCCTCTTACTGTTATGCAATGACAACAACTAACAATGCACAGGGAGGGACCTTGGCACTGGCACCTCACTCCATCTTTGTCTCCCTCTAAGCATCTATGCTATGGATTCTCTACACTCACTCCAACATTCTCACTCAAACTCCACTTGTGTCCTTCATTGCAGGAAAAGAGAGCCCACAATAAGAGGAAGAGGAGGAGGACAGGAGGAGGTTCACCTTCCTTGGCGCATTTAACCAACATGGAGGAGGCTGCTATCGAGATCGTCGGAGGTGCAGAGGAGGTGGAAGTGGGTGACGGAGAGACGGGCGCAGTCGAGCAAGCTGGTGACAGAATAGATTTTCAATCCTCTCATTCAGATTTCATGAGTGATTGATATGGCATCTGATGTTCATACAATTTGAGTTCTGATCATCTGCACAATGGGATGTGTCTGCTACCTAAATAGCACATGTCTAACTCATGCCTTTACTTCCCCACAGGACCATCGAGAGCCTCCCTCCCCACTGTCCAGGAGGAAGAGCCGGACGACTCCTCAGAGGAAGCTGCAGCCTCTGAGGGGGCAGCGTCAGCAGAAATGAGCGCACCCAGCACCTGCGCAGAGACGCACACCTCGGTGGGTCCTTTGCGAAATAGAGTAGCGTTGTCACCTGGTGTATCACAGCTCACAAGTGAGCATCAGCAGATGGTGGAGACAGGGACAGCAGAGGAGAGTCCTTGTTGGAGGGCGCTGGACGCTGCTAGCTCTGCTCAGCTGCATGTGGACGTTGTGCCTCTGGAGCCATCCAGAAAAAGAGCGGTGCTGGAACTTCAGGAACAAGTGCAGGAGTCTCTGACAGAGTTTGCAACCACGGTAACTACGAGTGTGCAGAGAATGGAGGAGTCCAGCTCAAACATGAGCAATGCCGTGGTGCATGCAATGGCGAATATAGGTGCCGCCATGGAAAGGATGACAACCTCCATGGAGGACATAAATCGTCGAACTCAAATGAACTTGGTGACTCTTCTAAATAGATGATCAGCTATGGAGGATAGATGGGCATCTATCACGGAGAGGAACCAGAGGTACATGGACGTCCCCGTTATGAGGACTGTCAGTACAGAGTCGGGTCTTCGTGGCCCCACTGATGTGCAGCAAGGTGCTCTCCAGCTACTTGTTAGCAGTGAAGTGCGGGTGACCCATGAGAAGGATGTTGGTGGTCGATAACAAGGAAGTATGGGCTCCTCTCCAAGCGCTCACACTCCCATGCCACTGCAGAGCCCTCGGTCAGAGCCCCAGATTCCTCACCCAACTAAGATGGCCGTCTCAGCCCCTGCACAGCCGTAGGAGGAGCAGACTGTTGCGGAGCCCTCCCAGGTTCCCAAACCCAGAGGACACTCGCCAAAGGCATCTAAGCAGGTGCAGCAGAGAAGTGAGCAAGCTGCCTCTACATCTGCTGAAGCCACAGGGGAAGCACCACGTAGAAGCACGCGTAAGAGAAAGTTAACACACAAATAGTCACAAGGGTAGTCACTTGGGTGTTTTGATATAATACAAAGTTACGTTTCTCATCATTATTTCAATTGTATTAAAGAAATGCGATGTCAAAGATTCAAAGAGTTGGCCTATGTGTGCTCAGAAATGGAAGTTGCACAGTGAGGGGTCAGGGCACCTTTCATCTGTAGTGATGGTGGGGAGAGTGATAGAAATGCACAGTTTATTGTACAGATGCTATCTGGTGTGTAATGAAGCTCATGCAAACACTCATTTTCATGTGCCAGCCATATGTGTTTGCTGCGTTAAGTTACACAAATCTGGCATGGATTAGTGTATCCCTTGCCACACAGCCAGCAATGTACTCGCGTTCTGGTGGCACTGGCACAGCCGCCTCAGCAAGGTCTTCCTCATCTGCCTCATTCGGCTCTTCCTCTGAGAAGGCTGTGTGCTCTGCCACTTGTTCCTTAGGCAGCAGTAAGCCACGCTGCTGTGCGATGTTGTGCAGGGCACAGCAGATCACGATAATTCTGGACACCCTGGCTGCTGCATACTGTAGGGCTCCACCAGATCTGTCCAGGCATCTGAATCGCATTTTGAGCAAGCCGATGGTTTGCTCTATGATGCTTCTGGTGGAAATGTGGCTCTCATTGTGGCGCTCCTCAGCTTCATTTGATGACCTCCTCATCGGTGTCATTAGCCACATCTTCAGGGATAGCTCTTGTCTCCAAGGAGTTATCCGTAAAGTTGGGTTGGTGGATTGAACAGCTGAGGCACAGTGGACTGCCGCAGGATGAACGAGTCATGGCAACTGCCAGGGAACTTGGCGCAAACATGCAAAATATTCTTCCTGTGGTTGCACACCAGCTGGACGTTAAGGGAGTGGAAGCCCTTGCGGTTCACAAATACAGCTGGGTTGTGATGGGGTGCCCTAATGGCCACGTGTGCAGGCTACGACACTCTGCACCCTTGGGAAACCTGCCATATTTGCAAAGGCCAACTGCACATATGGTAACACTTGCTTCATCTGTAGAGAAGTGGATGTAATTGTGCGACTTGGCAGAGGACATCGGTAACCTGCGTGATGCAAGTGTGTGCGGCCGACTGTGAAATGCCACTGATGTCTGCTGTTGATCCCTGGAAGGACACTGAAGCAAAGAAGTTGAGTGTGGTGGTGACTTTGACAGCCACTGGTAAGGAGTGTCCACTCGCTCCTCTGGGCTACGGGTGTTGGTGCAGCATAGAAACATAGAAGATAGGAGCAGGAGTAGGCCATTCGGCCCCTCGAGCCTGTTCCGCCATTTAATGAGATCATGGCTGATCATCCAAATTCAGTACCCTGTCCCTGCTTTCTCCCCATATCCCTTGATCCCTTTAGCCTTAAGAAATATAGCTAACTCCTTCTTGAATATATTTAATGAATTGGCCTCAACTGTGTTGTGTGGTAGAGAATTCCACAGGTTCACCACACTCTGGGTGAAGAAATTCCTCTTCATCTCAGTCCTAAATGGCTTACCCCTTATCCTTAGACTGTGACCCCTGGTTCTGGACTCCCCCGCCATCGGGAACATCCTTCCTGCAGCTAGTCTGTCTAGTCCTGTTAGAATTTTATAAGTTTCAATGAGATTCCCTCTCATTCTTCTAAACTCTAGCGAATATAAGCCTAATCGACCCAATCTCTCCTCATACGTCATTCCTGCCATCCCAGGTATCAGTCTGGTGAATCTTCGCTGCACTCTCTCCATGGCAAGAACATCCTTCCTCAGATAAGGGGACCAAAGCTGCACACAATACTCAAGGTGTGGTCTCACCAAGGCCCTGTACAACTGCAGCAAGACATCCTTGCTCCTGTACTCGAATCCTCTCGCTATGAAGGCCAACATACCATTTGCCTTCTTAACCGCCTGCTGCACCTGCATGCTTACCTTCAGCGACTGGTGCACAAGGACACCCAGGTCTCGTTGCACTTCCCCTTTTCCCAATCTATTGCCGTTCAGATAATAATGTCTTCCTGTTTTTGCCACCGAAGTGGATAACCTCGCATTTATCCACATTATACTGCATTTGCCATGCATCTGCCCAATTACCCAACCTGTCCAAATCATACTGGAGTTTCTCTGCATCCTCCTCACAGCACACACGCCCACCCAGCTTTGTGTCATCTGCAAACTTGGAGATATTACATCTAGTTCCCTCGTCTAGATCATTTATATATATTGTGAATAGCTGGGGTCTTAGCACCAATCCCTGCGGTACCCCACTAATCATGCCTGCCACTCGTAAAAAGACCCATTTATTCCAACTCTTTGCTTCCTGTCTGCCAACCAGTTCTCTATGCAAGACAGTACCTTACCCCTAATCCCGTGTGCTTTAACATTTAGCATTGTGCAGATGTCAGCGACTACCTCTCGCGAAAGTCTCAGCCTCCTTTGGCACTGCTGCTCACTCATGTTGAGGAAGCTCATCCTCTGCCTGTGTTGGGGGTATCTCCTGCAGTGCTGCGCTGACGCCCTGTGCAACATCAGGTGGCTGAGGAGAAGGTTGGCGCTCCTGTTTTTGGTGCTGTTGGTGTGCCTGGTTCTGCTGCTGCCGCGGCTGCTCTTCCTCCAATTCTGAGGACCAGGATGAGAGAGTATAAATGGTTCCCATTCTGCTGGTATATATGTCAGTTGATGAAGAGATATTATAAGCGCTCAGTCAATGTGGGCAGAGAATATTCCAAGGAGGTCACAGTGCATATGGATCTCAGATTAAACACTTATAACCTCAATACACCTGCAAAATGTGTTCCAAGACCTCAAAACACAAAGTTCTGGCATCTGAAAGTGAACTCAGGTTGCAGGTCAGCTTTTATGCTGCAGTTGCAGCTGTCAACTGTTCAGATAGTTGCTAAACCCGGCACAATCAGCTGGCATGTTTGTCGCATGACGTGGAACAGGCTGAGAATGTTGAAAAATGGGAAGAGCCTCTCAAAATAGAATTATCCAGAGTTAACAAGCTCTCCCGCCGCTTGATGTCGAGTCTGATCGGTACTCGCAGACCCGACACTCTGTAAAGTTGCGTGGAGGCAGGATAGCCCTGTAAATGTTTTCCCTTCAAGTATTTATCCAATTCTCTTTTGAATGTTACAAACTGAATCTGCTTCCACTACTTTCAGGCAGTGCATTCCAGATTACAACAACTCACTTTGCAAAAAAAGTTTCCTCATGTCATCTGATTCTTTTGCCAATCACCTTAAATTTGTGTCCTCCAGTCACTGGCCCCCTTCTGCCACTGGAAACAGTTTCTCCTATTACTCTATCAAAACCATTCATGATTTGAACACCTCTATCAAATCTCCTCTTAACCTTCTCTGCTCTAAGGAGCACAACCCCAGCTTCTCCAGTCTCTCCACATAACTGAAGTCCCTCACCCCTGGTACCATTCTAGTACATCTCTTCTAAAAAATTACAAAAATCTAGGCTGACACTCCAGTGCAGTGCTGAGGGAGGGCTGTACTGTCGGAGGTGCTGTCTTTTAGAAGAGACGTTAAACTGAGGCCCAGTTTGCTCTCTCAGGTGGACGTAAAAGATTCCATGGCACTATTTCGAAGAAGAGTAGGGGAGTTATCCCCGGTGCCCTGGCCAATATTTATCCCTCAATCAACATAACAAAAACAAATTATCTGGTCATTATCACATTGCTGTTTGTGGGAGCTTGCTGTGTGCAATTTGGCTGCCGCCTTTCCCGCATTACAACTGTGACTACACTCCAAAAGTACTTCATTGGCTGTAGGTTGTGAAAGGCACTATATAAATGTAAGTCTTTCTTTCTTTCTTACATCTCTTCTGCACCCTCTCCAAGGCATTGCCATCCTTCCTATAGTGTGGTGCCCAGAATTGAACACAATACTCCAGCTGAAGTCTAACCAGTGTTTTATAAAGGTTTAGCAGAACCTCCTGCCTTTTGTACTCTCTTCCTCTATTAATAAAGCCAAGGATCCCAGATGCTTTTTAACAGCCTCCTTAACTTGTCCTGCCACCTTCTAAGATTTATGTACATACACCCCAAGGTCTCTCTGTTCTTGCACTCCCTTTAAAATTGTACCATTTAGTTCATATTGCTTCTCCTCATGCTTCCTACCAAAATGTATCACTTCACACTTCTCTCCGTTAAATTTCATCTGCCATTTACCAATCTGTCTATGTCCTCCTGAAGTCTGTTACTATCCTCCTCATTGTTTACTACATTTATTGTATTGTATCATCTACAAACTTTGAAATTATGTCCTGTATACCCAAGTCCAGGTCATTGATATATATCAAAAAGAGCAGTGGTCCTTGACGTAATAAAGACTCACTATGCACTTGAACATAAAGCAAGGCTTTAATCAACTTGTAACAAAACATGGAGGTCTAGTTAGCAGTCACTAGCTTCCTGTTTCCAGATTGTCTCTGCCCAAGGTGGGCCCATGCCTGAGTATTTATACTCCCTGGACGGCGCCCCAGCTGGCCGCTCAGTAGTACTTCCTGAGTTGTTACTTGCGATTTATGACATTCTTCCTCCCTAAAAGGTTTGGAAGTCCAGTCTTCCTTTAACGGACTAGGCGGACCAGAAATAGCCGCAGACGTTTAGCTCTCTGCTTGTGACTGGAAGGCACGTCTCCCCGGACCGTGTCCTGGTCCCTGGGTCGCTTGGCCCGTACCGGTAAGTCAGTAGAGCCCGCGTCATCTTGATCATCCTGTGGAGGACTGGGAATATCATGACTCCGGGTGCGGGTCCCCACAGGTGCTGAGCTGGCCTCATCCCGGGTCGTGGCTGGAGATTGTCCGGCGTCCTGGTTTCGGGTGGCCATCCTACGGGGAGCGTCCAGCTCCCTGGGTTGATCCGGTAGCGTTGCCGGCAGATTCCCCGATGTCCCAGGCGGGGCGTCATTTTCATAGGGGTGCGGAGTGTTGATATCATTGTCGGGGGATCCTTCATCATTCGGGCCCGTGTGACCGGTTGGGCAGGGAGCCAGATCTCGGAGCGAGACGGTGGTCTCCCGGCCATCAGGGTACCGTACGTGCGCATACGTGGGGTTTACCTCCGTTATCTCCACCTCGTCAATGAGAGGGTCGTTTTTGGCAGACCGGACGAACCTCCGGAGTAGCACCAGGCCTGGAGCCACCAACCATGACGGTAGAGACGTCCCATGTGTAGAGCGACGCCGGAATTTGAAGAATCGCTCATGAGGCGTGACATTAGTAGATGTGGAGAGAAGAGACCTGATAGAGTGTAACGCGTCGGGGAGCACCGTTTCCCACTGCTGGTCCGGCAGGTTGCGTGACCTTAGTGCCAGACGGACAGCGTTCCAGATGATGGCATTGTATCGTTCAACCTGTCCGTTACCGATTGGGTGATATGGTGTCGTCCTACTTGAGGCGATTCCCCGTTGGGAGAGATAACTTTTAAGTTCACTCGACATAAAGGAGGGACCCCGATCAGTGTGGATAAAATTGGCCGTCCCGCAAAGGGAAAAGACCTGATCGAGGCATTTAATTACCGTAGAGGTAAGCATATTAGGGCAGGGGAAGGCGAAGGGAAAGCGTGAATACTCGTCCACCATCGTAAGTAGGTAGGTGTTCCTTGTCGACGAAGGCAATGGCCCTTTAAAGTCTATGCTGAGCCTCTGCATAGGCTGCATTGCATGTATGAGTAAGCCATCTGATGGGCGAAAGAATTGTGGTTTCAATTCTGCACAAATCCTACAGGAGGAGCATGTTTTCTTTACGTCCTCGGTTGAAAATGGTAGATTTTTGGAGCGTACAAAGTGCAACATGCGGGTCACACCAGGATGGCATAAGTCCATATGCAAATCCGCCAGAGTCGACGTTGACATTGAGGAGCAAAATGCCCGTGTGAAGGTATCTGGGGCCACGTTCTGTTTGCCGGGTCGGTAACAGATAGTATATCCAAAGGCAGCCAGCTCCATCCTCCAGAGTTGAATTTTATTATTTTTGATTTTCGTGCGCCTCCGGTTATCCAACATGAAGGCCACAGAGCGCTGGTCAGTTATAAGCGTAAAATGACGCCGAGCAAGAAAATGACCCCATTGGCGTACAGCCTCGATGATGACCGTAGCCTCCTTCTCGACGGGGGGGTAATGGAGCTCGCTACCCTGCAAGGTTCTGGATAGGAATGCCACGGGTCGGCCACCTTGATTCAAGGTAGCGGAGATCGCCACCTCCGATGCATCGCATTCGACCACAAAAGGAAGATTTTCGTCAATGGAGCGAAGCATGGCTTTCTCCAGCTGTCGTTTGAGGAGGTTGAAGGCAGAAATAGCCGTAGCTTCCAATGGAAAAGACTTCGCATGGAGCAGGGGCTGTATTTTATCGGAGAAGTGTGGTATCCATTTTGCGTAATAAGCAAACATGCCAAGTGCCCGACGAAGAGAGCCGAGGTTCGTCGGGGGAGGGAGCTCCTGAAGTGGACGAAGTCGCTCTGGGTCCGGTTTAATAACACCGTTGCCCACCCAGTAGCCAAGAATGTTCACCGATGGCACCGACTTCACCGATTTGGATTCGTTTAACGTTAAGTGGCGACGGCGGAGTACGTCAAAAAATCTCTGAAGATTGGCGTCATGCTCCTTTTGATCATGGCCGGCAATAGTGATATTGTCTAAATACGGAAAGGTATCCGTCAAGTTCTCTTGCCGGACTAGGCCATCCATGGCCCGTTGGAAGACGGCCACCCCATTGGTGACCCCGAATGGAAGGCGGCGAAACTGGAAAAGCCGACCATTAGCCTCAAAGGCCGTATACTTCTTGTCGGAGTCTTGCAGTGGCACCTGATGGTACGCGCTTTTTAAATCGAAGGTCGAGAATACCTTGTATTTGGCAAGGTTGTTGACCATGTCATCTATGCGTGGCAGCGGGTAGGCATCCAGATCGGTATATAGATTAATAGTCTGCGAATAATCGATACACAGACGTTTTTTATGTTGTTTTAAGGGATTCCTCACGATGACGACCTGAGCCCGCCAGGGAGATGAACATGGCTCGATAATACCGTCGACTAAAAGGCGAGAGATTTCCGCCTCAATAAACGCTCGATCATCTTGGCTAAAGCGCCGCGATTTGGTGGCTATGGGTTTACAGCGGGGGGGAAGATTGGCAAACAGGGAGGGTTCACCGAGTAAGGCCGCCGAGAGTGCACAAAATGGCACCTTAGAAATGGTAAGCTCCGGCCTTGACCCTCCAAACTCAAAAGTGATCTTCTTGTGCTGCTTCTGGAAGTCCTGTCCCAGAAGCACATCGCTGCATAAGTTTGCGAGTACTCCGAGCCGGGTGGAGAGATACGTGCGGCCGTTGAGGATGAGGTTGACCAGACAGAAGCCAGAAGAATTGGTGGTCAGAGTCGTCAGAGCCATTGCAATCTCCCTGTCCGAGGGATAAATGTGCAGTTTTAACCTGTTGACAGCCCGCTTACTAATGAAGCTGTCAGAGCTGCAGGAGTCGATTAGCGCGCTTAGAGTGTGCCCATCTACTGAAACCTTCGTGGCTGCATGGGACAAACTTTGGGGAAAAACAGCCGTGATGGGAGGAGGGGCAATTTTCCCTTCGGCAACTGTAGCCTTAACAGTAGTTCTTGGGGGAGGAGCAGCTCCATAGATAGCAGCTGTGAAGCTAACAGGAGCTCTCGACCGGTATACTTTAGAGGAGCGGCCTTTCTTGTTAGCAAAGGCCCGTGACTGGCATACCTTGGAAAAGTGTCCTTTCTTGCTGCAATGATTGCAGGTCACATTACGAGCCGGGCAAAATTTTCTGTGATGGCACGCCCCTCCACAAAAGAAACACTTTCTTCCTGATTGCCAGGATGCTGCTAGGGCGGGGTCGTCATCAGCGAAGGCCTCTAGGGTAGGGTCGTCGTCTGTTAGAGTAGAATCAACATCAGTGGGGGCATCTGCCCGAGACCTACCGAAAGACTCATTAAAGGAGATAGCCGCCGCCCGTGCACGTGGTGGGAGATAAGTGTCTGCATTTTTCTTGGCCAAGTCCAAGGAACACGCCTGGTCATAAGCAGCCCGTAAATTGAGGGTTTTATTTTCCAGCAGGCGCTGACGTATAAAAGGGGACACGATTCCATTGATAAAGGAATCGCGGATTAGTTCCTCTTGATACTGTTCGGCTGAAACTGCTTTAAGGTTACAATCCTTGCTGAGCCTGCGAAGTTTCTGGAGAAATTCATCGAGTGATTCCCCAGGCTGCTGCCGAGTTGTGGCCAGTAGGTGTCGAGCAAAGATTTCATTTGGGGACTTCACATATAGCTGCTGTAAGATTTCGATAGCAGTGTCATAGTCTATACAGTCCTCAATATAATCATACACATGAGGAGACACGTAGTTGATAAGCATTCGTAACTTATTAGGGACATCCGCCCCACATTCTTCAAGAAAGTTGCTAAAGGTACGAAACCAATGCTTCCATACCTTTGCTGCCGCAGGTGCATTCGGGTCCAGGTCGAGACGAGCGGGTCTAAGGAGTTTTTCCATGATGGATCAGTTTCTTGCCCAAGTTCCCTTCTGTGGTTCGAGTTGCAGTTGGTTGTTCCGAATCACCCAAAGCGTGGAGACGATATCAAGTTGATTAAATTGACGTAATAAAGACTCACTATGCACTTGAACATAAAGCAAGGCTTTAATCAACTTGTAACAAAACATGGAGGTCTAGTTAGCAGTCACTAGCTTCCTGTTTCCAGATTGTCTCTGCCCAAGGTGGGCCCATGCCTGAGTATTTATACTCCCTGGACGGCGCCCCAGCTGGCCGCTCAGTAGTACTTCCTGAGTTGTTACTTGCGATTTATGACAGTCCTAATACCGACGCCTGGGGAACACCACTGTATACTTCCCTCCAGTCTGAAAAACAACTGTTCACCATTATTCTCTGCTTTCTGTCCCTTAGCCAACACTGTCCCTTTAATCCCATGGGCTTTAATTTTGCTAACAAGTCTATTATGTGGTACTTTGTCAAACGCCTTTTGAAAGTCCATATACACAATATCAACCACACTACTGTCATCAACCCTCTCCGTTACTTCATCAAAAAACTCGATCAAGTTAGTCAAACACGATTTGACTTTAACAAATCCATGCTGACTTTCATTTATTCACCCATACTTTTCTAAATGCCAATTAATTATTATTTCTAAAAGTTTCCCCACCATCGACGTTAGGCTGATTGGCCTGTAGTTGCCGGGTTTATCCCCCTCCCCTTTTTTAAACAGGAATAGTTCTTTCTTGGCAACTTCACCAGACTCAACTGAGCCCCTCCGTTTAGTATCATCTGCCAGGCAAGGAAATAGTGACTTTCAGAACCAGGCTGGATATTATGAGAGTTACAGTGCCAGAGTAATCAGCTTCAATGGATTGGATGATCTGTTGTTGTTCTTCTCCTTCATTTTTTCATCTCTTAACAACAAGTGTAGACCAGGTGATCAAATATTTTAAGGAACACAATGATCCCTGCACACCCAAGACTATGGAAATCTGAGTGAAATGGAACTGCCATGGTCAATCATATTGGTTAGATTAACTCCTGGAGTTTTCCAAGTTTATACAAGAGCCCAAATTTTCAGAGAAGGAAAAAAATGGGTCATTGCAAAGCCACGACCGCACCTATAGCACATTATGCAACATAAAGACCACCCCCTTTTTCAACAGGGTACAGATACAGGAGATGCCTTCCCACTGCATGTAATTGAGGGCCCAAAGGAAGATCATGCACAAATTTCAACTTCTACTGCGTTCCACCCAAATTGCAACAGGAAAGTGTGTGTTGAGTAAAATCCACCCTAATAATTTCAGGTGTTAGAAGTTGCAGAGGTTCAATCTCAGTTGGCAATAGAAAGAAAGTGCCAATTGTTAGTTAAAATAAAAACAATTAAGTCATTAATATCCTTCAAGGAAGAAAACCTGCCACTCCTTTCTGGTCTGAAAGATCAACATAATTTACCTGCTTTCTCACCACATCCTCACCAGAAAATCATATTTACAACAATAACAACAACTTGCATTTATATAGTGCCTTTAATATAGTAAAACGTCCCAAGGTGCTTCACAGGAGCGTTATCAAACAAAATTTGACACCGAACCACATAAGGAAATATTAGGACAGAGAGGTTAGGTTTTAAGGAGAGTCTTAAAGGAGGAGAGAGGTAAAGAGGCAGAGAGGTTTAGGGAGGGAGTTCCAGAGCTTAGGGCCCAGGCAGCTGAAGGCACGGCCACCAATGGTGGAATGATTAAAATTGGGGATGGGCAAGAGGCCAGAATTGGAGAAGCGCAGAGATCTCAGAGGGTTGTAGGGCTGGAGGAAGTTACTGAGATATTGAGGGGCAAGGCCTCAGAGGGATTTGAAAACAAGGATGAAAATTTTAAAATTGAGTTGTTGCTGGACCGGGAGCCAATGTAGGTCAGTGAGCACAGGGGTGATGAACATAATAGGATCAGGAGTAGGCCATTCGGCCCCTCGAGCCTGCTCTGCCATTCAATAAGATCATGGCTGATCTTCTACCTCAACTCCACTTTCCTGCACTATCCCTATACCCCTTGATTCCCTTAATATCCAAAAATCTATCGATCTCTGTCTTGAATATACTCAACGACTGAGCCGCCACAGCCATCAGGGGTAGAGAATTCCAAAGATTCACCACCCTCTGAGTGAAGAAATTTCTCCTCATCTTGGTCCTAAATGGCCGACCCCTTATTCTGAGACTGTGAGCCCTCGTTCGAGACTCCCCAGCCAGGGGAAACATCCTCTCTGCATCTACCCTGTCAAGCCCTGTAAGAATTTTGTATGTTTCAATGAGATCACCTCTCATTCTTCTAAACTCGAGAGAATATAGGCCTAGTCTACTTAATCTCTCCTCATAGGACAATCCCCCCATCCCAGGAATCAGTCTGGTGAACCTTCGTTGCACCCTCTATATGGCAAGTATATCCTTCCTTAGGTAAGGAGACCAAACTGTACACAATACTCCGGGTGTGGTCTCACCAGGGCTTTATATAATTGGAGTAAGACATCTTTACTCTTATACTCAAATCCTCTTGTAATAAAGGCCAACGTACCATTTGCTTTCCTAATTGCTTGCTGTACCTGCATATTAACTTACAGTGATTCGTGTACAAGGACACCCAGGTCCCTCTGAACACCAACATTTCCCAATCTCTTACCATTTAAAAAATACTCTGCTTTTCTATTTTTCCTACCAAAGTGGATAACTTCACATTTCTCCACATGATATTCCATTTGCCATGTTCTTGCCCACTAACTTAGCCTGTCTATATCCCCTTGAAGCCTCTTTGCATCCTCCTCACAACTTACATTCCCACCCAGCTTTGTATCATCAGCAAACCTGGATATATTGCATTTTTTCCCCTCATCCAAATCATTGATATAGATTGTGAATAGCTGAGGCCCAAGCACTGATCCTTGCGGTACCCCACTAGTTACAGCCTGCAAACCCAAAAATGATCCATTTATTCCTACTCTCTGTTTTCTGTCGGTTAACCAATCTTCAATCCATGCTAGTATATTACCCCCAATCCCATGAGCCCTAATTTTGTTTAATAACCTCTTGTGTGGCACCTCGAACATAAGAACATAAGAAATAGGAGCAGGAATAGGCCACTTGGCCCCTCGAGCCTGCTCCGCCATTCAATAAGATCATGGCTGATCTAGGGCTCAAAGCCACTTCCCAGCCAGCTCCGCATAACCCTTCACTCCCTTATCTTGCAAAAATGTGTCTATCTCCACTTTAAATGTATTTAATGACCCAGCCTCCACAGCTCTCTGGGGCAGAGAATTCCACAAATTTACGACCCTCTGAGAGAAGAAGTTCCTCCTCATCTCAGTTCTAAAAGGGCGACCCTTTATTCGGAGACTGTGCCCCCGAGTTCTAGATTTCCCCATGAGGGGAAACATCCTCTCTGCATCTACCCTGTCGAGCCCCCTCAGTATCTTATATGTTTCGATAAGATCACCTCTCATTCTTCTAAATTCCAATGAGTATAGGCCCAGCCTGCTCAACCTTTTCTCATAAGTCAAACCAATCATCTCTGGAATTAACCTAGTGAATCGTCTCTGAACTGCCTCCAATGCAATTATATCCTTCCTTAAATAAGGAGACCAAAACTGTACGCAGTACTCAAGGTGTGGTCTCACCAATACCTTGTACAGTTGTAGCAGGACTTCCCTGCTTTTATACTCCAACCCCCTTGAAATAAAGGCCAACATTCCATTTGCCTTTTTGATTACTTGCTGTACCTGCATGCTAACTTTTTGTGTTTCATGCACAAGGACCCCCAGGTTCCTCTGAACTGTAGCATTTTGTAATCTCTCTCCATTTAAATAATAGTTTGTTTTTTTATTTTTCCTGCCAAAGTGGATAACCTCGCACTTTCCCACATTATACTCCATCTGCCAAATGTTTGCCCACTCACCTAGCCTGTCTATATCCCTTTGCAGATTCTTTGAGTCCTCTGCACAACTTGCTGTCCCACCCATCTTTGTATCATCCGCAAACTTGGCTACATTACACTCGAACCCTTCATCCAAGTCATTAATGTAGATTGTAAATAGTTGGGGCCCCAGCACCGATCCTTGTGGCACCCCACTAGTTACCATTTGCCAACCAGAAAATGACCCATTTATCCTGACTCTCTGCTTTCTGTTAGTCAGCCAATTCTCTATCCATGCTAATATATTACCCCCAACTCCATGAGCTCTTATCTTATGCAGTAACCTTTTATGTGGCACCTTATCGAATGCCTTCTGGAAATCCAAATACACCACATCCACTGGTTCACCCTTGTCCACCCTGCTTATTACATCCTCAAAGAACTCCAGCAAATTTGTTAAACATGATTTCCCTTTCCTAAAACCATGCTGACTCTGTTTGACTGCAGTATGTTTTTCTAAATGCCCTGCTACTGCTTCCTTAATGAAGGACTCCAGCATTTTCCCAACGACAGATGTTAGGCTAACTGGTCTAGTTTCCTGATCGAATGCCTTCTGAAATTCCAAGTACACCACATCCACTGGTTCCCCCTTATCTATTCTGCTTCTTACAACCTCAAAAAACTCTAACAGATTCGTCAAACATGATTTCCCTTTCATAAATCTGTGTTGACTCTGTGCAATCTTATTATTTTCTAAGTGCCCTGTTACCATGTCCTTAATAATAGATTCTACCATTTTCCCTACTACTGATGTCAGGCTAACTGGTCTGTAGTTCCCCGTTTTCTCTTTCCCTCTTTTCTTAAATAGTGAGGTTACATTTGCTACCTTCCAATCCGCAGGAACCGTTCTAGAATCTATAGAATTTTGGAAGATGACAACCAATGCATCCACTATCTCTATAGCCACCTCTTTCAAAACCCTAGGATGTAGGCCATCAGGTCATGGGGATTTATTGGCTTTCAGTCCTATTAATTTCTCCAGTACAAATTTTTTACTAATACTAATTTCTTTCAGTTCCTCATTCTCACTAGACCCTTGGTTCTCCACTATTTCCGGGAGGTTTTTTACGTCTTTTCTTCTGTGAAGACAGACACAAAGTATTTGTTTAATTTCTGTGCCATTTCCTTATTCACCATTATAATTTCTCCTGTCTCAGCCTGTTTAATTATAATTTCTCCTGACCCATGTTTACTTTCGCTAATCTTATCCTTTTTACATACCTATTGAAGCTTTTACAGTCTGTTTTTATGTCTCTCGCTAGTTTACTCTCCTATTCTATTTTCCCTTTCTTTATCAATTTCTTGGTCCTCCTTTGCTGAATTCTAAAATTCTCCCAATCCTCAGGCTTACCACTCTTTTTGGCAATATTATAAGCCTCTTCCTTTGATCTAATACTATCTTTAACTTCTCTTGTTAGCCATGGTTGGACCACTTTTCCTGTGGGGTTTTTGTGCCTTAAAGGAATGTACATTTGTTGTAAATTATGTATTAATTCTTTAAATGCTAGCCATTGCTTCTCTACCGTCATACCTTTTAATGTAGTTTCCCAATCTACCTTAGCCAACTCGTCCCTCATACCTACGTAGTTTGCTTTGATTAGATTTAAGACCCGTGTTTCGGATTTAACTAAATCATTTTCAAACTCATTATAAAATTCTGTCATATTAATGGTCATTCTTCCCTAAAGGCCCCTTTACTACAAGGTTATTAATTAACCCTTTCTCGTTGCACAATACTAGATTTAAAAGAGCCTGTTCCCTAGTTGGTTCCTCAACATACTGATCTAGAAAACTATCTTGCATACATTCCATGAATTTGTCCTCCACACTATTACTGCAAATTTGGTTTGCCCAGTCTATATGTAGATTAAAGTCCCCCATGATTACTGTATTACCCTTGTTACAAGCGCCTCTAATTTCCTGATTCATACTCTGCCCTACATTACAACTACTGTTTGGGGCCTATAAACAACTCCCACCAATGTTTTCTGCCCTTTGCTGTTTGTTAGCTCCACGCAAACTGATTCTACTTCTTGATTTTCAGAGCTAAGATCCTTTCTCTCTACTGTTTTTATCCCATCCTTTATTATTAGGGCTACCCCTCCTCCTTTTCCATTTTGCCTATCTCTTCTAAAAGTTAAGTATCCTGAAATATTTAGTTCCCAACCTTGGTCACTTTGCAATCAAGTCTCCGTAATGGCTATTAGATCAAATTTCAATCTGTGCTATTAATTCATCTATTTTGTTGCGAATGCTTCGCGCATTCAGATATAGTGCCTTTAGCTTTTACTTTTTTCTATTTTTCCCTGATGTCACCTTAGTCACTGACGCCCTATTACCTTTGATACTCTTGATGTCCTTTCCTGACTCACTCTGCTTATTTTTACCCAAAACTCTGCTCTGCTCTAGAGCCTTGACATTTCGCTTGCTGTTTTTAAATTTACTCTTTCCTGAATCCTCCCACCCCCCCTTTCATTAGTTTAAAGTCTACTGCCCTAGTTATTCGATTCACCAGGACACTGGTTCCAGCCGGTTTAAGTGGAGCCCATCCCAACGGAACAACTCCCTCTTTTCCCAGTACTGGTGCCAGTGCCCCATGAAGCAAAACTCCTGCCTCCCACACTACTCTTTGAGCCACGCATTTAACCTTATAATCTGCTTATCCCTATGCCAACTGGCGCGTAGCTCAGGTAACAATCTAGAGATTTTTACCTTTGTGGTTCTGCGTTTTAATTTGGACCCCAACTCCTCAAACTCTCTCAGCAGAACCTCATTCCTAATTCTATCTATGTCGGTGATTCCTACGTGAACCATGACAACTGGATCCTCCCCCTCCCACTCCAAGTTCTTCTCCAGCCGCGAGGAGATGTCTTTAACACAACACAACTTTCGGAACTCCCGGTCGCCGCTGCAGAGAACAGTATCTATCCCTCTGACTATACTGTCCCCTACCACAACTACATTCCCTTTCACTCCCCACTTGAATGGCCTCCTGCACCATGGTGCCATGGTCAGCTTGCTGATCCATCCTGCAGGCTTTTCCCTCATCCACATAGGCAGCAAGAACCTCATACCTGTTGGATAAGGTCAAATTCTGAGGCTCCTCCAGCACTGCACCTGAGGTCCCCTTTCCTGCCTGAGTAGCAGTCACACCCTCCTATACCACTAGCTAACCTAAGGGGTGTGACTGCCTCCTGGATCAAAGTGTCCCCCACCCTGATGCCTCGCAATGTCTGCACCTCAGACTCCAGCTCAAAAACTTGAGCTGAAGTTCCTCAAGATACAGGCACGTGAATGGGAATTGCATTTTTGACACATTTATACTTCTGGCTGATAATATACAGGACTCATTCTCCTCATACATATATGCAAGTGGCACTCTTTATGTATTAATAAGATCCACAATGCTGCTCAGTGGTATCTTCGGTTAACAAAGTGGCATGTGGAAGATACAAAAAAAGCAATATTTTCAAACAATTTTTGTCAGTTTCTGAGGGTAAAGGCCTGCAAAAATGGGGGTATTTTTAACCCCCAAGAACAGGTGGGTTGGGGGCGGGTTAAATTTTTTGAATTTCAATTGGGAGCGCAACCTTCAGGGTTTAGCGCAGGCGCGTTTTGATGCTGGCGAGAATCCTACACGCCGAAGTCAGGGATTTAATTATTCAGGCAGATGGATAGTTATTGGTGCAATTAACTTCCTTAGGAGACGTTAATAAGGTCTTTGCGAATTGCTTTTAATTTCGCTCCAAATTTAACATGTGTAGTAGAGGGTTCCCGGGGCTCGGGAAACTAACCAATGAAATGGAGGCGAGATTGAGCAGCAGTTCAGGTGCGTATTTAAACTTCTCATTGTTCCATCTGAATAAAAGCTCACTTATTGCAGCTGGTATCTCACTTCCCTCTGGAAAATGTTTAGCAGAGAGTTCTTGTGTGGATACAGCTGTTTTCAAGCTTGGAGGCTTTCTAACTGACAAGATCAGGATGGGAGGCGTGTTGGATGTGTTTGACAGCACGTCAGAAGAGGAAGATCATCACCATCCATGGCAGCGTCGATGGCTGTGGTGGGATCAGCACGTGCACAGGAGAGAGCTGCACAGGAGGGAGGTGAACAGAAGAGGGGCATAGGTCGCAGGAGGCACTACCCACGTCACAGGGTTTACAGAGAGAGGCTTAGCTTCCTTGACCTCTTGGAACAGCAGTGCTTCCGCAGGCTGAGGTTGTCACGTCAGGTGATGACAGACATCTGCAGCTTCCTAGAGGAAGACCTGCTCCCTGCTGGACCTGGTGGCCACGCATTACCAGTGGCCATGAAAGTGACCAATGCCTTCAACGTTTTTGCCTCCGGATCCTTCCAGGGCGCTACCAGAGACATATCCTGGATCTCCCAGTCAGCTGCACATAAATGCATAAGGCAGGTCACTGATAGCTTGTTTGTCAGGGCCAGCAATTATATAAATTTCTCCTTTGATGACAATAACCAGAATGTATTGACATTCAGTATGAAACAAGTGAGGGGGTGAGTTGGCACTCAGGACGTAATAATAGGCAAGATGTGGAAGTGGTGCTAATCAATAAATATTATGTGCCATTATAAAAAAAGGAAACTTAACATAACATTTTGTCAAACACCCATGTGCACACCCTTGTTGATTGACAATTTTGTGAACTTATGCTTCCTACTGCTTCTACGTGGTGCATTCCATGTAGAGGCAGGCTGCTCAGATCCCTGCCCTGACTGCTGAGCTGCTTCTGGCCTACACCCTCTGGGCTTTGGAGCTCGAGGGCCCCTCCAAAGACTGCTCCACCTGCACCTGTGCAGGGGCAGACCTGGCCATCGGGAGAGGAGGCAGCATGTCGGATACTGGCTGAGGGGGGGTGGGGGGCAACAGGTGAGAAGTGGAAGCGCTGTGAGTAGAGTTCCCACTTCCATGTCCCCTTTCACCATCATCCCTCTCCTGGGCCAGCACCACATCACTCCTACCACTCTGTTGCAGACCAGCTTGTTGGAGATCAGTTACGCGTTGTAAGGCCACGGATTAGGTATCTGTCATCCTATTTAAAGTGGCAGACAAGTTGGCATCCAAAGTCTGCACGGCCATGGTCATTCCCTGCATGGACTCATTTGAGAGCTGTGCTTGAAGCTCCATGGAGATGGCCATTCTCTCCATGGCAGACATTCTCGCAATTCTCTGCGCCACAAATCCACTAACGATCAATGGACTCCTCCATCCTCTCCTTTATTGTGGAGAGTGTGTGTGGAACATGGGCCAGTACCTGGCTAAGTTGCCACCTCTAGCATTCTCCTTCTCAATGATAGCCCCTGGGGTTCAGCATCTGTGTCCAGCTGAGCAGAGCTTGGAGAGAATTGCGCCCCCAACACGGACTCTCCACAGCTGTCCCTGCCACCAATGTCAACTCATGTTCACTTGTGAGGTGTGAATCACCAGATGAAAACCCAACTAACTGTCTAACTGGATCGACCGAAGTGCGAGTATCTGTGCTGGTGCAAGGCTGTACATCCTGTGACAGTGCACCCTCAGAATGAATGAGGTCCTCTGAGGAATCATCCTCATGGATATCCTGAGACACTTGTTGTATGCGTGAAGGCTCTGGAAGACAAGGGATATGATTTAGTCATGGCAAAGTTACAATCTTGACAATCACCATACTCAGTCTTCTTATAGTTCAGTCATTGATGAAATAAAGTCACCATATGTGTGTCAGAGATATTTGTAATTCTGTCACCAGCTATCTGCGAGCTCCGTCTCTCCATCTCCGACTGAGAGGGACGCATCTGTGAGTGGGACTATTTGTGGCGACCCACCTCCAGTTCTCTCCCTCTCCCTTGCGTTTTGCACTCTCTTCTCCTACAAGAGGTGAAAAAAACAGACCTGTGAGTCAGGTATTCATCCGATGGATGCAGTGCATTTGGTGAGGTGACTACGAGACAGCTGCAGCACATTGTATAAGGATTGGAGTGAGTGGCAACAGCGGATGGATAAATGGAGAGGTGATGAAGTGCATAGAAAGTGAAAGCTGGATGCTGCTGAAAGTTGATTGGATGTGAGAAGTGATGTGATGGAGAATGCTTAGCAAGACAAAGTGAAAGGGGTTTAAACCACAGGATGTAGTTGAATCAGCAAATGTACTCACTTTTCCTGACCTGGTTAGGCCATTAAAATGCTTCCTACATTGCATCCAAGAACTGGGTACAAGGCTTCAGCTGCTCACCTCCTCAGCGACCTCCAATCATGCCTCCATGGTGAGAGCCGCAGGTTTATTCCTCTATTGCTGCTCCTGACTGCACCCAGCAATAATTCCAGCGCTACGTCATAGAGCAAGGGCAGCACCCAGATTCAATGTCCATCATCCATCCTGAACACCTCCAATATCCATTTGTGCACTGTCCCTTTAAATACAGCTGAGATCGCATCATGTGGCTGCGCATCACACCCGCTGCGCAGCTTGGAGACATGAAACCTGGAAGCCAAAATTAACTGGGTTGAGATCGCAGATTCCGACCTGCTCAGTTGACTTCCAGGTTTCACCCTCGCAATTCCACCCCCACCCACCCCCCCCCCCCCCACCCACGTGGTAGTCGCCTTCAGATTAATATTGGGACCTTGGTGTCTGAATTTAATAAATCATACCCTGATTGTACATACACTATAAAATGAAATGTATACATTTTATAATGTAATAAAACACATCTTATTCCATAAATATACACATTATATGCACACATTACATGATGTGATCAGACATACTAACTATTCCTTTGGTAACTGACTCAGCTTAACTTTGCGAAGCCGCAATACAATTCAGCCAGGGTTAATTAGATGCAGTTTCATTAAATGAAATCACAGCATTGCAAACAGATTAAGAGTGCCTGAGTGACTCATCGTCATCTCTGTGCCACTTACACTGATGTCGAAACATCCATGTTGCAAATTACGTTGTCTCTCTGTGCATTGTTCACTTCATCACGCCACATCAGAATGGAAGACCTAGGTTCAATGCAAGATGCAGCAAAAGATGGAAAAGAGAGAAAGACATGTATTTTGTGGATCATAAGCCTATTTAGTGTGACTTAGCCCCACTTCTCCTTGACCTCGTCCATCTGGAATTGACATTTGGCCAACTCTCCACAATTATATCCTGCCTGCGCCCTGTGCTATCTTCGCTCTTTTGGCCAACCGTTGTGGTTGATGTAAAGAGAGACATTAGTGCCCAAAGGGAAAGAAAGCTGCAGGAAGAAAAACACAAGGGTAGAGATGAGACAGCAAGACTTAAGGGGAGATATTGGAGAGAAGTAGATAGGAAACAAATTTGTAAAGAGATAGGGAGATATACAGCAGAAAGAGAACCAAAGAGATTTAGGAGATAGTGAGATTCAATGGGTGAGAGAGAAATTACACTCAAAGCTAAAACAAAAGGGAAAGAGACAGGTGGCCGGATAACATCATGGAGAGACCGATAGAGATGAGATGGTGGAAAAAATTTGAAACATAAGCAACAATATCAGAGATATGGTGGTCAGTGAGAGAGGTGGAGAAATGATGATAATAGATCTGGAGAGAAACAAATTGGTGGAAGACATCACAAGGATAGGCAGAGAGAAAAATTGGGTGAAGAGAGATCGAGACAGAGAGACAGCAGTATCGTAGAAGACATAGCACCAACAAATCAAGGAATGTTCAGAGAGCTTGGGAAAGAGACAGAAAGATCAGAGCAGAGATGAAGGCAAGGGAGACAGATATGTTGGAGGGACAAAATGAGAGACACACATAGGCTGTGGAGGCAGAGGGTTCACTATAATAAGCAAATGTCAAGGGAGATCTACTAATATTATAGATATACGAGAATTATAAACCTTGATTGTTGCAAAATGATCTATGCTACACAGAACTGCCCCTCCAATCTCACCAGCAATTTTCCCTGGAAAGTTGGTGCTCCCAGACCTGGCACCAGTGCAGTCCCACTCCCAGCCTCAGCTCTAAGAATGCCTCTGCCCAACAAAGTTCCTTGACTTTGCCACTCGCAGGCACCAAACAAAAGGAAATTGACCCTGCACCATTCTTGCTTTAGCTCGAGCCTTCAACAGCTCTGCTCACTGCCTCCATTTTGCATTCCCTGGTGACTGCCAGCACCCATCACTATACTGTAGGAGTAGAAAGAAGAATTAGGGAGGTGACCAGTCAAAGAGGCTTTTGAAGGTGGAAGGCATGAGGTAGGGCAGAGATATTTGGGAAGAGAATTTCAGAGCACGGAGATGAGACAGCTGATGGCTCGCCTCCAATGGTACAGTGAGTGCTGTGTTGGCAGAAGTGGAGTGAAGGATCCCATGGCACTATTTGAAAAATACTCCGATTCTCCCTCAATCATCAGATAAGGGGAGGATTGGGAATGATGTTGGACTGGATGTTGACAACATTTTTTAAACTTATTAACTTTTTTTCATTTGTTCCTGGGATTTGGGCATTGCCGCCTTCTTGAACTGCGGCAGTCCTTGTGGTGAAGGTACTCCCAAAGTGCTGTTAGGGAGGGAGTTTCAGGATTTTGACCCAGTGATGATGAAAGAACGGCAATATACTTCCAAGTCAGGATGGTGTGTAACTTGGAGGGAAACTTGCAGGTGATGGTGTTCCCATGCGCCTGCTGGCGTTGTCCTTCTAGGTGGAAGAGGTCGCGGGTTTGGGAGGTACTGCCGAAGAAGCCTTGGCGAGTTGCTACAGTGCATCTTGTAGATGGTACACACTGCAGCCTCGGTGCTGGAGCAAGTGAATTTTAAGGTGGTGGATGGAGTGCCAATCAAGTGGGCTGCTTTGTCCTGGATGGTGTCAAGCTTCTTGAGTGTTGTTGCAGCTACACTCATCCAGGCAAGTGGAGAGTATTTCATCACACTCCTGACTTGTGCCTTGTAGATGGTGGAAAGGCTTTGGGGAATCAGGAGGTGAGACACTCGCCACAGAATACCCAGCCTCTGACCTGTTCATGTGGCTGGTCCGGTAATGTTTCTGGTCAACGGGGATCCTCCAGGATGGTGGGGGACTCGGCGATGGTAATGCCCTTGAATGTCAAGGGGCGGTGCTTAGACTCTCGCTTGTTGGAGATAGTCATTGCCTGGCACTTGTGTGGTGCGAATGTACCTTGCCACTTATCAGACCAAGCCTCGGGAACGGTAGCATAGTGGTTATGTTACTGGACTAGTAATCCAGAGATCTGGAGATGTGAGTTCAAATCCCACCATGGCAGCTGGGGAATTTAAATTAAATAAATCTGGAATAAAAAGCTAACATCAGTAATGGTGACCATGAAACTATTGGATTGTTGTAAAAACCCATCTGATTCACTAATGTCCTTTAGGGAAGGAAATCTGCCATTCTTACCTGGTCTGGCCTGAATATGACTCCAGACCCACAGCAATGTGGTTGACTCTTAACTGCCCTCTGAAATGGCCTAGCAAGCCACTCAGTTGTAAAAAAACGCTATGAAAAACAATGAGAATAAAACTGGACAGATCTCCCAGCATCGACCTCGGCACCGGCTACAGACACAACATTGGCACACCCAGCCCAGTCGACCCTGCAAAGTCCTCCTCACCAACATCTGGGGACTTGTGTCAAAATTGGAAGAGTTGTCCCACAGACTAGTCAAGCAACAGTCTGACACAGTCATACTCACAGAATCCTACCTTTCAGCCAATGTCCACCGGCAGTACAGACCCACCAGGGGTGGCGGCATAGTGGTATACAGTCGGGAAGGAGTGGCCCTGGGAGTCCTCAACATTGACTCCGGACCCCATGAAGTCTCATGGCTTCAGGTCAAGCACGAGCAAGGAAACCTCCTGCTGATTAGCACCTACTGCCCTCCCTCAGCTGTTGAATCAATACTCCTCCATGTTGAACAGCACTTGGAAGAAGCACTGAGAGTAGCAAGGGCACAGAATGTACTCTGGGTGGGGGACTTCAATGTCCATCACCAAGAGTGGCTCGGTAGCACCACTACTGATGGAGCTGGCCAAGTCCTGAAGGACATAGCTGCTAATCTGGGCCTGCGACAGGTGGTGAGAGAACCAACACGAGGGAATAACCTACTTGACCACACCCTTACCAATCTATCTGTCGCAGATGCATCTGTCCAAGACAGCATTGGTAGCAGTGACCACCGCACAGTCATTGTGGAGACAAAGTTCACACTGAGGACACCCTCCATCGTGTTGTGTGGCACTACCACCGTGCTAAATGGGATAGATTCAGAACAGATCTAGCAGCTCAAACTGAGCATCCATGAGGCGTTCAGGCCATCAGCAGCAGCAAAATTGTATTCCACCACAATCTGTAACCTCATGGCCTGGCATATCCCTCACTCTACCATTACCATCAAGCTAGGGGACCTGGGGAAGCTGCAACACAGGACTACATGCATGCTAAAAAGCAGACGCAGCATGCTATAGACAGGCATATATAGGAGGAACCAACCAGGGAACAGGCTACTCTGGATATGGTACTGTGTAATGAGAAAGGGCTGATCAATAATCTTGTGGTAAAGGGGCCTTTAGGGACAAGTGACCATAATATGATTGAATTTACATTAAGTTTGAGAGTGATGTAGTCAAATCTGAAACTAAGGTCTTCAATTTAAACAGAGGAAACTACAAGGGTATGAGGGACAAGTTGGCCATGGTAGTTTGGGAGACTACACTAAAAGGTATGAAGGTGGACATACAATGGCTAACATTCAAGGAAATAATGCATAATTTGCAACAAACATATATTCCTCTAGGGCATAAAAACCCAAAAGGAAAAGTGATCCAACCATGGCTAACAACAGAAATTAAAGCCAGTATTAAGTCAAAGGAGGAAGCTTATAAAGTTGCCAGAAAAAGCAGTCAGCCTGAGGATTGGGGTCTTTTTAGAAATCAGCAAAGGGGGACCAAGAAATTGATAAAGAAAGGGAAAATGGAATATGAGCACAAACTAGCGAAAAATATAAAAACGGATTGTAAAAGCTTCTATAGGTATGTGAAAAGGAAAAGACTGGCAAAGGTAAATGTAGGTCCTTTACAGTCAGAGACGGGAGAATTTATAATGGGGAATGAGGAAATGGCAGAGAAATTAAATAAATACTTTGTTTCTGTCTTCACGGAGGAAGACACAAAAAACCTCCCAGAAATATGAGAAAACCAAAGGTGTGGCAAGAATGAGGAACTTAAAGAAATTATTATTATTAAAAAAACAGTACTAGCAAAATTAATGGGACTAAAAGTCGATAAATCCCAAGGACCGGATGACCTACATCCTAGGGTTTTGAAAGAGGTGGCCACTGGGATAGTGGACGCATTGGTTGTCATCTTCCAAAATTCTACAGATTCTGGAACAGTTCCTGCAGATTGGAGGATAGCAAATGTAACCCCGCTATTTAAGAAAGGAGGGAGAGAGAAAACGGGGAACTACAGATCTGTTAGCCTCACATCAGTAGTTGTGAAAATGCTGGAATCTATTATAAAGGATGCAATAACTGGGCACTTAGAAACTAATAGTAAGATTGGGCAGAGTCAACACATGGATTTATGAAAGGGAAATCCTGTTTGACAAACCTATTGGAGTTCTTTGAGGATGTAACTAGTGGAGTAGACAAAGGGGAATGATTGGGGAATGCAGATGCTCAAAGGGACCTGGGTGTCCTTGTACATGAGTCACTGTAGGTGAATGTGCAGGTGCAGCAAGCCATTAGGAAGGCAAATGGTATGCTGGCCTTCATTACAAGAGGATTTGAGTACAGGAGTAAAGAAGTCTTACTCCAATTATATAGGGCCTTGGTGAGACCACACCTGGAGTACTGTGTACAATTTTGGTCTCCTTACCTAAGGAAGGATATACTTGCCATAGAGGGAGTGCAACTAAGGTTCACGAGATTGATTCCTGGGATGACGGGACTGTCATATGTGAAGCGATTGAGTAAACTAGGCCTGTATTCTCTTGAATTCAGAAGAATGTGAGGGGATCTCATTGAAGCATACAAAATTATTACAGGGCTTGATAGGGTGGATGCTGGGAGAATGTTTCCCTTGGCTAGGGAGTCTAGAACCAGGGGCCACAGCCTCAGGATAAAGGGTAGGCCATTCAGGACTGAGATGAGATGAGAAGAAATTTCTTCACACAGAGGGTGGTGAATCTTTGGAATTCTCTACCCCAGAGGGTTGTGGAGGCTCAGTCATTGGGTATATTCAAAACAGAAGTCGATAGATTTCTGACTAGTAAGGGCATCAAGGGATATGGCGATATGGCGATAAGGCCGGTGAATGGAGTTGAGGCAGAAGATCAGCCATGATCTCATTGAATGGCGGAGCAGGCTCGAAGGGCCGAATGGCCTACTCCTGCTCCTATTTCTTATGTTCTTATGAGCTAAGCGATCCCACAATCAACGGATCAGATCAAAGCTCTGCAGTCCTGCTAAATCCAGTCGTGAATGGTGGTGGACCATTAATCAACTAATGGGAGGAGGAGGCTCCATGAATATCCCCATCCTCAATGATGGTGGAGCCCAGCACGTGAGTGCAAAAGACAAAGCTGAAACGTTTGCAATCATCTTCAGCTCGAAGTACCGAGCAGATGATCCATATCGGCCTCCTCCTGAGGTCCACACCACCACAGATGCCAGTCTTCAGCCAATTCAATTCATTCCACGTGATAGCAAGAAATGGCTGAGTGCACTGGATACAGCAAAGGCTGTGGGGCCCAACAACATCCCGGCTGTCGTGCTGAAGACTTGTGCTCCATTACTAGCCGCGCCTCTAGCCACGCTGTTCCAGTACAGCTATAACACTGGCATCTATCTGGCAATGTGGAAAACTGTCCAGGTATGCCCTGTCCACAAAAAGCAGGACAAATCCAATCTGACCAATTACCGCCCATCAGTCAACTCTCAATCATCAGTGTAAGAAATCGTGAATTGGAAGAAATAACTTGAGACAAAAAAAGTCTCTTCAGATTGGTGTTAGAATAACTGGATAAATGCTTAGAATTTGCTTATGTTCTTGGTTCCCTGCGGATGTTATAACATTCTGCACCGTGGCGGTGACCTTGTTTCCAGACTTGCTGTCTGCTGTCTGTGTGCTAGAAAGGTTGTTGACTGTATCTTTGATAATCTACCCTAGGCCCACCCCTAAAAGAAAGTAAAAGAGATATCTAAAGAGCTTTTAGCTCAGATGGTGAAGGGAAAGGAAGAGCTGTTCGTGCACACCAGCCGTCTGTCCGATCAGGATCGATACCAACTGCTTGTCATGGTCGTATGTCTACTATGTCTATCTTGATTGCGTGTTGCACTTAACTTAAACTGCCGCTCCTTAATAAAATGCCTTACAACTCCTAAGACCCTTTGGGTAATCTGTGTGTGACCTGTGATCCAAATCTTACAGTGGTGTCAGAAGTGGGATCACAGAGTTGGGAGTTGTAAGGTTTGTGTTGTGGGGACCGGAGGGATCTGGTCGCGCGTGATCATCGCTTAAGACTAAGTAGAAGACTCCCTGAAAGAAGGGAGAGGGCGAGAGTGGGGTAAAGGTAAAACCAGAGATACAATGGCATTGGCATACCATCGAGAACAGCTAGTAGACAGCCTGACAGAAAAAGTCGGCATGTCCGCAGTAGCGGACCAACTAAAAGTCTTAGAAGACGGTAACGGGGACTATGACTACATCCTTGACAAACTCTCTGAGGATGTTCAGAAAAACAAACTTAAAATAAAGAGAGGCCGAGACAGGTTGGCTTACGGGGCACATTTGTGTGCTGCTCAGTTAAATAGGGAGACTAAAGAGTTAAAAGATTTAGTAAGCCAGATGCGGAGAGAAAGTGAGTGGCAAGAGAACCTTTCTGCCCTCCGCAACCAGTTGCGCTGGGAGCAAAGGATTCATGACAAAATGCAGTATACACAGAAGAAACTAGATCAAATACTCGAACAGAATATTGAACTACAGGCAGAAAACACCAGACTATGTGAGGAGTTAGAGGATGCAAGGGGAGCGTTAAGGGAATTAAACCGGCGCCAAACCACTGCCTCCCCCGAAGCAGACCATGGCCCGTGCTTAGGAAAAATCCAACAGCTGCAGGCACAAATTGGCCAACAACGGGCAGTGGTGGCTGCTGTCTCCAAAATCAAACCAAAAGATCCTGGCCTTTGCTGGGACAATATAGCTGAGGACCCCACTCCCTCTGCTCCACCTCTACCGTACAAGGATGGTGAAGCAAACAAAGCAAACAAGGCAATACCAGTGTGTGTGGTCACTCGGGCCAATGCTGCCTGTCAGACTCAGCACCAGACTGAAGAGGAGGTGGAAGGCGTCCAATCCTTCTCCTCGACCACGAGTGACAAGGGGGAAATGGTCACTACGACCATGCATAGGCCCCTTTCCACTGTTGAGGTCAGGGTACTAAAGGATGACCTAGGAATGGTGGACATGAACACCAGCCCCCTCGACTTCAGGCAGCGATAGAGGATTTTTATAATCACCCATCCAGAACTAGAAGGGGACGACCTCAAACAGGTCCTCCTGGATGCATGTCCCTCAGGATTAAAAGAAGAAATGGACCAGGACATACTGAGTGGGGGGCACAATAGATGAGATTGAGTTAGAACTATGCCAAACACTAGGGGAGGAGGGCATTGATTTTCACCAGCTCATAGCTAACACCAAACAGGGCCCTACTGAAAGCCCGAATGCCTTTGCGCATAAACTCCATGACATTTTCCAGCGCACCAGGGGTGGTAGAGGGGACTACTTTAACTCCCCGGGCTTTAAAACCCTTTTGTGAACGGCCTCCAACCATTGGTCCATAACGTGTTGGGCGTTTACGTCTCCAAAGACACCCCGTGGGAACAAGTACGCACCCATGCCAGAACTGCTTGTGATCAGACCCGTGCCAGTATCCCTGGGACACCTGTTAAAGCTACAGTAGCAGCCATCAAAGGCCCACTGCCTAACCCAAAGTCAGGGCCGTCCAAAACTCCCGCGCCAGGAAAAGGTGCCTCGGTGCATTGCTACATCTGCCACCGTCTAGACCACTATGCCCGTCAATGCAACAACAACCTCCCAAGGCAAGCAGACCCCGACCTGGTCAAACAGTGACTAGAGAGAATAGAGGCAGCCACAGTGGCTTTGACCATCTGACTGGGAGCCCGACCGGTTGCTGCGGCGCATCAGCAACCCGAGTCGACGGATTTGTTTCCACCTCCCCTGTGACTCCCACAGGCCTCTCAGGTGGAGGTAACTTCCCCTCTCTGATACGAAGGCGGTGGGAGACCGGTAATCCGCATTGTTGATTCTGGAGGCTGTCAACAATTAATGTTAGTCAACTCTAGCTTCTCCGCCACCATCATTCACGATCCCCACCCCGATCCTACAAAGCCCGTGCCCCAATTTTTATCGGGCTTTGATAATTCAACCCAGACAACTATACAAGGATCCCTTTCCTCGGAGCTAAAGCAGGGTGTTGTTCACAAAGGCACGTTCATGACCAGTTCCCCAGTTTGGCCGGTTAGAAAACCGGATGACTATTGACTCTCGTAAACTCAACTCAGTCACGCCTGTGTGTGCCCCGGTGGTTCGGGAGACACCCACCCTACTCTCCCAGATTCCCAGTGGCAGTAATCAGTACAGAATGAGATTCAGTAGAAAACATCAGAAATTGAAAATTGGCTTATGGGAGAAAGGATAAAATAATTATGATGGAAGAAAGGAGAAAAGGAAAGATTCTGTCCCTTTTCCACTTTCAGTGGAGTGTCCCTTTTAAAAAAAGCCTGTATGAATGTTTCAAAGCTAAAAGCTGAGGAAAACAAAAAAAAGTTTGTTTAACAAAAGATTAAGTTTCAGTCCAAGATTTAACCTTGGAGTTGCGGTTGCTACTGTGAATTTTCCAAGGCAGTTTGATTTGTTTTGTTTAAATGTGAAAACCAAACTGTCTTTTTTGATCAGGAAAGTTTTTTTAAATTTACGTGAAGTGATGCAATTGCTTGCGTCTGACAATATTTGCTCCGCCTTCTTAGAAACCTGCAAAGGAGTTAACCCTTTCCGCTGGCAATTGTTTTTTTTTAAATTGGTTCACCAAACAACTTTGATCCATGTTTTCTATCTTTAATATTGTATTGGACAGTAAAGTTTCTCCAGATGTTCATGAATAAGATAGAATCTGGTATTAATGGGAATTTTCATTCTAGCGAAAGTCAGGAAAGTGCAGTTACGAATAGTAAATTGATAGCTTTCTCTTGGAGACATTTGTGTCCTTGCCTATGTACCTTTTAAGAAAACTGCATTGATAGCCTGGCCACTACCCAAGACATCGGGACCATGCAGAGGGAGATGACCACAGATCTCCAGACGACTACAATCTTTTGATAGGATCACCTGAAAGCCCGAGAATGGCTTGTATCGGATGGCACGTGTGGCACGATATTGAGATACCGATATGAGTGTGCAAATGTGATTTGTTACGAAAGAAGCAATTACCATCCGGAAATGCATGGTGAATTTGCACTGAAGAACGGGTCTCAGACATGCTCAGTTACTTGACAACAGTACGACATGAAATGGTTAATGTAGCTCAGGAGAGTGAGACAACTTTTAAAGCATTGACACATACTCCATCAAGAAACTATCTAATTAATGAAACAATCAGAACCTGTTAGAGGGATTGAAATTGAAGTTGAAGTGGAGAATTACATGGAATTTGGATTGGGACAATTGAGGGCTAAGGAGAAATCATGTTTAGCAAGAATTATCCACGAGATGGATACAAGTAAGAGAGATCTGGAGAATCTTTTAAGTCCATGACTTGTTGATTAGATGTTAAACTGTAATGTCATTTGAAATGATTGTAAGACTGAAGTTAACTGTGACTGTAATAATTGTGTTTTGCAGATAACAGAGCGTGGGAAAAACCAGTACGAATCCAATATGAGATGGTTTTGGTGGTGCCTCCTGTGTCACTACCGCAACTACCATGCTTTACTGGTCTAACAGGATCTGTCCCATCAACCAACACATTTTACTCAATATCAAAACCTATGCTCAAGTGAAACTGACAGTAAATGATACTTAAGTATGAGCTGCACAATTATGTGGCACAATTCGGGTAATACATTCCCCTGTTGTCTAAAGACATCAGTGAGCTTGTGATGCGACTGAACCCCTCCCTAAAGCACTTTTATGTTTTGGAGCAAGACTCTCGCTTGTTGGAGATAGTCATTGCCTGGCACTTGTGTGGTGTGAATGTTACCTGCCACTTATCAGCCCAAGCCTGAATGTCATCCAGGTCTTGCTGCATGCGAGCAGGGACTGCTTCATTATCTGAAGAGTTGTGAATGGCACTCAGCACTGTGCAGTCATCAGCAAGCATCCCCACTTCTGAGCTTATGATGGAGAGAAGGTCATTGATAAAGCAGCTGAAGATGGTTGGGCCTAGGACACTGCCCTGAGGAACTCCTGCAGCGATGTCCTGGGGCTGAGATAATTGACCTCCAACAACCAGAACCATCTTCCTTTGTGCTAGGTATGAATCCAGCCAGTGGAGAGTTTTCCCTCTGATTCCCATTGACTTCAATTTTACTAGGGCTCCTTGATGCCACACTTGGTCAAATGCTGGAATTCAGAACTTTTGTCCATGTTTGGACCAAGGCTGTAATGAGGTCTGGAGCCGCGTGATCCTGGCGGAACCCAAACTGAGCATTGGTGAGCAGGTTATTGGTGAGTAAGTGCCGCTTGATAGCACTGTTGACGACACCTTCCGTTTACTAATGATTGAGAGTAGACTGATGGGGCGATAATTGGCTGGATTGGATTTGTCCTGCTTTTTGTGGACAGGACATACCTGGGCAGTTTTCCACACTGTCGGGTAGATGCCAGTGTTGTAGCTGTACTGGAACAGCTTGGCTAGAGGCGCAGCTAGTTCTGGAGCATAAGTCTTCAGCACGAAAGCCAGGATGTTGTCAGGACCCATAGCCTTTGCTGTATCCAGTGCGCTCAGCCGTCTCTTGATATAAGCTCTTGATATACGGCTCGAGAGCGCGAGATTTCCGCGGTATTAAAAGCAGCGGGAGCGGTTGAGATACAAAGGACCGGTAAGTGTAAAGAAGTAAAAAGTAATCAAAGTGTCACGTCACCAAAAAGCAGGTCATTGATTGGCTGGTATTTCTGTATTTCTCGCTTTTTTCCAAACTTGGGCGTCTAAATTTAAGTGCCTTGGTGTAGATTAAAAGATATACGTGTTCCAAAGTGACGCCGTCGCAGGGGAAGAAGCTGATTGGTGAGTAATGGGTGAGTGCTTTTTTCTTCAATATTAAGTCTATTTCTTTTAAGGTAGTTCATAGTTAAGGTAGTTACAGGAGAGCGAGAATACAAGAGTTTAAATTTGAGGTAAGAGTTTTTTAATTAAAAGTATGGCAGGGGACCTCAGTCCCGTGCGTTGCACGGCCTGCAGCATGTGGGAATTCCTAGACGCTTCTTGCAGTCAGGATGACCACATGTGCAGTAAGTACCAACGGTTTGGCCAACTTGAGATCCGGTTTTCGGAGCTCGAGCATCAGCTGGAGGCACTGCGGTGTATCCGCAAGGCTGAGAGTTATGTGGATAGCACGTTTTTAGACGTGGTCACCCCGCAGCTTAAGAAAGTGCAGTCAGAGAGGGAATGGGAGACCACCAGTCAGAAGAAGGGGGGCAGGCAGGTAGTCAGGAAAGCCCCAGAGTGCATCTCACTCAACAACAGTTTTTCTGTGTTGGAAAATGGTGAAAGTGACGGTTCCTCTGGGGAGTGCAGCCAGAGCCAAGTTCACAGCACTGTGGGTGGCTCAGCTGCACAAGGGGGGAGAAGTAAGAGTGGAAGGGCAATAGTGGTAGGAGACTCAATAGTGAGGGGTGCAGACAGGCGTTTCTGCGGCCGCAGACGTGACTCCAGGATGCCAGGGTCAAGGTTGTCACTGAATGGCTGCAGGGCATTCTGAAGGGGGAGGGCGAACAGTCAGAGGTCGTGGTTCACATTGATACCAACGACATAGGCAGAAAGAGGGATGAGGTCCTGCAACAAGAATTTAGGGAGCTAGGTAGCAGATTAAAAAGTAGGACCTCAAAGGTTGTAATCTCTGGATTACTCCCGGTGCCACGTGCTAGTGAGTATAGGAATAGGAGGATAGAGCAGCTGAATGTGTGGCTGAAGAGTTGGTGCAGGAGGGAGGGCTTTAGTTTGCTGGATCACTGGGTCTGTTTCTGGGGAAGGTGGGACCTGTACAAGTCGGACAGGTTGCACCTGAACCGGAGCGGGACCAACATCCTTGCGGGGAGGTTTGCTAATGCTGTTGGGGGGAGTTTAAACTAACTTGGCAGGGGGATGGGATACGGAGTGGAGCTATAGTAGGGGGTGATGCACAGCCAAATATAGAGGAAAAAACAAGTCAGTCTGGAAGGCAGAGCAAATATGTAACAGCACAAGGGAGTATGGCAAGGCTGGATGGCATTTATTTTAATGCAAGGATTCTTGCGAGTAAGGCAGATGAATTGAAGGTGTTGATGAACACATGGGAGTATGATATGGTTGCTATCACAGACATGGTTGAGGGAGGGGCAGGACTGGCAGCTCAATATTCCGGGGTATAGAATCTTCAGGCGAGACAGAGGGGGGTGTAAAAGAGGAGGGGGTGTCGCAATATTAATCAAGGAGTCAATTACTGCAGTAAGGAGGGATGATATCTTAGCAGGTTCCTTAAATGAGGCCATATGGGTAGAACTTGAAAACAAAATGGGGGCAAGCACTTTGCTGGGAGTGTGCTATAGGCCCCCTAACAGTCAGGGGGAGATAGAGGAACAGATATGTAGGCAAATCTCAGAGAACTGTAGAAATAATAGGGTAATAATAGTAGGGGATTTCAACTTCCCCAATATTAACTGGGATAGTCAGAGTGTGAAAGGCTTAGAGGGTGCGGAATTCTTAAAGTGCATCCAGGAGAGCTTTTTGAGCCAGCATGTAGAAAGTCCTACAAGAGAGGGGGCGGTACTGGACCTAATTCTAGGGAATGTAGCCAGGCAAGTGGTAGAAGTGTCAGTAGGAGAACATTTTGGTGACAGTGACCATAATTCGGTGAGATTTAAGGTAGTCATGGAAAAGGACAAAGATGGACCGGAAATAAAGGTTCTAAATTGGGGGAAGGCCGATTTTAATATGATAAGGCAGGATCTGGCCAAAGTGGACTGGGATCAGCTACTTGTAGGAAAATCCACATCAGAGCAGTGGGAGTCATTCAGAAAGGAAATAGAGAGAGCACAGTGCCAACATGTTCCCGTAAAGGTCAGGAGTGGGACCAACAAACCCAGGGAACCCTGGATGTCAAGGGATATACAAGAATGGATTAGGAAAAAAAGGGAGGCTTTTGGCAGATACAAAGGACTAAAAATAGTGGAAGCCCTAGAGGAGTATAGAAAGTGCAGGGGGGTACTTAAAAAAGAAATTAGGAGAGCAAAGAGGGGGCATGAAAAAACACTGGCGGGTAAAATAAAGGAAAATCCCAAGGTGTTTTATAAGTATATTAAGGGCAAGAGGATAACCAGGGAAAGAGTAGGGCCCATTAGGGACCAAAGTGGCAATCTATGTGTAGAGCCGGAAGATGTAGGTGAGGTTTTAAATGAATATTTTGCATCTGTGTTCACTATGGAGAAGGACGGTGTAGGCATAGAAATCAGGCAGGGGGATTGTGATATACTTGAACAAATTAGCATTGAGAGGGAGGAGGTACTAGCGGATTTAGCAGGCTTAAAAGTGGATAAATCCCCAGGCCCAGATGAGATGTATCCCAGGCTGCTGTGTGAGGCAAGGGAGGAGATTGCAGGGGCTCTGACACAAATTTTCAGAACCTCTCTGGCCACAGGGGAGGTACCACCAGAGGACTGGAGGACAGCTAACGTAGTACCATTATTCAAGAAGGGTAGTAGGGATAAACCAGTGAATCTAACATCAGTGGGAGGGAAATTATTGGAAAAAATTCTGAGGGACAGAATTAGTCTCCACTTGGAGAGGCAAGGATTAATCAAGGATAGTCAGCATGGCTTTGTCAGGGGGAGATCATGTCTAACCAAATTGATTGAATTTTTCGAGGGGGTGTCTACGTGTGTGGATGAGGGTAGTGCAGTTGATGTAGTCTACATGGACTTCAGTAAGGCTTTTGACAAAGTCCCGCATGGAAGACTGGTCAAGAAGGTAAGAGCCCATGGGATCCAGGGCAATTTGGCACATTGGATCCAAAATTGGCTTAGTGACAGGGGGCAGAGGGTGATGGTCAAAGGTTGTTTTTGTGATTGGGAAGCCTGTGTCCAGTAGTGTACTGCAGGGATCGGTGCTGGGTCCCTTGCTGTTTGTAGTGTACATTAATGATTTAGATATGAATGTAGGAGGTATGATCAGTAAGTTCGCAGATGACACGAAAATTGGTGGAGTGGTAAATAGCGAGGAGGGAAGCCTCAGGCTACAGGACGATATAGACGGGTTGGTCAGATGGGCAGAACAGTGGCAAATGGAATTTAACCCTGAAAAGTGTGAAGTGATGCATTTTGGGAGGACTAACAAGGCAAGGGAATACAGAATGAATGGTAGGACCCTAGGAAGGACAGAGGATCAGAGGGACCTTGGTGTGCATGTACATAGATCCCTGAAGGCAGCAGGACAGGTAGATAAGGTGGTTAAGAAGGCATATGGGATACTTGCCTTCATTAGCCGAGGCATAGAATATAAGAGCAGCGAGGTTATGATGGAGCTGTACAAAACGCTAGTTAGGCCACAGCTGGAATACAGTGTGCAGTTCTGGTCGCCACACTATAGGAAGGATGTGATTGCATTGGAGAGGGTACAGAGGACATTCACCAGGATGTTACCTGAGCTGGAGTGCTTCAGCTGTGAAGAGAGACTGGACAGGCTGGAGTTGTTTTCCTTAGAGCAGAGAAGGCTGAGGGGGGAACTGATTGAGATGTACAAAATTATGAGGGGCATAGATAAGGTAGATAGAAAGGAACTTTTCCCCTAAGTAGAGGGGTCAATAACTAGGGGGCATAGTTTCAAGGTAAGGGGCAGGAGGTTTAGAGGGGATTTGAGGAAAAACTTTTTCACCCAGAGGGTGGTTGGAATCGGGAACTCACTGCCTGAAAGGGTGGTAGAGGCAGGAACCCTCATAACATTCAAGAAGCATTTAGATGAGCACTTGAAACGCCATAGCATACACGGCTACGGGCCAAGTGCTGGAAAATAGGATTAGAATAGACAGGGCTTGATGGCCGGTGCAGACACGATGGGCCGAAGGGCCTCTTTCTGTGCTGTATAACTCTATGACTCTATCACGTGGAGTGAATCGAATTGGCTGAAGACTGGCTTCTCTGATGGTGGGGACCTCAGGAGGAGGCCGATATGTATCATCCACTTGGCACGTCTGGCTGAAGATAGTTGCAAACGCTTCAGCCTTGGCCTTTGCACTCGCGTGCTGGGCTCCGCCATCATTGAGGATGGGGATATTCATGGGGCCTCCGCCTCCTGTTAGTTGTTTAATTGTCCACCACCATTCACGACTGGATGTGGCAGGACTGCAGTTGATATGATCCGTTGATTGTGGAACCGTTTAGCTCTGTCTATAGCATGCTGCTTTCGGTGTTTAGCATGCCTGTAGTCCTCATCTTATTACTGTTTGTGGGGCACTGTTGGCACAGAATGGCTGTCATGTTTAGCTATATAACAAAAGTTATTTGTGAAGTACGATGATGTAATAAGTCATGATATACATACAGCCCTTGACCTTCCTTTCACCATCCACATAAAAACAATGTTGATTCCCTCTCTCTGCATTGGGTTTCTCTCAAAATGTTATTAGATAGATAGTAAAGAAGCAAGACTTGCATTTATATAGCACCTTTCACAACCTCAGCTTTACAGCCAATTAAGTACTTTTTGAAGTGTAGTCACTGTTGTAATGTAGGAAACGTGGCATCCAATTTGCGCACAGCAAGCTCCCACAAATGGCAATGTGATAATGACCAGATAATCTGTTTTTATTATGTTGATTGAGGGATAAATATTGGCCAGGACACCGGGGATAACTCCCCTGCTCTTTTTCGAAATAGTGTCATGGGATCTTTTACATCCACCTTAGAGAGCAAATGGGGCATCGGTTTTAACGTCTCATCTGAAAGACGTAACTACCTTCTTTCTTTCTTTCTAAATAGTACTTACATAATCGAAGACGGCTCTTCACACTCCCTGGTTAAAAAAATGAGAAACATGATTAGAAATCTACCTTATGAGAATTTTCATATGCTGTTGATATTTAATGTATGCTGGTACCAGTGTGCCTTCTGGTAGGAGGTTGTCATTGGAATCAACTTGAATCATTACTCTTTTTACTACTGAGGCAGATGCTTTGGATGATACCATTAGTGGAGGTTATGCATTCAGCTAGATACTGGATGAAGCTAGAACACTATGGTAATGTAAAAATAAACGATTGCTCAATCCACTGTGGTATACCAATCTTCTGAGCAATCAGTCTGTCGTTGATGGCAGAAATTTAGCTAATTGTAAAACTGCAGTAGGATGTGAAAAAGGTTCCTTGGAAATATCATTCAAACTAAGTCTTTCTAGGACCTTTTCATACTACTTGGTGAATCATCATTTTTGTTGTTGTTGTTGAGAAACCAAGGTGAAGGGCTATAGCCCACATTCCAGGATATCACCAAGATTGAAAAGAGTGTGCGGGTAAGTTTCTGCAAGGGTTCTCCTGCTCATCTGCTATAATTTTGGTAGAACAGCTACAGAAACCCTGGGGAAATGACGTGAATGTAATTTTTACAGTGCCTATTCCGCCAAAGTTCTGACAGACGAACAGGAACACCCCTATGATAATTCGCCCCCAGTGACTTATAAGGTAAACGGTGCAACAGCCTAGCAAGCTAGTAATATGCAATGTCACATCAGATGATTAAAACTACCTCTTCTCACTACAGAAGCCATCTAATGCTGAGTTAGGCACATTTGGAAAGTGCAACATGGAGTTAACATTGTTGGAACAAACACTAACAACACATCTGCTCTTTTAATAATTGGCACTAAGATGCCCTAAAAATTATCACCATTTTCAAAATAGAATACTTTTTCTTTGCAGCATAATATGGATTATCATAAGATTAAAATGGATGAAAAAGCTCATTCAGCCTATCCTAGCTCCGCCATCTAAGACAATCCCCCATCATAGTAATTAGCTGTCACTTAATTGATGCCAGGGGTTTTGTCTCCATTACTGTACCTGGGATTCAATTCCTCGTGTTGATTGCTCTTTCTGTGAAGAAAATCTTGCTGACATCCATCCTAAATATGACCTTTGCTAGTCTGAACCTATGCTCCCTTATTCTACTGTCGGTTTAATTTGAAGTAATGTTCTGGATTTGCTATTCCTCTACTGTTTACTGTCTTATGCATCTCTGTGAGGGCTGCACTCACTTGTATTTTAAGGTTGAAAAGCCCGATTTTCTCCAGTCTTTCATCATAACTTAATCCTCTGATGCTAGTAATCAGTCTCATGGCTCTTCCCTGCACTATCTTTAGAACTTGAATGTCTCCTTTGTGTTTCGATGACCAGAACTGTACACAGTACTCAGTGTGTGGTCAGTGTGAATGCATGACATCCACCGACTTATACTCCACTATTTGACGATATGATACAGCATTCTATTTGCTTTGTTGGCTGCTGCTCTGCAGTAATTGGACATTGTGAGACCCAAGTATACTAATACCCCTATATCCCTTTCAACTTTAGCCTTAGCTATTTTGACAACATTCATGCAGTATATTGTCCATTTTTCATCCTATGTATAATACTTTAATAACAACAGAAAATGCTGGAAACACTCAGCAGGTCAGGCAGCATCGAGGAGAGAGAAACAGAGTTATCGTTTTGGGTCGAGGATCCTTCGTCAGAACTGGAAAAGGTTAGAGAAGCTCAACGTAAGCTCGAGGAACAGCTCCTCATCTTTCGATTAGGCACTTTACAGCCTTCTGGACTCAACATCAAGTTCAATAATTTCAGACTATAATCTCGGCCCTCTATTTTTTTCCCCTTTTTTTCTCACATGGTAACTGTTGATGATTCTGCCATCGCCATTTACACCTCATCTAGAGTCATCTTTTGCTTCTTAACTTGTCCCATTACCTTCTCCTTTTGCCTTGCACCATCACCCCTTTTGTCAGTCAATCCCTCCTGCCTTCCAGCCTATCACAGTCCCTCCCTTTGTTCTTTCCTCCCCTCCTCCCTGTCCCTGCCCCTGCACTTGCTTAAAACTCTGTTACTTCTCTAACCTTTTCCAGTTCTGACGAAGGGTCCTCGACCCAAAACGTTAACTCTGTTTCTCTCTCCTCGATGCTGCCTGACATGCTGAGTGTTTCCAGCATTTTCTGTGGTTATTTCAGATTTCCAGCATCCGCAGTATTTTGCTATTGTATAATACTTTAATGTTGTCTATATTATATACCAGTTTCTGCCCACTAACTCATTCTGTAGGTCCCTGACTTCCTCCTCAGGTTAGTAACTTCTACAAATTTGACGAGCTTGTACTGAGTTTCGGAATCTAAGTCATAATTAAAAACAGTAGGAGTGATAACACTGATCTATGGACCACTCCATTCAGCAGTTTGTCACACCCTGACATTATTCTCATATCAAGTATTTGTTGCTTCTTCTATGAAGTAATTATTCATTAGGTTATTATTTATTAGATTATAATATAATTTATTAGGTTACTATCATACAGGCATCCCTAAGTGTGAGACTCATGAGTCTGTAGTTTCCTGAGTTTGTTTTGCCACCTTTTTAAAAATGAGTGCTATGTTGGCCTGCTTCCAGTCTAGCGACATCTCTAATTGTTTCCGGAGCACTCCTACAAAATGTTATCAACAATGATAAGAGTGTCTTAAAAAGCATAGTTTCTATGATGCCACCCTCAACGTAACTTAGATTGTCAAATTGAAATTTTCAAAATAGTTTTTGTCATGTTCCATTGGGGAAGATCATCAAACAATATGTAATTAAATGAATACATCACACCCTAATTATACACACAGTACACAGAGAAATGACTGCACTTTATACTGTAGTAAAACACTCAGTACTAGAAATGTATACATTATATGGTCAGATTAGCCATTTTGGCAATCCTTTGGTGATTCACTTAGCCTATTTACCTACAAAGCCTTGACACAACTGAGCCACGGCCTAATCGGATGCAGATTTATATGTTGAACTTCCAAACAGATTGAATACATGGTCACGTCTTTGTTATTTACACTAACCTAGAATCATTTATGTTGACAGGTACATCATATGCCTCCAAACAGTTCTTTTCATTACGCCTATTTCGAACAGGAGACCTATATTCCGAAGCAGAGTGAAACAATAAGGGAATAAAATAGAGAAAATCATTTTGTATTTTTTGATTACAAACCTATTAAGTATGACTGTTTTAGGAATCAGTTTTTATGATATTATGCACTTACCTGAGGTACCTTAGCAGTCTGGAGCCCTTTCCTGGAAACCTGCTCTACACAAAAATCTCCACCCACAAACCTGGACTGCTCCACAGGAATGATTAAATAGGAACACGGTCACAATCTAACAAGGAATCTCTTCCTTTTGACAGGGCTGTTATAGCTCCACACAGAACAACAACCCAGTTCAGTGAAACCCTGTGAACACAGAATGCTGGAAATATCTCTAGCTTGTCTGAACCTGAAGGATGCTAAGTTTGACTGACCCCCAAAACATTGGTTCTCAACTGCTTCAATGTGTGACTGTATTCACATGTAGGTACTGTGTAACAAACTGGATAACAACTTCACAAAATGTAAGGATTTTTTGAATTAAAAAAATGTAAAAAATATATTCTGAGATACTCATAAGTAAAATATGTTCTACAAACACACCTAAAATCATAGACACATTTGCAATAACAAAATTGTGAAATACGTTGCTTATACAATGAGACTCTAATGTCCAGTGATCTATCAACCAATCTCATATTTTTGAGTATGGCAGGCTTGCATTTTCGTTGTATGGGGATCTCATATTTTTGGTGGGGGGGGGGGTCTCACATTTTTGTGTATGACAATCTTGCATTCTGACTGACTCAAAAGCATTTTATCATATGCAGCCCACTCACTGGTTTTGGTACATAAATCTGGCTACCTGCTCCAAAAGGTTGGACACACCTGGCTTACAACATGCTGGAAAAAAACAGTATGGCTATTAATCCACACGGAGTGACTATGTGCTAAAGGAAACTACTAAATGTGCAGAGGGAATTCTGAAGTGAAAAGCACTGTGAATGCCAACACAAGAATTTTTTTGAATTCACATTCGGCATTGGAAGCTGAACTGCACTCCTGGTAAAGAAACATCAGCACTCCATTTTTCCTGTTGAGAACTCAAAGTTCATTAGTTAGAGTTACTAAAAGTTTTGGATTCCCCATTCCCTTCAAAGGGCTCAAAACCTGAAACAGCAAAGATATCTTTACTGTATTCTAATTTCATTAAAAGAAATGTGAAACATGGCAATGAGTCTTCCATCAAACTCAGCCCAAACACTCAAGAGATGAAAGTAAAGTGTTGTGATAGCAAAGCTATTTCTACTATAACTATGAAGGGCTCTAATTCCCTCTGTGCACTGACTGGTCATTATTTGGAAGTTATTTTTTTAACTCCTATTATCATAGTGCACATGAAATAGCAACCAATCACTTTTTGCACATTCATCAGCCAAGGATGCATTGGTAATAATGTGCAGTTAATGAGAACACAGCTCCAAGAATGCACCTGAGTCCTTGTTAACGACTTAACTAGACATGTCTGTACCAGTGATAATGCATAGTGGGTCAATCCAAATGCACAGTCTGTGTGGGTTTATGCACGAACAGAGGAGGCACGGCAAGCCAGGAAATTCCACTACACAAACAAGGCCCTGCAGCCAGCAGCCAGCCACCGCCCACCCCCACCCAATAAGCAATGTCTACGTGCAAGACTGTCTAGGCTCCCTCAACAGCTGCAGAGGTGGAGCAGCCTGCAGCCAGGCCCAAACTAACAGAGTCATGAGCCTTGAGTCTTATTGAAGATTGTTCTCTGTAAGGAGAGCATATGCATTGCATAAATGGTTATCATGTAGCGAGTATTTTTGGCTGCAACACCTTGTGTATGGCCTTATGCATCGTTGCACTGAATACAAAGTATCTTGGAAGCTGTAGTTGTAATAGCTGACTGCGTAAATTGACATTGAAAGGTTTCTGTTTGCATAATGATGGGCAGTCATGGGGGAAATATTAGGTATCGCCCATTTTGGGGCGCTAATATCGGCCGGGCGCAAAGTTTAGCGCTCGGCGCTAATTATCGCCTCCGACTGCAAAATTCGCCTCTATCGCCCCTGGAGGTGATTTGAGCGCTACATTAAGCGCTATACACCTCTCTTAAGGCACTAACGTCGGGGAGCGAGGCGCTACCTCAGAACGCTACCGAAGCTCAGGCGATTTCAGTTACCATGGAAGCCAGACAGACTGGCACCGTCCCTTTCTTGAAGGGGAGGGGCTATCTTGCTGGCCAGCCACTTCCTGCTCATTGCAGCCTTGAATCTCAGCTTGGAGAGACCTCAAAAGCAATTGTGTTGGAACCACTAATGGATAGGCCCAGGGAAAGAACTCCGCGCTTAGGAACCTCCAAAGTAATGCTAAGGACCAAAACTCCTTAGGACAGGATTAAATCTCTCCAGACGTCTCTCTCCCTGTGTACCAAAAGTTTTGCTGACAAGAAAAAGCAGGAAGCGCACGCCCTTACATAGCACTCCCCCAGCCCCTTCCCGACTTGAAAACGTTCCCCTCTACCTGTCGTTCCTAGTGGCAGGCGCTAAGGCAGAGGGCACGACTCAATTTCCGGTCCGGGATGCTATCAGGGCGTTGCACGCTCGACTGACGTTACGATCTGTGGGCACAGGAGATCGTGGCGCTGATGTTCAGCACCGCCGCAAAACGACTGGTCAATTTCGCAAGCGGTGCTAAAATCGCCGCGCTCGGGCACTAAGTTCCTAGCGCCCCGTTAGCGCCCCCCGGAGATGCTAACGGGAGGCGCTAACCAACTGAATTTTTACCCCATCGATTTTTCACCTGAGTCTTTCTATGTCTTCCTTTTTTTTAGCCAGTTCAAATAGTTGTAAATAATCTTGATTAGCTCCTTTGCTATTTTTGCAATTCCAAAAAGTTACTGAATCAATTTAGGTTAATTCTCTTTCTTGAAAAAATATTTAAGCAAAGAAGCCTGACATCTGCTTTGCACTTAGATACCCATTTTTAGCACCCTTAGGTAATTCACATTTATCCTTAATTCAGCTTTGCACTTTTCTTCAGGTCTGACACCTTCTGGATATCCTTCCAAGTGTGAGAGATGGATGAGACTGTCCATGCAACTGCAGCCCACAAATACTGTATCCTCTGCCCCCAAAAAGAACACTTTTTCAGGCATCATATCCTAAACTATATAATGTATGGCTTTTTCTGTCAAGCCCTCCATTATCACACAAAATAGTGCAATTCACAGTTGGATTGGCCTACTGTGCATTATATATACCAGTTAAGTAATTGTTCAGCTAGTTATAGAATGCCTCAGCAACATTATTACAGGTACATTCTGATTGGGTCTTCAGTTGAGTGTATTGCACCAAATCTCACTGAAAGCATAACGTTATAAATATATGAGAATGCAATAAAAAATAAATAAAACTCCCATCTAATTCATTCTCTGTGCACTAAAGATAATTTAATTCCCTAAGAGAATCAGATAGATTAATGGTCATGTCTTTACCACTTACACTGGCCTGTCATCCTGCATGCACCTGTCAATTACATATCTCTGTCTGTAGTTCTCTTGATCTGGCCAAATTTGATTGCGAATCCTACATTTCAAAGCAGGATACAGTAAAAGGAAAAAGAGAAGATAATTTTGCATTTTCCAGATTACAAGTCAACTAAATGTAACTAACTTCATGATTGGTTTATATGAACAATTATCAATCACAGGCCAGTTTCAAAATTGTGAAACACACTATTTATACATTCAGACTCCAATGTTTAGTCATCTTTCAGAGGGTGTGATTGAATGAAAAGTGAGCAGTCCTTTTGAATGAATATATGATGAATTCCGTTATTCCAAAGAAAGTAAACCTTAATATTTCCCGAGGTTGTTTTAAACTGGTGAGGTAAATTTTACTATTAGTACTTGTAGGGCAGTGCTTCATGCAATGGGAGTTCATATTGGGAATTTGGGCAAGCGATTAGTCTGCCCACATAATTTCCATCCTTTAAAATTTATGGACAGAAGATTGTATGGGTTGCGCTGAGCACCATGCCCAAATTCCCAATATGTGCCCCTACTCTGGGAATACGAATTTGTAAAATCTACCGTGGTACATTTTGTTTCAAACACTTAGAATGTATGGGCCAAATAGGGACAGTTAACATGGACTTGTAATGGGTGACTAATTTAATTGACTTCTTCAAATAATTTATTGAGTGTGTGGATGATGTGAATGATGGGAATGTGATGGGTGTGTTATACTTGGACATTCATTAAGCATTTGATAAAGGCCTAAAAAGACATAAGTTGCAAAATTTTAGTATTAAATGTGAAGTAGCTGCATTGAAAGAGGGATAGCCAAATCAGAAAATAGGAATAAATGGGTTATTTTGGATCAACTGGACCAGCCACATAAATTCCATTGCTACTAGAGCAGGTCAGAGGCTAGATATTTTGTAGCAAGAGGTTCATATCCTGATTCCCCAAAGTCTTTCCACTGCCGACAAGGCACAAGTCAGGAGTGTGATGGAATACTCTCCACTAGCCATGGTTGGGTTCAGCTACAACAACACTGAAGAAGCTCAATACCATCCAGGACAAAGCAGTCCGCTTGATCGGCAGCCCATCCACCTCCTTAAACATCCATTTCCTCCACCACCAGCCCACCATGGCTGCAGTATGTACTGTCTACAGGATGCACTGCAGCAATTCACCAATGCTTCTTTGACAGCGCTTCCCAAACCCGTGACCTCCACCACCTAGAAGGACAAGTGCAGTAGGTGCATGAGAACACCATTACCTCCAAGGTACCCTCCAAGTCACACACCATCTCGACTTGGACATATATCGCTGTTCCTTTATGGTCGCTTGGTCAATATCCTGGAACTCCCTACCTAACAGCAATATGGGAGCATCTTCACTCCATGGATTGCAGCAGTTCAAGAAGGTGGCTCACCACCACCTTCTCAAGGGTAAGTAGGGATGGGAAATAAATGCTGTCCTTGCTAGTGACGCCCATATTGTGAGCATGAATAAAAAAATATATAAAGCTAGTGGTATGTTCCAAGAATCAATGTTGGAACTTTTCCATGTACATACATATTTTGGTTATGGGCATGGAGGGATTAATATCTGAAGAGGGAAATACAGGCAGGTTAGGGAAGCGGGCAGAAATGCAGCAAATTCAATGTAACACAGGCAAACATTTTGTGAAAAGAATAGAGAATAGAAATATAACTAAATAGTAAAGTTGTCAATGAGTGAAGGAACAGAGAAACCTAAGGGTTCAGATACACAGACGTTTAAAGGCAGTATTAAAATCCATTATAAAGGCAAGCAGGATTCTGGATTTAATTGAATGCAAAAGCAAGGAGGCGATGATGAATCTCTATAAGACATTTGATAGGCTACGGGTGGCATCCTGTGTACATTTTTGGTCATTCCATTCTAAAAAGGATATAGTTATAGTGAGGCAATTATAAAACTGTATTCACTGGAGCAGTGATTATTAAAGGGGAATCAAATAAATGTGTTAAAATTATGAAAGGACTTAAGAGGATAAATAGTGAAAGTTTATTTCCACCGATCAGTGAATTGGTAACAGGGTCAATACTAGGAAATTATGAACTATGAGAGTGGCACTACAAAGCAAAATTGAAAGACAGAAGAATGTCTTTTTATATCATTGCAGCTATTTTGAAGAAAAATTGTATCATGGAGAAAAAATTGTGAAGGTGGGGGGAAGGCTTCCTGTACTAAGGATCCATGTGGTATATTGGAGCTCAGCAACAGTTGGAGATTGGTGAATTCAGTTCACGCACAATGTTCCAACCCATTGAACACCCAGTCCCCTCACCAATATCATACAATACTAATTTGACACAGTTAATAGCACTCGGCTCTGAGTTGAAAAATCAAGGGTTCAAGCCCCAAGACTTGAGCACTTAATCTAGGCTAACACGCCAGTGAAATATTGAGGAAGGGCTGCACTGTTGTCTTTTGGCTGAGATGTTAAACTAATGTCCCATATGCCTATTCAGGTTAATGCTAAAGATTCCATGTCACTATTTGAAAAGCAGGAAATTCTCCTGGTGTCCTGGCCAACATTCCTCCCTCAACCAACACCACCAAAAATCAGATTAACTGTTCATTTATCTCATTTGCTGCATGCAGGACCCTGGTGTAAGCAAATTAGCTGATGCGCTTGCCTACCGAACAACAGTGATAATACTTCAATAAGTAATTCAATGGATGTTAAGCACTGTGAGATGTCCTGAGGACGTGCTAAAGCTATATAAAGGTAAGTTCTTTCTTTCTAAAGAACAGTGATTTACTCTTTCTCAGCGGGAGCTTCTCTGAGAGAATTATTGCTGCAACAGATCAGAGGCAGAGTGCTGTACTTACGGCAATGGAGACTGAACACTCCTGGTAAAAAAAACAAAAATTGCATTATCAACAATCTGTCTTCTATAGATTATTCACATCCTATTGAAGAACCACAAAGAGCTAAGATAAATACAGAAATGGTCAATCTAGCTCCTCCTTCCATAGAAACTTACAGCGCCCCCCATCACAGCATCCAACTGCCTCTTGAATGATTCCACATTTCTTGCCTCCACTACCCTTCCCACAAGACCATTCCAGGTATTAACCACTCTTTGTGTGAAGAAGACCTTTCTAGCTGTTTTTACACTGCAATTGGAGGCTCCAGAGAGCTGGCTACCTGAGCCACTTTCCCTTATTTAGTTCTGTAATGTGCAACAAGTCTACCTGTAAAATGGCTGCATTGTTGGGGGAGGTAGGCTCCAATGTTCAGTGCATGCAGAGTTTGGCTATGAGATTTTGGCAAGTACATATGCATGGAGTAGTGATGTCATGTTGGCACAAGAGAGATAATGGAGATGCTTGTGTGCGTTAACGTTATCATGTTACCAAAATGCAATGTTGCCACCACAGCAGCATATTTACTAACCACAGTAAGTCCGATGCAAGCTAGGAAGACCCAGTGAAAAATGGGTCTTCTTAATTGCCAGTATGCAGGAGCAACTGAAAAATAATAAGAAGTTGAGTGAGAGCGGCGGGGATAAAGGGAGCGGCGACCCGAGGCCCAAGGCAGAGCGAGAGCGGGACCAGCGAGAGCAGCTGGGATAAAATGACCGGCGACCTGAGGCCTGAGACCAGGGCGAGAGCGAGACCAGTGAGAGTGGCGGGGATAAAGGGAGCGGCGACACTGGACCTGTCCAACAGGTAAATGTACTCGCTACCTGTGAGAACAAGGAGAAAGACTGCAGGGAGGACAGCCACAATGCAGACCAAGGCAACGTGGCTCAGAAGGCTGTCCAAGTGGGGGGGGCAGGGGGCCAAGCAGAATAGAAATGTGGTAGTGATAGGGGACTCTATAATTAGGGGGATAGATAGCGTCCTCTGCAGCCAAGAACGGGAATCCCGAAGGGTGTGTTGCCAGGGTAAGGGATATATCTCATGGCAGCTGGAGAGCAACTTGGAAAGGGAGGGAGTAAATCCAGTTGTCGTGGTCCATGTTTGAACAAACGACATAGGTAGGAACAGGGAGGAGGTCCCTAATTTGTTTGCATATTTATTCCTCCACCTCCCTTCCACTATTTGGTGGTCTGTAGACTACGCCTATTAGTGTGATTGATACTTTATTATCTTTTAACTCTATCCATATGGTCCCGCTGAAAGAGTGTCAGGTGTTAGGCTCTAAATTAAAAAGCAGGACCTCGAGGGTAATAACCTCTGGATTATTACCTGAGCCACGTGCAAATTGGCATAGAAGCAGACAGATCAGGAGAATTAACATGTAGCTAAAGGGCTGGTGGGGGGAAGAGTGGTTTCTTTTCATGGGACACTGGCACCAGTTCTGGGACAGGAAGGAGCTGTACCGATGGGACCCATGTACTAGCGGAAAGTGTAAATAGGGAGGTGGCAAAGGCTTTAAACTAGTAAGATAGGTGGAGGGACCTACAAGAAACGTAACCAGCCTAAAGATAAACAAAACAGGAAAAGAGAGCATAGGAAAGAATAAAGTAAGGGAGGACATTGATGGCAAGGGAATAAATAGAGTTATAGAACAGCAGTCTAAAAAGATGGTTAAACATAAAGTGAGAGGATATCCTATTAAAAATGAGTTACACTGTCTGTACAGCAATGCACACAATGTCCATAATAAAACAGGGGAGCTGGAGGCAATCATGCGTTGCGAGGAACCAGATATAATAGGGATTACTGAGACATAGCTACAGAAAACTCAGGACTGGGAATTAAACATTGCAGGGTATAACATATTTAGAAAAGATAGAGAGAGAAAAAGGGGAGGTGGAGTAGCTGTACTTATTAGGGATAACATAATGGCAGTAAAAAAAAGTGACGCAGCTATCAGCAAGACAAAAATAGAATCCATATGGATAGAGATAAAAGATAATAAAGGATCAATCACACTACTAGGCGTAGTCTACAGACCACCTAATAGTAGAAGGGAGGTGGAGGAAGAAATATGCAGACAAATTAGGGAAAGGAGTAAAAATCATAGAATAATAATCATGGGGGATTTCAACTACCCTGATATTAATTGGACAGAAGAGGTAGGTAAAGGGGATAAGGGAATGGAGTTCCTACAATGTGTACAGGAGTCCTTTCTAACCCAATATGTAAAAAGCCGAACAAGGGAGGATTCGCTATTGGATCTAGTAATGGGGAATGAACCAGAGCAGATAAGAGAAGTAAAAGTAGGGGAACATCTAGGCAACAGTGACCATAATATAATACACTTTAAGATGATAATTGAGAAGGACATAAGTATGACAAAAACCAGGTTAATAGATTGGAGAAAAGCTGATTTTGAGGGGCTGAGAATAGAACTGGGAAAATAAAATGGGCAACAATATTGGCAAACAACGATGTAGAACAGCAATGGGAAACATTTAAAACAGTGTTCAACAGAGTGCAGGAACAATATAATCCGCTAAAAGGAAAGAACAAACTAAACACTAATGAGACTCCATGGATGAATAAAGCCATAAGGGAACAATTGAGGGTAAGGAAAGAGGCATACATTAAGTACATAGACAGCAGGGGAGTGCATAATAAGGGAGAATTCAAAGAGATTAGGAGAGAAGTAAAAAAAAACAATCAGGAAGGCAAAGAGGAACTATGAAACTAAATTATCAAGGAACATAAAACAAAATAGTAAAATATTTTACAGGCACATCAATAAAAAAAGGAAGGTTGAGATGGGAATAGGGCCATTAAGGCATAGACAGGATAATACCACAGGTAACGATAGAGAGATGGCAGAAAAATTAAATAATTATTTTGCTTCAGTATTTACCAGGGAGATAGAACAGGTGGACATGACATTGGATGATGACATTAGTAATGAGATAAGTGCATTTAAAATAAAAAGAGGGGCTATATTAAATAAACTAATCAAACTCAAAGAGGATAAAACCCCTGGGGGGAAAAATTGGGTCACGCTCCTTTGGGGCAACTTCGCTGAAAAAGTTAGCGCCCTCGCGCACGGAAATTGAGTGGTAGCGTCCCAAGCAGGAGGAGGGGCGCTACTGGAAGCACTGCCCCTCCCTCTTGGGATGCTACCATTCAATATCACGGTGCTACGTGCAACAGTGCCATGCGTGTTGGCACGTAGCGCCGCGGTATTACAGGCCTCCCTCCCCTGATTAAAGGGGAGGGGCCCTGCTGGACCACCGGGGAGTGGGGTGCCGGCAAAAGAGCCCGGCACTCAAGAGGAGTGCCGGGCTGACCAATCGCGGCCGGCACCCCACAGGAGGAGGCGAAAGGGGGCAGGTGCTGGCAGGCGGCCTAAAAAATGGCTACCCGGCATCTGCCCTTTAATTTGCACCGCCGCGGCCGCAAACACAACTCCCTAATCCTGTCGGACATAGCGTCCAGCAGTAGGTCAGGGGGCATGAGCGAAGTTTGTGGCCGAGGCGCGAGCCGGGTGCTGTGCACGGTGATGCCGTCATCGCCAGGTGTGCAGCGCCGCGAGGCGCTACCAGTTACCGCCGCTGCTAACCTCCTGCTGAATTTCGTGGGAGGCGTTAGCAGTGCCACGCCTGCGCGTTAGGTGCTTTGCACCCCGTTAGTGCCTCCTCGGGTGCGGCGCTGCAAAGCAACCCACTTTTTCCCCCCTGGTCTGGATGGATTGCATCCATGCATTTTAAAAGAATCTAGGGAACAGATAGCAGAGGCATCACTACACATATTTAATAATTTGTTCGAAAAAGGTGTAGTGCCAGAAGACTGGTGGGTAGCTAACATAATACCTATATTCAAGAAGGGGGATAGAACATGTCCAGGGAATTATAGACCAGTCAGCTTAACATCGGTGGTAGGAAAAATAATGGAATTCCTTCTAAAGGAGAAAATAGAAGAACATCTAGAAACCAAAAATATAATAAGGAATAGTCAGCATGGATTTCAAAAGGGAAAGTCTTGCTTGACCAACCTCATTGAATTTTTTGATGAGGTAACAGAGAGAGTAGACAATGGTAATGCAGTAGATGTAATTTATTTAGATTTTCAAAAAGCCTTCGATAAAGTAGCCCATAATAGACTGATGAACAAGGTCAGAGAATGCGGAGTCAGGGGACAAGTGGAATGGATAGCTAGCTGGCTTCAAAACAGAAAGCAGAGTGTAGGGGTAAAGGGTAACTATTCCCAGTGGCAGAAGGTGGATAGTGGTGTTCCACAAGGATCAATGCTGGGAACCCTGTTATTCACAATTTATATTAACGATTTAGGCCGCGAATTTAATTCAGGAAGTGGCTTGGAGTCGAGTTGTGTGGTGGGCGGGGTCCGGACCCGCTGCCGGCTGCATCCGATCCCCAGTTGAGATTTTTGTTTAATCGGCCCTTTAAGTTGAGTGGTGCGTGCTGGCCAGTCCAATGATGTCATTAGTGCAGATGTTTTTAAGGGCCCCATGCAGCCTCAGCCTTTAATTTATTGATTCTGCTGGAGTCTGGAATTGGCAAGGCCACAATGAGTGCATCGAAACCTAAGGCTGCACCACGCTTCACTGAGGACTCCCTCCAAGCTCTTGTGGAGGAAGTTAGAGGGTGCAGGGAGATTCTGTTCCCTCCTGAAGGACGGACGAAGCCTCCTCAGTAAACCAAGGCAGCCTGGCTGCGCATTGCTGAGGAGGTCAGCGCAAGGTCCGTTTGTTCACGCACTTGGATCCAGTGCAGGAAACGCTTTAATGATCTTCTGTGATCATCAAAAGTGAGTATCACATCACACTTACCTTCAATCTGCTTCCCTTCTCTTCTCATCACCAGCACTCTGCTTTGTAAGCCTGCTCCTCCACATCCCACCTTGCCCTTACTTCCCTTGCACCCTTCCCTATCCATCTCTCTCTCTCTCTACTGAATCACCTCACCATCCTGCGTATGCACCCCTCACACTCGCTCTCACTGTTATGCATTGAAAACAACTAACAACGCACAGGGAGCTAGCTTCCTCTTGGCACCTCACTCCATCTTGGTCTCCCTCGAAGCTTCTATGTTATGGATTCTTCACAGTCACTCCATCACTCTCGCTGAAACTCCACTTGTGTCCCTCCTTGCAGGAAAAGATAGCCCACAATAAGAGGGAGAGAACGCAATACACACTAACCCTCGCAACATTGACAAGTGCTGAGGAGGCTGCGCACAAAATCGTTGGAGGTGGCGAGGATCTGGAAGTGGGGGATGGAGAGACGGGCGCACTAGATGAAGCTGGTGGCAGAACAGAGTTTCATCCCTCTCATTTAGATTTCATGATTGACTGCAATGGCATATGATGTGACGTAAGAAAACTACTAGGCACTTGGTCTAAGCGTTAAACAAAGCTTTAATCAGCTGTTTTCCAACATGGAGTTCTAGTTATCCTTCACTAGTTCCTGTTGAGGAATATCCTAAGCAAGCTGGGTCCGTGCCCGAGTATTTATACTCTCCCTGGACAGCGCCACCAGCAGGCCGCCCAGTATTACTTCATACAAGATTCATGTCATTCTTCCTGCCTGAAAGATTGGAAGTCCGGCGGCTTCCTTCTATCGAATTAGCCGGACTAAGAATAGATGCAGTCATTTGGATTTCCGTTGGAGGCCGGAAGGCACGTCTCCTCGGACCGTGTTTTGGTCCCTGGGTCGCTTGGTTCGTACCGGCGGACTGGCAGAGTCCGTGTCGCCTTGATCGACCTGAGGGGGACTGGGGAGATCGTGGCTCCGGGTGCGGGTCCCCACCGGCGCAGAGCTGGCTTCATCCTGCTCAGTAGCCGGCGATTGACTGGCGTCCTGGCCTCGGGTGGCCATCCTGCGGGGAGCGCTGTTCCCCGGGTTGATCCAGCGGAGTAGCTGGCAGATCCCTTGATGTCCCGGGTAGGGCGTCATCCTCGGAGGAGCGCGGAGTATCGGCGTCGTTAATACGGATCTCTCTATCGATTGGGTCCGTGGGACCGGTTGGGCAGGGAGTCAGATCCCGAAGTGAAACTGTGGACCCCCGGCCATCAGGGTACCGCACGTACGCATATGTAGGATTGACATCCGTTAGTTCCACCTCGTCAACGAGGGGATCACTCTCGGAGGATCGGACGAATCTTCGGAGCAGCACGGAGCCAGGAGCTGCCAACCATGATGGTAGGGACGTCCCATGAGTGGAGCGACGCTGGAACCCGAAGAATCGTTCGTGAGGAGTAACATTGGTGGATGTAGAAAGAAGAGACCTGATGGAATGCAACGCGTCAGGGAGCATAGTTTCCCACTGCTGGTCTGGTAGATTGTGTGACCTCAGTGCAAGACGAACAGCATTCCAAATGATAGCATTGTATCTCACAACCTGTCCGTTTCCAATAGGATGATACGGTGTCGTTTTACTTGTGGCAATTCCCTGTTGGGAAAGATAACTTTTGAGTTCGCTTGACATGAAGGAGGGACCCCGATCAGACTGGATGAAATTGGCCGTACCGCAAAGGGAAAAGACCTGATCGAGGCATTTGATCACTGTGGAAGTAAGCATATTGGGACAGGGGAAAGCAAAGGGAAAGCGTGAATATTCGTCCACCATAGTAAGCAAGTAGGTATTTCGCGTTGAGGAAGGCAATAGCCCTTTAAAGTCAATGCTGAGTCGCTGCATAGGTTGTGTAGCGTGTATGAGCGAGCCATCCGACGGACGGAAGAATTGCGGTTTTAATTCCGCGCAAATTCTACAAGTGGAGCATGTTCTTTTCACGTCTTCCGTAGAAAATGGGAGATTTTTAGATCACACAAAGTGCAACATACGGGTAACGCCAGGATGGCATAAGTCAGTATGAAGATCCGCAAGAGTCGAAGTTGACATGGAAGAGCAGAATGCACGCGTGAGGGTATCCGGAGCCACATTATCCTTGCCGGGTCGATACTGTATGGTGTAGCCAAAGGCGGCCAATTCCATCCTCCATAGCTGTATTTTGTTATTCTTGATTTTAGTGTGTTTCCGATTATCCAGCATAAAGGCCACCGAGCATTGATCGGTTATGAGCGTGAAATGGCGACGAGCGAGAAAATGACTCCATTTACGTACTGCTTCAATGATAGGCGTAGCCTCCTTCTCGACAGGATAATGGAGCTCGCTACCCTGCAAAATTCTAGACAGAAATGCAACGGGTCGACCGCCTTGATTCAAGGTAGCCGAGATCGCCACCTCCGATGCATCGCACTCGACCACGAAAGGGAGATTTTCATCGATGGAATGAAGCGTGGCTTTTTCCAGTTGTTGCTTGAGGAGGTCGAAAGCTGAAATAGCCCTCACCTCCAATGGAAATGACTTTGCGTGAAGCAGGGGCTGGATCTTGTCGCAAAAGTGAGGTATCCACTTCGCATAATAGGCGAACATGCCGAGGGCCTGACGAAGAGAGCTGAGATTCGTAGGAGGGAGCTCCTGAAGCGGATGAAGTCGCTCCGGATCCGATTTGATGACACCATTGCCAACCCAGTAGCCAAGGATGTTGACTGATGGTACTGATTTCACAGATTTGGACTCATTTAAGGTTAAGTTGCGACGATGGAGAACGTCAAGAAATTTCTGGAGGTTGGCATCATGCTCCTTCTGGTCATGACCAGCAATGGTGATATTATCCAGATATGGAAAAGTGTCTGTTAAGTTCTCCTGTTTGACTAGGCTATCCACTGCCCGTTGAAAGACGGCCACCCCATTGGTGAACCCGAATGGAAGGCGACGAAACTGGTAAAGCCGACCATTGGCCTCAAAAGCCATATACTTTTTGTCAGAGTCCTTCAACGGTACTTGATGGTATGCGCTCTTTAAGTCAAAAGTTGAAAATACCTTGTAGTTAGCAAGGTTATTGACCATGTCATCTATGCGTGGTAGTGGGTAGGCATCCAGGTCAGTATACTGGTTAATAGTTTGCGAGTAATCGATGCAAAGACGTTTCTTGTGTTGCTTCAGAGGATTTTTAACAACGACGACTTGAGCCCACCAGGAAGATGAACATGGCTCAATGATACCGTCAGCTAGAAGGCGAGAGATCTCTGCCTTGATAAAGGATAGGTCATCTTGGCTGAAACGTCGTGATTTAGTGGCTATGGGCTTACATCGGGGGGAAAGATTGACAAACAAGGAGGGCTCGTCGAGCGAAGCCGCTGAAAGTGCACAAAACGGTACTTTGGAAATAGTAAGCTCCGGCTTTGATCCTCCAAACTCGAAAGTAAGTCTTCTGTGTTGTTTCTGGAAATCCTGTCCCAGGAGCACATCACTGCATAGGTTTTTGAGCACCCCGAGCCGGGTAGAGACATAAGTGCGGCCATTGAGAATAAGGTCGACAAGACAAAAGCCGGAAGAGTTAGTGGTCAGTGTCGTCAGAGCCATTTCAATTTCCCTGTCCGAGGGGTAAATACGCAGTTTTAACTTACTGACAGCCTGCTCACTGATGAAGCTGTCAGAGCTGCATGAGTCAATTAATGCACTCAAAATGTGCCCATTTACCAAAACCTTCGTGGCTGCATGGGACAGGCTTTGGGGAAAAACAGCTGTGATGGGAGGAGGGGCAGTTTTATCCTTACCAGCTGTAACATTAGTAATGGCTCTTGGGGGAGGAGCAGTTTTATAGGGAGCAGCTGTAACCCTAGAAGAGGCTCTTGACTGACATACTTTCGAGAAGTGACCTTTCTTACTGCAATGATTGCAGATTGCATTACGAGCAGGAAAACATTTCCTATAATGAAATGCACCTCCACAGAAGAAACACTTCCTTTTAGATTGCCAGGGTCGTCATCAGCTAGGATAGAGTCGTCATCAGTGAGGGCTTCCGCCTGAGGCTTATCGGAGGAGTCACTAAAAGTGATAGCAGCAGTCCGTGCACGTGGTAAAAGATAGGCATCTGCATTTTTTTTTGCCAAGTCCAGAGAATATGCCTGGTCATAGGCAGCTTGTAACTCATGGGTTTTATTCTCCAGCAGACGCTGGCGTATGAAGGGAGATGCAATTCTATTAATAAAAGAATCACGAATTAACTCCTCCTGGTACTGCTCAGCTGAGACAGCCTTGAGATTACAATCTTTGCTGAGCCTGTGAAGCTTTTGAAGGAATTCGTCAAGTGATACCCCGGGTTGTTGTCGAGTTGCGGCCAGTAGATGCCGAGCAAAAATTTCGTTTGGGGCCTTAACATATAGTTGCTGTAGTATTCGGATAGCGGAGTCATAGTCTACACAGTCTTCGATATAGTCAAACACATAAGGGGATACATAATTGGCAAGTATCTCCAACTTATCAGGAACATTCTCAGCACACACCCTGAGGAAGTTGCTGAAGGTACGATACCAGTGTTTCCATACCTTAGCAGTTGTAGGTGAATTTGGGTCCAAGTCGAGATGGGCGGGTTGGAGTAGTTTCTCCATGATGGATTGATTACTACGTCTGGTTCCCTTCTACCATTTGAGTCGTAGCCGTCTGTTCCCAAAACCACTCAGAGCGTGGAGCAGGTCCAGTTGATTAAATTGACGTAAGAAAACTACTAGGCACTTGGTCTAAGCGTTAAACAAAGCTTTAATCAACTGTTTTCCAACATGGAGATCTAGTTGTCCTTAACTAGTTCCTGTTGAGGAATGTCCTAAGCAAGCTGGGCCCATGCCCGAGTATTTATACTCTCCCTGGACAGCGCCACCAGCATTCCGCCCAGTATTACTTCATACAAGATTCATGTCATGATGATCATAGAGATTCACTTTGTATCATCTGCACAAAAGGATGTGTCTGCTACCTCAAAATCAGATGTCTAACTCATGCCTTTACTCTCCCACAGGACCATTGAGTGCCCCCCTCCCCACTGTCCAGGAGGAAGAGCCAGACAACTCCTCAGAGGAACCTGCAGCCTCTGAGGGAGCAGCGTCACCAGGACCCAGCACCAGCGCAGAGACGCACACCTTGGTGGGGCCTTAGCAACATAGAGTAGTGTTGTCACCTGGTATATCATAGCTCACAAGTGAGCATCAGCAGATGGTGGAGACAGCGACTGCAGTGGAGAGTCCTCGTCGGAGGACTCTCCTAGCTCTGCTCAGCTGCATGCCAAAGTCAACATGGATTTATGAAAGGGAAATCGTGTTTGACAAACCTACTGGAGTTTTTTGAGGATGTAACTGGTAGAATAGATAAGGGAGAACCAGTGGATGTGGTGTATTTGGATTTTCAGAAGGCCTTTGATAAAGTCCCACATAAGAGGTTAGTGTGCAAAATTAAAGTACATGGGATTGGGGGTAATATACTGGCATGGATTGAAAATTGGTTAACAGACAGGAAACAGAGACTAGGAATAAATGGGTCTTTTTCAGGGTGGCAGGCGGTAACTAGTGGGGTACCGCAGGGATCAGTGCTTGGGCCCCAGCTATTCACAATATATATCAATGATTTGGATGAGGGAACCAAATGTAATATTTCCAAGTTTGCTGACGACACGAAACTAGGTGGGATTGTGAGTTGTGAGGAGGATGCAAAGAGGCTTCAAGGCGATTTAGACAAGTTGAGTGAGTGGGCAATACATGGCAGATGCAAAATAACGTGGATAAATGTGAAGTTATCCACTTCGGTAGGAAAAACAGAAAGGCAAAGTATTATTTAAATGGTGATAGATTGGGAAATGCTGATGTACAAAGAGACCTGGGTGTCCTTGTACACCAGTCACTGAAAGCAAAGATGCAGGTGCAGTAAACAGTTAGGAAGGCAAATGGTATGTTGGCCTTCATTGCAAGAGGATTTGAGTACAGGAGCAAGGATGTGTTACTACAGTTATACAGGGCCATGGTGAGACCACACCTGGAGTACTGTGTGCAGTTTTGGTCTCCTTACCTAAGAAAGGATATAATTGCCATGGAGGGACTGCAGTGAAGGTTCACCAGACTGATTCCTGGGATGGCAGGACTGTTTTATGAGGAGCGATTGGGTCGACTAGGCCTGTATTCACTGGAGTTTATAAGAATGAGAGGGGATCTCATTGAAACATATAAAATTCTGACAGGGCTAGACAAACTGGATGCAGGGAGGATGTTTCCCCTGGCTGGGGAGTCTAGAACGAGGGGTCACAGTGTCAGGATACGGGGTAGGACATTTAGGACGGAGATGAGGATAAATGTCTTCACTCAGAGGTGGTGAACCTGTGGAATTCTCTACCACAGAAGGCTGTGGAGGCCAAGTCACTGAATATATTTAAGAAGGAGATAGATTGATTTCTAGACACAAAAGGTGTCAAGGGGTATGGGGAGAGCGGGAATATGGTATTGAGATGGAGGATCAGCCATGATCATATTGAAAGGTGGAGCAGGCTCGAAGGGCCAAATGGCCTACTCCTGCTCCTATGTTTCTTTGCAGATGCTGTGCCTCTGAGGCCATCCAGAAAGAGAGCGGTGCTGGAACTCCAGGAACAAGTGCAGGAGTCTCTGAGAGGGTTTGCATCCAGGGTAACTGCGAGTGTGGAGAGAATGGAGGAGTCCATCTCTAACATGACCACTGCCTTTGTGGAGGCAATGGCGCATGAAATTTCCGCCATGGAGAGGGTGGCACCAGGTGTTGGTGCAGCAGTGCGCAGATGTCAGCGACAACGTCTCGCGGAAGTCACAGCCTCATTTGGCACTACTGCTCACTCATGTTGAGGAAGCTCACCCTCTGCCTGTAAAGCCGGTGTTGGGGGTTTCTTCTGCGTCGAGGTGTAGGCCTGCGCTGACGCCCTCTGCCCTGTGCATCATCAGGTGGCTGAGGAGAAGGTTAGTGCTCCTGTTGTTGCTGCTGCTGCTGTGCCTGGTTGCGGTGCTGCCGCGGCTGCTGTTCCTCCAAATCTGACCACCAGGATGAGAAGATATAAGTTGTGGCATGTGGAAGAATGAGAAATTGCAGGCCCGCTTTTAAGCTGCTCGAGCAGCTGGCAACAATTCAGGTCCTAGGTCAACCCGGCTCGATTCACCAGACGTGTTTTAATGAAGGCGGGCAGCATGTTGAAAAACCATGAAAATCTGATCAGCCCTTTAAAATAGGATTATCCAGGCAGTTAACGACCTGTTTACTGCCTTAACAACATGTCCTGCCGTTTGGTGTCGGGTCAGTTCAGGAGCGGCTGACCTGACACTTCCCAAATTTGCGTGGAGGTGGATTCGTAGCCCGCCCCCAATTTCTCCGATTTTTGCTGCAGACCCGCCTCCAAACCCGCCCCCTCAGTGCAATTAAATTCGTGGCCTTAGATTTTGGAATCAAAAGCACAATTTCTAAATTTGCGGACGACACCAAATTGGGGGGCATAGTCAATGCTGAGGAGGACTGCAACAAATTACAGGAGGACATTAATAAACTTGTAGAATGGGCATATAATTGGCAAATGAAGTTCAACACAGATAAATGTGAGGTATTACATTTTGGTAAGAAGAATAGGGAGGTCACTTATTACTTGGAGGGTGCGAGTCTGGATGGGGTAGAGGAGCAAAGGGATCTCGGAGTACAAATACACAAATCACTAAAAGTTGCGACACGGGTTAGCAAGGCCATAAAAAAAGCCAACCAAGCACTAGGGTTTATTTTTAGAGGGATAGAATTGAAAAGTAGATTATGCTAAACCTGTATCGAACCTTGGTTAGACCACACTTAGAGTACTGCGTACAGTTCTGGTCGCCATATTATAAAAAGGGTATGGCGGCACTGGAGAGGGTGCAGAGAAGATTTACAAGGATGATACCAGAAATGCGAGGGTATACATATCAGGAAAGGATGAATAGGCTGCGTTTCTTTTCTGTTGAAAAAAGAAGGCTGAGGGGTGACCTAATAGAGGTCTTTAAAATTATGAAAGGTTTTGATAGAGTGGCTACAGAGAGAATGTTTCCACTTGTGGGGAAGAACATAACTAGAGACCATCAATATAAGATAGTCAGCAAGAAATCCAATAGGGAATTCAGAAGAAACTTCTTTACCCAAAGAGTGGTGAGAATGGGGAACTCACTACCACAGGGAGTGGTTGAAGCGAATAGTATAGATGCATTTAAGGGGAGGCTAGACAAGCATATGAGGGAGAAGGGAATAGAGGGTTATGCTGATAGAGTTAGATGAGGAAAGACGGGAGGAGGCTCGAGTGGAGCATAAACGCCGGCATGGACTGGTTATGCCGAATGGCCTGTTTCTGTGCCTTATATCCTATGTAATCCTGTGTAAGCTTCTCAGTAGTCCTTCTCTCATCAGTTCTTAACTTGCCTTTTTGCTAATATGTGCCCTTGTTCTATAGTCATGGCTTAACTTGAAGTAGTGCGACCGATTAACCTTCTCTATTCTACTTTGTATCCTATACCTTTATAAGTTCACCTTTCATTTACCTCCTTTCAAGGCTGAAGAGTATGAGATTTTCTAATCTTTCCTAAGAATTCAGATGTCTGACAAAAGAGATCAGCCTTGTGACTGCTCTCTACATCACTTCCAGATCTTGGATGTTTCCCTTGCCCTTCAGTTAAAATCTCCCCCATTGACTTTAATCTATTTAATACACTGGTTGTCTAATGCTTTTAGCATGTCAGCTATAGAAGGAGTCTAATCATAAAATAACCGTACCAATTTAATGATCTCAGACATTGATACCTGTAAAGTTATAACCAGCGAGCCAGTTAACACTGAATTACCATGACATAATTGAACTACCTTTGTAACGTCCGTTATTCATTCTGTTAGTTAACCCTTTCTACTAAATAATATGCAGACTTAATGGGGGTAAGTTTCAACTTCGGCTGGAGCAAGAAACTAGTTGTATCAGATTGGCCAACTGTTACAGACCCGCCCAAAGTCCCCTTCTATTGTCTTGTATAATGGGCGGCCAATCTGATACCACCAGTTTCCTGCCTCCGCCGAAGTTAAAAGCTGTCCCCAATGTCTAAATGTAAATGCTGCTGAATATGATTCTGAAGTTCATAAAGAAATGTTAGTTCATAACTTGATAGTCTGGCTTCGTCTTTGATGATATGGCAACAAAGAGTTCACTTAGTAGCTTGTGCATATCCTAATGGGAGGTTGGTAGTGTAAGTGTTAAATTAATCTGAACTTGTTGATTGAAGACAATTTTAAAACCAAATTTAGGCATAATTTACTTCTAGGAATACACTGGGCAGTAAAATCCAGACTGTTTCTTGATGAGGAGTTAAGGTAAGGGTGCTAAGGATTTGTCTAGTGCCCTTGATAAATATTCTTGTCAGGGTATCGATCCCACTGTTCTTACATGGGTCATTCCAGGTTACCATCGAGAATATCAGAAAGATTCACCCATCAGCACTGACGTAAACAGCAAATTACAGATAGATTGTTTGCTCACCATCCAATTCATCAGATTCCACACAGACAACCCACAATAGCCTGACTACTCAATACAGAGTAGCATGATTCCCCAATGCCCAAGGAGCCATATAGACTGTGCCCATGTTATCCTCCATTCATCAATCCCATGATTTACGCCAACTGGAAAAGATTTAACATTCTCAACTTTTAGCTTACCTGTGACCAGCAAACCTGCATCATGCAAGTAAATGCTCACTTTCCTGGGAGTTGCCACAATGCATTGACTTTAATGACTGGATTTTGTCAGCCCCGAGGAGGTGGGTATGGAGGTGGGACTGCCGGTTACGTTGCAGAATTTGGGGGCGGGTGGCAAGCCAGCCCCCATCCCGCCTCCGTGCCCTCTTGCCAGGAGGCGGGAAGCCGTCCTGCCCCAGGTCCCATCTCCTCGAGGCGGAAAGGGATTAAAGCCTATTAACTGCCTGTTAACAGGTAGTTAACAGGCAGAAAATAGGATTATCCCCATTTTTTGTTTCGATGTGCAGGCTTCCCGAACTCGGGGAACCCCGCCAGGGTGTAGGAGACGAGTAGGAGGTCTGCGGGGGTCGGAGAGGTCTGAAAGTGCAATGTAGTGGTGAGTGGTGGGTGCAAGTGTGGAGTGGTAAGTATGTAAGGTGAGTGTAAAGTGTTAGAAAATTTTCACTTACCTTTGTTTCTGCCTACAGCCTTCAGCCGCTGTGGAGCCGGAGTCCTGACATCTCCATTGTAGATATCACAGACTGGCTGTTGGATCCTCCCATCCAACAGCCAGGTGATTTCTGCAAAGTTGAAAGGTTTGATGAGTCCTGAACACAAGGACTCATCAAACTACACAGAATGTTAGTGTTTGACAGCTTCACAGAGCTGTCAAACGCTGACATTTCTTCTTTCAAAAAATCTTGATAGATGGCACGTCATACGTTGACGTGCTCTGTCACTGACTTCCCCCTAATTGGCCTGCTGAGCCTGCTGGGCGGGCTTAACAAGGTCAATCAGGGGAAAATCCCACTGGTTGGCCAGAAGCTGATGGAGGCGTGATTGAAAGCCGGAAAGCAGCAGTCCCGCCTCCAAAAGCTTCCCATTGATAAAATCCAGCCCCAAGTGTCAGCTGTGGCTCAGTTGGTATCACCCTCACCTCTGAGTCAGAAGGTTGTGGGTTCATAGTCCCATTCCAGGGACTTGCGCGCATAAATTTAGGCTGGCACTCCTGTACAGTGCTGAGGGGTTGCTGCACTGTCAGAGGTGCCGTCTTTCGGATGAGACATTAAACCGAGGCCCCGTCTGCTCTCTCAGGTAGACGTAAAAGATCCCATGGCACTATTTCGAAGAAGAGTAGGGGAGTTATCCCCGGTGTACTGACCAATATTTCTCCCGCAACTAACATAACAAAAACAGATTATCTGGACATTTTCACATTGTGTGGGAGCTTGCTGTGCGCAAATTGGCTGCCCGTGTTTCCCACATTACAACAGTGACTCCACTTCAAATGTACTTCATTGGCTGTAAAGCGCTTTGAGACGTCCGGTGGTCATGAATAGGCGCTATATAAATGCAAAACTTTTTTTAGTCCAACACTCCAGGGTGTTCTGGGTGGATCCTGAGAGATCAAGGTAAGCTTATGTAGCCGTCGGCGCAGACTCCATGGATTTTTTTAGATTATGAACATATACCCTTATTAAAAACTGGACAGGCTGTTTGGGGGGAAGCAGTGGAAAACCACTCACGCTGAAGATGGCTGACGTAACCAGGTTGCATTCGTATGGTAACGAACTGTCCTTGGGAACAATGGCCCGAGAAGCCCACTCCCAAGTCATGAATAACGAGCCTGGTGACTCATTGGGGGAGAAATTCAGTATCGCCCCATTTGGGGCGCAATTATCGGCCGGGCGCAAAGATTAGCGCCTGGCGCTAATTATCGCCACCGACTGCAAACTTGACTTTTATCGCCCCTGGAGGTGATTGGAGTGCTAAATCAGGCGCTTCACACCTGTCTTAAGGCGCAAAGGCCGAGGAGCGAGACGCTACCTCAGAGCGCTGGCGAAGCTCATGTAATGTGGAACACACACACAATGGCATGGGCCAGTTCTTAAAGGGGATGGTTGATCTTGCTTTCCATCCACATCCTGCTCATTGCAGCCTTGAATCTTGGCCTGGAGAGACCTGCACATTAAATCTGCTGGAAAGAACAATGGAGAGTACCAGGGAAAGAGCTCAGAGTGCAGCCCCCACAGTCTCTTCTAAATCGATACAAGGAATGGCAAATCCAAATGAAACTGCAAAGTGCTGCTCAGTACCCAAAACTCCTTCACACAACGTTGAATCTCTCCAGAAGTCTCTCTCTCTCTCTGTCAGAATGCGTAGTTCAAAAATGGCAAAAACAATAAAAGGCAGGAAGCGGTCACCTTTAAATAGCGCTCCCCCTTTCCCTTCATGACTGCAGAATGCTCCCCTCAACCTGTCGTTGCTAGCGTCAGGCGGTAAGGCAGGGGGCGCCACTCAATATCCGCTCCGGGGCGATACCGGGGCGTTGCGCACTCGACTGACGTCATGATCTGCCGGCGCAGGAGATCGTGGCGGTAGTGTTTAGCGCCGCCGCAAAATGTCTAGTTAATTTCGCGAGCGGCGCAAACTTCGCCGCGCCTGGGCGCTGGATGCTTTGCGCCCCATTAGTGCCCTCTTAAGGCACTAACGGAAGGCGCAACCAACTGAATTTTTCCCCCATTGTTTCTGGAGAAGATGAGCTCGTTAAGTTAATCGGCTGGGAGATCGAAACAAGATCTAAATCATCCAAACCTGGGAGGAAGCCTGGAAACCATTTCCCTGAGGCCATGTGTCCATTAAAACCACAGACAGCGGTCTGTGTATTGGAGGGGTATATCAGAGAGCAGTTTCGATAGCTCTCTCTCTCTCTCCTGCCCTCCACACAACAGAACGTCAAGAGGAGCTGAGCCTTGCTCTTTCAACCGAGACGGACTTCGACTCCGACTGGGATTCGCATGCCGCAAGGCCGGTACGGAACCAGGTAGCCGAGACGGACGGGAGGAAGCTACAAGCAAGATCAAGGGCAATCTAGGTGAGCATTGCCAAGCCTACACACCCACAAGATCACTTAGCTGTGTGAGGGGGTGCCTGTATGTTCCTACCAAACCAGAGGGGGTTTAGAGTTGGAAGGGTCCTGTGATAGTTTAGTTCACGGGAGGGTGTTTTTAGGCCGTGGTAAGTCAGCCCGGCAGTGGTTGGACAAGTCAGGGTTGTACTGTCTTAAACTGTACTGTTGTGTTCACGCCGCTCGTACTGTATGCGAGTGGAGTGGTTTTGTCAGCCTTAATAAACACTGTACAAGTGAGCCCGAAAAAGCTATCCGTGTTCAAATCTGTCCTCAGTAATCCCTATCGTCCAGAACTTGTAGTAAGGGAGTTTGCGTGCTCGCTACGGGCGGGACGAAACCATTTACAATAATTGGCGGTTGCGGCAGGGGCCATAGGAAATTGGCCACTGCAAAAACCGGTTACACTTAACACCTTAGCACCTTCCCAGGATACCTTCTGCACACTGCTATAACAAGGCACCATAGAGCAGACTATTGGGATTTTGAAAGCACACTTCAGGTGCCGAGATTGGTCTGAAAGTATTCTGCAATGTAGTCCAGCAGTAGGGCACTAACCTATAGGTTTGCAGGCAGCTAATTACATTATCGTTCCCGTCAAAAATCCTTTCTTCAAAAAATCCAGGACTGAAAGACCTAAAAGAAAAAAACAATATAGAACAAAACAGGGCAGGAAAACAATGGTCCAAAATTTGTGATCGGAGGCTTCCCCCGGGCGGATGCCTCCGACCTGTAAAAAATCCATGAATTTACCTGGTGGTCCGGGAGGTACGAAGACTCACGCTCCTGGGCCTCTCCGGGTACTCGCGGGCAGATGCCCACGTATCCCTGGGGTGCATATGGTTCACAAGCACCCCTGGGATACGTGGGTCGGTCCAACCAATAAAAGAAGGGAATCCCCATTCATACTTATGGGAGTTCCATACGTACGGAACTCCCATAAGTATGAATGGGGATCACTTAAAAAATACACGAACACATGAAATAAAAAAAATTACATATTAAAATGAATTAAAATGCCATTGAATTAAATATTTTAAACAAAAATTGTATGTTTTAACGGAGCTAAAATAAGCTTACCTTATTGGACAGGGTTTTTAATGTCTAAAGGAGTGAGAACATTTTATTTTTTCTATTTTTTTAAAACTCTGATGCTGGTAAAAGCAGGCCTTACGCCTGCTTTTACCAGGCTAAAGAATTTCGAGGGCAAATAGCGCAAATCTCCACCCGTGGAGGCCCTTTTCCCAGGGATGCGGATCATCTGTCAAGAGAATTCTTGACAGATCGCAAGTTCCGGGTTTTCGTGCATGCACTTCGCATGCCTAAACCCGGAATTGTGCAGCCCCTACGGACGCGTACGCACCCGTCGGGGGTCACAAAATACGGCCCCATTATTTTGCGTTTTGTCTATTACAAGCATATAGCCTGTGTAATTGATTCTATAATGAGCATTATGCAAAATTACCTGGCACCCTATATCTGATTAATGTATGGTTCATATTAGAATCATAGAATGGTTACAGCACAGAAGGAGGCCATTGGGCCGATCGAGACAATGCCGGCTCTCTGCAAGAGCATTTCAGCCGGTCACATTCTCTGCCCTTTCCCTGTAGCCCTGCAATTTTTTTCCTTCAGGTACTTATCCAATTCCCTTTTGAAAGCCACGATTGAATCTGCCTCCACCACCGTTTCAGGCAGTGCATTCCAGATCCTAACCACTCGCTGCGTAAAAAAGTTTTTCCTCATGTCGCCTTTCGTTCTTTTGCCAATCACCTCAAATCTGTGTCCTCTGGTTCTCGACCCTTCCGCCAATGGGAACAGTTTCTCTCTATCTACTCTGTCTAGATCCCTCATGATTTTGAACATCTCAATCAGATCTCCTCTCAACCTTCTCTGCTCCAAGGAGCACAACCCCAGCTTCTCTAGTCTATCCACGTAACTAAAGTCCCTCATCCCTGAAATCATTCTCGTAAATCTTTTCTGCACCCTCGCCAAGGCCTTCACATCCTTCCTAAAGTGCAGTGTGCAGAATTGGACACAATACTCCAGTTGAGGCCAAACCAGTGTTTTATAAAGGTTCATCATAACTTCCTTGCTTTTGTACGTTGTGCCTCTAGTTATGAAGCCCGGATCCCCTTATGCTTTTTTAACTGCTTTCTCAACCTGCCCTGTCACCTTCAATGATTTGTGCACATATACCCCCGGGTCTCTCTGTTCATGCACCCCCTTTAGCATTGTACCCTTTAGTTTATATTGCCTCTCCTCATTCTTCCTACCAAATGTATCACTTCGCACTTTTCTGCATTAAATTTCATCTGCCACGTGTCTGCCCAAGTCCAGGTCATTAATATATCAAATCATGAAGATCTATTTACAATAACAGGGTAATCTAAAAAATATAATACATACATAACTTTTTCATCAACACTCAAAGATCTAGAAATTCGACAGAGCCATGCCGGTTTTTCAGGCGCAACTGGGAGTCTTAGGCTGCGATTTTATTAATGGAGGCGGGTTGAGTGCGGTCAGGTGGTTTCCAGCTTCCAGTCCCGCCCCCAGCTGCTTCCATTCCACAGACGTGATTTTGCCTTGATTGACCTTATTAAGCCCGCCCTGCGGGCTTGCTGGCCAATTAACAGGAAGCCGGTCTGATGACATCATTTGATGACGTGTCATCTGCCGGTTTCCTTAAAGGAACCACGCACAATTTTATTTTGACTGTTAATTTCTCAGTGTTTGACAGCATTGAGGTGCTGAAAACACTGACAATCACTGCACAAAGGTGACCTCTTGCACCCAGGCTCTCCAATGACTCCCTCCATAGGCTGGAATAGATAAGGTGACAGAAGCGATCTGTCACTGGTGAGAGAGATTCTCCCAATGAGGTGGCACTGGACATGGATTTAAAAACTTGTAAGCTAAAGAAATCTGTAAATGTATTAAAAATGCAGTACCCAACATTTTATTTGCACTGAAACTCACCATGTGCAATGTGATCCTTCACACCACTTCTGCAGTTGTTATCATTCCACAAACATTACAGCAGACTCACAACACACCACACTTGCCTGGCGTGATAAAGCGGCCCTTTCCACCACCAAATGGGTAGCACTAAGTGCAGCAGGAGCAGGAGACATAACATATCTGGAGGAAAGGCCTGGTGCAGAAGTGAGGTATAAAACTTACTATTTCTTAAAGGTACAATGGCAGCACTAGAGGAAACAACATGAGCGACAAGGATGGCAGCCAGACCAAAGAAATGAGCAGCCAACTTTACAGGGCTAGACCTGCATATCGTAACAGACATACAGAGAGTGCCATCTTCTTAAACCCCAGAATTCCTTTGTAGTGCAAGAAGTTTAATGACTTCATCAGAGCATGGTAAGCGACTTGCTTTCCCGATACTTTCTTGTGGTCCCTTTATATTTCTTTGTGGTCGCTGTATATTTATGGCATTCCATCATTCATTACCCTCATAGTTACAGAGGAGTCTATGGTAAAAATGGGATCTAACAGTGGGGAGTCGAGGTTTCGTAGAAGTCAACCTCTTGCTTCCCAGCCTGCAAACTCAGATGTCTGGGACCTGCTCTAAAAAGGATTTTGGCTGAGCATCACACTCAAATGGAGATCCAGTGGACCATCTTGGAGGACCTGAAGTATTGGCATTGGTGACAGCGAAGTTCAATGTCATCTTCATTGCCAATATCCGAGAAGGATTTGACACACTGCAGCACTGCCTCACTTTGTCAACATTTAGCTTGTTTGTGACCAGTAGAACCCCATCGTGCAAGTAAATGCTCACTTTTCTGGCATCTGCTTAGATTCCTTAATATTAAGGTAGGCAACCATACCAGCACTCCTTCACTCAGAAAAGCAAATGTTTTGATGGATCCTGGGAGTTCTTCCTCTACAGGGTACCTTAGCACACCTAACGAGGACACCGGATGAACACTCCAATTCTGCCACCAGAGTCACCAAGAGAACAGATTATTGAGATTTTGAAATCACATTTCAGGTGTTTGAACTGGGCAGAAACTCCTCTGCAATGTGCTCCAGCTAGGGTCTTAAGAATAATGGGCCGAAAATTGATCCCGGGACGCGAGAGTACGCACTGCGTACTCTCGCGTATTCCCACTCCAATTGCCGGTTTTCTGCATGGCCTGCGCATGCGCTGAAAACCGGCAATTGCTCTTCTGAAAAGGGGGCGGGGCCTGGGTGCATCGCGTGCGCGCTACAGGCTGCGCGCACGCTGTGCACTTCATGCTTTGGACGCGCAGGTAAGTAGGGAAGATTTTGGAAATGTAAAAAGGAGGAGTAAGACCCGCTTTTAAGAAGGTAAGTAGTGAATTAAGTATTTTTTTGAATTTTTTTTTACAGGTATATCTTTTTTATAGACTTTAAAGACAGGTAAGTTTATTTTTATAACTTTTTAAAAGATTTTAAATTTTTTCAAAAATTTAATTTTTTATTTAAAATGGTTAATTTAATTAACTATACTTATTTTATTAATGTGATGGTTTTTTTTTTTTATTTAATTGAGGTTTAGCTGTTATTTTGGGGGGGTGTAAGATTCATAGATTTCACAGCCATGCTGTGAGACTTATGAATGGAAGATGGTGTGCTGCCGTTGGCTCTAACTGAGTCACGTGATCCCACAGCTCGCACGAATTCACTACGCCGCTGGGATACGCAAGCCCAGCACAGCTGATGTCTGGAACATCAAGTTCGTGCGAGCTGGATCTGAAAAAGCATAAGCGAGGTGAGACATCGCGGGGAAGGCTTACCCCCGCGGGAACAGAGCGAGATCAATTTCTGGGCCAATAAGAATGTTAGAAATAGGAGCAGGAGTAGGCCATACGGCCCCTCGAGCCTGCTCCGCCATTCAATAAGATCATGGCTGATCTTTTACTTCAACTCCACTTTCCCGTCCTATCCCCATAGCCCTTGATTCCCTTGGTGTCCAAAAATCTATCGATCTCAGTCTTGAATACACTCAACGACTGAGCATCCAGAGCCCTCTGGAGTAGAGAATTCCAAAGATTCACAACTCTCAGAGTGAAGACATTCCTCCTCATCTCAGTCCTAAATGGCCGACCCCTTATCCTGAGACTATGACCCCTGGTTCTGGACATCCCTGGAGTACTTAGAGGGGGTGCAATGAAGGTTCACCAGTTTAATTCCTGCGATGAGAGGAAGGTCCTATGAGGAGAAATTGAGTAGAATGGGCCAAGGGAAACAGCCTCTCAGCATCTACCCTGTCAAGTCCTCTAAGAATTTTATACTTTTCAATGAGATCACCTCTCATTCTTTTAAACTTCAGAGAAAATAGGCCCATTCTATTCAATCTCTCCTCATAGGACCACCTTCTCATCCCAGGAATCAATTTTGTGAACCTTCATTCCACCTCCTCTAAGTACTCCAGGTGTGGTCTCACCAAAGTCCTTTATAATTGCAGCAAGACTTCCTTACCCTTCTACGCCAACCCCCTTGCAATAAAGGCTAACATACCGTTTACTTTCCTAATTACTTGCTGTACCTGCATGTTAACTTTCTGTGATTTGTGTACAAGGACACTCAAATCCCTCTCAGTACCAACATTTACTAGTCACTCACCTTTTTAACAATATTCTGCTTTTCTATTCTTCCTACCAAAGAGGATAATTTCACATTTCCCCGTATTATATTCCATCTGCCATCTTCTTGCCCACTCACTTAACCTGTCTATATCTCTTTGCAGCCGCTTTGCGTCCTCCTCATAGCTTACTTTCTGGCCGGTATCGGGAGCAACAGGAGAGAACAGTGAGTATTTAAACTCACTTTCGCGGGCTTTTTTCAGAGGCCGGTGTCGGGAGCAACAGGAGAGAAGAGTGAGTATTTAAACTCACTTTCGCGGGCTTTTTTCAGAGGCCGGTGTCAGGAGCAACAGGAGAGAACAGTGAGTATTTAAACTCACTTTCGCGGGCTTTTTTCAGAGGCCGGTGTCAGGAGCAACAGGAGAGAACAGTGAGTATTTAAACTCACTTTCGCGGGCTTTTTTCAGAGGCTTACCAATCTCACAGACCGGCGGCGGCGTTCCAGACCAACGTCATGATTCAAAAAGTGACGCGGGCAAGAGGAAGCAGCTGATTGGGTGAGTACGGTCAGGTGAGTATTTATACTACTCTATAGTTTGACAGTTAAGGTTAATAGTTTATAAAGTTTAGAAGGTCTTAATTTTGTGGTTATAGTTTCTAAGGTCTCTGTTGTGTAGCGGGGAGTGCTAGTAAACAAGTGCCTTTGTGTATAACTATTAATTGTAGTGTAATTGGTGGTATTGATTTGATTTAATTTAATTTAATTTAAATTAATTAAAGGGTAAGTCATGGCAGCACAGCTCGGCCCCGTGGTATGTTCCTCCTGCGTGATGTGGGAAATCAGGGACACACGACCATGTGTGCGGGAAATGTATCCAGCTGCAGCTACTGGCAGACTGCATTGCGCCACTGGAGCTGCGAATGGATGCATACTGGAGCATTCGCGATGCTGAGGACGTCGTGGATATCTCGTTTAATGAGTTGGTCACATCGCAGGTAAAGGCTGCACAGGCAGGAAGGGAATGGGTGACCGCCAGGCAGAGTAGTAGGCACAGGCAGGTAGTGCAGGGCTCCCCTGTGGCCATTCCCCTCTCAAACAGATATACCACTTTGGATATTGTTGAGGGGGATGGCTTATCGGGGGAAGGCAGCAGGAACCAACTTCCTGGCACCATGGGTGTTTCTGCTGCACAGGAGGGGAGGAAAAAGAGCGGGAGAGCTATAGTGACAGGGAATTCTATTGTAAGGGGAATGGATAGGCGTTTCTGCGGCCGCAAACGAGACTCCAGGATGGTATGTTGCCTCCCTGGTGCAAAGGTCAAGCATGTCTCGGAGCGCCTGCAGGGCATTCTGGAGGAGGAGGGTGAACTGTCAGTTGTCGTGCTGCATATAGGTACCAACGATATAGGTAAAAAACGGGATGAGGTCCTAAAAGCTGAATATAGGGAGTTAGGAGGTAAATTAAAAAATAGGACCTCAAAGGTAGTAATCTCAGGATTGCTACCAGTGCCACGTACTAGTCAGAGTAGAAATAGAAGGATATTTCAGATGCATACGTGGCTAGAAGAATGGTGCAAGGGGGAGGGATTCAAATTCCTGGGACATTGGAACCGGTTCTGGGGGAGGTGGGACCAGTACAAACTGGACGGCTTGCACTTGGGCAGGACCGGGACCGATGTCCTAGGGGGAGTGTTTGCTAGTGCTGTTGGGGAGGGTTTAAACTAAAATGGCAGGGGGTTGGGAACCTGTGCAGGGAGACAGAGGAAAGGGAAGCAAGGATAGAAACAAAAGACAGGAAGGAGAAAAGCAAAAGTGGAAGGCAGAGAAATCAAAGGTGTAAATCAAACATGGCCACAGTAAACAATAATTCTAAATGGTCTAAGAGTGTTAAAAAAACAAGCCTCAAGGCTCTGTGTCCTAATGGGAGGAGCATTCGTAATAAGGTGGATGAATTAGCTGCGCAAATAGATGTAAACGGATATGATATAATTGGGATTATGGAGACATGGCTCCAGGGTGACCAAGGCTGGGAATTCAACATCCAGGGGTATTCAATATTCAGGAAGGACAGGCAAAAAGGAAAAGGAGGTGGGGTAGCATTGCTGGTTAAAGAGGAGATTAACACAATAGTAAGGAAGGATATTAGCACTGATGATGTGGAATCTGTATGGGTAGAGCTGAGAAATACCAAGGGGCAGAAAACGTTAGTGGGAGTTGTATACAGACCCCCAAACAGTAATGCTGAGGTTGGGGATGGCATTAAATGGGAAATTAGAGACGCGTGCAATAAGGGCACAGCAGTTATCATGGGTGACTTTAATCTACATATAGATTGGGCTAACCAAATTAGTAACAATACTGTGGAGGAGGAATTCCTAGAGTGTACATGGGATGGTTTCCTGGACCAATATGTCGAGGAACCAACTAGAGATCAGGCCATCTTAGACTGGGTATTATGTAATGAGAAAGGATTAATTAGCAATCTTGTTGTGCGAGGCCCCTTGGGGAGGAGCGATCATAATATGATAGAATTCTTCATTAAGATGGAGAGTGAAGTAGTTGACTCAGAGACTAGGGTCCTGAATTTAAATAAAGGAAACTACGATGGTATGAGGCGCGAGTTGGCTAGGATGGATTGGGGAACGTTACTTAAAGGGTTGACGGTGGATAGGCAATGGCAAACATTTAAAGATCGCATGGATGAACTACAGAATTTGTTCATCCCTGTTTGGCATAAAAATAAAACAAAAAAGGTGACTCAACCGTGGCTAACAAGAGAAATTAGGGATAGCATAAGATCCAAGGAGAGGACATATAAATTGGCCAGAAAAAGCAGCAAACCTGAGGATTGGGAGCAGTTTAGGATTCAGCAAAGGAGGACAAAGGGATTAATTAAGAGGGGGAAAATAGAGTATGAGAGTAAGCTTGCAGGGAACATAAAAACTGACTGTAAAAGCTTCTATAGATATGTGAAGAGAAAAAGATTGGTGAAGTCAAGCGTAGGTCCCTTGCAGTCAGAATCAGGGGAATTTATAATGGGGAACAAAGAAATGGCAGACCAATTAAATACATACTTTGGTTTTGTCTTCACAAACAAGGACACAAATAACCTCCCAGAGATGTCGGGGAACATAGGGTCTAATCAGAGGGAGCAACTGAATGAAATCAGTATTTGTAGGGATATGGTGTTAGGGAAATTGACAGGATTGAAGGCCGATAAATCCCCAGGGCCTGATAATCTACATCCTAGGGTACTTAAGGAAGTGGCCCTGGAAATAGTAGATGCATTGCTGGTCATCTTCCAAAATTCTATAGACTCTGGAACAGTTCCCATGGATTGGAGGGTAGCTAATGTAACCCCACTATTCAAAAAAGGTGGTAGAGAGAAAACGGGGAATTATAGACCGGTAAGCCTGACATCGGTAGTGGGGAAAATGCTAGAGTCCATTATAAAAGATGTAACAGCAGAGCACTTGGAAAACAGTGACAGGATCGGACAAAGTCAACATGGAGTTACAAAAGGTAAATCATGCTTGACTAATCTACTGGAATTTTTTGAGGATGTAACTGGTAGAATAGATAAGGGAGAACCAGTGGATGTGGTGTATTTGGACTTTCAGAAGGCTTTCGATAAGGTCCCACATAAGAGATTAGTGTGCAAAGTTAAAGCACATGGGATTGGGCGTAAGGTACTGACTTGGATAGAAAACTGGTTGGCAGACAGGAAGCAAAGAGTTGGAATAAACGGGTCTTTTTCCGAGTGGCAGGCAGTGACTAGTGGGGTACCGCAGGGATCGGTGCTAGGACCCCAGCTATTCACAATATATATTCATGATCTAGACGAGGGAACCAGATGTAATATCTCCAAGTTTGCAGACGACACAAAGCTGGGTGGGCGTGTGTGCTGTGAGGAGGATGCAGAGAAACTCCAGGATGATTTGGACAGGTTGGGTGATTGGGCAGATGCATGGCAGATGCAGTATAACGTGGATAAATGCGAGGTTATCCACTTTGGTGGCAAAAACAGGAAGGCAGATTATTATCTGAACGGCAATAGATTGGGAAAAGGGGAAGTGCAACGGTACCTGGGTGTCCTTGTGCACCAGTCGCTGAAGGTAAGCATGCAGGTGCAGCAGGCGGTTAAGCAGGCAAATGGTATGTTGGCCTTCAAAGCGAGAGGATTCGAGTACAGGAGCAAGGATGTCTTGCTGCAGTTGTACAGGGCCTTGGTGAGACCACACCTTGAGTATTGTGTGCAGTTTTGGTTGCCTTATCTGAGGAAGGATGTTCTTGCCATGGAGGGAGTGCAGCGAAGATTCACCAGACTGATACCTGGGATGGCAGGAATGACGTATGAAGAGAGATTGGGTCGATTGGGTTTGTATTCGCTAGAGTTTAGAAGAATGAGAGGGGATCTCATTGAAACTTATAAAATTCTAACAGGACTAGACAGACTAGATGCAGGAAGGATGTTCCCGACGGCGGGGGTGTTCAGAACCAGGGGTCACAGTCTAAAGATAAGGGGTAAGCCATTTAGGACTGAGATGAGGAGGAATTTCTTCACCCAGAGAGTGGTGAACCTGTGGAATTCTCTACCACAGAAGACAGTTGATTCCAATTCATTAAATATATTCAAGAAGGAGTTAGATATATTTCTTAAGGTTAAGGGGATCAAGGGATATGGGGAGAAAGGAGGGACAGGGTACTGAATTTGGATGATCAGCCATGATCGCATTGAATGGCGGAGCAGGCTCGAGGGGCCGAATGGCCTACTCCTACTCCTATCTTCTATGTTTCTATGTTTAGCTTTGTATCATCAGCAAACCTGGATACAATACACTTGTTCCCCTCATCGAAGTCAATGATATATATTGTAAATAGCTGAGGCCCAAGCACTGATCCTTGCGGCACACCACTAGTTATAACCTGCCAACTGAAAATGACCCGTTTATTCCTACTCTCAGTTTTCTGTCCGTTAACCAATCCTCAATCAATATTATCCCCAATCCCATGAGCCCTAATCTTGTGTAACAACCTCTGTGTGGCCCCGTATTAAATGCATTTTGAAAATAATGGTATGCTGTATTCGGCACAACTTTGCCTTACACAGATGCCTCATTATGCAGGGCCCACAGGAGGAAGCCAAGGATAGCAGGGCGATCAGCCAGAAGAGAAACAGCAGCCTTCAGAGGATACATCTGCAAGACACATTCAGGTCAGTCTGATGCAGGATTATCTTATTTTTACCACCACATTTGGCCAACTTCTCTTGACCACCTTATCAAAGCCTCTTACCAATAACAATTAACAATGCATATTTATTTTATTTGCATCCAGTTTTTAAATATATTTAGTGTATATATAGCATCGTAGGGCCAAAAATTCATCCCGCGACGCGAGAGTACGCACTGCGTACTCTCGCGTATTCTCTCTCCAATTGCCGGTTTTCTGCATGCCCTGCGCATGCGCTGAAAACCGGCACTTGGTCTTTTGAAAAGGGGGCGGTTCCTCGGTGCATCGCGTGCGCGCTACAGGCTGCGCGCACGCTGTGCACTTCATGCTTTGGACACGCAGGTAAGTACGGAAGATTTTAGAAATGGAAAAAGGAGGAGTAAGACCCACTTTTAACAAGGTAAGTAGTGAATTAAGTATTTTTTTGAATTTTTTTTAACAGGTATATCTTTTTTAGAGACTTTAAAGACAGGTAAGTTTATTTTTATAACTTTTTAAAAGATTTTAAATTTTTTCAAAAATTTAATTTTTTATTTAAAATGGTTAATTTATTTAACTATACTTATTTTATTAATGTGATGGGTTGTTTTTTTTAATTTAATTGAGGTTTAGCTGTTATTTTGGGGGGGTGTAAGATTCATAGATTTCACAGCACGTATGTGAAACTTATGAATGGAAGATGGTGTGCTGCCATTGGTTCTAACTGAGTCACGTGATCCCACAGCTCGCACGAATTCACTACGCCGGTGGGATACGCAAGCACTGCCCAGCTGATGTCTGGAACATCAAGTTCGTGCGAGCTGGATCTGAAAAAGCACAAGCGGAGTGAGAGATCGCGGGGAAGCCTTACCCCCGCGGGAACAGAGCGAGATCAATTTCTGGGCCATTATTTCAGCATAACCCTTCATGTCATACATACCAGGCACTGGCATGGTCATTAAACTGCTGCAAACAGACATAATGGTACTAATGAGATCACTGATGCCCTGTCAGATGGTTGCCTGTAAAAGGCTTGCCTAGTCTGTCGAAGGTGGAACAGACAGCCCTTTCTATTCTGGCAACCAAGGCCTTTATCGGAGCATTTTCCGCAATTTCTGCAATTGACCTGCCATCTGCAGTGCCTGAATATACATGTAATTCTCTGCAAGGATCCTTCCTTTATAAGTAGGACGGATGAAATGTGAGATCCCATCTCATCCTAATTCGTATGTTCGTAAGCCAAGAGGCAATGGGGCATAAATTGACCATCGTTGTGCCCCTTTTACAGACGTAAAACAGGCGCAATGATGATGAATTTAGCAGAGCAACGACCCACGCACGATTTTTATGACCGTTCTGGTGCCAATAAATTCATTATATGGTGAGATTAGACATTTTACTTATTCCTTTAACTCACTAACCCAGCTACACTGACCTATAGGTTTGCATGCAGCCAGTTACATGATCTTTCTCTTCAAACATACTTTCTTCAGGAACTCCAGGACTTAAAGACCTAAAAGACAAAAGCAAGATAGAACAAAAAGGGACAGGGAAAACATAATTTTGCGTTTTGTGCATCACAAGCATATAACCTGGTGTAATTGAATCTAGAATGAGAATGTATGCGTAATTGCCTGAGGCACTTTTATGTTTGGCTCATACAAATCATGAAGATATATTTACAATAACAGCGCAATTTGACACGCCTGCATAACTTCATCACCAACACTCACAATGTTATAAAGTAGCATCGCTTCCACAATTGCTCAGAGTGGTCAATTTATTTATTTGGTCACAGGCTGTGGGTGACATTTTTCTCCATCCCTAGTTGCCCCTGAAAAATTATTTGTACAACTGAGTGGCTTGCTAGACCACTTCAGAGGAAATTATAATCAACCATGTAGTGTGGATAAGAGTCAGATTAGGTAGAAGTGGCAGGTTCCCTTCCCTGAAGGAGATTAGTGAACCAGTTGGGCTTTTACAACAATCCAGCAACTTTCATGGTCATTTTCTGTGCTAGCCCACAAATTGCCAGATTTACTGAATTCAGTTACACAATTTGCCGTGGTGGAAAGTGAACTTTGAATATCAGATTTCTGTCACATTCTGATCGGAAATGCTCACAAATATGGTTCATGATCAAATTATTATGTCACTCCTTTATTATTGAAGAGATCGCAAAGTCTCTGTTTGAAGAATGGACTCAGTCGAGAATATTTTGTGGACTTTATGGGATTTTTCTGAGGGTATTTTCCCTGTGATGGGATCACCCTGTGCAGATACGTGAAAAACTGGTTTGTTAAAACTCCAGAGAACGCATGCCAGTCGGCTGTGACAAAAGAACTGTCAGTCATCCAGAATGTATGGGTTCGCCCGACAGTCCTGGAAAAAGGGGGGGGGGCCATTGACGAAGGGGCTGAGGACCCTGAGGCACCCGTTAACTTGAACCTATTAGAAAGCCACTCTAATATGCAAAAGCACTTCTCACCTCCATCTCAGAAGAGAAGCAGAACAATGAACCCACTAGTCTAGCCAGCCGAAGAGGAGCCAGTTTTTCCCAACACAAAGACCGAGATTGGTCTGATGATGGCCCATCACTGACTAAGCACCGGAGTGCTCAGAAACAAAAGGATTTTAAAGATTGGCGGGAAAGACTCCTATAAAGATAGATCCTTTTCCACCATTCTCTCTCTCTCTCGCTCCACCAAGATCGACCTAACAAGAAGAAGTACCAGAGGAAGAAGCCGCTGAGACTGAGAACCGCATACCCCTCACAGGGAACGGCCTCCAGGCAGTGACTTCCCACAGCTGAGCGGAGCGATCAAGACCGACTGAGTGTGGTGGTAAGCATGGTCTCGAGTGTCCCAAGCCGGTAACCAGATATCCCAGGCGAGCTGGGTGAGGTGTAAGGGCTCAGGGTTTTTCTCAGAAGTGAAGTTTTTTTGGGCTATTCCGGGGTGGAAGCTTCGTTTGGTTCAGCCAGGTGAAGGGGCTTATGCGACTGGGTAATTCGTTGGTAGGGGTGGAGTTAGAGTCCACCATAGCAACAAAGGAAATTACTGCTTGTTACAGTCCCCAGTTGTGTACTGTATGTATGTTCTTTGTAACCTGGATCTTATTATCCACAGAGACAGTGATTTCGTTTAGTAGTGTATGTTTTAGCCAGTGTATGTTAGACCAAATAAATATAAGTATGATTTTTCACTGAAGCGTTCCTGTCCGTGACTTATTCCATTTACATTCTGAATAATAATTCCCGGGTATAGAACTTTCGTAAGGAGGGGGCGATTCGAACCGTCCGTCTAGCAATTGGGCTAGGATCAAAACCGCTTACATCTCATACAATATTCAGTGAAATGTACACATTTTATAATGTAACAAAACACAGCTTACAGCACAAATGCATATATTATCTGCAAAGCATGCTGGCTTGATAACATTTTCGAGTGCATTCATGTCATTCCCAACTGCACACCAGACAGACTCACTTCTGTGCCACTAACACTGACCTATAGTTTTGATTACTGCTAGTTACACTGGCCTAGAAATTCGATCGCACCAGAAAACATGCACGCAGCAACAAGGGGAAATTCGTGCTGGCAGCTCATTATCATGACTCAGTAGTGCAGCCAGCACTATTGGCTGTTTACGTGTGGGGTGGGGTGGGAAATCGGGCTTCACTGACACCACGTAAACACAACTAGTACCTCTTAAAGGCGAGGTGCACTCTGGCTGCAGACAGCAGGGCAACACTAAGGTCTAAAATGGCTGGAAGAGGTACAGACTGGGCACCCAGGTTCTCAGATGCAGCATTGGAGGTCCGGGTCCAGGTTGTTGACAGGAGGAGGGGTGCTCCTGTCCACCCCACTGGAGCAGAAAGTCCTTTGGGCAACATCTCAGCTGCCAGTGGAAAGAGCTCGCTGAAGAGGTCAATGCTGGTAGCTTAGATCCCAGAACATAGTAACAATGCAGAAAGAAGTTCAATGACCTCATCAAGTTGAAGGTAAGAATCCTATCTCTCACATCAATTGCTCTCTCCTCACACGTGTACCACCTGGAACACTACTCACAACACTGTCCTGCCACGCTTCTCATCACTCTTCTGCAATCATTGCACCACACAACTCTCCACTTTCTCCTCCTACTCGCACACTCTGCGCCTCCTACTCTCACCACTATTGCAACCCTCACATCTTCTACACATAATACAAAACTATTTGAACATGACAGGCCCACTCTTAAAACATCTCACATGGCTGACACTAACACACTCCCTTCTTTGTTGCAGGAGAAAATCATGCAAACCCTTTCCCCTTTGGAAGACGACACACTGGCCAACATGTGAAGGTGAAGAGTCATGGCCATGCGAGTGGCAACGCTGGAGGAGACATCTCACCATTCGCACTTTGCATGACAAACTGCAACTGCTTTCACCAGCCATTCATCTCTCTCTGCTCTTCATTCACACTAAAGCTAGCCCTTGTCCCTCTCTATCATTTCAGGTGCTGAAAATGTTAATGTCCCTGTGCCAGAGCAGGAAGAGGAGCCCAACCTTCACAGAATCACAGAATCCCCACAGTGCAGATAGAGGCCATTTCGGCCCATCGAGCCTGCACCAACACATATCCCACCCTATCCCCGTAACCCCACGTATTTAATCCCCCCTAACACTAAGGGTCAATTTATCATAGCCAAATCAACCTAACCCGCACATCTTTGGACTGTGGGAGGAAACCGGGGCACCCGGAGGAAACCCACGCAGACACGGGGAGAATGTGCAAACTCCACACAGACAGTCACCCGTGGCTGGATTCGAACCTGGGTCCCTGGCGCTGTGAGGCAACAGTGCTAACCACTATGCCACCATGTTGCCCTGAAGATGCAGCATCAATCAATCTGACCCTTGAAAGCATCAGCTCAGAGACCGGCACCACACGTACTTTAAAGGGTAGGTTAGAGGAGGTGGTGAATCACTGGTTACAAATGTGCAGGAGCTAGGGCACAGGGACTGGAAGCCACAGGTGCCAGCTCACCAGAGGGTGCAATCACATACTAGCTCTGCTGCATATGACTCAGATGCTGGCTTCAAGGACCCAGTCTACTGAAGAACACTGATGGCCATACACCAGGAAATGCTAGGTGCCCGAGGCAGCCTGCCAGACAGCTTGCACAAGGTGGTTCAGAGCATGGAGGAATCCAGCTCCAACTTGTGTTGGGGCATCATGCAGAGAATGGAGACGATTTTGTCCAACACAATTTTATTGGTCAGCTCCAGGAACAAGACAGTGGTGCCAACCATGGTGGAACCTGTTTACAGTTCACTCTTTTCTCATGGAACATAGGAACAGGAGTAGGCCATTCAGCCCTTTGAGTCTGTTCCACTATTCAATTAGATCTTGGCTGATCTGAATCTTAACTCCATCAACTGCCTTGGTTCCATAACCCTTAATACCCTTACCCAACAAAAATCTATGGGGGGAATTTTAACCTAAAAAAATGGGTGGGTTGGGGGCGTGTAGGTAGTTAAAGTGTTAAAAATCTGAATCCCGACCTGAACCCGCCTACTTCCGGTTTTAACGGAGGCAGGATGGGGGGTGGGCAGCCAACCTGCTCCCAGGAGGCGGATCTATTTAAATATTATAATGAGTGTGGAAGCCTCTGCTTTAACCTCCATTTTGTATTTAACTTTAGCTGGTCGGGTTTTGCACGCCTCGTGAAACCCGCCAGCTAAAGCAAGGCGAGGACTGCTGGATCCAGGAGGTAAGTGCTTTTACACTTACCTCCTGGATCCAGGGTCCCTACCTAACCCACCCCCGCGATCAGAGACCTTCCCCACGAGGCCACCCCCCCCAGGCCTCCGACCCCTCCCCAGCCATCTAATTCCTTCCTCCCCCCCCCGCCACAGGCTTCCAAGCACCCTAGGCCTACAATCCCACATGCCCCCCCGAACCCGGCCTCCAATTTCACCCCCCCAGCCTATGATTCCCGCCCCCACAGGCCTCCAAACTCCTGCTTCTACGATTCCCCCCCCCCCCGCCTCGGCTAATGTTCCCCACCCCCAAGGCCTACCGCCCCCCCCCCCTCCTTTCCGATCCTTTGTCTCGGCCCCTGATCCTCCTCGCACACCCATCCCCCCCCCGATCCCTTAGTGATCCCTCCTCCCCTGCTGGTCCCGGCCCACCCCGTGCTCCTCCGGCCACCCCCTGATCCCTCCCTCTGTGTGGCCTAGTGCTGCACGCCTACCCTCCCGGAGCCAGCCAGCCTCTCAATCTGGCTGGCTGCAGGTGGGAAACAGAGGCTTCTCATACAAATCAGGCCCTGCCATTAAATTCGGAAGGACCTGCGGGAAATCCGCATCGGAGCCCCCCACCCAACCCACCTTCCTCATTAAAATCCAGCCCTATCAATCTCAGTTTTGAAATATTCAATTAACCTTCAGCCTCAACAGCTTTTTGGGGGAGAGAGTTCCAGATTTCCACTACCCTCTGTGTGAAGAAGTGGTTTCTCACATCACCCCTGAATGACGCAGCCATAATTTTAAAGTTTTGCCCACTTGTTCTGGACTCCCCCACCAGAGGAAATAGTTTCTCTCTATCTACCCTATCAATTCCTTTAATCATCTTAAACACCTCAATTAGATCACCCCTTAATCTTCTATACTCAAGGGAATACAAGCCTAGTCTATGCAACCTGTCCTCAAAATTTAACCCTTTTAGCCCTGGTATCATTCTGGTAAATCTGTGCTGCTCCCCGTCCAAGGCCATTATATTCTTCCTGAGATGTGGTGCCCAGAACTGAACTCAGTACTCCAGATGGAGTCTAACCAGAGCTTTACATAACTGTAAAATAACATCTCCCCCTTTGTATTCCAGCCCCCTTGAGATAAAGGCCAACCTTCCATCAGCCTTTTTAATTATTTTTTGGAACCTGTCCACTAGCTTTTAGTGATTTCTTTACTTGGACCCCTAAATTTCTCTGCTCCTCCAGTTCCTAGCTTCTCATCATTTACAAAATACTCTGATCTATCTTTGTTAGGTCCAAAGTGGATGACCTCAAAATTTCCCACATTGAACTCCATCTGCAACTGGTTTGCCCACTCATCTAATCTATCAACGTCCCTTTGCAACTTTCTGCTCCCATCTACACTATTGACTGTGACACCTAACTTGGATATACGGTTCTTTGTTCCTTCATCGAAGCAATTTCTAAGTACAGAGAAAAGCTGGGGCCCCAGTACAGATCCCTGGGGGACACCACTAGTCACATCCTGCTAATTTGAGTACATACCCATTATCCCTACTCTCCGCATTGAACTCTATCTGCCATGCTTCTGCCCATTTCACCATCCTAAGTCATCAAGAATGCCTATAACTATCCTCATCATGATCGGCTACTTTCCCAAGTTGCGTGTCATTGCAAACTTTATAATGCTGCTCACTACACCCCAGTCTAGGTCGAGCTGATCCAGCAAATTATGTTTCGGTGAGTATTGGTGGGTGCAAGTCCTGCCTCATTGGTTCAAATCTGATGCAATTTGCCACATGGAACCTCAGGGCCACAGAGGCAAAGACATTGGCCTAGAAATTCGAACCTTTAGCGTTGTCCGTTAAGGCCAGTTTTGAAGAAAAAATGGTGGCAGCCTCGCTTCTGTCCACTTCTGACACGGAACACGATGGCAGCCATGTTGGGCAGGTCGGCAGCGCTGCCGTTGCTTGTGCTCACTGCAAGTATTGTAATTACCTGGAGCGTGACATCAATCAGCGTATAATGCAGAATTGATGCACGCTTAGCGATTTTGGACGTTGCCACTCCTATAACCGCCCTCTCCAAAGCATGCCCGTACGTGCAGCCATTGAGAGCACATAGAGCTGGGAGAAAGCGGTGGTGAGCTATAAACTGTACAGTAAACAGCTGCTGAGATAACTGGTAACTATGGAAGCTCACACTAAGGCCGGAATTTTCATGGGTGTTAGCGATGCGATTGGTGGCGGGTTGGGTGGAAAAGTTGTTATTTTTGACAGCAGGTCAGGAACCCGCTGTCATCTCGCTCCCACGCGCCTTTCCCCCGGCGCATCTGTCATCGCGGAGCTGACCTGACCGGCAGCGGCGGGCGACCAATTGAAATCATTATCAGGTAGTTTACAGGCACTTAAGAGCCTATTTCCCCCTACATTTAAATTTCCCTGCATGAGGGATTCACGCAGCTCGGGAACCACGTCTGTCAACCTGAGGCAGAAGTTCCATGGTAATTGCTCCAACTGATTACTTGACAGCATCAAATGTACAGTAAAAGCTCCCCCTGACAGATGATCACTTTCCTCAGACAGAAGCTGTTGCTCAGTCCATTTCCAGCACAGATTCTGCAGGCTGCAAGTCTTTCCAGCAAAGTCTCCATCCAGTGTCACCTCGCTGGAAGAACTCTCTCACCACTGACAGAATGCTTCTGTCATCTGTACTTCACCTGCCATTTATTCCATCAACATGGGTGCCGTTTATACTATCTCACCATGGTCCTCAGAATCGGACCATGATGAGCCTCAACACCAGCAGCACCAGGCACACCAGCAGCACCAACAACAACACCAACCTTCTCTGCAATCACCTGATGCTGCACAGGGCATCAGTACCCAAGCACATTGCTGCCCAGCAGGCCAAGGATGGCCTCATCATGGCCAGATTTAGTTAACTTTACGCTGTACATCCATTTGGCTGCCACAAGATGCGCCAGGTTGGCACCACCCCAAACCAACATCATAAAGAATCCCTACAATGATCAAGCCATTCCTTTCACACTCATCACCATTGCAAGGAGCACCGTTATGTCTCACCATTTGCTGCTATTCACTAAGCCACTTCCAAAGGTGCACACAAATCTGTCTCCAGTCCTTGCTCCCATACTGCCCCCCTGTTCTGACACTAAAGCCACTCTTGTACCTCCCTGCTTTCAGATAGTAAACCACCAGCTGACCAGCCTGTCCCTCAACCTACCAGTGGCAGCGATGCCCCAGGCGAGGAGGAACAGGAAGCCGGAGCCTCACTGCCTGCGTTTCCCGAGGGAACCCATGCCGACACTGGGACCACGCCTTCCCTGGAGGGGAGCAGGGGGGTAGGGTCTGATGAGGGCGAAGCTCCGGGACCCAGCGGGCTGCAGCAACGCCATGGGGGTAGGGAAGCCCGGGGGCCATCTCTCCGGAGGGCGAGTAGGCAAGCGAGTCCTGCTGCACTGGACTCAGAGGAGGACCGCGTCATCGCGGCCATGAATAGCCAGGCCTTGAGCATGCATACTGAGCTCATGGGTGCAATGGCAAGGGTGCCCGAAAGCATGGATGGACTGGCTAGGAGTGTGGAGCAGTCTGCTGCAGCACAGGCCGACGCAACGCAACGGCTTAGTGCTGCAATTCACTTACTGACTGCTGCCATCCTCACTGGGTCGGCCACATTGCTCCGGGGCTCTCACGGTGCCGCAGCAGGCCAGCAATCTGTGCTCGAGCAAATTGCTCCGGATGCTGAGGTACTGCTCTGTGGGAGTGCCAGTCTGTCGGTCAAGCAGGAAGGTGCTGTCCTCTCTCAGGATGACAGCATTCCTGCTCCCACCACTGGCACTTCCCCATTGCACTTGCCACCGCCTGCAACACAGCCAGCCCAGACTCCTGCCGCCCATGCAGAGTTGGTGCAGTCTGCAGTCGGGGCCTCCAGGCCCAGAGCTGGTCGAGGGTGTCCTTCAAGGGCATCTGTAGTCTCTGCATCTGACATTCAGCAGCCTTCCACCAGCCTTGCTGCAGCCACTGGGGCCCCATTACGGAGGAGCAGTAGGGTGGGAAGAGGGGAAGTGCGCAGGGGATGGAGATCACCCTCGAAGGGCAAACAGTAGGTGGTCTAAATAAATGGTGGGAATGTTTGTAGTAAAGGTCGAAGTTCGTGTGATTACATTTGTTTACTGTTTTGCCGTTTATCTCCATCTTGTGAGAACCAGTTCTGTTAGTTCATGATTTGTTGTGTTTGTTTCTAATTGTTTGTTCTGAATAAATGACACACACAGAGTTTGTTAAAGAAAAAAGTTGTTGTATTCAAAATGTACATTTTGGCCTTTGCAATCATTCCAGCTTTGGCAGGCAATAGGGGGTGCGGGTTGCTTTCCATGATGTTGTTCTCCATGCCAGAAGCCATCTTCTGAGTAGGGGCCGAGAAGCGGCTTCTTATCAGCTGTTCACGGACGGACCTTGCAGTGGCAACATTGTGTGCCTCCCTCCCACGTTGGTGCTGCTGCTGATCCTTCTCCTCATCCTCCGCCTCCTCTTCCTCAGGTGGTGCACCAATCCCTGGTGGCATTGGCTGGGTCCTCAGGATTGCCAGGTTGTGAAGCATGCAGCACACAACTATGAACAGGGAGACTCACACAGGAGAGTACTGCATGGCTCCTCCTGAGTGGTGCAAACAGCGGAACCGTTGCTTCAGCACGCCGATCGTCTGCTCAATTATGTTCCTGGTGGCGATATGGCTCTCATTATACCACAGCTCGGCAGGAGTGTTGGGATTACGGAGTGGTGTCATCAGCCAGGTGCAGAGTGGATAACCCTTGTCCCCCGAGGAGCCATCCACCTGGGTGATGCGGTGCCTGGAAAAGGTCTGGCACACCAGTCTGGCGCAGGATGAAAGCATCGTGGCTGCTGCCAGGATAGCGGGCATTGACTGCGAGTATCAGCTGTCTGTGGTCACAGACCAACTGCATATTTAAGGAGTGGTAGCCCTTGCGGTTTCGGAATACCTCTGCATTTTCATGCGGTGCCCGCAGTGCCACATGCGTGCAGTCAACGGTGCCCTGCACCATGGGGAAGCCCGCTATCCCAGCAAAGCCACATGCGCAGCATTCATGTTTGGCCCGGGTCATGGGGAAAGAGATGTACTGGCGTCTCCTTTTATACAGGGCATTTGTCACCTCCCAAATACAACAATGGACAGCGAACTGGGAGATATTGGCGATGTCCCCAGTAGTAGTTTGAAAGGAGCCGCTGGCATAAAAATTCAGAGCCACTGTCACCTTCACTGCCACCGACAGAGACGTCCTGGTCCTCAGTTGAGGCTGCAGATCTGGTTGCAGCAGGTGGCAGAGCTCAGTGACCACCTCCTTGGTGAAGCGCAGCCTGCGCAAACACTGCTCCTCAGACAAATGAAGGTATGAGAACTGCTCCCCGAATAGCCTTGGAGGGTAAGGTCTCCTGTGCAGAGGCCTGTTGGCCCTCCTCCATCTGGCCATGTTTGCCACTCTCTCTCTGCGTCTCTGCTGCCTCCGATTCAGCAGGTGCAGGACGATGCCCCGATTCAGTGCAGCCCCCATAGTCTCTTCTAAATCACTGCAATGAAGGTCAAATCAAAATGAAGCTGCAAAGTGCTGCTCAGTACCCAAAACTCCTTCACACAGCGTTGAATCTCTCCAGAAGTCTCTCTCTCTCTCAGAGTGTGTGGTGCAAAAATGTCGCCGACAAAAAAAGGCAGGAAGCGGCCGCCTTTAAATAGCGCTCCCCCAGCCCCTTCCCGACTGCAAAACGCTCCCCTCAACCTGTCGTTGCCAGCGGCAGGCGGAGCCACTCAATATCCGTTCCAGGGCGCTACCGGGGCGTTGCACGCTTGAATGATGTCACGATCTGCGGGCGCAGGAGATCGTGGCGGTATTGTTTAACGCTGCCGCACAATGTCTGGTCAATTTCGCAAGCGGCGCAAACATCGCCGCGCTCGGGCGCTAGTTGCTTTGCCCTAAGAGGGCGCTAACGGGAGGCGCAAATCAACCGAATTTTTCCCCCAAGTAGTAAATACTTTTAGAATAAACTATACAGTGCTACAGTAAGAATCTCAGGAAAAAATCCAAGCTGCATTTCCTTAAATTTTATATACTGGGTTTTCGAGTTTTGGAACTGATAAAATAATATGAAAAGTTTTGAAATCTGTTTTTAAAAGGCCAAGAATTAAGGAAAATTTAACACCATATTCTCTACAAGAACTCTTCAAAAGTCTGTTGTTGTTAAAAAATTAATTGAACACTCTTCTGCACCATTTACACCAGTAAAATCGTGACCAAGAGGTTCATATTTCCCTTTTTTTTTTAATTTATTTCAATTCACATTTACTGTGCTACTTTTAAATAAGTTACACCCAAATAACTGACTTCAATTGTCTTTCAGTTTATGATCCAGATCAAGCTGGCTTTTTTTCATTGTTGCTTAATTTAATTCATTTTTTTGGTCTTTTCAAGAGCCAGTTTACATCAAGAACATGCTGATGAACCCGCTAAACAAAGAAATATTAAGATTTATCGACAGTTTTTTGTTCTTATTGAAAATATGTACATAGGTGCCTATATAATATATAGTTCCTTTACAACCATAATCCAAAAATAGGCTTGGAAGAACAGTTTGGATTTTCATGTCTTGTGATAATTGCCTTATTTTAACAAATTTAACAAGTGGCCCAGTACTCACTGGTATCTCTTGCATCCTTGCCACTTTAGCAACATCTGTCTTCCATAAAATGGCGCTACTTCCTTTATATTGCACTCAGTTCATTATATTTTCTGCGTTCGGCTTATATTTTGGGCATAATCTCAGGATTTCTCATGCAATGGTTTAAGGAAATCTATGCCGGGCTTTCACTTGGAAATGTGACTGCCTGAGAATGCTGCACCGATCCTTTAGATGTGACCTTCATCTCCTGCTGATGTTACCACCAGAAAGATAGCGTTGCACTGGAGCTTTTGCGCTGCGCTCATTTAAATCAGCGGCAGGACCAAAATACCGATGCTCCCTGCGCTTTTTGTGGGCGGCCGTTAACCTTGGCCCGCAGTGGTACCGCCCCATTTCAGGCTTAATCGAATTTCTAGGCCACTCTTACTTACCTTATGCTCTGCTAGCCTGCTCCTGCAATCTTCAGCCAGTCTTGGCTTTTTAAGTGCTACACATTTAATTTACTACCACCTCCAAGTGCATTAGTCCCATTTTACATGGGAGTTGCCGTACTAAACTGCCAATGGATATTTAAAGGAGCTGACCCCACAACTCACAGCATGGTCACTGTTGAAGAGCATGGGTGGGAGTTCGTGCTGCCTCTCCGCAACACTGGTGTAAATGGCCCCGTAAACTTTCAGCACCCTTTGTATCCAAAACAGCACATACAGGATAATCAAGTACACCCTAATTGCGGTATCAAGCACTTTCCTTTTTCCACACATCCTTATCATCTTTTTGTTTTAAAGAAAATCTGTTACATATCCGCAGCACAACTAAGACCGCCTATTTCCACCTCTGTAACATTGCCCATCTCCGCCCTTGCCTCAGCTCATCTGCTGCTGAAACCTTCATCCATGCCTTTCTTACCACTAGCCTTGAATATTCCAATGCACTCCTGGCTGGCCTCCCACATTCTACCCTATGTAAACTTATGGTCATCCAATACTCAGCTGCCCATGTTCTAACTTGCACCAAGTGCCGTTCTCCCATCACCCCAGTGCTCGCTGATCTACATTGGCTCCCGGTTAAGCAACGCCTCAATTTTAAAATTCTCATCCTTGTTTTCAAATCCCTCCATGGCCTCGCCCCTCCCTATCTCTGTAATCTCCTCCAGCCCCACAACTCCCTGAGATATCTGCGCTCCTCTAATTCTCCCCTCTTGAGCATCCCCAATTATAATCGCTCAACCATCGGTGGCCGTGCCTTCAGCTGCCTAGGCCCTAAGCTCTGGAACTCCCTCCCTAAACATCTCCGCCTCTCTACCTCTCTTTCCTCCTTTAAGACGCTCCTTAAAACCTACCTCTTTGACCAAGCTTTTGGTTATCTGCCCTAATTTCTCCTTACGTGGCTCGGTGTCAAATTTTTTGTCTTATAACACTGCTGTGAAACACCTTGGGATGTTTTACTATGTTAAAGGTGCTATATAAATACAAATACAAGTTGTTGTTGTTGTTTATTCTGACTTGATGGTCTGTCATTTTTGCTGCTACTTGTAGTGTGTGTTGATGATGCTTCTTGGCTGCAGGTCTGGTTCCAGGCGAGTACACTGGAATAGCAGCCGCTTTTCAGAACCATACTTCTTTAATTAATTTTTTTCCCCTGTAAAATATGATTTTTTGATAATCTGCAGGATCTTGTGTGCAAAGTAGGGTATGTAGGAGGGATTTTTACTCCTTTTCTAGTCCTTTGCACTTTGAGGTACCTTCTTGGAATCCGACTTAACAGATTTGAAGAAGGATAAGGAGGAAGAAAACAATGTTGCCCTGCATGCACCTGCCCACAATAGTGCAACCTACATGAATCGCAGAGCTTCCATTCCATCAATCTGGAGCTAGTCCATGACCATCTGCACAGGATTGTGGAAGACAATGCTCACTTGACTAACAGCTACCATGATGCCTTTGTTTTGCACCAGTCCTCTATTCCCCAATTAGTTGACTCTGATTGACAAGTGCAAGGTTGACCCCTTGGAGACCAAGGCTACCCACTACTGACCTGATTAATGACACCTACATCATCTTAGCTTGCTGCATGATACACAACTTTGCTTTGCAAGTTGGAATGCACATGGTGCTGTCAGGGGAGGAGAACCCTCAGTCTACCGAGGATGAGGCCACAACAACAACAACAATTTATATTTATATAGCGCCTTTAATGTAGTAAAACGTCCCAAGGGGCTTCACAGGAGCCACATAAGAAATTAGGGCAGATGACCAAAAGCTTGGTCAAAGAGGTAGGTTTTAAGGAGAGTCTTAAAGGAGGAAAGAGAGGTAGCGAGGCGGAGATGTTTAGGAAGGGAGTTCCAGAACTTAGGGCCTCGGCAGCTGACGGTACGGCCACCGATTGTTGAGAGATTATAATCAAGGATGTTCAAAAGGGCAGAATTTCAGGAGTGCAGATATCTCGGGGGGTTGTGGGGCTGAAGGAGATTACAGAGATAGGGAGGGGCGAGGCCATGAAGGGATTTGAAAACAAGGATGAGAATTTTGAAATTAAGGCGTTGCTTAACCGGGAGCCAATGTAGGTCAGCAAGCACAGGGGGTGATGGGTGAACGGGACTTGGTGTGAGTTAGGACACGGGCAGCCGAGTTTTGGATGCTCTCAAGTTTACGTAGGGTAAAATGTGGGAGGCCAGCCAGGAGTGCGTTGGAATAGTCAAGTCTAGAGGTAACAAAGGCATGGATGAGGGTTTCAGCAGTAGATGAGCTGAGGCAGTGGCGGAGACGGGCACCGTTGCGGAGGTGGAAATAGGCGGTCTTAGTTATGCAACAGATATGTGGTCGGAAGCTCATATCAGGGTCAAATATGACACCAAGGTTGCGAACGGTTTGGTTCAGCCTCAGACAGATGCTAGGGAGAGGGATGGAGTCAGTGGCTATGGAACGGAGTTTATGGCGGGGCCCGAAAACAATGGCTTCGTTCTTCCCAATATTTATTGGAGAAAATTTCTGCTCATCCAATACTGGATGTCGGACAAGCAGTGCGTCAATTTAGAGACCGTGGAGGGGTTGAGAGAAGTGGTGCTGAGGTAGAGCTGGGTGTCGTCAGCGTACATGGGGAAACTGATGCCGTGTTTTCGGATGATGTCACCAAAGGGCAGCATATAGATGAGAAATAGGAGGGGGCCAAGGATAGATCCTTGGGGGACCCCAGAGGTAACGATGTGGGAGTGGGAGGAGAAGCCATTGCAGGTGATTTTCTGGCTATGATTAGATAGATAAGAATGGAACCAGGTGAATGCAGTCCCACCCAGCTGGACGATGGTGGCGAGGCGTTGGAGGAGGATGGAGTGGTCAACCGTGTCAAAGGCTGCAGACAGGTCGAGAAGGACGAGGAGGGATAGTTTACCTTTGTCACAGTTACAAAGGATGTTATTTGTGACTTTGATGAGAGCTGTTTCGGTACTGTGGCAAGGGCGGACACATTTTAGATTGAGGATGTACCAATGAACAACAGTTGCCAGAGCCAACTGGACCATTCATTTCACGCAGGGTCATTACCGAAACACTCTCTGGACAGAATGCACTGCACAGTTGGGCAGCATGCAGCAAGCCACTACATTACACGCTCCTACATTGGTCTGTTGCTAATGTTTGCCACCTTGGTGTTAGCCTTTGGTAAATAACAACAACAAATTGCATTTATAAAGCATCTTTAATATAGTAAAATGTCCCAAGGCACTTCACAGGAGCATAATCAAACAAAATTGACACCAATCTCAAATGTTGGTTAATAACTTGATGGTCTGGCTGCTTTGATGATTTGGCAAGAAAGGGTTATTTCATTCTCTCAGTAGCTTTTGCATATTATAATACAGGAAACTCTCTTTTAACCGGCACCCAAATAACCGGAAATCTCTCTTAACCGGCAAAATTCTTGAGTAGGTAACCGGGGTTTTCCTTCATCTCTCCTTTAAAAATAACTTTAAAAAAAACCCCGAGGCATTTGCCTTGTATCGGAGCATGTAGATTGGGAGGGGAATGTGCAGCCCGGGTAGGCAGCGGACACGACAGATGGTCAGCTGGCGGTCCCCGGGGAGACGGAGCTCCGAATGCAGGCGCATGTCAGTGTGTACGGGGCTCTCATACGTTGGGAGATATAACTCTCCATTATCCGGACTTTTTGATTAACCGGCACCACGCTGGTCCCGTCGGTGCCGGTTAATAAAGAGTTTCCTGTATGAGGTTGGTAGTGTAAATGTTAAATTAATCCAATCTGGTTGATGTAACATGGTTTGTCAAGCCAAATTTAGGCATCATTCACTTATAGAAATAAGAACAGAAAATGCTGGAAATACTCAGCAGGTCAGGCAGCATCTGTGGAGAGAGAAACAGAGTTAACATTTCAGGTCGATGACCTTTCGTCAGAAATAGACGAGGCAGTATACCCAGAATGTTCCTTGACGAAGAAGATGAGGGGGTTAAGGATTTGTCTGGGCCCCTTGATAAGTATTATTGTAAGGGTATTGACCCATGTTCTTACTTGGATCATTCCAGGCTGCCACAGTGACGTCAGTAAAACTGGCCAATAAGCTATGCACAGATGCAAAAAGCAAATCACAGATGGATTGTTTGCTCAAGCAAGCCAGTTCATCTGATCCCACACAGACAACCCACAACATCAAGACTAGTCAATACAGAGTGGCAGGATTTCCCCAATGTCCAAGAAGCAATAGATTGTGCCCATGTGTCCATATATGCTCCACAAGAGGATTTGTACGAGAAATTTTGATCCATACATTTTCTTCTCCCTTTCTAGTCCTTTTCACTTTGGGAATCCCACAGCACACTTGAAGGAAGATGAGGAGGAATACGACAAAGAAACAATGATGGTGTTTGAGGGGCAGGACATTGGAAGAGGACTGCTCCAACCCACCCTCATGTTCTGAACTGCACGTATAGGCCAAAGAGAACATTTCTCACTTAACTGAAGAGCAATTAATGTTGAGGACAACCGACAAAGCATGACTAGTCAATACAGAGTGGCAGGATTCTATATGGTCCAAGGAGACATATATTATGCTCATGTGTCTATATGTGCTCACTTCATTATTCCTGTGATTTATGTCAACAAGAATGTAATCCCTGTTCTCAACGATTAGCTTGTTTGTGACCAGCAGAACCACATCATGCAAGTAAATTCTTACTTTACTGGGAACTGCCACAATAACAGCAACAACAACTTTCATTTATATAGCACCTTTAATGTAGTAAAACGTCCCAAGGTGCGTTATCAAACAAAATTTGACACCGAGCCACATAAGGAGATATTAGGACAGGTGGCCATGAGCTTGGTCAAAGAGGTAGGTTTTAAGGAGCGTCTTAAGAGAGAAATAGAGAGGCGGAGAGCGTTGTATGGCTGGAGGAGGTTACAGAGATAGGGAGTGGCAATGCCATGGAGGGATTTGTAAACAAGGATGACAATTTTAAAATCAAAGTGTTGCTGGACAGGGAGCCAATGTAGGTCAGCGAGCACAGGGGTGATGGGTGAACGGGACTTGGTACAAGTTAGGATATGGGCATCAGAGTTTTGGATGATTTTATACATTTATTTTAATGTAGTTCACCATGCCAGTACTCCATCACTCAGAAAGCTAAGTGTCTTGATGGATACTGGGAAATCAACACTACACTCTACGGGATAATCTTGAACTTGTACAGCTTCCCAGGACACCAACAGAACATTGCTGCAACATGGCCCATTCTGTCACCAGAATTATCATAGAGCAGACTATGAGGATTTTGAAGGCACACTACAGGTGCTTGGATTGGTTTGACATTGCTCTGCAATGTGGTCCAGCTAGGTTCTTACAGATAGTTGTGGTATGCTGTATTCTGCACAACTTTCCTTTACAAAGAAGCCACATTATGGAGGGCTTAGATGAGAAAGACTTCCAAGGGCAGCATGGGGATCAGTCAGAGGAGCAGCAGCAGCCTTGAAAAGATACCAGCAGCAAGGCGCATTCAGATCAGTCTGATACAGACCTTCTCTTGACCACCACATGTGGGAAATGACTCAACAGTCCTGCTTACATCCTCTCCTTTCCCACCACAAGGATGTTATTATCTTCACACATCTCTCTTGTGTTTTAACTCACTTGGCTCCAGTTCATACCACCTCATCAAAGTGCATCTTTATTTTATTTACATCCAGTATATGAATATACCCAGTGTTTCTTACCACTTTACTTCCCTTTGGTGCAAGTGCATGATACCCTTGGGTGCAAGTGTGTGATAAGTGCACCCTTAACCTTAATCTTGTGCTGCTGCCAGGTGCTTCCTGCATGTTAGAAGTGCATGAAGTAGCTGTTAGTTGTGATCCTCTAGGAGCCACCGTGACCTGAAGTGGACCTTCTCATGGCAGCTATGTATTGAGATGAGCCTGCTGCAAGCTGCATCTCTTACACTGCTACAAGGAAAGCCTTCCATTGCTTCCTTTCGGTCACATGTGGGGAATGGCAAAACAGCATGCATGTGTTGCTATCCTAAATGACAGCAGCATCTTGTCAGCACATTGCTGCCATGCCACACTTTTCAGGCATTGTCTCTGTAAAGGTCCCTGAACTGCTGCAATGCAGACATAATTGTACCAATGAAATCACTGAAGCCCAGTCACATGATTATATGTAAACGACTTGTCAAGCCTATTGAAGATGGAATAGGCAGCCCTTTCCATTCTGGCAACCAAGGCCTTTATGGCAGCAATCTGAGTTTCCATGGAAGAAGCTTAAACTGGGCCTCTCGCATGGGGCACTCTACTGCAGATTGGCCTGGAGCTGCCATCTGGGGTGGGTTTGAATTGCAGAGAAATGGTCCAACATGGAGCCACAGATGCAGGTTGCGGACTTCTCCAATTGACCTGCCATCTGCTACACTTTCTGGTGATCATCCCCAGTGGCTGAATATATATGTAATGCTCTGCAAGCATCCTTCTTTTAAAAGCAGGACCAGTAAAATCTGGAATCCCAGCTCTTTACCAAGGGGGAATGGGGATAATTTTGACTTTGGATGATAGTGCGAAATGGGCTATTTTCGATTCAGCCACGTTATACATCTTTCATAAAATCGGGAATGATGCATAATGGGCTGCTGAATCGATATCGCCCGTTTTAAACTTTCACCTCAAGTCAAAATTACCCCATACGTGTCCAAAATATATACAATTTGAGAAAAGCAATAGTCGCAACACTGATTCTTGGGGGACATCACTGTTTACATCACTCCAGTATCAAAAACATCCATTAACTACTACCCTTTATTTTCTGCCCTTTAGCCAACTATCCATGCTGCCATATTTGTGCCAAATTATGTGGGGAAGGCCTCCAAATGTGATATATAATCAAACACATCAAACTGTGAAGACACATACACTGCACATTGAAATCTACATAATGTATTGTAAGGAACATTATTACAGAAATGTAGACATTGGGTTAGATTTTCACTTTGCCGCCCATGTGTAAAACTGGAATTAATGGGTCAACGTCTGTTATAGAAAATGCCCAATTTTCATTTCCACAATGCCCACTTTACATCAAGTTGAAAATATGTCCCATTATATGGTGAGATTAGACATTTTAGCTATTCTTTTGTTAATTCACAAACCCAGTCACACTGACCTAAAGGTTTCCATGCAGCCACTTTCATCAGAGAAAGATCTAAAAGACAAAAGCAAAATAGAACAAAAGGGGACAAGGAAAATATTTTGTGATTTGCAAAATACAAGCATATAACCAGTGTAACTGATTTTATAATGAGCATTTATGCATAAATACCTGATACACTTAGATCTATTTTACGTTTGGCTCATATATAAATCATGAAGATATATTTACAATAACAGCATAATTTAAAAAATCAACATAACTACATACCTTTGTAACCAACACTCAAAATGTCATAAAGCAGCATCACTTCCACAATTCTCCAGAGAGGCCACTTTATTTAGCCTCGGGCTGTGGGCGATATTGGCAATGCCAAATTTATTGTCCAACCCTAGTTGCCCCTGAATAATTGTTTGTACAACTGGGTGGCTTGCTAGGGCACTTCAGAGGACATTATGGTCAACCATGTCATGTGGACAAGAGTCACGTATAAGCCAGACCAGGTAGAGGTGGCAGATTCCCTTCCCTGAAGGAGATTAGTGAACCAGTTGGATTTTTACAACAATCCAGCAACTTTCATAGTCATTTTCTGTGCTAGCCCACAAATTGCCAGATTTATTAACTTCAGTTACACAACTTGCCATGGTGGAATGTGAATGTTGCATATCAGATTTCCATCACATTCTGATGGGAAAGGCCCACAAATATGGTATATGACCAAATTAATATGTCACACCCTTATTATTCATACAATACTCAGAACTGTATATATTTTATGCTGTAATAAAACACAGCTTACATCATAAATATCTGCAAAACACGCTAGCTTGATTTACATTTACATATATAATGATGTGAATTAATGTCATTTCAAACAAACTAACTTTTTTGTCACTAACACTGACCTATAAGTGTGATTGCAGCCAGTTACACCATCAGTGTCTGGAAACATCCCTTCATCAGTACACTCAGGACTGGAAGATCTACATTGCAAAGCAGGGTGAAGCAAAGATAGAAGAAAAAAATTATTTTGTGTATCATAAGAATGTGAGTAGTTCATTCTACAATGATTGTTTATACACATTGGGCTGGATTTTCAATGACCCGTGGAGTCGGGTTTGGAGGTGTGTGGGGGGTTAAAGTTGCAGATTCGGGGGTCCCGACCCCATCCCGCCTCCACGCAATTTTGATAAAATCGTGTGTGGTGTTCCCGACTCTGTCCCGCCTCCAAGAGGCGGGAGAGGCCATTAAAGCCCTTAACAAGCCCTAAATTGGCTCTGTAATGCCATTTTGAAACGTTTTAACTAGTTTAACCTTTTTCCCACGTAAAGCACGCCTGATCTGAAACACACCAGTGAAACCTGGCGGGAGCACAAGTGGATAGCTGACTATCAGCTGCAGGTTCTCTCTCTCTCTCTCTCTCTGATGCTGCTGCTCATTTTGCATCCAGGTCCACTCACAGCAAAAGCCAGGCAGTCTCTGACCTGACCTGCAATGCAGCAGCAATGATGACATCATCAGAGGCGACTTTCAGACTGAAACCACTAATTGGTTCATGGGTTCCCACATGCTGGAACTCAATTGCCCAATTAAGTGAAAATTGCATCAATCTCCCACATCCAATTTCAGGCGGGTGGATAACACGAAATGCGGATGACATGACCCCAACCCGACCAAGACAAAATCCAGCCCATTGAATTTATTCATTGATTGAGACCTTATATAAATCACGTCAGACAGCCACACTCCTTTAGACATAAGAGGTAATTCTTTAAACCATGTAGCTCTCTCCATTCGAGCGCTACTCACCACTGAGAATGTGGGATTGCAGAATCGCCCTGTAGAGTAACTGAACATTTCAGAAATGTGAAGCGTTGTATTTACACACCAGAGTCCTCTGTTCATGATACATGAGACAGTGTGATTAAATGAATAATGAGTGTCATTTTTTAGAACGTATATCTGTGATGTAGCTCTACTCTTGCGAAGGAATAAATTTTAATGTACACATCAGTTTTTAAATAGTTTTTATCATATTCTTATAAATAGTTGTTGCTACATTTATTATGTAACTGTTCCTGTGTATTCAGCTGCACAAAATGTAAAAAAATAATTAAGAAACTCACTGTACCTGTCCTGAACAACACGGGCCCAAATATCTGACTGCAGCAAATGGACGACTGGGAAGGTGGGGGTGGGGAGCTAAGGGGGCAGGGCTAAGAAGGCGGGGATGTGGGGAGGAGTAGCCATAAATTATCGGGAGGAGATGCAGAGACCTGGCACAGCAGTGGGATATAAATCTGTTGCTTCTTAAAGAGACAATGGCAGCAACGGAGGAGGCAGACAACCTGGGTGACAAGTATGGCAGATTGATCAAAGAAATGAGCAGCCAACTTCACAGAGCTAGACCTGCATATGCTCGTAGCAGAGATACAGAGAAGGAGGGCCAATTTGTTTGGGGCTGGGGACCGGAAACCTGTCAAAAATGTGGTGTATACTTTATGGATTGAGATGGCTATGGCAGTGAGTGCCAACTTCTTAAACTACAGGATTCCTTTGCAGTGCAATAAGTTGTATAATGGTATCACCAGAGCAAGGTAAGCTGCCCGCTAACAATGTTCCCTCTAAGCTGCGCGCATGCACGGCCGCTTAGCAATCGGGAAGGTACTGCGCAGGCCGCTCACAAGCTGTTCCCTCTAAGATCCCTCTGCATCAGCTGTGGCTCAGTTGGTAGCACTCTCCCCTCGGAGTCAGAAGGTTGTGGGTTCAAGTCCCACTCCAGAAACTTGAGTACAAAAATCCAGGCTGAGATGCCAGCACGGTGCTGAGGGAGTGCTGCACTGGTGGAGGTGCCGTCTTTTGGATGAGACGTTAAACCTGCCCTCTCAGGTGGACATAAGAGATCCCATGGCACGTCTTCAAAGAAAAGCAGGGGAGTTATCTGTGGTGTCCTGGCCAATATTTATCCCTCAATCAGTATCACTAAAAAACAGGTTACCTGGTCATTTTCACATTGCTGTTTGTGGGACCTTGCTGGGTGCAAATTGGCTGCCACGTTTCCTACATTACAACAGTGACTACACTTCAAAAGTACTCCATTGGCTGTAAAGCGCTTTGGGACATCCTGAGGTTGCGAAAGCTGCTATATAAATGCAAGGCCTTTTTTAAGATACCGCACATGCGCAGCCGCGGACACGCAGCAAATATAAAAGGTACTGTGCACACAAAAAAATGTAGACGGAATATTGCCTGCTACCCAGATTTCCTCCTTGTGGTCTCTTTATATTTATGGTATTCCTTCATTCGTTACCCTCATGATTACAGGAGTATGAGGTAAAAGTGGGATCTAACAGTAGAGAGTAGAGGCGCCGTAGAAATCAGCCTCTTGCTTCCTAGCCTGTGGAACCCGATGTCTGGGGCTTTCTCTAAAATGGATGCTGGCTGAGTATCACATTCACATGGAGATCCTATGGACCAGCTTACAGGATCTGAGATACTGGCATGGGTGACAGCGAAGTTCAGTGTCACCTTGATTCCATTATCCAAGAAGGATTTGACAACGCAGAACTGCCTGAGAATGATGGTCAGCAGCTTCGAGGGAGTGGTGTGGTCTGTAGACGTTTGTGGAACAGTAGCTCCTACTTGATGTTCTTCTCCTTTTGTGTAGCCTAATCTTGCTTGCCTCTTTCCTTTCCTCGACCTCTTTCTGTCTCCATCGTAAGGACATATATGGGAATTCCATAGTGACGCACAATAAAGGGCACCATGACAGAAGGGTGGGAAGCAAAAGATTTTCTTACCTGAAACTGCCGAAAGGCAGCTTGCAGAATTCCTTCAGAAAAGATTTTTCTAATCACTTCAGACAAACCTCATATTTCAGACAAGCCGATGAACTCGACCACATCCTGGTTTGCCAAATCATTCAGGTTAAATTGTTCCTCTTTTCTGCCAACTATGTCAAATGCAATTCTGGTGCAAATGGCAGAATTTTAGGGACTGCAGCGTTTGCTCTCATTATCATGTCATTCATGGGGATGGCCACATCTTCCGCCAGCAGCCAATTCAACCAGAATTTATTGTGAATTCTAGAATAGGTGTAATTCTGACATATCTGACTTATACCACAGATTCCGATCCCCTATGCCAGAACACCATTTTTGCACTAAAAAAATTGGAATTTCCAGCCCAAGCCTGATCAATGTCCTTTAGGAACATATGAATAATAGCAGGCCATTCTGCCCCTCGAGCCTGTTTGACCACAATGAGATCCTGGCTATTCTGTACCTCAACTCCATTTATTCACCTTTGTCCATAACCTTAGTTACCCTTACCCAACAAAAATCTATAGGAACATAGGAAATATTGAAATATGGTCAGTTCTGTACTGTGGATTCACATTCCTTAGGAGCCGTGTTGAATTTTCCCAAACTCATTAAGAATAGACTCTACAATAACTTTTGGCAACCAGAGGCTTCCATTTTCAGTCTCACAAATACAAATACAAAGTTTTATTAATCCTTTATCACTGGGCTTACAATAATGGGGTTTAAGCCATACAAGAAAGTGCCTGTGATAAAGTTCAACTCTACGTTGAAGCTCACACAATGCCTGGGTATCTTTTCACCTTTGGTGTGTAAAAATGCACTGGGAAAAATAATCAGCTGCAGTTTCAGCCAGACCTCTTCTAAAACCCAACCGCTGGTTGATATTTACAACTGGTCTTTCAATAAAACACAGAGCTCACATGGAGCCCACTTTTGTTGCTTTACAAAAAGGCTAGAGCAATCGTGAATTTAATGGATTGTAAATGGAGATGTAAAAATCTAGGGCTATCCTAAGCAGCATTAATATGGTTGACTGCACTTGATCAAGAAGATCGTGGCTACTCATGTGTAACATGGAACAAGGGTAGGATGATTAGCACAACAGGAAGAATGGTTCAGCTACCTGGCAGAATAGATGCACAGGGAACATTTACCTGCTCTTTCTTTAAAGTGTCTGCACAGTGAAGTCATATATTGGCTCAAAAGAGTACTTGCTAAAAATACAGGTAAAAAATCTTATTACTATGTAAAATATAGTTTTCGGGTGCACAAGCTCTTCATCATATGAACTTGAAGGACGTCAATCTACACTAGGACTGCACACCTGAATATCTACACATATTCACCTCCCTTTAATTGCTCCATTATCCCAACCTTATTTCACCTTCACAAACCACTTGCACTACATTGACCAACAGATTTTTCCTAATCTAACCAGTACATCTGCTACAATTTCTCCTTGTTCCCTCACACAAATTGTATTCTCCTTGGTGTAAGATCCCTTATCCCATATTTCATCGTAATTGACGTTTCACATTGCAGTCAATGTCCTTTTTCGTAATCATCTTTCACATATTTTCATCGTGAAATTTATTTCACTTTTCCAGTATTACAAAACATTTTTTTCTTATGAAATTATCTGATGCAAAATACCCTCCAGTTGTGCCTAAATGTACTCAGTGCTTTCACTTTCATATTCCACCATAACAAGATTGGGCTTGGAACATCTTTGCATTTTTTAATTCGTTCACAGGATGTGGGGGTCACTGAGAAGACCAGCATTTATTGCCCATCCCTAATTGCCCCTGAGAAGGTGGAGGTGAGCCTCCTTCTTGAACCGCTACAGTCTGTGAGGTGAAGATACTTTCACAGTGCTGTTAGGGAGGGAGTTCCAGGATGTTGACCCAGCAATGATGAAGGAACGGTGATATATTTTCAAGTCAGGATGGTGTGTGACTTGGGAGGGAACTTGGAGGTGGTGGTGTTCCCATGCGCCTGCTGCCCTTGTCCTTCTAGGCGGTAGAGGTCGCAGGTTTGGGAGGTGCTGCTGAAGAAGCCTTGGCGGGTTGCTGCGGTACATCTTGTAGATGGTACACACTGCAGTCATGGTACGCCGGTAGTGGAGCCAGTGAATGTTTAAGGTGGTGGATGGGGTGTCAATCAAGTGGGCTGCTTTGACCTGGATGGTGTCGAGTTTCTTGAGTGTTGTTGGAGCTGCACTCATCCAGGCAAGTATTCCATCACACTACTGACTTTGGCCTTGTAGATGGTGGAAAGGCTTTGGGGAATCAGGAGGTGAGACACTCACCCCAGAGTACCCAGCCTCTGACCTGCTCTTCTAGCCACAATATTTATGTGGCTAGTCCAATTATGTTTCTGATCAATGGTGACCCCCCCATGATGTTGATGGTGGGGGATTCAGCAATGGTAATGCCGTTGAATGTCAAGGGGCGGTGGTTAGACTCTCTCTTGTTGGAGATGGTCATTGCCTGGCACTTACGTTACTTCCCACTTACCAGCCTAAGCCTGAATGTCGTCCAAGTTTTACTGCATCCAGGAATGTATACTTTTTGTCGTTGGTTGAATCACCAAACATCTATGTCAATGATCTGATAACCTGATTATCTGATCTGAGTAAATCTGACTGAAAGTGGGCAGAGTCATGCCCACCCAACATCATAAGCACTGACCCCGCCAAAATTTCTGGGATCAACCTTATTCCAATATCTTGGTTGAGCTTTAGGCATCAAAAAAGCCTCTGATTGGGCGCTCTCTATTTGAAATTGTGTTGTGCTGCAGAATTTAAAGGCCTGAAGCAGCTCAAAGAGCAGACACAGGTAAAACATAACCATGCAAATTTCTTTCACTAAAGCAAAAGGACAGTCAGAGAAGAGGTGAAAGCATTAAAAGATGCAAATAAGCTTGATACCTAGATCGACACAAGAGAGTAAATATTCTGAATGATTACTTCCTCAAAGTATTTACAGGGGAAGACATGAACAACACGACCACACCCCACTCCCAAAAAGAGTACCAAGGCTTCCATATAAATGAGGTATAACAAGCTAATGTGGTTCCGATTTTCAAAAAAGATGACGAAACAATCACAGGCAAGTATAGACCTATTAATCCTACATTAATTCTGTGTAAAATAATGATCAGGACTAAACAACAATAAAAGTGCCTTTACACAGGAAACATCCTGTCTGACCAAGCTCCCTGATTTCTTTAAGGAAAACTAACTTTTTTAACTCTCACAGTGCTGTTAGGGAGGGAGTTCCAGGATTTTGACCCAGCGACGATGTCAGGATGATGTGTGACTTGGAGGGGAACTTGGAGGTGGTGGTGTTCCCATGCGCCTGCTGCCCTTGTCCTAGGTGGTAGAGGTCGCAGGTTTGGGAGGTGCTGCCGAAGAAGCCTTGGCGAGTTGCTGTAGTGCATCTTGCAGATGGTACACACTGCAGCCACGGTGCACCGGTGGTGTAGGGAGTGAATGTTTAAGGTGGTGGATGGGGTGCCAATCAAGTGGGCTGCTTTGTCCTGGATGGTGTCGAGCTTCTTGAGTGTTTTTGGAGCTGCACTCATCCAGGCAAGTGGAGAGTATTCCATCACACTCCTGACTTGTGCCTTGTAGACTTTGGGGAGTCAGGAGGTGAGTCACTCGCCGCAGAATTCCCGACCTCTGACCTGCTCTTGTAGCCACAGTATTTATGTAGCTGGTCCAGTTAAGTTTCTGGTCAATGGTGACACCCCCAGTTGATGGTGGGGGATTCGGCATTTGAAGTGCTATTGAATGTCAAGGGGCGGTGGTTAGACTCTCTCTTGTTGGAGATAGTCATTGCCTGGCACATGTGTGCAACGATTGTTACTTGCCACTTATCAGCCCAAGCCTGAATGTCATCCAGGTCTTGCTGCATGCGAGCACGGACTGCTTCATATCTGAGGAGTTGCGAATGGAACTGAACACTGTGCAATCATCAGCAAACATCCCCACTTCTGATATCGCGCGGGAAACCTGGAAGTAAGTTCAGCGTGTCCATCAGTGTGTTTTTAACACAGCCACCTCATTATAATTATACTTCTGGGTTTTCCGTCCAGTAGCAGTAGGCACAATGTGGACGCGTATGACACAATCACAACTCCAGTATTTAAAGGGACAATCCAAAGATGCAAGTTGAAGGAGTTTGGAGTTGGAAAGAAAAAAGCAGCAACTTTGATAATTGAGACCAGACGACCAAAGGCTGCACTCTGCTTCACTGACACGTCCCTTGATGTGCTGCTGGAGGCTGTGAGGAGTAGGAGAGAGATACTCTTCCCAAGCAATGGGAGGAAGAAGCCTGCTGCTGAGACAAAGAAGGCGTGGTTGGAGGTTGCAAAGGAGGTCAGCAGCAGAAGCATAGTGCCACACTCCTGGATGCAGTGCAGGAAGCGATTTAATGACCTAAGCAGGTCAGGAAAGGTGAGTACAGTGTCACGTACACCTACATCCTGCTGTGCGCATCACCCCACCCCCTCACTCTGCCTTCTCAAGCCTACTCCATCACATCACTCCTCACACCCACTTACCTTGCAGGTGCACCCATCATTCTCTGTCTATGCACTTTCTCACATCCCATCTAACCACTCACCCTTATCCTCATGCAATTTCATGCCTCTCCCTCAGTCACCCTCAACAAATGCACCGCATCCATCGGATGAACACATGCCAGTACTCACTCATATGTCTGTTCTTTCCCTCCTTGCAGGAGAAGACAACACAGAACACCAGGGAGAGGGAGAGAACCGGAGGTGGGCCTTCGCAGATCATGCAGCTGACAACTGCAGAGGAGGAGGCACTGGAGATCAGCAGAATTTCAGTGTGTCTGGCTGTCGGAGATGGGGAGCTCCCAGCTATCTGGTGACACAATTAAATAAAAGCCACCCACGTTATACAGCACTCAGTGATGTTAACTTGGTTTCAACAGCAAATGACGTAGGATCATCTTCATAATGATAAGTTACAACATATTCTTACCATGCCAGGACTAATTCATGTTTTTCGTCTTCGACAGGGTCTTAACACATGCAGTAGGAGTCGGTGGAGGTGGCTGACGACGAATACTCAGATGAGCTGATTCCTTCTAAGGATACACCATCACAGGACTCATGCATACCATGCACCGGCTCAGATGCTCATACTTCGGTGGGACCAGTAGACAGATAGTTGAGTTTTCACCAAGTGAATCACACTTCACAAGTGAGCAAGAGCAGATGGTGGAGATAGGGACAGCAGTGGAGAGTCCATGTCGGAGGTCACAGCCCTCTCCAAGCTCTGCTCAGCTGTACAAAGATGCTGGCCCAGGAGAGGGATGATGGCGAAAGGGGACATGGAAGTGGGGACTCCACTCAAAGCTCTTCCACTTCTCACCCGTTGCCCCCACTCAGTCAGTAGCCCACATGCTGCCTCATTTCCCGATGGCCCCAGCACAGGTGCAGGTGGCGCAGTCTTTGGCAGGACCCTCACAGGCTCCAAAACCCAGTAAACATCGGCCAAGAGCATCTCAGCAGTCAGAGCAGGGATCTGAGCAGCTTGCCTCTACCTCTGCTTGCTTGTAGGAGTAGCAGGAAAAGGAAGAGTAAGGCTCTGTAGTTGCACAAGGGTATGCAGATGGTTGTCTTTGAAAACATTGTGTTGATAAGTTTCTGTTGTTTATTTAGCTCACATAAATGTTATTCTTTTTCACCACTTTCCTGTCTTGTCCCTTCTTGGGTGCTGGGTTGTAAGTTGCCTTTTAATTTATTCGAAGATGATGGGGAAGACATAAATTGATGGGGACTAATATGGGGATGTTCAAGGGGTGGTTGGTTGGTTGGAGGACTGCTTTGTGTCAATGGCATGGGGGGGGGGGGGCGGGGGGGGAGGTGGCAGGAAGAGCGGCCGTTGCATTTCCTTGTCACATGGGCCCACTGGTGGAACCTAAGTGAACCTTGCATTAATAAGGGCATCTCTGGCATCCCAGGCAGCAATGTGAGCAGCTGGGGGGTTCATGGCACTCTTCCCCTCAAATCATCCAAGGAGGACCTGAGCTCTTCACTTTCTGCCTCCTGCAGGTCCAAACCTCGCTGCTACGCAATGTTGTGCAGAGTGCGGCAAACCATGACAATTCTGGAGACCCTGGGTGGTGCGTACTAAAGAGCGCCTCCAGATCTGTCTCACCACCTGAAGCACAGCTTCAGCATGTCGATGGCCTGTTCAATCACACGTTTGGTGGTCAAAAGGCATTCACTGCAGTGCTCTTGGGCATCAGTGGTTTGGTTTCTGACGAGTGTCATGAGTCAAGTTTAAAGTGGGTATCCCTTGTCGCCGAGCAGTCACCCCTTAAAACTGCTTCCAGGTCCGAAGCCATCAGGGAACTTGGACTGCCCAGGATGAAAGCATCATGGCAGCTGCCCGGGAATCTTGTGCACACCTGTATAAAGATCATTTTGTGGTTCCACACCAGCTGCACATTGATGGAGTGGAAGCTGATGGAGTGGAAGCCCTTGCGGTTGACGAATACTCGTGATTGTTCTGGGAGTGCCCGTATTGTCACGTGTGTGCAGTTGTTGATGCCCTGCACCTATGGGAAGCAAGCCAGAGCCGCAAACTCGAGCACCCGCTCATTCTGACTGGCATCATTGCAGAAAAAGTTGACATAATTGACAGCTCTGGCGAACAAACCATCAGTCACCTGTCTTATGAATGTGTGACTCCGCTGACTGGGAGATCCTGGATATGTCTCCAGCAGAGCCCTGGAAGGATCCAGAGATAAAAAGTTGAGGGTGGTGGTGACTCTGGTAATGTATGGCCATCAGGTCAAGCACAGAGCAGGTCTTCTTCTAGATGTCTGCCAGCACCTGACATGACATCCTGAGCCTCCTGAGACACTGTTGTTCAGACATGCCAAGGAAACTCAGCCTCTGCCTGTATAGACCCTGTTTCGCGGGTAGTGCCTCCTGCGAGCTGCCCCTCTCCGGTGTGTAGCTACAGTTGTGAACAGCAGCCTGCTGGTGCTGTTGCTGGTCATCTTCGTCCTCATCTGAGGTCCAATCTAAGGCAGCATAAGCAGCATCCATCCAGATGATAGACCAAAGTGCAGATGAGACTTCCAAAGTGTAGAAATTAACCTCTCAGCAAAAGTACTGTGAACAAACCCTTTCCCACTAGCAGGTAAAAAAGTAGCTGTGACTACTGAGAACATAAGAACATAAGAAATAGGAGCAGGAGTAGGCCATACGGTGCCTCGAGCCTGCTCCGCCATTCAATAAGATCATGGCTGATCTTCGACCTCAACTCAACTTACCTGCACTATCCCCATATCCCTTGATGGCCTTAAAATCTAAAAATCTATCGATCTCTGTCTTGAATATACTCGACTGAGCCACCACAGCCCTCTAGGGTAGAGAATTCCAAAGATTCACCACCCTCTGAGTGAAGAAATTTCTCCCACATCTCAGTCCTAAATGGCCGACCCCTTATTCTGAGACTGTGACCTCTGGTTCTAGACTCCCCAGCCAGGGGAAGCATCCTCCCTGCATCTACCCTGTCAAGCACTGTAAGAATTTTGTATGTTTCAATGAGATCACCTCTCATTCTTCTAAACTCTAGAGAATATAGGCCTAGTCTACTCAATCTCTCCGCACAGGACAACCCCCCATCCCAGGAATCAGTCTGGTGAATCTTCATTGCTCTCCCTCTATGGCAAGTATATCCTTCCTTAGGTAAGGTGACCAAAACTGTACACAATACTCCAGGTGTGGTCTCACCAGGGCCCTATATAATTGCAGTAAGACGTCTTTACTCTTATACTCAAATCCTCTTGTAATAAAGGTCAACATACCATTTGCTTTCCTAATTGCTTGCTGTACCTGCATGTTACTTTTCAGTGATTCGTGTACAAGGACACCCAGGTCCCTCTGAACACCAACCTTTCCCAATCTCTCACCATTTAAAAAATACTCTGCTTTTCTATTTTTCCTACCAAAGTGGATAACTTCACATTTCTCCACATTATATTCCATTTGCCATGTTCTTGCCCACTTACTTAGGCTGTCTATATCCCCTTGAAGCCTCCTTGCATCCTCCTCACAACTTACATTCCCACCCAGCTTTGTATCATCAGAAAACTTGGATATATTACATTTGGCCCCCTCATCCAAATCATTGATGATCCAAATTCAGCTGAGGCCGAAGCACTGATCCTTGCAGTACCCCACTAGTTACAGCCTGTCAACCCGAAAATGACCCGTTTATTCCTACTCTCTGTTTTCTGTCCGTTAACCAATCCTCAATCCATGCTGAGTAGGTTTATTGCCATATTTCCCTGTGATTGATCCAGCACCCTCAATAGCCGCATTGTACTCGTCTTGCTTTCACTAGCGAGTTTCAGGAAGCCCGGGACACCTGTGGACCGGACGTTAAAGTCAAAAGTCTGTGTCAATATCGCTCTAATTGAGCGATTAACATATGGCAATTGACAACCCGCCTCTCCCGAGGGGGTTGTGCGCACACAGCCTAACGCGCTCAAGTGAAATGCGTAAGTCGGTGGGTTGGAGCAGGATTCCCGACACGGTCAATTTCACCGGCTTTTACCTCCCCCCCACCCGCACCACCACGTTAAAATTCTGGCCAACGAGATTCCTTTAGATGAGAGGCTAGATTTTCCTCACCCCACCCATTTTTCAATGGATCTGGGGCGGACGTGGTAGAGACTTTTTCATGGACACGTTCATCTGGATCCTGTCTCCTCACCCATTGTCCAGTGAGTGAATCTGGTGACTAAAAATGTGCCTGCCCGTTTATGGGTGGGTGGATGCAAATTAAATTACAATGAGGAAAATACAAAGGATGATTTTAATTAATTCTTGCAATGTAGGCGTCGCTGGCAAAGCTGGTATTTATTGCCCATCCTTAGTTGCCCTGAGAAGGTGGTGGTGGGTCTTCTCCTTGAACTACTGTAGTGGTTTGATACAACTGAGTAGCTTGCTAGACCACTTCAGGGGCAGTTAAGATTCAATCATATTGGTATGGGACGAGAGTCACATATAGGCCAGACCGGGTAAAGATGCAGGTTGGAGGGCTGAGGATGGGAGACTGCCTCGGAGAGCATTTGAATAATCAAATCAGCGCCAGGCGGTAAGTCGTCAGAAAATGGCAGGGAATTGCCTGGCCCGGAGGTGGCATACCGACACAAGGTAGAGGGGCTTCTTGCAGGCGTGACTCATTCAGGAAGGGTAGTGTCCAAGGCAGGGGAAGCCTAAGCCTTCCTTGTGGGGCCAAGAGGAGCCTCTTCTGAAGATGATCCTCTTCCGACCTGCTTCAGCTGCGAAGCTGTCAAACACTGACATTCTGTGTAGTTTGAGGAGTCCTAGTGTTCAGGACTCATCAAACCTTTTAACTTTGCAGAAATCACCTGGCTGTTGGTTCAGAGGATCCAACAGCCAGTCTGTGAAATCTACAATGAAGATGTTGGGACTCCGGATCCAAAGCGGCTGAAGGCTGTAGGCAGAAACAAAGGTAAGTGAACATTTTATAACACTTAACACTCACCTTACATACTTATCACTCCACACTTGCACCCATCACTCACCTCTACATCTCACTTTCAGAGCCCTCTGACCCCCGCAGACCTCCATCTCGTCTCCTACACCCTGGCGGGGTTCCCAGAGGTCGGGAAGCCTGCACCTCGGAGCTAAAAATAGGGATAATCCTATTTTCTGCCTGTTAACTACCTGTTAACAGGCAGTTAATAGGCTTTAATCCCTTTCCCTCGAGGAGACGGAACCCGGGGCAGGACGGCTTCCCGCCTCCTGGCAAGAGGGCACGGAGGCGGGTTGGGGGCGGGTTTGCCAGCCGCCCCCAAATCCTGCAACTTTACCGGCAGTCCCGCCTCCTCGGGGCTGACAAAATCCAGCCCTATGTGTCAGAAGCTGCACCTGACAATGATGAGTAAAGGTACAGAATTTCATGGGTCAGCTCATTTACACATCCATTGGAGTATCTCCAACACAAATCCGATTTAACTCAGGAGGTGCTTTGAAATTAGAGTGCAACCTTTAAAAAGGGAAAGCCGGTGACAGAGAACGTCAGCGTATGACGTTTCATCTGTCAAAAATTTTTGACAGATGAATTGTCATCATTTGACAGCTTTGAGAAGCTGTCAAACACTGACAATCTCTGTTCTTTGATGAGTCCTTGTACTCAAGACTCACCAAACCTATTTCCTGATCAGAAATCAGATGGCTGCTGTATCAGAGAATGCAGCAGCCATTCTGTCATCTCTGCCGTGGAGATGAGGCAGCTCCGCAGCCTAAAGGGATGAAGCCTGGAGGAAGAAGCAAAGGTAAGTAATCTTATTAAAACACTTTAGACTCACCTCACACACTTACCTCTCCACACTTGCACTCATCACTCACCTGCACACCGGACATTTCGGCCCCGCAGACCCAAAGCTCGCCTCGCTGACCCTGGCGAGGTTCGGAGCCGTTGGGAAGCCCACATTTTAGGGCTCAAAATAGGGATTAGCCAAAAAACTGCCTGTTAACAGGCAGTTAATTGGCACTAATCCCCTTCCCGCCTCGAGGAGCTGGGACCCGGTGCGGGTCAGGTACCCGCCTCCTGGGAAGATGGCACGGAGGTGGGTTGGGGGCGGGATGATTCCCAGATTCTGCCATTTTCCCGGCAGTTCCGCCTCCATACCTGGCTCCCCAAGGCTGGGAAAATCGGCCCCTAAGTGTCAACTCTCTCGCCCTCAGAATTTCAAATATGCGCCGCTAAAAGTTCCATGACCCTACCAGAGAAGGCAAAGTAACACACCACCCATTCTCTCTTTTCTCCCCTGGGCACTCTGGGCACGAGCACATTTGCCATCCTCTAAAATGAAGAGGTGCACAACTAAACCTTTATACTGCACTCTGCTGAAACAGGCTACAAACTAGGGATCTTCCAGTATGTGTTTCCTTCTCCGCAAACAGCAGTTACTTGCATGCAAAATGTTAAAAACCTTTCCTCTATTTTAACAGGATGATACTACCAGATCTCATACATCAGCTGTCCAATGCCACCTGGAAGGTGTTCCTCAAATTAATAGCCTCCACCTAATTCAATCAATCTAGTTGCAGGAGACACTTATGCACAATGTGTGCGAGATGCAGGGGACCAGAAGGGGTACCAAGACGCTAAGTTGCTCACCCACAAGCAGGCCATGGAGCTTACTTACTACAAGCAGCAGGCCATGGTGCTCACCCACTATAAGGAGCAGGCCATGGAGCTCACCGACTATAAAGGTGCAGGCCATGGAGCTCACCCACTATAAGGTGCAGGCCATGGAGCTCACCAACTATAAGGTGCAGGCCATGTTGCTCACCCACTATAAGGTGCAGGCCATGGAGCTCACCCACTATAAGGTGCAGGCCATGTTGCTCACCCACTACAAGGTGCAGGCCATGGAGCTCACCCACTATAAAGGTGCAGGCCATGGAGCTCACCCACTATAAGGAGCAGGCCATGGAGCTCAATCTCTACAAGGTGCAGGCCATGGAGCTCACCCACTACAAGGAGCAGGCCATGGAGCTCACCCACTACAAGGAGCAGGCCATGGAGCTCACCCACTATAAAGGTACAGGCCATGGTGCTCACCCACTATAAGGAGCAGGCCATGGAGCTCACCCACTATAAGTGCAGGCCATGGTGCTCACCCACTACAAGGTGCAGGCCATGGAGCTCAATCTCTACAAGGAGCAGGCCATGGAGCTCACCCACTATAAGGTGCAGGTCATGGTGCTCACCCACTACAAGGTGCAGGCCATGGTGCTCATCCACTATAAGGTGCAGGCCATGGAGCTCACCCACTACAAGGTGCAGGCCATGGTGCTCACCCACTATAAGGAGCAGGCCATGGAGCTCACCCACTACAAGGAGCAGGCCATGGAGCTCAATCTCTACAAGGAGCAGGCCATGGAGCTCGCCCACTATAAGGTGCAGGCCATGGAGCTCACCCACTATAAGGTGCAGGCCATGGTGCTCACCCACTATAAGGTGCAGGCCATGGAGCTCACCCACTATAAGGTGCAGGCCATGGTGCTCACCCACTATAAGGTGCAGGCCATGGAGCTCACCCACTATAAGGTGCAGGCCATGGTGCTCACCCACTATAAGGTGCAGGCCATGGAGCTCACCCACTATAAGGTGCAGGCCATGGTGCTCACCCACTATAAGGTGCAGGCCATGGAGCTCGCCCACTATAAGGTGCAGGCCATGGAGCTCACCCATTACAAGGAGCAGGCCCTGGAGCTCAATCTCTACAAGGTGCAGGCCATGGAGCTCGCCCACTATAAGGTGCAGGCCATGGTGCTCACCCACTACAAGGTGCAGGCCATGGAGCTCACCCACTACAAGGTGCAGGCCATGGTGCTCACCCACTATAAGGTGCAGGCCATGGTGCTCACCCACTATAAGGTGCAGGCCATGGAGCTCACCCACTATAAGGTGCAGGCCATGGAGCTCGCCCACTATAAGGTGCAGGCCATGGAGCTCGCCCACTATAAGGTGCAGGCCATGGAGCTCACCCACTATAAGGTGCAGGCCATGGAGCTTTTTAAGAGACACTCTGTTCTAGCTGTGGGTGATCGTGAGGTTGGGGGGCACAGTGCTGGTGCCAGATTAGTGGCTTCATATCTGTACAGAAATGGTCATCTGTCCTAATATCGCCTTATGTGGTTCGGTGTCATATTTTGTCTGATAACGCTCCTGTGAAGCGCCTTGGGACGTTTTAGTACATTAAAGGCACTATATAAATGCAAGTTGTTGTTTTTGTACAGCTGCCGTAACATCCCTGTGAAGTAGTGCACAGCCACAAGCTTCCTTCCTTCTCTGTCTCCTTAATCTCAAGGGGGTAATACTCTATTCATTCTTAGCTTGTCCTTTCCTGCGGATCCACATGTGAGGTAAGATGCAGTATAAAGCTAAAGGAAGTGACTTAACAAATGCCAAGAAATGTGGTAATCCAGAGGACTGGGAGAAATACAGAAAGCAACAAAGGGACACAAACAAAATATTAAGAGCTGCAAAAAGTGAATATGGAAAAAAAACTTGTAAGTGATATAAAGGCTAATAGTTAATATAACTATATTAAGAATAATAGAGTGGCTAAGGGAAATATGGGCCCATTAAAAACAGACGCAGATGAAATGGTAATAAATAACAAGGTGATGCCAGACTTGATAGATGGGTGCTTAGCATCCGTCTTCACAGTAGAGGAACAGGACAAAACATCATCAGTACAAGTGAAACTAAAAATAAAGGAGAGGAAGTTATTGGATTTAATATTCGTCAAAAAAAAATGATAATGAAGAAAATAATAGGATACATTTCCAGGACCTGATGGTTTTCATCCCAGGATATTAAATGAAATAGATGAGGGAATTGCAGAAGCATTAGTTATAATCTTTGAATGCTCTCTTGATTCGGAAATTGTGCTATTAGATTGGAAAATTTCTAATGTTACTTCATCATTTAAGAAAAGTGGGAGAGAGAAGCCAGGTAATAACTAGAGGCATGCCAGTTTAAGAACATAAGAAATAGGAGCAGGAGTAGGCCATACAGCCCCTCAAGCCTGCTCTGCCATTCAATCATATCATGGCTGATCTTCGACCTCAACTCCACTTTCCCATCTGATCCCCATATCGCTTGATTCCCTTCGAGTCCAAAAATATAGCAATCTCAGCTTTGAACATACTCAATGAATGAGCATCCATAGCCCTCTGGGGTAGAGAATTCCAAAGATTCACATCCCTCTGAGTGAAGGAATTTCTCCTCATCTCAGTCCTAAATGGCCAGCCCCTTATCCTGAGCCTATGCCCCCTAGTTCTAGACTCTCCAGCCAGGGGAAACAGCCTCTCAGCATCAAGCCCTCTCAGAATCTTATATATTTCAATGCGATCACCTCTCATTCTTCTAAACTCCAAAGAGTACAGGTCCATTCTACTCAATCTCTCCTGATAGGACAACCCTTTCATCCCAGGAATCAATCTAATGAACCTTCGTTGCACCCTCGTTTAACATCAGCTGTGACGAAGTTACTAGAATCTGTCATTAGCGACAGAGTGACTGAGCGCTTGGACAAATTTGAACTGATCAGAGAGTCTGCATGGATTTGTGAAAGTTACGTCATGTCTGACTAATTTAGTTGAATTTTTTGAGGTCACTAACATGGTGGATTAGGGAGTGTCTATGGATATTATCTATATGGACTTCCAGAAGGCATTTGATAAGGTTCTGCACAAGAGATTATTTTCAAAAATGAAAGCGATCAAAATTGGAGGATTAGATATGGGTTAGAAATTGGTTGGGAGGTAGGAGACTGAGAGTAGAGATAGAGGGCTGGATTTTGTGAATGGAGACGTGCTGGAGGTGGAACTGCTGCTTGTCGGGGCTATGTCCCGCCTCCATCATGTTCTGGCCAACCAGCGGGATTTTCCCGATTGACCTAGTTAAGCCCGCCCTGCGGGCTCAGCAGGCCAATTAGGGGGAAGTCACTGACAGAGCACGTCAACGTCTGACGTGCCATCTGTCAAGACTTCTTGAAAGAAGAAATGTCAGCGTTTGACAGCTCTGTGAAGCTGTCAAACACTGACATTCTGTGTAGTTTGATGAGTCCTTATGTTCAGGACTCATCAAACCTTTCAACTTTGTAGAAAGCAGATGACTGTTGGTTCGGAGGATCCAACAGCCAGTCTGTGAAATCTACAACAAAGATGTCTGGACTCCGGAACCACCGCAGCTGAAGGCTGTAGGCAGAAACAAAGGTAAGTGAACATTTTCTAACACTCAACACTCACCTCACATACTTACCACTCCACACTTGCACCCATCACTCACCTCTACATCTCACTTTCAGGCCCCTCCGACCCCCGCAGACCTTCTACTCGACTCCTCCAACCTGGCGGGGTTCTCCGAGGTCGGGAAGCCTTCACCTGAAAAGGTAAAATGGGACTAATCCTTTTTTCTGCATGTTAACTACCTGTTAACAGGCAGTTAAAAGGATTTAATCCCTTTCCCGCCTCGAGGAGACGGGACCCGGGGCAGGACAGCTTCCCGCCTCCTGGCAAAAGGGCACAAAGGCAGGTTTGTCATCCGCCCCCACTTTCTGCAACTTTACCGGCAGTCCCGCCTCCATACCCGCCTCCTCGGGGCTGACAAAATCCAGCCCAAAGGGTACGTACTATGATTGGCGGGATATGACAAGTGGTATTCTCCAGGGATCTGTACTGGGACCTCAGCTTTTTACCATATTTATCAATGACTTGGATGAATGAATGAAGAGCTGTATATCCAAGTTTGCAGATGACACTATGTTGAAAGGCACAGTAAGTAGTGCAGATGAGAGCAGGAAGTTACAAAGGGATATAGCTAGATTAAGTTAGTGGGCAAAACTATAGCAAATGGAGTTAAATGTGGAGACATGTTAGGTCATCCACTTTGGAGCCAAGAAAAACAAACCAGAGTATTTTCTAAATGGTGAGAAACGATGGAGGAGCAAAGAGATTTTGGTGTCCATCTACACAAATCACTAAAAGCTAGTGGACTGGTACAAAAAGTAAATAAGCAGGTGTAATGGAATGTTGTCCTAATCTCAAGCGGCTGCAATACAAAGAGCAGGGAGTTGTGCTTCAGTTGTATCGAGCCTGGGCCAGACCCCACCTGGAGTACTACGTTCAGTTTTGGGCACCACACCTCAGGAAGGATATGTTGGCCTTGAAGAGAGTGCAGCACAGATTTGCCAAAATGATACTAGGGCCTAAAGGGTTAAATTATGAGGACAGGTTAGATAAACTTGGCCTGTATTCCCTTGAGTTTAGAAGATTGAGAGGTGATCTAATCGAGTAGTTTAAAATGATAAATGGATTCAATGGGGTAGATACAGAGAAACTATTTCCTGTGGTGGGGGAATCCAGAACAAGGGAGCACAATCTTAAAATTAGAGCTAAGCCATTCAAAATGAAATCAGGAAGCACTTCTTCACACAAAGGGTAGTAAAAATCTGGAACTCGCTCCCCAAAAGCCTGTGGCTGCTGGGTTAATTGAACTGAGAGATAAGCAGACTATGACAGGAAGGGACAGAGAGTTTAACGGTAATAGTGCATCAGTGAATAAGGTGAAAGCAGGGAATAATGGTAAAAAGTCCAAAAATGTGTGGGTTAGGTTGATTTGGCTATGATAAATTGACCCTTAGTGTTAGGGGGGATTAAATATGTGGGGTTATGGGGATAGGATGGGATATGTTAGGGGGAATTAAATACATGGGGTTACGGGGGTCGGGTGGGATATGTGTACTGTGGGGATTAAAGCAGGGACAGGGTACTGGATTTGGATGATCAGCCATGATCGTATTGAATGGCGGAGCAGGCTCGACGGGCCGAATGGCCTACTCCTGCTCCTAGATTCTATGTTTCTATGTTTCTATGTTTAAAGGCTCTTTATCTGAATGCACGAAGCATTCGTAACAAGATAGATGAATTAGTGGCACCAATGGAGATAAGTTGCTTTGATCTAATAGCCATTACAGAGAGATGGTTGCAAGGTCTTGAGTCAAAGAGTCATAACGGCACAGAAGGAGGCCATTCGGCCCATCGAGTCCGTGCCGGCTCTCTGTAGAGCAATCCAGTCAGTCCCATTACCCCGCTCTATCCCCGTAGCCCTGCAAGTTTATTTCCCTCAAGTGCCTATCCAGTCTCCCCTTGAAAACATTGAGTGTCTCCACTTCCATCGGCAGCGAGTTCCAGGTCCTCACCACTCGCTGCATAAAAAAGTTTTTTCTCACATCCCCCCTGTATCTCTTGCCCAAAATCTTAAATCTGTGTCCCCTAGTCCTTGCACCATCAACTAGTGGGAACAGCCTTTCCCCGTCTAGCCTATCCAAACCCATCATAATCTTGCACACCTCTATCAAATCACCCCGCAGCCTCCTTTGCTCTAATGAAAACAAATCCAGCTTCTCCAACCTGTCCCTGTAGCTAAGATCCCCCATCCCCAGAACCATTCTGGTAAATCTCCTCTGCACCCTCTCAAGTGCCTTCACATCCTTCCTAAAGTGTGGTGACCAGAACTAGGCGCAATACTCCAGTTGTGGCCTAACCAGTGCTTTATAAAGGTTCAGCATAACTTCTCTACTTTTGTACTCAATACAGGAAACTTTCGTTTATCCGGCATCGACGGGACCGGCGTGGTGCCGGTTTATCGAAAGTACCGGATAACGGAGAGTTATATCTACCGAGGCTATCTTTAACAAAGAGACTCCAGGCAGCGCGGGAGAATCAAATCCTGCTTCTGCAGTGTTTCGGACTTCCGACAGCGCCAGGTGGCCGAGTAGTGGCACTTTTGAAAAGTACCCCTACTGACTAAATCGGCGTTCGCGGACTCGGACTCGGACTCGGGATCGGCAACATTGCCGGTTATTTGAGAGGAATTTTCGGAGCACTCGGCGTTCGCGGAGACTCGACTGTGGCTCGGCAACATTGCCGGTTATTTGAGAGGAGTTTTCGGAGGATGATTTTTGCCGGTTAAGCGAGAATTCCGGATATTTGGGTGCCGGATAAACGAAAGTTTCCTGTACCTCTATTTATGAAGTCCAAGATCCCATATGCTTTGCTAACCACTCTCTCTATATGTCCCGCCACCTTCAGGGACCTATGCACATTAACTCCCAGGTCCCTCTGTCCCTGCACACTCTTTAAATCTGTGTCATTAAGTGTATATTGCCTGTTCCTTCTGCCAAAATGCATCACCTCACACTTCTCTATTAAATTCCATCTGCCACTTGTCTGCCCATTCTGCTAGCCTATGTCCTGTTGCAGTCGATTGGTATCATTACTGTTTGCCACCCCCCCAAGTTTGGTGTCATCGGCAAATTTAGAAATTTTTGCCCTTGCTTTGGTTCCGTTACCCTTCCCTCTTGTTGGAATGTACCTAGCCTGTACTTGGAACGTCTCCTCCTTAAAGATCTCCCATTGTTCCATTACAGTTTTACCTGTCAGGCTTTGGTTCCATTTTACTCTGGCTAAATCCTTTCGCATCCCATTGAAGTTAGCCCTATTCCAATTTCGAAGTTCCACTCTAGATTGTTCCTTGCTCCTCTCCATTGCTAATCTAAATCTTATGATACGATGATCACTCGTACCCAAGTGTTCTCCCACAGACACTTGGTCAACCTGGCCCACCTCATTCCCCAGCACCACATCCAGCAATGCCTCCTTCCTAGTTGGGCCAAGAACATACTGGTCAAGGAAATTCTCCTGAACACATTTCAGAAATTCCTCCCCCTCATTTTCCTTTACCCTAGCATTATCCCAATCGATATTTGGGTAATTAAAGTCCCCCAATATCACCACTCTATAGCTCTTGCATATCTCTGCGATTTCCCTACAGATTAGCTCCTCTACCTTCCTCTCACTATTTGGAGGCCTGTAGAATACCCCCAATAGCGTGATCATACCCTTTTTGCTCCTCAACTCTAACCAAATGGATTCTGTCCTTGTCCCCTCAAGAACATCCTCCATTTTCAACACTACAATGTCTTTCTTAATCAGCACTGCCACCCCACCTCCCTTTTTTCCTTCCCTATCTTTTCTGAACACCTTGTAACCTTGAATATTAAGGGGGAGAAATTCGGTATCACCCCCTTTGGGGCGCAATTATCGGCTGGGCGTAAAGTTTAGCGCCTGGCACTAATTATCGCCTCCGACTGCAAACTTGGCTTCTATCGCCCCTGGAGGTGATTGGAGCACTAAATCAGGCGTTACACACCTCTCTTAAGGCGCTAACGCCAAGGAGCGTGGCACTACCTCAGAGCACTGGCGAAGCTCATGTGATGTCAGTCAGCAATGGAACACAGACACACTGGCGCCGGCCAGTTCTTAAAGGGGAGGGTTGATCTTGCTCTCCATCCACACCCTGCTCAGTGCAGCCTTAAATCTCAGCCTGGAGAGACCTGTACATCAAATCTGCTGGAAAGAACAATGGAGAGGCCTAGGGAAAGAGCACAGAGTGCAGCCCCCACAGTCTCTTCTAAATCAATGCAAGGAAGGTCAAATCAAAATGAACCTGCAAAGTGCTGCTCAGTACCCAAAACTCCTTCACACAGCGTTGAATCTCTCCAGAAGTCTCTCTCTCTCTCACACAGAATGCGTGGAGCAAAAATGTCGCCGACAAAAAAAGGTAGGAAGCGGTCGCCTTTAAATAGCGCTCCCCCAGTCCCTTCCCGACTGCAAAACGTTCCCCTCAACCTGTCATTGCTAGCGGAAGGGGGTAAGGCAGGGGGCGGCACTCAATATCCGGTCCGGGGCATTGCACGCTCGACTGACGTCACGATCTGCAGGCGCAGGAGATCGTGGCGGTAGTGTTTAACGCCGCCGCAAAATGTCTGGTTAATTTCGCGAGTGGTGCAAACATCGCTGCGCCCGGGTGCTAGTTGTTTTGCACCCCATTAGCGCCCTCTTAGGGTGCTAACGGGAGGCGCAAAGCAACCAAATTTTTCCCCCTAAGTGCCCAGTACTCACTGTTTTTAACCCACGTTTCCGTTATTGCCACAACATCATATTGCCACACAGCTAATTGTGCTTGTAGCTCACCAACCTTATTCACCACACTTTGTGTGTTTATGTACATGCATTCTAAATCCATTTTTGAATTTTTCGTAGTCTTTCTTAGTCTGCTCCTACTTCCGCCTCTAGCACTACTTTCTTCTCTAGTACTATCCAACAACTCACTCTTTTATGACCAAGGTTGAGAACTAAATATTCCAGGGTACTTAACGTTTCGAAAAGACAGGCAGAATGGAAAAGGAGGGGGGTAGCCCTGATAATAAAGGATGACATAAGGATAGTAGTGAGAAGGGATCTTGGCTCGGAAGATCAGGAAGTAGAATCAGTATGGGTGGAGATAAGAAATATCAAGAGGCAGAAAACACTGGTGGGAGTAGTTTATAGGCCCCCAAACAGTAGCCATATCAGTGGACAGAGTATTAATCAACAAATAATAGGAGTGTGTAACAAAGGTAATACAATAATCATGGGGGACTTTAATCTTCATATTGACTGGACAAATCAAATTGGCAAAGGTAGTCTGGAGGACGAGTTAATGGAATGTATTCAAGACCGTTTCCTAAAACAATATATCGTGGAACCAACCAGGCAACAGGCTATTTTAGATCTTGTGTTGTGTAATGAGACAGGGTTAAGTAGTAATCTCATAGTAAAGGATCCTCTGGGGAAAAGTGATCATAATATGATAGAATTTCACATTGCATTTGAGAGTGAAATACTCAAGTCCAAAACTAGAGCCTTAAACTTAAATAAAACCAATTACATAGGTATGAGGGATACATTGGCTAAGTTAGATTGGGAAATTAAATTAAAAGGTATGACAGTAGATAAGCAGTGGCAAACATTTAAAGAAATATTTCAAAATTCTCAACGAATATACATTCCATTAAGAAATAAAAACTCCACGGGAAAAGTGATCCAACCGTGGCTAACTAAAGAAGTTAAGGATAATATTAGATTAAAAGAAGAGGCTTATAATGTTGTGATGAATAGTGGTAAGACTGAGGATTGGGAGAGCTTTAGGAACCATCAAAGGATGATCAAAAATTGATAAAAAGGGAGAAAATAGAATATGAGAGTAAACTAGCAAGAAACATTAAAAAAATTCAAAGAGATTCTACAAGTATGTAAAAAGAGAGAGAGTAGCACAAGTAAGCGTTGGTCCCTTAGGGGTTGAGACAGGAGAAATTATAATGGGGAATAAGGAAATGGCCGAGACTTGAAACAAATATTCTGTATTAGTCTTCATAGTAGAAGACACAAATAGCAGTAGAGAAAAAGTACTTGAGAAACTAATGGGACTAAAATCCGACAAATCCCCAGGACCTGATGGCCTACATCCCAGGGTTCTAAAAGAGATGGCTGCAGAGATAGTGGATGCATTGGTTGTGATCTTCCAAAATTCCCTAGATTCTGGTACAGTCCCAGCAGATTGGAAGGTAGCAAATATAACCCCGCTATTCAAGAAAGGGAAAATGCTGGAATCCATTATTAAGGAAGTGGTAACAGGGCACTTAGAAAAACATAATATGATTGGGCAGAGTCAACATGGTTTTATGAAAGGGAAATTGTGTTTAACAAATTTATTAGAGGTTTTTGAGGATGTAACTAGCAGGGTAGAAAAAAGGGTATCAGTGGATGTAGTATATTTGGATTTCCAGAGGGCATTTGATAAGGTGCCACACAAAAGGTTGCTACACAAGATAAGGGCTCATTGGGTTGGGGGGTAATATATTAGCATGGATAGAGGATTGGTTAACAGACAGAAAACAGAGAGTAGGGATAAACGAGTCATTTTCTGGTTGGCAGGCTGTAACTAGTGGGGTGCCGCAAGGATCAGTGCTTGTCCTCAGTTATTTACAATCTATATGAATGACTTAGATGAAGGGACCGAGTGTAATGTATCCAAGTTTGCTGATGATACAAAGCTAGATGGGAAAGTAAGATATGAGGAGGACACAAAGAGCCTGCAAAGGGATATAGACAGATTAAGTGAGTGGGCAATAAAGTGAGGAAATGTGAGGTTATTCACTTTGGTAGGAAGAATAGAAAAACAGAGTATTTATTAAATATTGGTGTTGAGAGAGATTTAGGTGTCCTCGTACAGGAAACACAGAAAGTTAGCATGCAGGTACATCAAGCAATTAGGAAGGCAAATAGCATGTTGGCCTTAATTGCAAGGGGGCTGGAAGTACAAGTGTAAGGAAGTCTTACTACAATTGTACAGGGCTTTGGTGAGACCACACCCGGAGCACTGTGCACAGTTTTGGTCTCCTCTAAGGAAGGATATACTTGCCTTGGAGGTGGTGCAATGAAGGTTCACTAGATTGATTCCTGGGATGAGAGGGACGTCCTATGATGAGAGATTGTGTAGACTGGGCCTATACTCTCTGGAGTTTAGAAGAATGAGAGGTGATCTCATTGAAACATACAAGATTCTGAAGGGGATTGACAGGGTAGATGCTGAGAGGTTGTTTCCCCTGGCTGGTGTGTCTAGAACTAGGGGGCATAGTCTCAGGATAAAGGGTCGACCCTTTAAGTCTGAGATGAGGAAGAATTTCATCACTCAGAGGGTTGTGAATCTTTGGAATTCTCTACCCCAAAGGGCTGTGGATGCTGAATCGCTGAGTATATTCAAAGCTGAGATAGACAGATTTTTGGACTCTAGGGGATTCGGGAAAGTGGAGTTGAGTTTGAAGATCAGCCATGATCTTATTGAATGCTGGAGCAGGCTCGAGGGGCTGTATGGCCTACTCCTGCTCCTAATTCTTATGTTCTTTCAATACTGTGGTCAATAGATCTTTGCTAAGTAAGGGTATCATAAGAACATAAGAAATAGGAGCAGGAGTAGGAGTAGGCCATACGACCCATTGAGCCTGCTCCGCCATTCAATAAGATCATGACTGAACTTCTACATCAGCTTCACTCTCCGCCCCTCCCCATCCCCATATTCCTTGATTCCCTTAGTGCCCATAAATCTATATCTCAGCCTTGAATATACTCAACGAGTCAGTATCCACAGCCCTTTGGGGTAGAGAATTCCAAAGATTCACAACCTTCTAAGTGAAGAAATTCCCCTTCATATCAGTTCTAAATGGCCGACCCATTATCCTGAGACTACTACCCCTAGTTCTAAACTCTCCAGCCAGGGGAAACAGCCTCTCAGCATCTATCCTGTCAAGCCCGCTAAGAATTTAATGTTTCAATGAGATCACCTCTCATTCTTCTAAACTCCAGAGAATATAGGCACATTCTGCTCAATCTCTCCTAATAGGACAACCCTCTCATCCCAGAAATCAATCTAGTGAACCTTCATTGCACCCCCTCTAAGTTAAGTATATCCTTCCTAAGGTAAGGAGACCAAAACTGTACACAGCACTCCAGATGTAGTCTCACCAGGGCCCTATATAATTGCAGCATGACTCCCTTACGCTTATACTCCAACCCCCTTGCAATAAAGGCTAACATACTATCTGCCTTCCTAATTGCTTGCTGTAACTACATGTTAACTTTCTGTGATTCATGTACAAGGACCCCCAAATCCCTCTGAATACCAACGTTCACTAGTCTATCACCGTTTAAAAAATATTCTGCTTTTCCATTCTTCCTACCAAAGTGGATAATTTCACACTTCCCCACATTATACTCCATCTGCCACTTTTTTGCCTAGACACTAACGGTCTATACCCCTCTGCAGCCTCTTTGCGTCCTCCTCACTGCTTACTATCCCATCTAGCTTTGTATCGTCAGCTAACTTGGATATATTGCACTAGGTCCCCTCATCTAAGTCATTGATATAGATTGAAAATAGCTGAGGCCCAAGCACTGATCCTTGCGGAACTCCACTAGTTACACCCTGCCATCCTGAAAATTACCCATTTATTCCTACTCTCTGTTTTCTATCCGTTAACCAATCATCAACCAATGCTAATATATTACCCCCAATCCCATGAGCCCTAATCTTGTGTAACAATCTTTTATGTGGCACCTTATCGAATGCCTATTAAAATCCAAATATACTACATCCACTGGTTCCCTCTTATCTATCCTGCTAGTTACACTCTCAAAAAACTCTAATATAAATTTATCAAACATTATTTCCCTTACATAAAACTGTGTCAAAGGATATGGAGCAAAGGCGGCTAAATGGGGTTAAGGTACAGATCAGCCATGATATACTTGACTGGTGGAACAGGCTGAAGGGCTGAATGGCCTACCTCTTTTCCTATATTCTTTCACCCACATTCCAGGCTTCCCCAGGGTTCAAGGTGCCATCGATTGCACACACAATGCCATGCATGCTCCCCATCACCAGCCTGGCATTTTTGTCAATAGATACTACTCCCTAGTATGTACTTGGCAACAAGGGATATCCCAGCCGGACAAAGTTCATGACTCCTATCAGGAACCTGGGCACAGACATTGAGCATACTGAAACCAGAACTATCACCGAGCAGACCAACGGCCTTTGCTATTATGACCGTGTTTCCAGATTTGTGGCCATGTGCTGCACGTTGCATAACTTTGTTATACTGCTGGACCAGCCTTTACCACCACCTGGGTAGCAAGGACTGGAGGAGGAGGAACAGGAGGAGGAAGAGCAGCACGAAGAGGAGGAAGAAAGGGAGCATCATGACCAACAGTGCCCCTAGTTGCCAGAGTTCTCAGAGAGCAACTAAACCAAGAGCTCTTCACATGAACCATCCCTCCCATCCCCACTACACCATTCCTGATCACCATCGTCCTCACTACCACCATCAGATTGTCTTCCTTCAGTCCAGCCGCATGGGTCTTGCCCTCAACTGCCTACGAATATGAACACCAACACCAACACCAAATCCAAAAAACAGAAACTTTGGCCGCGATATTTGCGGGGCTGCAAGTTTGCAGCGGGCCGGGGTTGGGGGGTTCTAGACTGGAAATCCGGAAGTACGTGTTTCCCAAACATCCAAACGTCTTTTACATTTTTTCTCCAGGTTTCCCGCCTTGACAGGACTGTTGGAGGAGAGAAGAGATCGTGGGAGGTAGAGGTGGGGGAGGGTGGGGGGGTGGTTGGGGACATGGTGGTCAGGGGAGCGAGGTGGCGGTTGGGGGGGGGGAGAGAAATGGCGGTTGGGGGGAGCGAGGTGGCGGTCTGGGAAAGCGAGATGGTGATCGGGGGAGCGAGATGGCGGTTGGGGAAAGCAAGATGGCGGTCGGGGGGGAATGAGATGGTGGTCAGGGGTAGCGAGATGATGGTTGGGGGTGGTGAGATGATGGACGGGGGAGCAAGATGGTGGTCAGGGGAGCGAGATGTTGTTCGGGGGGAGCGAGATTGTGGTCGAGGGGAATGAGATGGAGGTTGGGGTGAGCGAGATGGTGGTCGGCGGGGTGGGGGGGTGGAGGTGAGAGATGGTGGTCAGGGCAGTGGAGATGGTGTTCGGGGGGGGAGAGATCGTGGGGGGGGGAGCAGACAGGTAGCGGGGAGGTGGTTTGCAGGGTAGCTTGTTGGGTTGTGGGAAACACTCCTGCTCTTCCTGGCCCATAAGCCCTTCTCGCCTTCTTTTACCTGCCGGGTTTCCCGAGGCCCAGGGAACCTGGCCAGCATGGGTTAAAAATAAAAACACTGTTAAAATGAAGGCTGCAGCCTCCTTAAAAGATTTCAATAACCAACCCGCCTCCTGACAGCGGATTGGTTGTCCGCTCCCCGTCCCGCATCCGTTAAAACGGGAAGTGGGTGGGTTCGAGGTAGGTTGGGTTCCTGTTTCAGATTTTTTACTTTTTAGCCTCTCACCTGACCCAAATTCACCCGGTTAAAATTACCCCCTTTACTTCAACTCACTGCAGCTCTGAATAAGTTAACTGGAATCATTCAGAATCACCCTTGTGCAACCTCTTAAAGCTTGTCTTGTGTACTTGACTACCTATCTAGTGTTCTTATAAGGTGTATCGCAGTGGCTACAGCTTGGGGGTGGAAAGCTGCTGCGCGTCCATTGAGGACACTTCAGATGGTTACGGTAGACGACCTCAAGCAGCACTGGGCCTTGAGGGTCAATCACTCCAAAAAGCCATTCAAAGCTGAAGCAGTCAATACTCAAACTTTCAGCGGTCTTCAAGCTTAAAGACTCAATTCCATCAGTGTCAGTTGTCCTAGCAACAGCTGCATCTAATATTTCTCATTCTAACTTACACAGAAGAAAGAACTTGGATTTATATAGCGTCTTTCATGACCTCAGGATGTCCCAAAGTGCTTTATAACCAATTTGCAGCTAAGTCACTGTTGTAATGTAGGTAAGCTCCCAAAAACAGCACTGAGATAATGGGCCGAAAATTGATCCCGCGACGCGAGAGTACGCACTGCGTACTCTCGCGTATTCCCACTCCAATTGCCGGTTTTCTGCATGCCCTGCGCATGCGCTGAAAACCGGCAATTGCTCTTCAGAAAAAGGGGCGGGTCCTCGGTGCATCGCGTGCGCGCTACAGGCTGCGCGCACGCTGTGCACTTCATGCTTTGGACGCGCAGGTAAGTACTGAAGATTTTGGAAATGTAAAAAGGAGGAGTAAGACCCGCTTTTAAGAAGGTAAGTAGTGAATTAAATATTTTTTTGAATTTTTTTTTACAGGTATATCTTTTTTAGAGACTTTAAAGACAGGTAAGTTTATTTTTAAAACTTTTTAAAAGATTTTAAATTTTTTCAAAAATTTAATTTTTTATTTAAAATGGTTAATTTAATTAACTATACTTATTTTATTAATGTGATGGTTTTTTAAAAAAATTTAATTGAGGTTTAGCTGTTATTTTGGGGGGGTGTAAGATTCATAGATTTCACAGCCATGCTGTGAGACTTATGAATGGAAGATGGTGTGCTGCCATTGGCTCTAACTGAGTCACGTGATCCCACAGCTCGCACGAATTCACTACGCCGCTGGGATACGCAAGCCCAGCACAGCTGATGTCTGGAACATCAAGTTCGTGCGAGCTGGATCTGAAAAAGCACAAGCGAGGTGAGACAACGCGGGGAAGGCTTACCCCCGCGGGAACAGAGCGAGATCAATTTCTGGGCCATTGAACCAGATCATCCATTTTTAGTGATGTTGGTGAGGGATAAATATTGGGTAGGACATTGGGGAGAGCTCCCCTGCTCTTTTTCAAAATAGTGCCATGGGATCTTTTACATCCAACCGAGAGGGCAGACGGAGCCTCAGTTTAACAGCTCGTCCAAAAGACGGCATTTCTGACAGTGCAGCACTCCGAGGACTGCGACTGTAGTGTCAGCCTAGATTTTGTGTTCAAGTCTCTGGAATTGAACTTGAACCCACAACCTTCTGACACCCAGGCGACAGTGGTACCACTGAGCCACAAATGACACCTAGTGCATTGTGTGCATAAAACCAAGACATTCAGGGCTGCAGCACCATTGACTACCATTTAAATATATTTAAATTTGTTGGCTGGGACTCAGCTGGCAGAAAGAATTTCAGGAGGATTGATTCTCTGGCAGAAAAAGCTTTGATTTTATGGTAAAATCTAAGAACATAGGAACAACCCTCCAAGTTCCACCATTCAATTAGATCCAGGCTGATCAGTACCTTAACTCCATTTACTCGCCTTTGATCCATATCGCTTGATACTCTTACCTAATAAAAATCTGTCGCTCTAAATCTTGAAAATTTCAATTGACCCAGCCTTTTGAGAGAATTCCAAATTTCCACTGCCCTTTGTGTGAAAAAGTATATCCTGATTTCCTTTTGAATGGCCGAGCTCTAATATTAAGATTGTACTCCTTGTTCTGGATTTCCCACCACAGGAAATAGTTTCTCTGTCTCTATCCTATTGAATCCATTTATCATTTTAAACACCCTTAGATTATCCCTCAACCATCTAAATGTAAGGGAATACAAGCCACATTTATGCAATATAAAGACATGCTGAAAACCATTCAGGACCTTACTGTTTATCCCTGAAGCAGTTACATGCAATAAATAAAAATGAGAAGTCGCACAACACCAGGTTATAGTCCAACAGATTTATTTAAAATTACAAGCTTTCGGAGCTGTCGCCCCTTCCTCAGGTAGAGTTACTGTGAGACAATCTACCAGAATTCACAGAATATAAACACAGAGAAAATGCATTCAATCTTTCCCTACATCAAAGACACACTAAGAGCACAGCCAAGACAATGAGATGTGTCCCAGGGGGTCCAACGTGTCAAAACACCTGCTGGCTGCATATCAAGGGCATTCAGCCTCGGATCTGCGGGTTAGCATTCTCCAAGGCGGCCTTCGGGATGCACGACAACGCAAAATCATCGAGCAGAAACTGATAGCCAAGTTCCGCACTCATGAGGACGGCCTCAATCGGGATATCGGGTTCATGTCACGATACAGAACGTGACTTGACATAGTTGCCGGTCTTTCCAGCTTTTTAAAAAAACAAACACAAGAAACAAACACAAGAAACAAACCCAAATGGAGAGGATATGCAGCCAGCAGGTGTTTTGACACGTTGGACCCCCTGGGACACATCTCATTGTCTTGGCTGTGCTCTTAGTGTGTCTTTGATGTAGGGAAAGATTGAATGCATTTTCTCTGTGTTTATATTCTGTGAATTCTGGTAGATTGTCTCACAGTAACTCTACCTGAGGAAGGGGCGACAGCTCCGAAAGCTTGTAATTTTAAATAAATCTGTTGGACTATAACCTGGTGTTGTGCGACTTCTCATTTTTGTCCACCCCAGTCCAACGCCAGCATCTTCACATCATGCAATAAATAAGCTGCTAAAAGACAGCTTCTAAAAAAAATTGTTTTCCTCAAAAGGAAATTTCTGGAACATGTGCTGAATGCTTTTTTGAGACTGAGGTTGCTTCTGCTGTGAATACATTAATTGACTTTGAGCATTACTGTCATTGCACTGTCAGAGTTTGCAAATAAAATGGAGAGCAGGGTTGGAATGATGATGAGTTTAAATTGATTTAAAGAATTACACTGAGATACCAAATTTAGAATTAATCACAGTGTGCTATTATGATTTATGAGGCAGACAGTTATCTGGCTATGTTTTGTAACTTTGAAAGTGGTTTTCAATTTCTTTCAGTGGTGGAGATCCCGCACTCACACTGTCCGCATTAGACTTGTCAACATTCACGGGGAAATATGAGGAATGACATTAATGATCAACAGAGTATAAAAGATCCCAGACTGGAGGCAGTCAGTCAGGTCCACCTGAGAGCACAAAATATAGTATGTTTTTGTGCATTTCAGTTTTTTTGTTAATGACTGCAGTATGCAATGGTCTTTATCTCCATACAAGAACATAAATCTTTTTGACAGCATCAAAAGTGAAACATGAGCCAGAAATTACTGTTGGTGATAATAGCAGAGGAATGCTTAATGCATTCAAATGACTTTCCTCTGTCCACTGCTTTAATGGAGGAGGTTAACCCATTTATTTTAAACAGTTAGGCTTAGAAATTGGGCCGCATAGCACACATTTTTCAGGTGCTATACGGCCTATTAAGGCCCCAAAGTGGCCGGCAGGAAGCATGCGCACACTTCCGACCGGAAGTGCGCCACCTGCCATATTGGTAGAGGACGTGGCGCTTGCATCAGCATCGTATACCAACAGCATTTAAAATCAAACATCATTTATGCAGTTTTCCATTTTGAACTGCCCCACTGCTCAACACAACGTGAGGGGGCATGAAGGCCCCCTTGCCAGCACTAGTACTTAGAGCTTAGTTGCTGGTTTACTACTTCTAGCTACTGTTTGACTTCTGGGCATTTTTTGCTGAGTTCTAGTACTCTTGAAAGTTCATTTTGTCTGCACAGAGGTCTTGCTGCTTTTGCACTGTTGTTACTCTTTGCCTCACAAATAGCCTGGCTACAGACATGGGTGGTCTGGTAGGGCTGCCTTTGGGAATAGAGCACAATTGGGAGCAGCAAGGAAGACACCACAGTGCAGAAGCTGCCAGCAGAGGGAGGAGTAGTGGGCTCAACAGGAGGCCATATCCACAGAGGGTCTTCAGGGAGCACTTCTCCTACATCAACATTACTGAGGAGCAATGTATGAGATGCCTACGCTTCACCAAGGAAGCTGTTACCGAGCTGTCACCTGCTCCAGCTTCAACTTCAGCCTCAAGCAAGGGCATGGACAGCACTTCCTGTGGCTGTCAAGGTCACCATCGCCCTCAACTTTTATGCCACAAGCTGCTTTCAGACTGTAAAAGATGACATCAACAACATTTCACAGTTTGCAGTGGGTTTTGCATGCATGGCAAGCTTCCCCATACAGCAGGGTGCCACTGACTGCATGCATATTGCCCTCCGTGCTCCCTGTAACCAGCCTGGAATATTTATCAATTGAAAGGGATTCCACTCCCTCAAAGTTCAACTGGTTTGCAACCACAGGCAGCACATCATGTTGTGGTCTGTGCCCACTATCCTGGAAGCTGTCATGACTCTTTCTTTCTGCGCCAGTCCTCCATGCCGCCTTTATTCCAACCAGGTCGTCAAGTTACAGTTTGGCTATTGGCTAATAAGGGTTATCCTCTGCGGTCATTGCTCATGACTCCAGTTAGGAACCCGCACACAGAATGCCTAACCCCATACCTTAGCACCTGCGCACTTGTGGCCGGTGAATCACCAAGTGCAGATTCCGCCTCTAACCTAACCGCTAAGGTCCGCGTGGTGTCAGTACCTGAGCTGGTGGCTGCAATAGTCAGATCAAGTGACGGTGCATCTTCATGTACTCTTCGCTCGTCTTCCTCCACTGGCTCAGAGGTGTCCACATTCCCAGGAGCTGAAATGAAAAAGGGACAAGCTGTAGGTTGTGTTGTGAGGGGGAGCAGAGAGAAAGAAGTGGGTGTTGAAAACATCTGCAGCTTGTCATGCAGAGTTGGTGGGGTGAGGTAGAAGTCAGAAGAGACAAAGAGGATGAGGTATAAAGAAACCCTGCTTGGTGCCTCCTTCAGCATCGTCAGTGGCCGCAGCCTCCACTCTGCCCCTTCCCAGGAATGCCAGGATCATCTCTTCAAGGGGGAGATATTGTGCAGGCGCGCTCTTCCTCCTCCAGTAGCAACCTGTTGCCTGGTGTTATTTGCTACCTTCTCCAAGAAAGAAAGAAGTGTTTTAGTGAGAGTCTTGCGTGATGTTTGGGGAATGTGGCGGTCATGGTTGAACAGCTGACGGTGTGTGGGTGAGATGTTAGTTGTGGGTGTGAAGTTCGTAATAGTGCTGAGTGTGTGAGGGTGAGATGAAGAATTTTTAGTGAAGTGTGCTGTACTGATTGCAGCACAGTGCAGGGTGGTGCAGCAGGGGAGTGTTGCAATTAATGAGGCTCTGAGTGGTGCAGCTTTGATGAGAAAATATTTTAAGAGTATTCTTACCTTGACAACTCTAGTCAAATCATTAAACCTTTTTCCTGCATTGCATCCATGTTCTTGGAGCAATGCTCCTGGCATTAACTTTGTGAGCAATATGCCTCATCATCAGATGCCTGGAGGGCTTCCTACATCCCCAGGAGGAAAAAGGATGTCCCTGCTCCTCTCCACTTCCTGCACCAAGGTCTCCAGTGCAGCAGCATCAGAAAACCTTGGTGCCCAATCTCCCTGCTACCTCTAAGAAGCACCGTGGCCTCCCAATATCACCTCTTACACCCCCGCCAGTGTGGGAAGCAATGGCTGCACGCACAAATAATTATTATAGGCAGGCAGCACACATTTTATACACAGTAGACAGGAGAATGCAACATGAGCACATTAAACGTCCATCACCTATTATTGGCATAGTAATTTCGGCCTCATGTTAGAAAATGCTACAGTGCACTGCAGGATGATCAACATCTAAAAGAAGAAAAATAGATTCATGTTTATATGTGACCTTGCTTCAGAACTTGGCACTGAGGTTTTGTTTCAATAATATAGACTCGCCCTGGTCCTTCCTGAAGCTGCGTAAAAGTAAAAGTTGTTTATTTAAAATAGTTAAATCAGCAAACCCTCAGATCATGTAATCCTGCGCCTGCCCCTGGGCGGTCACCAGGCTGGGGATATAGATAGATGCAATAGTGAACCAATTTTGTTTTGTCAATACACAGTTGCTTGGGATCATTGTAGATGTGTGTTGTAAAAATTTCAGTCCACAAATTATTATTCTGAGGTCAGATTTACTGCGCCCTATATAGACTTAAATTATCCACGAATAGTTTTATTTTCATATTTAAATGTATCTATAATCCTTCCATAAGAAATTATGAGCCAGAATTTCCTTGGAGCAGTTCCCCCTCTGTCGCTATAACTTCACTGGAAGTGCGGTGGAAACCCTGTTGACGCGAACAGCTCTGAAGAAATTCTGGGCCTATTTTGGGTCCGAAAGGCAGAATTACAGTAAGCTCCAAAATGTCAGAAAATACACCAAATAAAGAGCTTTATTTTCCTTTTCTTGCTATGTCAGGATCAGGGCAGGACCTCCATCTGCCACACCGATGCCTGCCGTGATCCTTGCCCAGTTGCCCAATCCAGGGTCAGTATGGATTCATGGTGGGCTCCCGGCATGATTCCTAACAGGAAGATCTGGGAATGCCGCTTCAGCACTAGAAGTACAACAGGTACTCCACAACATTATGCAGTTACACCATGTCAACATGTATGTGGGTGCTTTCAGAGCACAGATGATGTGTACATTATCCATGGCATCTTCACCTGAGGAAGGAGCAAATCGATAGCTCCGAAAGCTTGTGATTTCAAATAAAACTGTTGGACTATAACCTGGTGTTGTGCGACCTCTCAATTTTGTCCACCCCAGTCCAACACCGGCATCTCCGCATCACATCTTCAGAAAGTACATACCTCCCTAATCAAGGCTCTGTGATGTTGGAGCACAAAAAGGCCTTTCATTTGTCTCTTGCAGCTGACTTGTCCTCTCATCTGTCAGTGTAAAACCTCCTGCAAGTTTGAGGTACCTCCAATTAGATCTTGTGAATGTTCAGGTGATGGGTCTTCCCTGTATCTCCTCCCTGGATGGATGCTATTCAGTGGCTGCAGAAGTCTCCTCATCACCGATGGATTTCTGATTCTCTGGTGCCACATCATTACCCTAAAAATGTTTATGTCCTCTGTAATGAATGGAATTAAGCTGAAAGAGGATGACAACGCATGGAAACAAAAGAACAATGTGCAAAATATTACTTATGACAGCACATTACAATAGAACTGAAGACAACTAGGGACACCATTTTTGAGATTTGCCAAATGGAGGGAAGTGCAGGTATAGATTGTTGTGTAAAAGGGCTTTCAGCATGTATATTAAAGTCCCTTAAAACTTTTATTGGTGTAGAGTTATGTTAAATTTATGCAGTGTGATTTCTAATTACTTTTACTGTACTGGAAGATCGCATGGTAGGAGAAAAAATAATTTAATCTTACCAGTTATCGGACTCCAGTTTAGATGTTTTGCCTTCTGGAATGATTTTGAAGATGTTTTTAATCTGATCCTCTGGACAAGTGAGAATTTTCTTTGGTGGCAGTGTGTCTCAACAATGTCTTTTTTACTTCTGGGTGTTGAAATCCTTTTTGTCTGCAACCTTTTCCAGGTTGTTGATTCTTATTTGTTCAATAAGGCTTTCCAACTTTATTTACGTTTTTTAAAACTATCACGGTCCATGTATATGACTTTTCTTCAGCTGTTGATAATGTTGTCAAATTTCCAAAAAAATATCATCACACTCGCCACGATGTTTTACAAGAATAAATAATTCTAGCATTGGAAGCTTATCTGTCATTCTTTACTCCTGGTCTCTATTTTGCACAGTTACCAGCAGCAGCATTTGATGCCATGATCATTACATATGCTAATACAAAAGACTCTCATGGAAGTAAATCTGAATAATGGAAACTCATTTCTGACTGGGTTCCTTCATTTACCCCTGGTGGTAAATTAAGCTGGTGATTTACAGAAACTGTAGGCTTCCTAATTGGGCATTAGGTGAATTAATTTACCAGCACTACTTCATCTAAAAGGCCTTAAATCCTACATGTTTGATTATCACTCCCACTATTTCTTAGGTACTTTAAAATTTCAGGTTGTAGGTGTAGATCTAAATGGGCAATATAAACAAAACAGAACTATAAAATCAGTGTGATAGTATGACGGAGACAGAGTTAAGTTGGCAGAATACAATGTCCTAATGGCACATCACAGTTAACATCGTTTTAGAGTTTGCATAAAAAGACAACCACGTAAGATTGCTGGTGATCAGATAATGCCATGGGCAGAAAATTACGAACAACTTGTGCCCAGACTTGTGGCAAGTCCTTCCTCCCCACCAAGTTCTTACATTGGGGCACTGAAAAGGAAAATCTGCTTCATTGAAAAGGAAAAGTAGATTTCCCCCTCTGAAATTAACTGAAGTTAAACAGAAAAAAAAAGGCAAAATATATCCACTCGCAAAATGATTGCAGTTATTAGAAGCAGGTAGTCAGGAAAGACCTTTGGATCTAATACTAAACAATGAAAGAGCTATTCAGATGCATGTCATATAGATTATTATCACTGCAACCAAAAATCTTCGCAAAATTTTTGACAAGTAAGTTGGGGTTGGTAAAATTAATTAATTACGATTATTGGGATTTCGTAGTGGGCAGTTGGTTGAGAATGTCTATAAACGGACTGTACAAGCAGCAGATCTGGACTTAGTGCTTTACTTCAAAGCACATAAATCCTTCAAATAGTTGAGTAGGTGTTTCTTAAGTTCACAATTCAAAGAATTGATTTAGATGATTTGTCAGCGAGATGGATTTATAATCTAATACACTAACCATGCATTTCACAACAATGGTGCTTTGATTTTAGTTAAATGACTAGACTGGAGTAACTAGAGTCGCAGTTCTTATTAACCATGGTAACAGAACTCTTTGCCACTAATGGCAGAGTAAGCACACCAGGATCAGCCTTAGAAAATGACAGCCCAAAATTGCAGGTATTATTTCCTGGCCTTATCCTATAAGTATACCTGGAATAACCCTCCAGATTATTTGCTATTCACTGCCATTCTGATACCATTCCATCTGGCAGTAAGCATTCACCCAGAAATTCAACAGCAAACAGATAAGTCCAAATATTAGCCAGATATACATTAATAATATGAACTGATCCAAGTTAAAGAGGAACTTTGAAATAAGGAAGGATATTTTGGCCATATCCCAATAGAATCTAATTGAAAGCAGGTCCAATTCAAAATAAGCATCTTAAATTCTCTGACCAGCCCTGATTAGAATCTGGCATAACTATATTTTCCCACATACTTATATACGAGTCAGCCATTTTCTTAGAAATATGGGCAATGAAAAACCAGATCCTCAACTCTTATTGAAAAGGCAATTCATAAAATACAAGGCAAACAAGATTCTCACTAAGAAATATAAAAAATTTATTGATCTGCATCATGAATGTACAGATTTGATGAGGATCTCCTGGAAAAGAGATCTAGGAATGGAGATTAATGAGGATGATTAGGATTCGATGTGGCCATCTATTGACAAGCTGTTTCCCTGTATTAAAATGAAAGAGATGCAATTTAAATTCTTACATAAATCCTTCTTTACTCCACTGGGAAGTGGTAGAGAAAATGTGGAGCAATACATTTCCACATTCATGTATTCTGTGAATTCAGCAACTTTGGTAATATATCTTAAAAATCATTAAGAATACCTGTCAGTTCAGGGTATCTCCAGAGCTTGTCTTCGGCATACTGGGGCTATCTGTGCATGGTCCCTTAAGGTGAGGGAAATTCCAGTTGAACAACATGTTGCTTTTTGCATTCTACTGTATGCCTCCTAATGATATTTTTATCTCTCTCAATGGTAGGTTTGAGCATGTGTATTCTTGGCTTTTAACTACACTACAATTCTTTCTCCTGCGAGCTAAGATAGGCTTAAATTGAGGCTAACAAATAGCAAAATTTGTTTAAATAATTAACAAGTCACTTAAAAAAGTTGTGTCTACATGGATAAATGGTATACAAGAGAACACTAAATAACGGCAGAAGGGGGAATCTCCAAGATAGAGCAGCTTTGACATGAAATTTTAAGAACATTGAGCATTGGGGAGAAAGGGAGTCAGGTGTGCAACAAGTAAAACCTCAGATGCACAGGGCAAATTTCAGGGACAAGGAAGTGACGAGAGAGGATGAATCTGATGCACAAAGTGAGGGATCTGAACAGCATGGAGTTGGATGTGACACTATGGTAGCCTCAGCTACACAGAGCTGCTGATAGGCAGGGAAGAGGGTTTAGTAGTGGAGTGGGTAAAAGGGAGATCTCAGAGCCACAGAGCCACAAATTTAGTGGGAAACCCCAGAGGCCGGGGATGGGGGAGCGGGGGGGGGGGGGGGCAGTGGAGTCAGAGCAGGCAGGAGAGGGAAAATCTTTGTTCTTTTTGAACGTAGAAAAATGGCATAAGAACACAAGAAAGTCTGGTAGGAGAAAAGACCATTCAGCCCACCAAACCCATTCCTTCTACAGTGTGTACAATTTGGCCTGCCATGGATTATATGCACCAATTTAATTTCTTGTGAGAAAGTGCTGCATATGTATTCCTTGATCCTAAATAGTAATCAGGCATATTCATTCATCATGATATACATTCTATGAACTCTTCCTTGCTGCCCTTCACAGTTCTCTCTGGCTTCAGTAGCCTAATCTATTGTTACCTCCATAAATCTCCAATGCCATTCCCAACCAGATGTCTATCCAGCTCCTTTTTGTAGCAGTTAAGTAACACTATCTCAAATATTTTCACAGGTTATCTGCTCTGCATTACTCTGCTGGGAGTCTCCTTCCAGGCTTTTTAGTTTCAAATAAATGTCATCTAATTCTGTACTCACAGGCAAAGTCAAATAGCCTGCTTATATCTATCTATATAGAATCATAGAAATTTACAGCACAGAAGGAGGTCATTCGACCCGTCGTGTCTATGCCCGGCCGAAAAAGAGCTATCCAGCCTAATCCCACTTTCCAGCTCTTGGCCCATAGCCTTGTAGGTTACAGCACTTCAAGTGCATATCCAAATACTTTTTAAATGCGATGAGGGTTCCTGCCTCTACCACCCTTTCAGGCAGTGAGTTCCATACCCCCACCACCCACTGGGTGAAAAAATTTCTCCTCAACTCCCCTCTAATTCTTCTACCAATTACTTTAAATCTATGCCTCCTGGTTATTGACCTCTCTGCTAAGAGAAATAGATCCTTCCTATCCACTCTAGGTAGGCCCCTCATAATTTTATTCACCTCAATTAAGTCTCCCCTCAGCTTCCTCTGTTCCAAAGAAAACAACCCCAGCCTATCCAATCTTTCCTCATAGCTAAAATCCTCCAGTTCTAGCAACATTCTCGTAAATCTCTTCTGTACCCTCTTTAGTGCAATCACATCTTTCCGGTAGGGTGGTGACCAGAACTGCACGCAGTATTCTAGCTGTGGCCTAACTAGTGTTTTATACAGTTCAAGCATAACCTCTCTGCTCTTATATTTTATGCCTAGGCTAATAAAGGGAAGTATCCCGTATGCCTTCTTAACCACTTGCCCTGCTACCTTCAGGGACTGTGGACATGCACTCCAAGGTCCCTCTGTTCCTCTACACTTCTCATATCCTACCATTTATTGTGCATTCCCTTGCCGTGTTAGCCCTCCTCAAATGCATTACCTCACATTTCTCCAGATTGAATTCTATTTGCCACTTTTCTGCCCACCTGACCAGTCCATTGATATTTTCCTGCAATCTACAGCTTTCTTCCTCACTATCAACCACACGGCCAATTTTTGTATCATCTGCAAACTTCTTAATCATGCCCCTTACATTGAAGTCTAAATCATTGATATATACCACAAAAAGCAAGGGACCTAGTACTGAGCCCTGTGGAACCCCACTGGAAACAGCCTTCCAGTCACAAAAACACCCATGGATCATCACCCTTAAGCTTCCTGCAACTGAGCCAATTTTGGATCCAACTTGCCACTTTCCCTTGGATCCCATGGGCTTTTACTTTTTTGACCAGTCTGCCATGTGGGACCTTGTCAAAAGCCTTGCTAAAATCCATGTAGACTACATCAAACGCGCTACCCTCATCGATCCTCCTTGTTACCTCCTCAAAAAATTCAATCAAGTTAGTCAGATACGACCTTCCCTTAACAAATCTATGCTGGCTGTCCTTGATTAATTCATGCCTTTCTAAATGACGATTAATACTGTCCTTCAGAATTTTTTCCAATAATTTGCCCACCACTGAGGTTAGGCTGACTGGCCTGTAATTACTCGGTCTATCCCTTTCTCCCTTTTAACATAAGCACGTGCAGCATATCTACACACAATCTTCTTGCCTCCAATACAAATAAGTTCAGCTCTCCTTAGGTCTCTAATTCTCAGAATCAATCTTGTTTCTTCTCTCTAAACCCTTCCTAACTCCATTTTGTGAGTGGGGTACCCAGAACTACAGTATTCCAATCGCAATATCAATAATGATTCTACAAGGATAGTATCATTTCTTTCAACTATTCTTGATTTATACCACATTGATGGTTCTTCCAAATAGTTCCTACCAAGTTAACAAATATTAATTTAAGAGCATAAAAGAGTATCTTGGATGTCTATGATCCCATGTTGTGATGTAAAGGTTGCTTACGGAGTTTTGTTCACCCCCGCATTAACTCCACAGAGTGCGCCTTTTTTTTCCCCCCCAACAGGTTCCCCGCCCAGAAGAAGATAGCCTGATTGACAGGCTTGGCTCCCTGGCGGACTGGGAACACTCTGGAGGAGGCTGCTGCCGCAGGAGCAGGTAAGGAACCTGCTGCTGCGTTAGTGGGAGCGTGGGGTTCTGGATGTTGGGGTGGGGGGGAGGGCGGGTCAGATCCCTGATTCAGGGGGAATCCCTGATCCGGTGGGGTGGGGGGTGCGGGGTCCAATGGCAGGGTAGAAGGCAGCTTGGTGGGCTGGGAGGAAGCACTCCTGATCCTCCTGGCCCAGAAGCAGTGCTGCGAGGGCACTTACCTTTTCCCTGAAGCTTTTCTCGCCTTCCTTTAGCTGCTGGGTTTCCCGCGGCCAGCCAGGGTTAAACCTGTAAAACAGGTTAAATGTGAGGCTCCCAGCCTCATTATAATATTTAAGTGACCAACCTTCCTACTGGGAGCGGGTTGGCTGCCTGCCCCCATTAATCCTGGAAGTGGGCAGGTTGAAGACGGGTTGGAGTCGGGTTTGAGGTTTTAAACATTTTTTACATCTTACCCGGCTCCAACCCATCTGTTTTTGGCCGTTAAAATTATCCCTTGGTCACTCCCAGGTGTGGTTTCTGTTCAATGAGCTTCTGAGGAGGGATCTAATTTGATCAACAAGTAGCTTGTATGAGGGCTAGAAACATAACTATATCATCTCTGGAAACTGTACTGAAGTTACCAATGTCATGCAGCCTGGTAGATGAGCCTTATTAATCATGACTGAGGGTACAAATTGCATTGATATATACGTGGAGTCTGTATAATGAATGTATACAAAACCATCTTTGGAGGAAGAGGGCAGTATAATGATCCTTGCAATAGGATCTCTTCCCAGCTGTGCACTCATAACCAACCATTGGTTAAGGTTATGTTCTTCATCCTGTTTTTGCCCCTTCTTTTTGCTTTCAGTTAATATCAATCAATTCTACCTGAACAACAGCACTAAATCTCAGAAGATACCTTGTCTTTTCCCTTTTCTGAAGGATTTGGCATAAATTGTGGTTAGTGAAAGACAGGTGAACTATTTTAGAAGTGCAAATACATGGAAGAGTTTCCTGCTACTTGTACAACTGATGAAAAACTGTCCCATATCTCACAAAAAAACTAAAAAATGTGATGCTTGTATTTTGCACGTGTAGTTCTGTCATGGATTAGTGGTTGTTACTGACACCAGGAGTGAAAGAATCAAAGCTGATGTGTGAATTCCAGCTGAAAACTCGAGCCTTTTTCTGGTTACATATCTTACTGTTTTTCAGTGATGTGTGAAGTATTATCAAGTGAAGAATGGCATTCTCAAGCAATTTATGACAAATTATACCATACTCATATGAAGAAGTTAGGAATCATTCCCAAATTTGCTGAGACAAAACCCAGCATTCTAGGAGAGTTCAATCTATATAATCAAATGATGATACAATGTGTACTAAAAGTTGGAAAATATATGATGTTATGGCTATGTGAATTTTTAAAACCTTGCTTAACTTTGGTTAAAATAGGTCCTGCCATTTTTTGCAACAACCAAGATGGCCACCAGACACCCCAGTGTTTGAAAAGAGTATAATCCAGTCTTTACATAGAATTTTACAGCACAGAAATAGGCCATTCGGCCTAACTGGTCTGTGCCAGTGTTTATGCCCCATGTGAGCCTCTTCCCACCTTACTTCATCTCACCCTATCAACAGATCCTTCTATTCCTTTCTCCCTCATGTATTTATTCAGCTTCCCCTTAAATGTATCTATGCTATTTACCTCAATCACTCCTTGTGGTAGCAAGTTCCACATTCTCACCATTCTCTGAGTAAAGAAGTTTCTCCTGAATTCCTTATTGAATTTATTAGTGACTATCTTATATTTACGGGGTCTACTTTTGGACTCCTTCACAAGTATCGAAGTACCCGATCAAGCCCCTTCATGATTTTGAAGACCTCTATCAGGTCACCTCTGAGTCTTTGATTCTCAAGAAAACAGAGCCCCAGCCTCTTCAGGCTTTCCAGATTGTTGTACCCTCTCAGTTCTGGTATCATCCTTGTAAATCTTTTTTGCACTTTCTAAAGTGCCTCTATATCCTTCTTGTAATGTGGCAACCAGGGGGGAAAAATTCGGTTGCTTAAGAGGGCGCTAACGAGGCGCAAAGCAACTAACGCCCGGGCGCGGCACCGCCAACGCCTCCCGCGAAATTCAGTGGGAGGTTAGCGGCGGTGGTAACTGGTAGCACCCCGCCGCCAGCGATGACGTCATCGCCATGCGCAGCGCCCTGCTCGCGCCCCGGCAGTGATCTTCGGGAGCGCTCCCTGACTTACCGCCGGACGCTATATCCGACGGGGTCAGGGGGCCCTACCTGCGGCCGGGGAGGTGCAATTTAAAAACAAGGTGCGGGGCGGCCATTTTTGTTGCTGGCCACCTGCCAGCACCTGCCTCCGCTCCCGTCCCCCTTGCCCGCCCCCCCCCCCCGCGGAGTGCCGGCTGCGCTCCATGAGCCTAGCGCTTCTCGAGTGCCGGGCTCTTCTGCTGGCACTGTCGATCCCCGGGGGCCCAGCTGGGCCCCAGGTCGCACTGCGCAAGGCCCCTCCCCTTTAAGAAGGGGAGGAAGGCCTGCAATATCGCGGCGTGACATACCGCAGCACCACGATATTCCCTTGCAGCGTCCCAAGAGGGAGGCGGGGAGCTTCTAGTAGTGCCCCGCTTCCCTCTTGGGGTGCTGCTACTCAATTTCCGTCACGGGGGCGCTAATTTTTCCGGGGCACTACTTTTAGCCCCCAAAGGGGCCGCTACTCAATTTGTAGCCCCACACAGTACTCGAAGTGTGATCTAATCAAGGTTACAGGTGTAACATAACCCTTTTGCTTTTCAATTCTATTCCTCTAGAAATGAACTCGTGCTTTGTTTGCACTTTTGATGGCTTTGCTAACCTGCGTTGCTACTTTTAGTGATTTGTGAATCTGTATCGATCTCTTTGTGCCTCTACCCCATTTAGACTCTTATTTTCCAAGAGTAGGTGGCCTCCTTATTCCTTCTACCAAAATGCACCACCTCACACTTATCTATATTGAAACGAATTTGCCATTTACACACCAATTCTGCAAGTTTATTAATGTCTTCTTGTACTTTATCGGTCTTCCTCATTATTAATGATACCCCCAATTTGGTGACATCTGCAAATTTTGATATTCTACTTCTGATTTCCGAGTCCAAATCATTTATGTAAATGGTTAACAACAGTGGTCCCAGCACTGATCCCTGTGGAACACCACTTCCCACCTTCTGCCAGTCTGAGTAACTGCTTTTTACCCCTCCTCTTTGTTTTCTGTTTAGTAGCTAGTTTGCTATCCATTCTGCTACTTATCCCCTGACCTTAATCATAAGTCTACTATGCAATACCTTATCAAAGCCCTTTGAAAGTCTATGTATCTTACATCCACTGCATTACCCTTGTCTACTCTTTCTGTTACTTCTTCAAAGAATTCAATAAGGTTGGTCAAGCATGACCTTCCCTTTTGAAATCCATGCTGACTATTCTTTATTATATTTTTGATTGAGATGTTTTTCTATTACATCTTTGAGTAAAGATTCAAATACCTTTCTGACCACTGACGTTAAGCTAACTGGTCTATAGTTCTCTGGATATGTGTATGTCCCTTTCGGAATGTAGGAATAACAGTAGCTGTCCACCAGTTCTCTTTTTGATTGAATTTTTATATATGTACCAGTGCATCTGCTATCACTTCCTTAGCTTCTTTGAGTATGCACGGATGTAATCCATCTGGACCCGGGGTTTTATCCTCTCTAAGTTTGTCTAGTTTATCAACTATCTCCCTCCTATCAATCTTAAATATCTTGATATCCTTTTTGATCTATTCCTCTAATGTCAAGCCCACCTTGTCAGTCTCCCTGGTAAAAAAATCTGAGGCAAAGTAATTATTCAATATTTCTGCCATTTCACTGTCATTACCTGTGAGTTTATCTTGTGCATCCCTTAGTGGCCCTATCCCTATCTTCATTTTCCCTTTGTTATTTATGCATCTATAGAATACTTCGCTATTTCATTTTTAGTTCAATTGTTAAAGGTTTGTTGACTCAAATCCAATTAAAACCACTGTCCCTATGGGGAGAGATTTTATTTCAATGATAGTGTGAAACTGTCTGGTGCGACATAGATTTAATGATTATATCATAGTATTTTAAAATATTCATCTCTGTCTGCATTTTATAAAGGATTTATATCCTGCCATATGTTTTTATCATTGTAGCATAGGTAATTTGCTAAAGGGAATCTGGTGAGCTTCATCTGCATAACCAATCTGTCACCAGCATCTTGTATTCAACATTGTGCTGTTTGAGGGCAATTTCATTAAGATTTATTTGAGATCCCACTTTAAAGAGATTTGTGGTTGAAAACTGAGGTTTCATTGCAGAGATCAACTCGGAGACCCTAATAAAACCTTTATAAAGATAGTGCAGGAGGATACAGGAGAAATAAACTGCAATAAACTGCAAATGACTGCTTTGTGGGAGGAAAATAATGTTAAATAATGACATTTCAATGGACTTTTGACATGAAATGTATGAGAATATTTCTTTGAACTTTTCAGTGTTTTGCCTAGTCTGAATCCTGATGCTTTGATGGGTTTAAATTGTAAAGAGATATTGTGGTAATTATAGCCTGTAATCATTTTGATCTGTATGTTAATATTGTTAGTTGAGAGGACTAAAAAGTTATTGCATGCCTATGCAAAATTTAGTATACAATTTACCACACTTGGGTTAATTCTTAGACCTAGGACTCGTAAGTTCGGAAGAGTGGATCATGTTAGATTGTCTGTGGGGAAAATGGGGTAGAAATTGGTATGCATTTTGCCTAGTTTATGGGCGCACATAAGAGAATTTCTAGGCATGGGATCCTGCGATTATCCGCGCGGTCAGCACAGCTGCCACCATATTGTTTCTCGCTGCTTTTAGGCATCCCTGGAGGCCGTCTGAAATCAGCTGTTGATCAATTGAAATAGTCAACGAAGGGTCCTGCACCTGTTTCAGCACCCTTCTGCAAGGTTTTGTGAAAAACCAGGTGGAGCATGTGCAGTGGATGCTTCAACTAGTTTTTCTTGTTCCAGCAGCCCAACCAGCAGTACTTAAAAGGACCACTGGAGGTCACTGAAGAAATGGTAGGGAAAGTTTTTTTTCCGTAGAGCCGGTAAGAGTATAAATACTCCTTCCTGGCCCCTATGTTAGTAGCTATTGTTAACAGTTTCCTCTCCTCAGGTACTGTTCCCCTTCCCCTTCAAATCTGCCATCATTACCCCCTCCTCAAAAAAACCACCCTTGATCCCTCCGTCCTTGCAAACTACCGCCGCATCTTCAACCTCCCATTCCTCTTCAAAGTCCTTGAACGTGTTTGTCGCCACCCAAATCCATGCCTATCTTTCCCGCAGCTCCATGTTTGCAGCCCCTCCAATTATGTTTCCACTTGCCACAGTACTGAAACGGCCCTTATCAAAGTCACAAACGACATCCTATGTGACAATGACCATGGTAAGCTATCCCTCCTCATCCTTCTCGACCTGTCTGCAGCCTTTGACAGAGTTGACCACACCATCCTCCTCCAATGCCTCTCCTCCGTCGTCCAGTTGTGTGGGACTGCACTCGCCTGGTTCCATTCTTAACTACTAGTGGTAGCCAGAGAATCATCTGCAATAGCTTCTCTTCCCGCTCCAGCACCGTTACCTCTGGAGTTCCCCAAGGATCCATTCTTGGCCCTCTCCTATTTCTCATCTACATACTGCCCCTCGGCAACGTCATCCGAAAACAGAACAGTGGGTTTCACATGTACGCTGACGACACCCAGCTCTACCTCACCACTACCTCTCTTGACCCCTCCACTGTCCCTGATTTTTCACACTGCTTGTCCAACATCCAGTTCTGGATGAGCAGAAATGTTCTCCAACTAAATAATGGGAAGATTGAAACCACTGTCTTCAGTCCCCGCCACAAACTCCGTTCCCTAGCTACCGATTCCATCTCTCTCCCTGGCAACTTTCTGAAGCTGAACCAGACCATTCGCTACCAATGTTCCTTCTAATTTTTTTTTGGGTGCGTGACCCCTTTAATGGGCTGCGCGGCTCATTCAAATTTCTGCGCATGCTTTGTCTTTCCATTTAAAAACCGACAAGCCGGCTGCGCAGGACCTCCAGACTGCTGCACGGCCGCACAGCTTAACGAAAACATTGTTCGCAATCTTGGTGTTGTACTTGACCCCAAGATGAGCTTGAAACCACATATCCGCTCCATCACCAAGCCAGCCTACTTCCACCTCCGTAACATCGCCCAACTCAGCCCCTGCCTCTGCTCATCTGCTGCTGAAACCCTCATCTATGCCTTTGTAACTCTAGATTTGACTATTCCAATGCTCACCTGGCTAGCCTCCCATCTTCCATGCTTCATAACCTTGAGCTCGTCCAAAACACTGCTGCCTGTATCCTAACTCGCACCAAGCCCCATTCATCTATCACCCCTGTGCTCATTGACCGACATTGGTTCCTGGTCCGACAAAGCCTCAATTTTAAAATTCTCATCCTTGTTTTCAAATCCCTTCATTGCCTCACCCCATCCTATCTCTGTAACCTCCTCCAGGCCCTACAACCCTCCAAGATCTCTGCGCTCCTCCAATTCTGGTCTCTTGCACATCCCCGATTCCTCTCCATTGACGGCCGTGCCTTCAGCTGCCTAGGCCCTAAGCTCAGGAATTCCCTCCCTAAACCTCTCTGCCTCTCTCTCCTCCTTTAAAATGCTCCTTAAAACCTACCTCTTTGACCAAACTTTTGGTCATCTGTCCTGTGGCTTGGTGTCAAATTTTGTTAGATAACACTCCTGTGAATCGCCTTGGGACATTTTACTACTATCTGCCCACGCTCAACCCCCAGCCCCACCTTTTCCTCCACCATGCCTTACAAGACTTACCTGAGCCCGCTTAATTCGATTCATGCTGTTGGGCAAGCTTGCCTTTATTATTAAATTGAGGCCGGAGACCCAATTTCAAGTGAGCCACTGAGTCATTATTTTGTGTCCGAAAGCAGGCCGAAACCAATTTCTACCGCAATGTCCACTAATAGAGAGTACTGTACAACCACTTAGAGAAAACAGAGTAAACTTTCCTCAGCCCTGTTCCCAAATAGAACCCCAAAACAGGTACCACACAAATAAGAAATGGGTGCTAATCTATTTTCCTCATTCTTTACCTGAAAAGTGCTGTAACCAAACTTCCCCAATGACTGTTCTGGTATCTGCACCTGACTATGTCTTAAGAGCACACAGCAATGTAAATTCCATGCTATTAGATGCCAGATAGCTCTGCAAACAGCTGGCTGCAGATCAGGGACAAAATTCTTCCGTGACAACTTGGCATTACTGCTTCCTGAACTGCTGTAGCTCAGGAAGTAGCAGCACTTTTGGGCTTAAAGTGACAGGCTGGCATTGTCAAGTCTTTGGCCGACTGAATAAAAAAAAGTTTTGATGCTTCAGAATGTAGTGCTGAAAGCTGCTAGTCTCATACACATAGTGATGGAGGTTGTGTTCAGTGCCATGTCAACATGCCTCCATTGCAACATGGGTTATTTGGATGAGTATGAGAGCAAGCAACCATGAAGCCTCCTTTGCAGCTACTGAAGAAATTTATCTGCACTCTTCTAAGACAGTAACGACTGTTTCTCTGTCACAGAGCAAAAATCCTTCCTCTCCTGGACCATACAACTTTTTCACGACATCTCAAATAAAAAAGGAAAAGCCTCACAGTCAAACGAGCACCCTCCTCCTATTGCCACACCATCATTCTACACACCCATACTTGTTTTTCCTGTTCTTCCACCTACTGCTCATCACCACAGTGCTGTTCTTTTACCAACTCCCTCCCAGTCAGACTGCAGGGGTGCCCAGACTCTTGGTTGGAGCGTTGCTGACATCCCAACTACAGCACAATGAAAAATTGCAGCTTTTGGGTCACTAAAATGGATTTTAACATTGTTTTAAAATACTGTTTCATACCCTCTGAAAGCCACAAAAAGCTATATTATTTTTATAGGGTTTTCAGTGCCCCTTTAAAGTTATTGCTCCCTTTTAGGGTCAAGAAGTGCCAGACTTCCTTTTCCTGTCCTTATTACACTAGGGTTACCAACCCTTCAGGATTTACCTGAAGTCTCCAGGAATTGAAGATTAATCTGCAGGACACTCCTACGGGCAATCCTGGAGAAAAATCATGGGGGCATTAAATAAGTTGTACGTTTTTTCATTTTCTTTGAACACTTTTGTTTATTAGTTCTAAAAATATTGCAGATGGTGGGAAAAGGCTGTTTGATTGACAGTCAAAAATCATCCAATCAGACAACGAAGAGTCTGTTCGCTTCTCAATTGGCGTGGGAAGGAGGGGCATTACAAGGATGAACATGTCGGGCGACCAATTGTGGGGGTGGTTTGGGGCGGTTTGAGGTCACGTGATCAAATCTTCGAGAATATGTCCAACTAGAGTTGGCAACCCTATACTGCACCCAATAGTGAATTCCCACATGCACAGCACATGCCTCCGTTATTTAAATAAGGCCCAAGAGGAAGTTCAGCGCACTCTACGTGTATTGCAGCTGGACAGCACCAGTTGATGAAAACTGAAGCTAACTAAAAGCTCAATCATTACACCCTGAAATAAAGTAGGGTCTTACATCTTACATTGCAATAATAACTTATACCAGAAATAAACACACAATATACTTAGCTGCATAAATTGTACAGTGAAACAGAGGTACACACCATATAGTGAGATATGTGCATTATATGATGACACCCCACTTAACAAAATTCAGTGTTCCTTTGATGCCTCCTGTACATAATCACAGTTTTGTTGTAAGAACTCACTGTATTCAGAAGCAGCCTCAGATTAATCTGATGTCATCTGGCTAAATCTTTTCTACTTACGGTGAACAATTGCTTTGCCTGTTGCTGCTCCAATAATCACCTGCTCTACCATCAAAACCACTATCAGGCATTTATTTGCAGGAGGGATGAGGCAAAAGGAAAAAAGACATAAACAAAATTATGTTAGCTTCACAGAATCACAGAATCCCCACAGTGCAGATAGAGGCCATTTCGGCCCATCGAGCCTGCACCGACACATATCCCACCCTATCCCCGTAACCCCACGTATTTAATCCCCCCTAACACAAAGGGTCAATTTATCATAGCCAAATCAACCTAACCCGCACATCTTTGGACTGTGGGAGGAAACCGGAGCACCCGGAGGAAACCCACGCAGACACGGGGAGAATGTGCAAACTCCACACAGACAGTCACCCAAGGCCGGATTTGAACCCGGGTCCCTGGCGCTGTGAGACAACAGTGCTAACCACTATGCCACCGTGTAGCTTGTTGATTACAAATGTGTAAATGATTTTCTACAAATATAGAATCATAGAAATTTACAGCACAGAAGGAGGCCATTCGGCCCATCTTGTTCATGCCGGCCAACAAAGAGCAATCCACCCTTATCCCACTTTCCAGCACTTGCTCCGTAGCCTTGTAGGTTACGGCACTTCAAGTGCATATCCAAGTAATTTTTAAATGTGATGAGGGTTTCTGCCTCTACCACCCTTTCAGGCAGTGAGTTCCAGACCCCCACCACCGTCTGGATGAAAAAAATTCTCCTCAAATCCCCACTAAACTTCCGACCAATTACTGTAAATCTACGCCCCCTGGTTATTGACCCTTCTGCTGAGGGAAATAGGTCCTTCCTATCCACTCTATCTAGGCCCCTCATAATTTGATACACCTCAATTAGGTCTCCCCTCAGCTACCTCTGTTCCAAAGAAAACAACCCCAGCCTAGCCAATCTTTCCTCATAGCTCAAATTCCCCAGCCCAGGCAACATCCTCGTAAATCTCCTCTGCACCCCCTCTAGTGCAATCCTGTAATGTGATGACCAGAACTGCACGCAGTATTCTAGCTGTGGCCTAACTAGTGTTTTATACATAATAAAAACAGAAAATGCTGGAGATACTCAGCAGGTCAGGCAGCATCTGTGAAGAGAGAAACAGAGTTAACGTTTCAGGTCGATGACCTTTCGTCAGAACTGGAAAAAAGCAGGAAATGGAACAGATTTTTAAGCAAGGGCAGGGGCTGGGAAAGGGGAGAGGGGATGAAAGAACAAAAGGGAAGGTCTGTGATAGGGTAGAAGGCAGGAGAGGTTAAAAGACATCAAGAGATATTCAAGGCAAAAGGAGATGGTAATGGGACAGATTAAGAAACAAAGGATGGCTCTAGATGAAGTGTGAATTGCGCTGGCAGAATGAAAGACAGCTGCCATGTGGGAGAGAAGAAAAAAAGACACAGACAAAAAGTGTGGATGAAAAATATATATATGATAGGGGCCGAGGTTATGATCTGAAATTGTTGAACTCTATGTTGAGTCCAGAGGGCTGTAAAGTGCCTAATCAGTGGAACAATGCAAGAGGCCGAGGACGGTGAGGTCTGAGTGGGAGTGGTGCGAAGAATTAAAGTGACAGGCGACCGGAAGCTCGGGGTCACCCTTACGGACTGAACGGAGGTGTTCCGCAAAGCGGTCACCCAATCTGCGTTTCGTCTCCCCAATGTAGAGGAGACCGCATCGTGAGCAGCGAATACAGTATACTAAATTGCAAGAAGTACAAGTAAATCGCTGTTTCACCTGGAAGGGGTGTTTGGGGCCCTGGACAGTGGGAAGGGAGAAGGTATAAGGGCATGTGTTGCATCTCCTGCGCTTGCTCGGGAAGGTGCCAGGCAAAGGGGTGTTGGGGGTGATAGAGGAATGGACCAGGGTGTCACAGAGGGAGCGGTCCCTTCGGAATGCTGAAAGGGGAGGTGAGGGGAAGATATGTTTGGTGGTGGGATCACGCTGGAGGTGGCGGAAATGGCGGAGGTTGATCCGTTGAATGTGGAGGCTGGTGGGGTGAAAGGTGAGGACAAGGGGAACTCTATCGTGGTTCCTGGCGGGAGGGGCAGGGGTGAGGGCAGAAGTGTGGGAGATAGAACAGGCACGGTCAAGGGCCGTGTCAACCACAGTAGACGGGAATCCTTGGTTGAGGAAAAAGGAAGACATGTCGGAAGCACTGGTATGGAAGGTGGCATCGTCAGAGCAGATGCGGCGGAGACGGAGAAACTGGGAGAATGGAATAGAGTCCTTATAGGAAGCAGGGTGGGAGGAAGTGTAGTCCAGGTAGCTGTGGGAGTCAGTGGGCTTGTAGTGAATGTTTGTCAATAACCTATCCCCAGAGATGGAGACGGAGAAGTCAAGGAAGGGAAGGGAAGAGTCGGAGATGGACCATGTGAAGGTGAGGGAAGGGTGGAAATTGGAAGCATAGTGAATGAAATTATCTAGTTCAGGGCTAGAGTAGGAAACGGCACCGATACAGTCATCAATTGACTGGAAAAAGAGTGTTTTATACAGTTCAAGCATAACCTCCCTTTTATATGCTTATCTATGCAAATAGTCAGGAGTATTCCAAATAATTCAAATCTAAATTATGTTGTAGATCTGTACACAAACTCCTAAAGACATAATTAAATAATAGTGGTGATGAAAGTCATCGACCTGAAACATTAACTCTGTTTCTCTCTCCGCAGATGCTGTCTGAGCTGCTGAGTGGATCCAGCATTTTCTGTTTTTATTTTAGTTTTCCAGCATCCGCAGTATTTTGCTTTTGTTTAAATAATAGGACAGTTTCAGGAGTTTAAAAGTTGTGAAGTATCTACCCTAGACATTCTCTGCTGTATTATTTCTAAAGAAACTTGGCAACACTTGGCAAATCACTGGTCCTGAGGTACTGTGTGGAACTCCTATTTATTGAGAAAGGTAACGATTAAATATTTTTAAAAACTTCACTAAATGTGACTAGACCTCAGCCTTGGAATAGCATGCCTTACTGTGCCCGCATGGGTATCCATTTCTCAAACTGTCTTAAGCAATTGTGTGTTTGTATTGGTCCCCAGAAAGACATTAGTGTGCACCTGAGGTCTTTTTGATCCCATTACACACATGATGCGCATGAATGCCAGTGAAGTAAATTCAGTCATCCAGAGATTAGCATTGCCTTTTCCTAGAGACGTGAAGAGATCACCAAAAATTACTCTAAATGCAAGACATAAATGCAAGTCTTTCTAACATAAGGCTTGGCAGGGAATCGTGCTCTAATGTTTGTTATTGGTATCATACTAGTGTGAAACCCATGGCCAGTTATTACATAGAAATACCTGACACTCGGTAGGAAGTGGTGGTGAGGGGACTTTTCTTTTACAATGAAATCAGTATTGAATTCACTTCATAACAAAATGAGATATTATTCACCAGCACTGAACTGCGGGTAGCTTTGTCCTGTGGATTTAACTCCACTTAACTTTACTAATGTCCTTGAGGGAAGGAAATCTGCTGTCCTTACCTGGTCTGGCCTATATGTGACTCCAGACCCACAGCAATGTGGTTGACTCTTAACTGCCCTCTGAAATGGCCTAGCAAGCCACTCAGTTGTACCAAACCACTACGAAAAACAATAATAAGAATAAAACTGGATGGACCTCCCGGCGTCGACCTAGGCACTGGCTTCAGACATGACAACGGCACACTCAGCCCAGTCGACCCTGCAAAGTCATCCTCACTAACATCTGGGGACTTGTGCCAAAATTGGGACAGCTGTCCCACAGACTAGCAAAGCAACAGCTTGACATAGTCACACTCACAGAATCATGCCTTTCAGCCAATGTCCCAGACTCCTCCATCATCATCCTTGGGTATGTACTGCTCCACCGGCGGTGGCACAGTGGTATACAGTCGGGAGGGAGTGGCCTGGGAGTCCTCAACATCGCCTTCGGACCCCATGAAGTTTCATGGTTTCAGGTCAAGCACAAGCAAGGAAACTTCCTGCTGATTACCACCTACCGCCCTCCCTCAGCTGATGAATCAGTACTCCTCCATGTTGAACACCACTTGGAAGAAGCACTGAGGGTAGCAAGGGCACAAAATGTACCCTGGGTGGGGGACTTCACCAAGAGTGGCTCGGTAGCACCACTACTGACCAAGCTGGCCGAGTCCTGAAGGACATATCTGCCAAACTGGGCCTGCGGCAGGTGGTGAGAGAACCAACACGAGGCAAAAACCTACTTGACTTTGTCCTTACCAATCTACCTGTCATAGATGCATCTGTCCATGAAAGCATTGGTAGCAGTGACCACCGCACAGTCCTTGTGGAGACGAAGTCCCGTCTTCACATTGAGGACACCCTCCATTGTGTTTTCTGGCACTACCACTGTGTGAAATGGGATAGATTCAGAACAGATCTAGCAGCTCAAAACTGGGCATCCATGAGGTGCTGTGGGCCATCAGCAGCAGCAAAATTGTATTCCACCACAATCTGCAACCTCATGGCCCGGCTTATCCATCACTCTACCATTACCATCAAGCCAGGGAACTAATCCTGGCTCAATGAGGAGTGTAGAAGAGCATGCCAGGAGCAGTACCAGGCATACCTAAAAATGAGGTGCCAACCTGGGGAAGCTGCAACATAGGACTACATGCATTATAAACAGTGGAAGCAGTATGCTATAGACAGAACTAAGCGATCTCACAACCAACAGATCAGATCAAAGCTCTGCAGTTCTGCCACAGCCAGTCGTGAATGGTGGTAGACAATTAAACAACTAACGGGAGGAGGAGGCTCCATAATGGCAGAGCCCAGCACGCGAGTGCAAAAGACAAGGCTGAAGTGAATGCAACCATTTTAAGCCAGAAGCGCCGAGTGGATGATCCATATTGGCCTTCTCCTGAGGTCCCATCACAGAAGCCAGTCATCAGCCAATTCGATTCAATCAACGTGATATCAAGAAATGGGCTGAGCACACTGGATACAGCAAAGGCTATGGGTCCCGACAACATCCCGGCTGTCGTACTGAAGTCTTGTGCACCAGAACTAGCACCGTCTCTTGCCAAGCTGTTCCAGTACAGCTACAACACTGGCACCTACCCGACAATGTGGAAAACTGCCCAGGTATGTTCTGTCCACAAAAAGCAAGACAAATCCAATCCGGCCAATTACCGCCCCATCATTCTACTCTCAATCATCAGCAAAGTGGTGGAAGGTGTCATCGACAGTGCTATCAAGTGGCACTTACTCACCAATAACCTGCTCACCGATGTTCAGTTCAGATTCCGCCAGGATCACTCGGCTCCAGACCTCATTACAGCTTTGGTCCAAACATGGACAAAAGAGCTGAATTCCAGAGATGAGGTGAGAGTGACTGCCCTCGACATCAAGGCAGCATTTGATCGAGTGAAATATAAATCAGGGGGAAAACTCTCCTCTGGCTGGAGTCATACCTAGCACAAAGGAAAATGGTTGTGCTTGTTGCAGGTCAATCATCTCAGCCCCAGGACATCGCTGCAGGAGTTCCTCAGGGCAGTGTCCTAGGTCCAACCATCTTCAGCTGCTTCATCAATGACCTTCCCTCCATCATAAGGTCAGAAATGGGGATGTTCACTGATGATTGCAGTATTCAGTTCCATTCGCATCTCCTCAGATAATGAAGCAGTCCATGCCCGCATGCAGCAAGACCTGGACGACATTCAGGCCTGGGCTGATAAGTGGCAAGTAACATTCACGCCACACAAGTGCCAGGCAATAACTATCTCCAACAAGAGAGAGTCTAACCACCACCCCTTGACATTCAACGGCATTACCATCGCCGAATCCCCCACCATCAACAGCCTGGGGGTCACCATTGACCAGAAACTTAACTGGACCAGCCACATAAATACTGTGGCAACAAGAGCAGGTTAAGGGCTGGGTATTCTGCAGCGAGTGTCTCACCTCCTGACTCCCCAAAGCCTTTCCACCATCTACAAGGCACAAGTCAGGAATTTGATGGAATACTCTCCACTTGCCTGGATGAGTGCAGCTCCAAAAACACGCAAGAAGCGCGACACCATACTTGACAAAGCAGCCCGCTTGACTGGCACCCCATCCACCACCTTAAACATTCACTCCCTCCATCACCGGCGCACCGTGGCTGCAGTGTGTACCATCTACAAGATGCACTGAAGCAACTCGCCAAGGCTTCTTCAGCAGCACCTCCCAAACCCGCGGCCTCTACCACCTAGAAGGACAAGGGAACACCATCACCTGCAAGTTCCCCTCCAAGTTACACACCATCCTGACTTGGAAATACATCGCCGTTCCTTCATCGTCACTTAGTCAAAATCCTTGAAGTCCCTCCCTGACAGCACTGTGGGAGTACCTTCACCACAAGGACTGCAGCGGTTCAAGAAGGCGGCTCACCACCACCTTCTCAAGGGCAGTTAGGGATGGGCAATAAATGCTGGCCTTGCCAGCGATGCCCACATCTCAGGAATGAAAAAAAAAACTTGTAATTCAGTTAAATGTACATAAATGCATTTCAACCAAGGGTCCCCCACAGTTTTCAGAAAGGGGGCATTTCAATCCCATCACTGGAATGGAATCAGTCTGAGTTCTCACCCCTTGAAGGTCCATGTTCTAATCCCATTTATCAACCAATCCCCCAACAAAATTAATATTAAACTGATGTGCACGGTGACTAGAGGGCTAGTGGGACATTGACGGGAATTTTAACCCCCAAAAACTGGTTGGTTTGGGTTGGGTAGGATGTTAAAATGTTAAAAATCTCAAACCTGAACACATCCTGCCTCGAACCCGCCCACTTCCGGTTTTAATGGAGGCAGAATGAGAGGCGGGCGACCAACCCGCTCCCAGGAGGAGTGCCTCAGATCTAATTTCCATTTTAAATTTAACCCTGGCCAGCCGGGTCTTTCCACTTACCTGCTAGATCCAGCTTACCTGCTTTCACTACCCCTCCGTGATTGGACCCCCCCACCCCCCCCACGATGTTCCCCCGAGCCACGATCTCCCACCTACCCCCCACCGGTCTTTCCGATCCCTCCCCGCCTCCTCTACGCTCCCCGGCTGCAGCTTCCAATCTCGCCCCACACCGACCCTTCCAATCGCCCCCTGCTTTAAACAGTGCTTTTTTTTTTAAATGGCGACTTAGAAGGTGATGAAACAGAATCTGTGTGTTGTACCTACCAAACATCAGGTGCGTCTTTCAACTTCCTGCTAAAGGACAAAAGAAAAAAAAAGTGTCAGAAACTTTCTCTCAACACTTTTACCCACTGTCAAGGAATCGGTCAATCAATCAGTCAGTTTGGATTTGCACAAGTTTTTGGATTTTGCACTCCCACTTAAGAATTACAAAACAATAAATTGACTAATCACTTTTAAGTTAGCAATATTACATTTTGGGGGTTTTACCGTAGACATTGCTTTGGGTTCAGCATCAGTGGGCACTCCCTCTTGTCCCCCTGGAACCAGAGTGAGAGTTTACCTAACCAATGACTAGTTAAACATAGTGAGACCCAGGGTCAAACATAGAACATGTATCACTGTACTCAAGCCGAAATGTGCCCCATGTGATCGCTTTGTAGGCAAAAGAATAACATAATATCAGACCATGCTATGCCTCAGACTATAAAATCTTAAGCAAATTAATTTAACTTTAAATAGGCAAAATAACAGGACTTGGTACAAACAGTATATTTACAGTACTTACAAATTTTATTATTCTCCTCAAAGTACCAAAGCAACTGAGACACATGTACAATAACCTTCAATATGCGTTTCTTACATTACGATAGTGACTACACTTCAAAAAAGTACTTCATTGGCTGTAAAGCGCTTTGGGATGTCCGGTGGTCGTGAAAGGCATTATATAAATGCAAGTCTTTCTTTTTCTTTCAATATAAAATTGATCCTTAAAACATGGTTGCTTGCTTCTTTCATTGCTATGTGCTATCACAGAACTCACTGATTAGCCCTGACATTGCTGGCTTCAGAACAACTGCTCCGATGAGTGCAGTTAGCTAAATCTAAGCCCATGATCAGAAGCTCCGCGCTACAGAATCATGGCCTTGCTCCTTTCACAGGTATGACTCATCTTCATTTCAGATATAACTTTAAATCAAACTTAATGGGGGTTAAATTGGGCTGAGTAGCACCCTTTTTTGGCGTTACACGGCCACTTTAAGGTTTCAAAATGAGATCTAAGATGCGTGTGTATACTTCCGATGGCAGCGCGCCATCTTGGTAAAGGGGTTTGCACACATGCGCTAAATGACCGCCGGCAGCATGCAAAGCAGGCAGATCATGACGCGAATCAGTGTGCAACGCTGATTTGAAGTCTCCGCTGAAAATGACTTCTGGCAGCTAGTTGACTGGTCGGCGTTTTTGGAGGTTTTCTAGACTTGGGTAAAGTTTCAGTACTCTACAGAGAGTGGTCTGGCTGGTCTTGCAGTCCTGTTTGTGCCATTTAACATATTCTGGTGAAAGAAGTTTCTTCCAGATATGGGTGGCCTGGTAGGGTTCCTCTGGGAATTGAACATGACTGGGAGAATGAAGAGGGCCAGACAGAGCAGGATAAGCTGCTCGAAGAGGGAGGAGGAGTAGGAGCTGCAGCACTCTGGGCCAGCTGGCTGATAGGCAGGAGTGAGATCAGGAATGCTGTCAGCCTCAGAGAGGGCAGCAGGTTCCTCTTCATAAAGCCACTGCCACTCTCTCAGTCTGCGCCTCAGCAATCCTAGTGATCTGTTGGAGAACAGATTGCTGGACTGTTGTGACACCCTGGAAGCCCCTTTCAACAGTGGCACCCAGAGCCACGATGGCAGATCTCTGAGCTTCCATACATGTTCTTCGTGCTTCCATCACAAGAGTCTAAGCTGCAATGAAAGCAGTCCGAGATTCCATGGAAGCTATTTGTGCTAAGATGGAAGCTATGATCTCGGTCATCAGATGCTGCATGATGGTGGATTCCACAGGTGTGCTGATGGAAGTCACCAACCATTCCACGTTGGAAAAGATGGGCTCCAATCGCTGCGCAAAGCCTTGTGCCAAGTTGGAGATGGACTCCTCCATGGTGTGCAAGCTTTCCGGCAGGCTTCCCAGTGTCTACCTTGGTTGAGAATACCCATGAGCCTTCTTCTGTAACCTGGCCCGTCGAAGTCATCATCTGACTTCTCTGCAGCAGAACTAGTATGCGACCTCGGCAAGCTGGCACCTGTGGTGTCCTTTTCTCCCTGCCCTGGCTCCTGCGCACTTATGCTTGGAGTCTCACCATGTGAAGATCCCTCCTCTATCCTATCCTCCTAACCAAGGTACATGCAGTGTCAGTCTCTGAGCTGGTGGCTGCGAGAGTAAGATCGAGTGATGGTGTCTTTTCATTATCACTGTCTTTTTCTTCTTCATCTTCCTCCTCGCTCTGGGAAGGTCTAGTTCTTGGATATCTGAAATAAAACAGGGACAAGGGTTAGGTTGTGGTGAGGGGACACCATCTGCAACTTGCAAGTCAGCAGGGATTGTGGGATGATGGAGAAGAGAGAAGTGGAAAGAGAGGAGGATTATTGACCCCTCCAGCACCAGCAGTGGCCATGGCCATAGCAATGCCCCTTCCCATGATGGCCAGCACTGTCTACACCATGGGTGTTAAAATGTGCAGCAGAGCTTATCCTCCTCCAGTTTCTTGCTGCTGCCTCCTGTAATGCACCACTTGCTCCTACAAGAAAGAGGGAAGTGTGACAGTGAATTTCATGCGATATGCTTGGTGATGTGGTTGTAATGGTTGAATAGCTGCCAGTGTGTGTGAGCTGAGAGTTATGGGTGTGAAGCTTGCAGCAGTGCTAAATGTGTGAGCGTGAGGTGAAGCTCAATGCACCACACCCATATCACTCACCTACCAACAATCACTATCAAACAGGACTCATAAGAACATAAGAAATAGGAGCAGGAGTAGGACATTTGGCCCTTCGAGCCTGCTCCGCCATTCAATAAGATCATGGCTGATCTTCTACCTCAATTACACTTTCCTGCACTATCCCCATATCCCTTGATTCCCTTAATATTCAAAAATCTATCGATCTCTGTCTTGAATATACTCAACGACTGAGCCTCCACAGCCCACTGGGGTAGAGAATTCCAAAGATTCACCACCCTCTGAGTGCAGAAATTTCTCCCCATCTCAGTCCTAAATGGCTGACCCCTTATTCTGAGACTGTGACCTCTGGTTCTAGACTCCCCAGCCAGGGGAAGCATCCTCCTTGCATCTACCCTGTCAAGCCCTATAAGAATTTTGTATGTTTCAATGAGATCACCTCTCATTCTTCTAAACTCTAGAGAATATAGGCCTAGTCTACTCAATCTCTCCATATAGGACAATCTCCCCATCCCAGGAACCAGTCTGGTGAACCTTCGTCGCACTCCCTCTATGACAAGTATATCCTTCCTTAGGTAAGGAGACCAAAACTGTACACAATACTCCAGGTGTGGTCTCACCTGGGCCCTATATAATTGCAGGAAGACATCTTTACTCTTATACTCAAATCCTCTTGTAATAAAGGCCAACATACCATTTGCTTTCCTAATTTCTTGCTGTACCTGCATGTTAACTTTCAGTGATTTGTGTACAAGGACACCCAGGTGCCTCTGAACACCAACATTTCCCAATCTCTCACCATTTAAAAAATACTCTGCTTTTCTATTTTTCCTACCAAAGTGGATAACTTCAAATTTCTCCACATTATATTCCATTTGCCATGTTCTTGCCCACTCACTTAGCTCGTCTATATCCCCTTGAAGCCTCCTTGCATCCTCCTCACAACTTACATTCCTACCCACCTTTGTATCATCAGCAAACTTGGATATATTACATTTGGTCCCCTCATCCAAATAATTGATGTAGATTGTGAATAGCTGAGGCCCAAGCACTGATCCTTGCAGTACCCCACTAGATACAGCCTGCCAACCCGAAAATGACCCGTTTATTCCTACTCTCTGTTTTCTGTCCGTTAACCAATCCTCAATCCATGCTAGTATTTTACCCCCATCCCATGATCCCTAATTTTGTTTAATAACCTCTTGTGTGGCACCTTATCGAATGCCTTCTGAAAATCCAAATACACGACATCCATTGGTTCCTCCTTATCTATTCTGCTAGTTACAACCTCAAAAAACTCTAACAGATTTCTCAAACACGATTTCCCTTTCATAAATCATAGTCATAACAGCAGAGAAGTAGGCCATTCGGCCCATCGAGTCCGTGCCAGCTCTCTGTAGAGCAATCCAGTCAGTCCCATTCCCCCGCTCTATCCCCGTAGCCCTGCAAGTTTATTTCCCTCAAGTGCCTATCCAGTCTCCCCTTGAAAACATTGAGTGTCTCCACTTCCACTACTTCCGTCGGCAGCGAATTCGAGGTCCTCATCACTCGCTGTGTAAAAAAGTTTTTCCTCACATCCCCCCTGTATCTCTTCCCCAAAACCTAAAATCTGTGTCCCCTCGTCCTTGTACCATCAACTAGTGGGAACAGCGTTTCCCCGTCTAGCCTATCCAAACCTGTCATAATCTTGTACACCTCTATCAAATCACCCCTCAACCTCCTTTGCTCTAATGAAAACAAATCCAGCTTCTCCACCCTGTCCTTGTAGCTAAGATCCCCTATCTCCGGAACCATTCTGGTAAATCTCCTCTGCACCCTCTCCAGGGCCTTCACATCCTTCCTAAAGTGTGGTGACCAGAACTGGACGCAATACTCCAGTTGTGGCCTAACCAGCGCTTTATAAAGGTTCAGCATAACTTTTCTACTTTTGTACTCAATACCTCTATTTATGAAGCCCAAGATCCCATATGCTTTGTTAACCACTCTCTCAATATGTCCAACCACCTTCAGGGACCTATGCTCATTAACTCCCAAGTCCCTCTGTCCCTGCACACTCTTTAAAATTGTGCCATTAAATGTATATTGCCTCTCCCTGTTCCTTCTGCCAAAATGCATCACCTCACACTTCTCTGTATTAAATTCCATCTGCCACTTGTCTGCCCATTCTGCTAGCCTTTCTATGTCCTGTTGCAGTCGATTGATATCATCATCACTGTTTGCCACACCCCCAAGTTTGGTGTCATCAGCAAATTTAGAAATTCTACTCTGTATTCCAATATCCAGGTCATTTATATATATCAAAAAAAGCAGTGGCCCCAACACTGACCCTTGGGGAACACCACTGTCTACCATCCTCCAGTCTGAAAAACAGCCATTTACCACAACTCGCTGTTTTCTGTCCTTAAGCCAATTCCTTATCCTAGCTGCTATTGACCCACCTATTCCATGAGCCTCAATTTTGTTAACCAGCCTTCTATGTGGTACTTTGTCAAACGCCTTCCGAAAATCCATGTAGACAACATCTATTGCATTCCCTTCATCAATCCTCTCTGTTACTTCATCAAAAAATTCAATTAGATTAGTCAAACACAATCTGCCTTTTACAAATCCGTGTTGGCTCTCCTTAATTAGCTTAAACCTCTTCAAGTGCCGGTTAAGTTTTTCCTTGATTATTGTTTCTAAAACTTTACCCACCACTGATGTTAAACTAACCAGCCTGTAGTTACTAGGATTGTCCTTACACCCTTTCTTGAACAATAGTGTCACATTTGCCACTTTCCAATCCTCAGGCACCTCCCCCGCATCTAGGGAAGATTGGAAAATTATGGCAAGCCCTTCCGCTATTTCCTCCTCCAATTCCCTTAGCAACCTGCGATGCAAGCCATCTGGATCAGGCGACTTGTCCACGCTAAGCATACCCAGCCTTTCTAGTACATCCCGTCTATCAATTTTCACCCCTTCCATTGCTTGTACCTTTTCCACTTCTACCGATATTTTGTCAGCATCCACCTCCTTAGTAAACACCGATACAAAGTACTCATTGAGTATTCTAGCCTTGCCCTGCGCTTCTAAGAATATATATCACCTTATTTGTCTCTAATAGGCCCCACCCCGCCTCTTACTACCCGCTTACTGTTTACATGCCGGTAGAAGATTTTTGGGTTCCCTTTTATGTTAACCGCCATTCTACTCTCATATTCTCTCTTTGCCAATCTTATTTTCATCTTCACATCCCCTCTCAACTTATTGTATTTGGTCTGGTTCTCCCTTGAAGAATTCACCTGACATGCATCATATGCCCTCTATTTTTGTTTCATCGTCTTCTCTATCTCCCTCGTCATCCAAGGAGCCCTTGCTTTGGTTTCCTTACCCTTCCCTCTTGTTGGAAAGTACCTAGCCGGTACTTGGAAAATCTCCTCCTTAAAGATCACCCATTGTTCCGTTACAGTTTTTCCTGTCAGTCTTTGGTTCCATTTTACTCTGGCTAGATCCTTTTGCATCCCATTGAAGTTAGCCTTATTCCAATTTAGAAGTTCCACTCTAGATTGTTCCTTGCTTCTCTCCATTGCTAATCTAAATCTTCTGATACGATGATCACTCATACCCAAGTGTTCTCTCACAGACACTTGGTCCACCTGGCCCACCTCATTCCCCAGCACCAGATCCAGCAATGCCTCCTTCCTAGTTGGGCCAAGACTATATTGGTCAAGGAAATTCTCCTGAACACATTTCAGAAATTCCTCCCTCTCCTTTCCCTTTACCCTAGCATTATCCCAATCGATATTTGGGTAATTAAAGTCCCCCAATATCACCACTCTATAGCTCTTGCATATCTCTGCGATTTCTCTGCAGATTTGCTCCTCTACCTCCCTCTCACTATTTGGAGGCCTATAGAATTCCCCCAATAGCGTGATCATACCCTTTTTGCTCCTCAACTCGAACCAAATGGATTCTGTCCTTGTCCCCTCAAGAACATCCTCCCTTTCCAACACTACAATGTCTTCCTTAATCAGTACTGCCACCCCACTTCCCTTTTTTCCTTCCCTATCTTTTCTGAACACCTTGTACCCTTGAATATTAAGTGTCCAGTCCTCACCGTCTTTAAGCCACGTTTCCGTTATTGCCACAACATCATATTGCCACACAGCTAATTGTGCTTGTAGCTCACCAACCTTATTCACCACACTTTGTGCGTTTACGTACATGCATTCTAAACCCATTTTTGAATTTTGTCGTCGTCTTTCTTAGTCTGCGCTTAGCTAATATGGTACTACTACCGCCTCTAGTACTGTCTTCTCCGATATTATCTAACACACTCGGGGAGAAATTCAGTATCGCCCCATCTGGGGCGCAATTATCGGCCGGGCGCAAAGATTAGCGCCTGGCGCTAATTATCGCCTCCGACTGCAAACTTGACTTTTATCGCCCCATGGAGGTGACTGGAGCGCTAAATCAGGCGCCTCACACCTGTCTTAAGGCGCAAAGGCCGAGGAGCGAGGCGCTAACTCAAAGCGCTGGCGAAGCCCATGTGATGTCAGTCAGCAATGGAACACACACACAATGGCGCGGGCCAGTTCTTAAAGGGGAGGGTTGATCTTGCTTTCCATCCACATCCTGCTCATTGCAGCCTTGAATCTCGGCCTGGAGAGACCTGTACATCAAATCTGCTGGAAAGAACAATGGAGAGTACCAGGGAAAGAGCTCAGAGTGCAGCCCCCACAGTCTCTTCTAAATCAATGCAAGGAAGGGCAAATCAAAATGAACCTGCAAAGTGCTGCTCAGTACCCAAAACTCCTTCACACAGCGTTGAATCTCTCCAGAAGTCTCTCTCTCTCTCAGAATGCGTGGTTCAAAAATGTCACCAACAATAAAAGGCAGGAAGCAGTCGCCTTTAAATAGCACTCCCCCAGTCCCTTCCTGACTGCAAAACGCTCCCCTCAACCTGTCGTTGCTAGCGGCAGGCGGTAAGGCAGGGGGCGCCACTCAATATCCGCTCCGGGGCGATACCGGGGCGTTGCGCACTCGACTGACGTCACGATCTGCCAACGCAGGAGATCGTGGCGGTAGTGTTTAGTGCCGCCGCAAAATGTCTAGTTAATTTCGCGAGCGGCGCAAACATCGCCGCGCCCGGGCACTAGCTGCTTTGTGCCCCATTAGCGCCCTCTTAAGGCGCTAACGGGAGGCGCAACCAACTGAATTTTTCCCCCTCACTCTTTTATGCACCTTATTCCTCTTTTCTACTCCTATATGCTGGTGCCCATCCCCCTGCCAAGTTAGTTTAAACCCTCCCCAACAGCACTAACAAACCTCCCCATGAGAATATTGGTCCCGACTCTGTTGAGGTGTAACCCATCCGGCTTGTACAGGTCCCACCTTCCCTAGAAATCCATGTTGACTCTGCCCAATCCTATTATTATTTTCCAAGTGCCCTGTTACCACGTCCTTAATAATAGATTCCAGCATTTTCCCTACTACTGATGTCAGGATAACTAGTCTGTAGTTCCTCGTTTTTGCTCTCCCTCCTTTCTTAAATAGTGAGGTTACATTTGCTACCTTCCAATCCGCGGGACCATTCTAGAGTCTATGGAATTTTGGAAAATGACAACCAATGTATCCACTATCTCTATAGCTACCTCTTTCAAAACCCTCGGATGTAGGCCAACAGGTCATGGGGATTTATCGGTTTTCAGTCCCATTAATTTCACCAGTACTTTTTTTTTACTAATACTAATTTCTTTCAGTTCCTCATGCTCACTAGACCCTTGCTTCTCCACTAATTCCAGGAAGTTTTTTGCTTCTTCTTCCGTGAAGACAGACACAAACTGGAAGACTGAGTTCGAGGCAGGACTGTTGGTTTTCAGGTTCCAGTCCCGCCATCAGCGACGTCTGACGAGCTGACGCTATTTTCCCAATTGGCTTTGTTAAGCCCGCCGCGCGGGCTTGCCGGCCAATTAAGGAATACCTGGTGTCAGATGACGTCACTTGATGACGCTTCATCTGCCGGTTTTCTTAAAGGCATATGCACCACACTTGTTTGACAGATGATTTGATAGTGTTTGACAACATTGAGGTGCTGTCAAACACTGACAATCTCTGTCCAAAGGTGAGCCCTTGGACCCAGACTCTCCATTTACTCTCTCCTTAGGATAAAACAGATGGCAGCTGCAGCTGAGATTGCAGAAGCCATCTGTCACTTTTCCCGATGAGATGAGCCTACACAAACACTTCACAGCTTGTCACCTGCAGAAACATCTAAACACATTAAACATTACTTTCATAACTTTTCCTTACCTCCGATATTCACCAGTGTCCCATTGAATCTTTTAAACCACTTCTGCAGCTGTCATATATACACAAAAATTACAGTACACCCACATCACAACTCACTTACCCTGGTGGGGTTCCCAGACGTCGGGAAGCCCGCAGCAGCAGTGGAAAAATGGGAAAAAGCCTCTTAACTGCCTGTTAATCGGGGACCCGACTCCTAGGAAGATTGGTTGGAGGCGGGTTAGGAGTGGGTTTGGGACCCGCTCCCATTTTTGGGGATTTTCCCAGCAGTCCCGCCTCCAGACACACCTCCTCAGGGCTGGTAAAATCCAGCCCTGAGTATTTGTTTAATTTCTCTGCCATTTCCTTATTCCCCAATATAACTTCTCCTGTCTCAGCCTGTAAGGGACCCACATTTACTTTTGCTAATCTTTTCCTTTTTACATACCTACAGAAGCTTTTACAGTCTGTTTTATGTCTCTCGTTAGTTTACTCTCATATTCTAGTTTCCCTTTCTTTATCAATTTCTTGGCCCACCTATGCTGAATTCTAAAACCCTCCCAATCATTAGGCTTACTACTCTTTTTGGCAAAATTATAAGCCTCTTTCTTTGATCTAATACTATCTTTAACTTCTCGTTAGCCACGGTTGGACCACTTTTCCGGTGGGGTTTTTGTGCCTTAAAGGAATGTATATTTGTTGTAAATTATGTATTAATTCTTTAAATGCTAGCCGTTGCTTCTCTACCGTCATACCTTTTAATGTAGTCTCCCAATCTACCTTAGCCAACTCGCCCCTCATGCCTACGTAGTTTGCTTTGATTAAATTTAAGACCCGTGTTTCAGATTTAACTAAATCACTTTCAAACTCATTATAAAATTCTATCATATTAATGGTCATTCTTCCCTAAAGGCCCCTTTACTACAAGGTTATTAATTAACACTTTCTCATTGCACAATACTAGATCTAAAAGAGCCTTTTCCCTAGTTGGTTCCTCAACATACTGATCTAGAAAACTATCTTGCATACATTCCATGAATTTGTCCTCCACACTATTACTGCAAATTTGGTTTGCCCAGTCTATATGTAGATTAAAGTCCCCCATGATTACTGTATTACCCTTGTTACAAGCGCCTCTAATTTCCTGATTTATACTCTGCCCTACATTACAACTACTATTTTGGGGCCTATAAACAACTCCCACCAATGTTTTCTGCCCCTTGCTGTTTCTTAGCTCCACCCAAACAGCTTCTACTTCTTGATTTTCGGAGCTAAGATGCTTTCCCTCTACTGTCTTTATCCCATCCTTAATTATCAGGGCTACCCCTCCTCCTTTTCCATTTTGCCTATCTCTTCTAAAAGTTAAGTACCCTGGAATATTTAGTTCCCAACCTTGGCCACTTTGCAACCACGTCTCCCTTATGGCTATTAGATCAAACCTGTTAATTTCTATCTGCGGTATTAATTCATCTATTTTGTTGCAAATGCTTCGCGCATTCAGATATAGTGCCTTTAGTTTTGACTTATTTCTATTTTTCCCTGCTGTCACCTTAGTTACTGATGCCTTATTACTTTTGTTACTCTCTGTCCCTTCCTGGCCCACTCTGCTTATTTTTACCCAAAACTCTACTCTGCTCTAGAGCCTTGACAGTTCTCTCGCTGCTTTTAAATTTACTCTATCTTGACCCCCCCCCTTCATTAGTTTAAAGACCTGTCTACTGCCCCAGTTATTCGGTTTGCCAGGACACTGGTCCCAGCCCAGTTTAAGTGGAGCCTGTCCCAAGGGAACAACTCCCTCTTTCCCCAGTATTGGCGCCTGTGCCCATGAACTGAAACCCCTTCCTCCCACACCACTCTGAGCCACGCATTTAAACCTCAAATCTGTTTGTCCCTATGCCTATGGCTCAGGTAACAATCCAGAGATTATTACCTTTGAGGTTCTGCTTTTTAATTTGGATCCTAGCTCCTCAAACTCCCTCAGCAGAACCTCATTCCTAGTTCTACCTGTGTCGTTGGTTCTTACATGGACCACGACAACTGGATTCACCCCTCCCCCTCCCACTCCAAGTTCTCCTCCAGCCGCGAGATGTCGTCTTTAACCCTGGCACCCGGCAGGCAACACAACTGTCGGAACTCTTGGTCACGGCTGCAGAGAACAGTATCTATTCCCCTAACTATATTGTATCCCCCTAACTATATTGTCCCCTACCACAACTACATTCCCTTTCACTCTCCCCACTTGAATGGCTTCCTGCACCATAGTGCCATGGTCAGCTTGCTCATCCATCCTACAGGCTTTTCCCTCATCCACACAGGCAGCAAGAACCTCATACCTGTTGGACAAGGGCAAAGGCTAAGGCTCCTCCAGCACCGCACCTGGGATCCCCTTACCTGCCTGAGTTGCAGTCACACCCTCCTGTCCCTGACCACTAACCAGACCTGTACCACTGCCTAACCTAAGGGGTGTGACTGCCTCCTGGATCAAAGTGTCCAGGTAACTCTCCCCATCCCTGATGCCCCGCAATGTCTGCACCTCAGACTCCAGCTCAAACACTCTGAGCTGAAGTTCCTCAAGATGCAGGCACTTACTGCAAACGTGGTTATCCGGGATCACAATGCTCTCCACAAACTCCCACATGCTGCAGTTGCGGCACACCACCTGCACTGCCATCCCTATATGACCTTGCTTTATTTAATTAAATTTAATCAAATTTGTAATTAGGTAACTTAGTTTACAGCGTAGTTTCTTGACTACTTACTTTATCTAGCTTAAGTTAAGGGTACTGAAATTATATATCTACCTATAACACAAAGCACTACAAGTAGTGTAGGCAAAAAGCAGCAACTCCTTCCCCCTCTTCTCCAAATTCCCACTCTTTCCAAATTCCCAAATTAAACACTCTGTTCAAGTACACTCCGTTTAATCCTGCACTGTGCTCTGCAGAAATGTTTACTTTTATACACTAGGTGCCTCACCCAATTTACAAGTGATGACTCAGCTCCCCTGATCCTGGTGATTAGCGCCTATTCAAGACAAACACTAACAGCTGACTGACAGTTAACTGCCACGAGCAGTCAGCTTCTGTTAACTACAGTTTTTAAAGTTCTAGGTTAAAATCAAAATCTTAAACTAAATTTCACATTCGACAGCTTCTACTTAACCAGAAATTCCCACTCTTTCCAAATTCCCAAATAAAACACTCTGTTCAAGTCCACTCCATTTAATCCTGCTCTGTGCAGACCGCCTGACATGAATCTTGTCATTCATATATGAAGTAATACTGGGCGGCCTGCTGGTGGCGCTGTTCAGGGAGAGTATAAATACTCAGGCATGGGCCCAGCTTGCTTAGGACATTCCTCAACAGGAACTAGTTAAGGACAACTAGATCTCCATGTTGGAAAACAGTTGATTAAAGCTTTGTTTAACGCTTAGACCAAGTGCCTAGTAGTTTTCTTACGTCAATGTAATCAACTGGCCTGCTCCACGCTCTGAGTAGTTTTGGGAACAGACGGCTACGACTCAAACGGTAGAAGGGAACCAGATATAGTAATCAATCCATCATGCAGAAACTACTCCAACCCGCTCGTCTTGACCTGGACCCAAATTCACCTACAACTGCTAAGGTATGGAAACACTGGTATCGTACCTTCAGCAACTACCTCAGGGCATGTGGTGAGAATGTTCCTGATAAGTTAGAGATACTTGCCAATTATGTATCCCCTTATGTGTTTGACTATATCGAAGACTGTGTAAACTATGACTCCGCTATCCGACTACCACAGCACCTATATGTTAAGGCCCCAGACAAAATTTTTGCTCAGCATCTACTGGCCACAACTCGACAACAACCCGGGGTATCACTTGACGAATTCCTTCAAAAGCTTCACAGGCTCAGCAAAGATTGTAATCTCAAGGCTGTCTCAGCTGAGCAGTACCAGGAGGAGTTAATTTGTGATTCTTTTATTAATGGAATTGCGTCTCCCTTCATACGCCAGCGTCTGCTGGAGAATAAAACCCTCGAGTTACAAGCTGCCTATGACCAGGCATATTCTCTGGACTTGGCAAAAAAAAATGCAGATGCCTATCTTTTACCACGTGCACGGACTGCTGCTATCACTTTTAGTGACTCCTCCGATAAGCCTCAGGCGGAAGCCCTCACTGATGACGACTGTATCCTAGCTGATGACGACCCTACCCTAGCGGCATCTTGGCAATCTAAAAGGAAGTGTTTCTTCTGTGGAGGTGCATTTCATTATAGGAAATTTTGTCCTGCTCGTAATGCAATCTGCAATCATTGCAGTAAGAAAGGCCACTTCTCGAAAGTATGTCAGTCAAGAGCCTCTTCTAGGGTTACAGCTGCTCCCTATAAAACTGCTCCTCCTCCAAGAGCCACTACTAATGTTACAGCTGTCATCTGTAAAACTGCTCCTCCCCCAAGAGCCACTACTAATGTTACAGCTGCCAAGGATAAAACTGCCCCTCCTCCCATCACAGCTGTTTTTCCCCAAAGCCTGTCCCATGCAGCCACGAAGGTTTCGGTAAATGGACACATTTTGAGTGTATTAATCGACTCATGCAGCTCTGACAGCTTCATCAGTGAGCAGGCTGTCAGTAAGTTAAAACTGCGTATTTACCCCTCGGACAGGGAAATTGAAATGGCTCTGACAACACTGACCACTAACTCTTCCAGCTTTTGTCTTGTCGACCTTATTCTCAATGGCCGCACTTATTTCTCTACCCGGCTCGGGGTGCTCAAAAACCTATGCAGTGATGTGCTCCTGGGACAGGATTTCCAGAAACAACACAAAAGACTCACTTTCGAGTTTGGAGGATCAAAGCCGGAGCTTACTATTTCCAAAGTACCCGTATGTTGCACTTTGTGCGATCTAAAAATCTCCCATTTTCTATGGAAGACGTGAAAAGAACATGCTCCACTTGTAGAATTTGCGCAGAATTAAAACCACAATTCTTCCGTCCGTTGAATGGCTCGCTCATACATGCTACACAGCCTATGCAGCGACTCAGCATTGATTTTAAAGGGCCATTGCCTTCCTCAACGTGAAAAATCTACTTGCTTACTATGGTGGACGAATATTCACGCTTTCCCTTGTCCCAATATGCTTACTTCCACAGTGATCAAATGCCTCGATCAGGTCTTTTCCCTTTGCGGTACGGCCAATTTCATCCACTCTGATCGGGGTCCCTCCTTCATGTCAAGCGAACTCAAAAGTTATCCTTCCCAACGGGGAATCGCCACAAGTAAAACGACACCGTATCATCCTTTTGGAAACGGACAGGTTGAGAGATACAACGCTATCATTTGGAACGCTGTTCATCTTGCACTGAGGTCACGCAATCTACCAGACCAGCAGTGGGAAACTATGCTCCCTGACGCGTTGCATTCTTTCAGGTCTCTTCTTTCTACATCCACCAATGTTACTCCTCACGAACGATTCTTCGGGTTCCAGCGTCACTCCACTCATGGGACGTCTCTACCATCATGGTTGGCAGCTCCTGGCTCCGTGCTGCTCCGAAGATTCGTCCGATCCTCCAAGAGTGATCCCCTCGTCGATGAGGTGGAACTAACGGATGTCAATCCTATATACGCGTACGTGCAGTACCCTGATGGCCGGGAGTCCACAGTTTCACTTTGGGATCTGACTCCCTGCCCAACCGGTCCCACGGATCCAAATCGATAGAGAGATCCGTATTAACGACGCCGATACTCCGCGCTCCTCCGAGGATGACGCCCTACCCGGGACATCAAGGGATCTGCCAGCTACTCCGCTGGATCAACCCGGGGAACAGAGCGCTCCCCACGGGATGGCCACCCGAAGCCAGGACGCCGGTCAATCGCCGGCTACTGAGCAGGATGAAGCCAGCTCTGCGCCGGTGGGGACCCGCACCCGGAGCCACGATCTCCCCAGTCCCCCTCAGGTCGATCAAGGCGACACGGACTCTGCCAGGGACCAAAACACGGTCCGAGGAGACGTGCCTTCCAGCCTCCAACGGAAATCCAAACGACTGCGTCTATTCTTAGTCTGGCTAATTCGGTAGAAGGAAGCCACCGGACTTCCAATCTTTCAGGCGGGAAGAATGACATGAATCTTGTCATTCATGTATGAAGTAATACTGGGCGGCCTGCTGGTGGCGCTGTCCAGGGAGAGTATAAATACTCGGGCATGGGCCCAGCTTGCTTTGGACATTCCTCAACAGGAACTAGTGAAGGACACAACTAGATCTCCATTTTGAAAAACAGTTGATTAAAGCTTTGTTTAACACTTAGACCTAGTACCCAGTAGTGTTCTTACGTCACCGCCTATCTTACATTCATTGCTTCACCTCACCCTCACACACTTAGCATTGCTTCCAGCCTCACACACATCTCAAAGCTTGCACACACTGCCAGCTATTCAACCATGACAGACACATCAACCAAACACATTGCACCACACTCACTGACACACTTCCCTCTCTCTTGCAGAAGATGGTGCACATCCACAGGCAGCAGCAGCTAACTGGAGGGGGACAGGCGTGCCTGCATATCCTAACCCCGATGGAGGAGACGGTGCTTGGCATTATTGGAGAGGCCATGACTGAGCCCGTGGCCAGCGGCAGGGTTGAAACCATTGAAGATGACGGTATCCTCATACATAATCCTCCTTCTCGCATTCCACTTGCCATCATCCCACAATCTCTTCTGATTTACAAGCTGCAAATGGTGTAAGCATGCACCTCCTGCTTTCCCTCCCCCCCCCCCCCCCCGCCCCGCCACCCTGCCCGACCTCACCACAACCCTACCCTTGTGCCTTTCTTCTTTCAGACACCCAAGAACTCCAACCTGGCCAGGCTGTGGTGGAAGAGGAAGACGACACTGATGAAGAAGAAACACTGTCACTCGATCTAATACTCGCAGCCACCAGCTCAGATACTGGCACTGTGCGTACTTTAGCACAGAGGTGGGATTTACACGTGATGAGTCACTTGGCACGAGTGGGCTGCAGCCAGGGCAGGAGGAGAGGATAGCACAGGTGACAGCTCCCCAGAGGACGAGGTCGCACATGAGTTCTGCTGCACAGGACTCAGATGAGGACCTCAATGGGGTGGCCTACAGAAGAAGACTGATGGGTATGCACAATGAAATGCTTGGTGCATTGGCAGGCCTTCCAGAAAGCCTGAATGCAATGTCAAGGATAATGGAGGAGACCAGATCCAACCTTGCACAGGGCTTTGCGCAGAGCTTGGAGACCATCCTTTCCAGCGTGGAAGTGGTGGGCAGATCCATTTGCACACTTGTGGACCCAATCATGATGCAACATCTGATGACCGATGTCTCAGCTTCTATTGCAGCACAAGCAGAAGCCACCCAACGTGAGTGCTGCAGTAGAAGCTCAGACTGAAGTTATGCAAGCTCAGCTTGTTGCCACACAAGCACGAACTGTTGCCATCATGGCTGCGGTTACCAGTGTTGAAAGGGGCTTGCAGGGTGTCACAGCAGTCCAGCAATCTGTCCTCCAAAAGATTACTAGGATTGCTGAGGCATTGCTCCGGGGGAGTGGCAGTGGATCCGTGATGCACGAGCCTGCTGTCCTCTCTCAGGATGACAGCATTCCTGCTCCCACCACTGCCACTCCGCCAGTGCCCTTGCTGTTGCCTGTCAGACAACCAGCCCAGACCACATTTAAAAAGTCTTATTCAGCAGACTGTCTAGAAGGTTAAAGATAAGACATCTGCGAGGCCTTGAAACATAGAAACATAGAATCTAGGAGCAGGAGTAGGCCATTCGGCCCGTCGAGCCTGCTCCACCATTCAATACGATCATGGCTGATCATCCAAATCCAGTACCCTGTCCCTGCTTTAATCCCCACAGTACACATATCCCACCCTACCCCCGTAACCCCACGTATTTAATTCCCCCTAACATATCCCATCCTATCCCCATAACCCCACATATTTAATCCCCCCCTAACACTAAGGGTCAATTTATCATAGCCAAATCAACCTTGAAAGTCTGTGAGAAGCTGTAAACATCAGATGTTGTAGTATCAACTTGTTTTAAACCATGGGAAAGAGCATGTGGAAAAGTACCAACAGTGTTTTTGCTACCAAGAACGGTATAAAACCAGTTATTTTAGTAAGATCGAAGGGGCAGTCCGCGCGACCGACCAGGGGCAGTCCGCGAGACCGAAGAGAGACAGTCCACGAGACCGACCAGACGGTCCACAAGACCGACCAGGGACAGTCCACGAGACCGACCAGGGACAGTCCACGAGACCGACCAGGGACAGTCCACGAGACCGACCAGGGACAGTCCACGAGACCGACCAGGGACAGTCCACGAGACCGACCAGAGACAGTCCACGAGACCGACCAGAGACAGTCCACGAGACCAATCAGGGACAGACTAGAAGAACGCCACACAGGATGTCAATAGAGAATTGACCGCTCAGTCTTCCAAAACAGAAGAATTGGCCATTCTGAGTTTCAAGTTGTACTTCTAATTGAGGGTGCACAATCTCTATTTGTAAAACTTGTTGTATTTTAATGTTAAAACTGATTAGTTAGAAAAGTTCAACGCCTGGTTGATCTTACCTCTGATTACCTTAAAAAGTAGTTAAAACAAAAACTTTACATTAGTCAACCTATATTCACAATGATGTCAAAGGCGTCTGAAGAGAGACTTTCTAATCCCAGCGTAGAGACAGTAGGGTTGGATTACAGCAAGTGAAACACTCGCTGACTTTCAAACAAGCTAAACTAATGCAATATTGTACAGTTAGTTAATCAACAAATAACCTGTGAGCTCCCTGCATAACTTGTTCTTACATAGGATTACATAGGATATGTGGCACAGAAACAGGCCATTTGGCCCAACTAGTCCATGCCGGTGTTTATGCTCCACTCGAGCTTCCTCCCGTCTTTCCTCATCTAAATCTATCAGCATAACCCTCTATTCCCTTCTCCCTCATATGTTTGTCCAGCCTCCCCTTAAATGCATCTATACTATTCACTTCAACCACTCCCTATGGTAGCGAATTCCACATTCTCACCACTCTTTGGGTAAAAGTTTCTTCTGAATTCCCTATTGGATTTCTTGGTGACTATCTTATATTGAAGGCCTCTAGTTATGCTCTTCCCCACAAGTGGAAACATTATCTCTGTATCCACTCTATCAAAACCTTTCATAATTTTAAAGACCTCTATTAGGTCACCCCTCAGCCTTCTTTTTTCAAGAGAAAAGAGACCCAGCCTGTTCATCCTTTCCTGATATGTATACCCTCGCATTTCTGGTATCATCCATGTAAATCTTCTCTGCACCCTCTCCAGTGCCTCTATGCAGGGAGTTCACTTAATGAAGGATGGGTAATCTGCAGCAGCAGCAACTCTGAAAGGGCTGCTTGTTTTTTGGCAATGTAAGATTTTTGTATTGACATAATGAGACAAAGAAAATGACGAAATAGAACAGCATCTTTTGAAAATACTGCCCTTGAGGTGCTGCTAGATCAGTACAGTAAGGAACAAGTTGCCCCTATTTAAGGCTGAGAGGCACCCTTCACTGTATACAAAGCCTGAAAGGAAGTAATGAAAAGACTGAACACCATTTTCCATAGCCACAGATTGTGAGTGCAAACGTGTAATGAGTTTGTCGGCCTGAGGAGGATTGCAAAGCAACAGTACTCAGCATTTGCCTATATAAAGTATATGGCCATTATACACATGGCACAAAGAGTTCACTCTCAAACTGGTATAGTTTCACTGAGGCATCATACAACCTATTCAGACTACCTTTTAGTTATTACACATATGCATATATTGCTGGAGGGCAAACTTTATAGTTGGCATTGAAATAACTATTGGTACACACAAATTTTGTTTTGTTTTGAGAGAGCTCGAAGCACACAGAGTGAACTGCTGAACGGGCTGAATTGCAAAACAGAATTTGGTGAGTGAGAATTAGGTACGGGGGAAGGGGGTGCCAAGTTATTTAAACCAAGCGACAACAGTAAATAAGTAAATATATTAATAATCAGAGTAATTAATTAAATCTATGGGGACAAAATTAACTAAGTAGAGGATACCAACATTAAAGAGATTCGAATTGCATTAAAAAAATCTGGTATACATAAATAATAAATAAAGTTAAGGGGATACTAAACTAACGCATATACATATAACAGAAGTTGATAGACTTTTAAGTAACTGATGGGACAGCTGAGACCCCTTTGCCTGCAATTCCTGTGCCATGTGCAAACTCCAGGACATTTCATGTGTTCTGGAGAATCACATGTGCGGGAAGTGCCTCCGGCTGCTCGAGCTCGAGCTCAGGGTTTCTGAGCTTGAGGAGCAGCTCGAGATACTGCAGTGCCAACGGGAGGTTGAGAATTTCCTGGATCGCACGTTCCAGGAGGTGGTCACCCCGCAGCCACAGAGAGTTCAGGAGAATAGTAAGTGGGTGGCCATCCAGCAAGGTTAGAAGAAAAGGCAGTCAGGGGAAAGGGCAGGGGAATGGGACTAATTGGATAGCTCTTTCGAAGAGCCGGCACAGGCACGATGGGTCAATAGCCTCCTTTTGTGCTGTATCATTCTATGCTTCTATGATTTTGGAAGGTGTGCTCATAAAGTACATTTCCAAGAAAAGAAAAAAAGACTTGCATTTCTATAGCGCCGTTCATGACTTCAGGCCATCCCAAAGCACTTTACAGCCAATGAAGTACTTTTGAAATGTAGTCACTGTTGTAATGTAGGAAATGTGGCAGCCAATTTGTGCACGGCAAGATCCCACGAACAGCAATGTGATAATGACCAGATAATCTGTTTAACTGTTGGTTGAGGGATAAATATTGGCAGGACACCGGAAGAATACACCTGCTCTTCTACGAATAGAGCCGTGGAATCATTTACGTCCGAGAGGGCAGACAGGGCAACCGTTTAATATCTCATATGAAAGATGGCAGTACAGCACTCCCTCAGTACTGCACTGAAATGTCAGCCTGGATTATGTGCTCCAGTCTCTTGAGTGGAACTTGAACCCACAACCTTCTGACTCAGAGGCGAGAGAAGAAATCATCCTTTTTTTTTAAAGACTGGGCCCCTGAAGTCTTCATTACTGTCCTCCGCAGCAGAGCTTGTACGTGAGCATGCCTTCCGATGAGCAGTTTTCTGGGCCATTCTTTCCAACTGGACTTGCTCTTGCTCACTTGTGTTCAATATTCGGTCAGTGAAGATCCTTCTAATTCATTGTCTACAGCACAAGGAGTGCCAATTTCTGAGCTAGTGGTTGCAAGGATAAGAATGAGTAACTATGCATCTTCTCGAGGGTTCCTATTCCTCAGCCTCTTCTGGAGCTTAGAAAGAGACTTCTGATTGACCTGGAAAGAGGGGAAAGGGCAAGCGTTAAAATGCAATGTTGAGGGTAAGCGATAGCAGATGAGTGGCAGCTCTATGAACCATCAGGTTGTCATGCAGAGTGTGTGGTGGAGAAAGTTCTGTTTAAGGAGAGAAGGAAGGGAATATACCCAAATGTCATGCCGAGCATATCCTCCAGCCTCGCCATATGTAATGCTGCATGCCCTCCCTCTGCCAATGCTGCCTCCACCATTGGTGTTAGAACTTGTATTGATGGTCTCCCTCTTCCTGATCTTGTAATCTTCTTCCTGTTGTGTGTCTGGTTGTTGAGAGTGGAAGTGGGTTAGTGTGTTCGCTGTTGAAGGATTGTGAAGATGTGTGAGGCAGCTTAGCATAGTGTGCATGCTGAGAGGAAGAGGCAACAGGTGTGAGGGAAAGCAGTTGCGAGGAGAGTAGCAGGTCCCGAGTGTGCAAGTGCAAGCTGAAGGAGATTAGTGAAGTGTCCTGTTATGGTTGCAGGAAAGGTACGGTAAGCAGGGGAGGGAAGGATTAGTAGTACTAGGGATAAAGTAGAGTGGTGCAGGGCTGTGCAGAGATTGAGAGAGATGTGAATGGAAGTCTTACCTTAGTAGCTCTGGTGAGATAATTAAATTCTTCCTATAATGCTGCCAGGTCCTTGGAGCAATACTTGTGGCATTGACATGGTTATCCACCTCTCTACTGCTGCTGGGCACCCGGTATCCATCAATGGGGAAGAGGACCTCCTTTCTGCTGCTGACTTGCTCTACAAGCATCTCCATGGCACCATCCACAAACCTAGGGGCCTTGGCTGCAGTCATCTTCTTGGTAAACCGTGAAAAAAGTGTTTCATTGTCCACCATACAAAAGTGTACCACCCCTTAAGAGGTGCAAGCTGACTTTAAATAGTGAAAGTCCTGGTGGACTTCCTGCCATCCCATTGGGTGAGCTGCCTATAGGGAATGCGATCAGCGCGGGCAGCTCGCCCTGAATATTAAAATATTGGGCAGTCGTAGCGAATGTCATGCCTACTGGATGCTCGATTTATGTGAAATTCAAAAAATCACCCCCACAATATCTTGACATATAAGCTCTGCTTGAAGGGGTGTCTTGCTGTCTACATTCATATATATATATATATATATACTCTTCTGTGCCTATCGATCGCCGCCTCCCTCCCAATCACCCCCCCTCCCCCCACACGTTTCTCCTCCCTCCCGATCGTCTCCCCCACTCCCAAAATCTACAATCTACTCTACAAAAATTAGGCAGTGAGTTTTAAAAGGGAACACTGTGTGAAGTGCTGAGCATGGGAGGAGAAGCATTGGACCATAGGATTAGGAGTAGACCTTTCAGCCCCTCAAGCCCGTTCCGCCATTCAATCAGATTATGGCTGATCTGTAGCTCAACTCCATTTATCTGCCTTTGATCCATATCCCTGGATACCCTGGGGGGAGAAATTCATGTGGTTTGCGCCACACGTTAGCACCACAAGATGCCGCTTAAACGCCGTTGACAGCTCTACTGACAAATGATGCCGGTTCCAGCGCCGTACGCCATTTCGGTGTTGCTGGTAGCGCTGCCGCTAAACTCAATCGCCGGGCACCTCGCCATCACAGAGATTGTGACGTCAGTGAGTGTGTAACTTCGTTATAGCCACTTACCTTAACAGCAGCGCAGAACAACGACAGAGGAAGCTGTCGTCTACCAGCAGGAGGCAGGCTGCAGTAGTGATATTTAAAGGCACCATCCCCAATCAGCTGCACCTAACATGGTTCTGCAGTTTCAGTGGCTGTTTGCTACTTCCTGCAACTGAAACAGCTTTCTTTAGTTATTTCAAGTTTTTTGGTGACAGTGAGTGTTGATTCAAGTGCAGAAGTCACTCATTATTTGTTAAAGGCTTCTGCTCACAACACTTCCTCACAGTCATGGGGCCTGCGGGATTACCTCAGGTGGACAATGAGGCAGAGGAGAATGAGGAGAAGGACGGTGAGGCAGAGGAGAATGAGGACGAGGAAGAGGACGAGAAACAGGAGAGAAGGGCGGAGGAAGCGAGACAATCAGCCTTCTGGACGGGTTGTCCGTGACCGGCTTATCAGACTCCGATTCGCATGAATGAAACCCCAGATCCCCGTAGCTCACCACATCCCCATCATATAACCTGTCTCACGCCATATCACAGCGTCTCCCTGGGCGCAAAGCTGAAATGACAGACCACAAAATATTCCAAACACAATTAATACATTTATCGATAAACATATCACATGAATTCTAATAACTAATGACCCTTGTGCCTGCCATAGTTGAATAGCTGTCATTGTGTGCAAAGTGTGAGATGTGGTTGTGAGTGTTGCTAGGTAGAGATTGTTGGTGGGTGAGTGCTGGGGGTGTGGTGCATTGAGCATTGCGTGAAGCTTGTGGTACAGATGTTAGTATGTAGCATTTGGTGAAGCCTTCACTCACTCTGACCACCCGTGTGAGCTTGTTAAACTTCTTCCTGCACTGTGTGTGAGTCCTGAGGACCACAGTGCTGCCCGTGACGAGGTATGCCACCTCCCTCCACATCGTCCAGCAGATTTGTAGCGAGGGCCTCCTGTCAGTTGGCGGGTACAGGACCGCCCACCTTCTCTCCATCGCTAAAATCAATGCCTCCAAAGCTTCATCAGAAAACCTCCGGGCTCTCTCCATAGGGCAGCGGTCTGCCATCAGGATTTGTAAATAAGTGCTCCTTTCCTTGTCCTTCTTCTTATGCTTGTTGAGGCAGCTGCACACCCAACAATGCTGAGGTGCTGCAGCATCAATGAACCTCCCCTTTAAGTAGTGAAAAAAGCCTGTGGCAATCATTACTTGCGTTTAGACTGCCCCCGATATTGGTCCATCTTTTCAGTGTAACGCCAATGAGCTTGGGTTTTTAGACAAGAATCATGACTGCAATCATTTTAATGAGGAGTGAGGACAAATTTGGCGTGCAGCCTAGACGATTTTCAACTGGCGCTACTTAACCATTTTTAGTTGAAACACTGCCCATTTCTTGACTATAATGAATTTCTAGCCCAAGGAGATCAACATTCCCGCTAAGCTACACAGCTGAGGTCCCACGCAGGCCATTCACTGGCTTTTACATGGAAGAAACCGCGTGAACATTTGAATGGGCTGTGCAGCCAGTTAAAGGGATCGCGCACAAAAACAAAATTATAGGGAACATTGATGGGTACCTAACCTCAGGACGTCCCAAAGTGCTTCACAGCCAATAAAGTACTTTTCAAGTGCAGTTACTCTTGTAATATAGGGAAATGTGGCCGTAAGGTGTCACAAACAGCAATGAAATGAAACACCAGATAATCTGCTTTAGTAATGCTGTTTGAAGGATAAATGATAACCAGGACACCAGGAGAACTCCCCTGCTCTTCTTCAAAAAGTGCCATGGGATCTTTTATTTCCATCTGAGAGGACAGACAGGGTTTCAGTTACACCTTGACTGTGGCCGCATGCACAGCATTCAAACACCTTACAGGTCTTTCATAGCTTCATATGCATTCCCATTCAGATCTCATGGGCCCTCCACATAAGAGAAGGCTGCTGTCTGAGCATGGACATTGTCTGCAGTCATTTGGCACTGTCTAAAAGAACCTGCAAGAACTGGCAGCAACTTTGAAGAAATCTACTATCCACATACAGTCATGTATTACTGCTAATCAGAACTGCAGTCCACTGTGCATCTTGTGACAATTACAGGGGTTTCTGCAACAGAACTCCGCTCACATTGCTGCTTTGGAGGCCTTGGGCTCCAATTTTCTTGACATGCCTTAAGATACTAGATGATTGAATTGAAGAGCCACTACACAAAGTTTCACAAACCTCACTGTTACCCAGATATCTGCTCTCATGTAGATCAGGGACATGGTAATGGAGTGCCCAGCAGCAGGTACATGGCTGGAGTAGCTACAGATGACGTTGCAGTGAAGCCCATCCAACCTTCCACAAGCCCTTGGTTGAATAGCAAAAAATGTCCCAGAAAGTGGGCAGGATCAGCCAGCCATTGCATTTGCAGATGTTGTGGAAGCATTGCAGGGTCCTACCAAAAGCCAAGCCAACTGAAATCCAAGAGATCTCAATTACTCCAGGCAGCTAGCCACTTCGCCAACTCCTCCCACTGGGGAAGCACCTAGGAGTATTTGGATAGGTTTAAGAAGACACATATCATATACTGTCACTGTGGGGAAGCACCTAGGAGTATTTGGATAGGTTTAAGAAGACACATATCATATACTGTCACTGTGGGGAAGCACCAGGTAAAACATCCTAGGTATTTACATTCATGAGTTCTAGGGCATTAAGTTTGCACTTTATTTCAAATTTGTCCTGAGAGATTTCATTTGCTGGTGTAGAACAAGCTAGCAGCAGGTCCTGCAGGAGTTTTCATCCATTAATGTTAATGGACAGAAAGTCCTGTGCAGCCCACAAACCTCCATGCCCAAATTTCCAATTTGTGCTCCCAATAGGTGAAGCTGCTTGGAACACAAATTCATAAAATTTACCTCGATAGTTTTCTGCAATTGTCAGTTGCTAAACTAGACTTCAACTTTATGGTATATAAAGGGTGCCAATGAAGAATATGAATTCTATAACTCATTCAATCTACTATTTCTGCATCTCAACAAGGTACTTACAACTTTTGAAGGCAGTTATGGAGCAGACGTGGGTATAGGAGAAGCACAATTCCTGCAATGATTGTAGCGATACAGAGCAGAGAGAGGAGACCAAGCACTGCCACAATAGCCCTCTCATTCCCCTCTGTTACCAGATATGAGCAGTCACAGTCACCAGCTATTAGGTAAATAAAAATAGAATGATAATTAAGTTCAAAAGTGATGAATAAGTACCCTACATCTAAACTAATTTAATAGTTACATGATCTAAATTCACGTGTATTTTCTTCCATTTACTTTAAGGCACTGGCAGATGTACTGAATTATGAAGCAGTCATGCATTACATTTACCATTTCTGCCTCTAAACCACCTGAATTTTCCTCTTTTGGCCACCCAATTCTGAGCTGGCCTGAATCCGGCAAGCTGCAGCTTAGTGCCCGTTTGGCGACCTGCAGCTCGCCGGTTCCTTTTAAATGAGGTCAGGGCCTCAATATGGCTCCGGTCTCTTCATCCCCAGAATGGACAGGCTGCTGGTGCGCGCCCCCTATCAATGGCCCAAAATTAAAATCGACCCCACAGAATGAAAGATCAGACTGCAAGAGAGAGGGGATACAAGAATTCAGAGCAGTTTCAGAACTCCAGTGAGCAATCCCTAGGCAGAAATGTTCAGTGTATCATATGTATGTAAGAGTAAATGTTCTAAGCATAGAAGCAGATTAGTTGCTGAGACAACAGACACCAGAAACATCACAATGCCAGACTGAGGCCAGAACTTTGCGGGGGGTCAACGGGCACGATCAGTGGCGGGTCGGGTGGGAAAGTGGTTTTTTTTGACAGCGGGTCAGGAATTCGGTCAACCCACCGCCACTGTCGGGTCTGTCAACACTGAGCAGTGGCGGGGGACCTAATTAAAATGATTAGCATCTAGTTGCCAGATGCTTAACAGCCTTTTTTCACTTACCTTTTGTCTTTAACTTCATGACCACGGGATTCCCGCTGTGCGCAGACCACGATTGTCAAGCTGAGGCGTGAGTTCAGTGGCCATTGCTCCAGCTGATTACTTGACAACTTCAAATGTACAGTAAAGCTCCCACCTGACTGATACTCACTTTCCTCAGGCAGAAGCTTTTTCTTACTCCATTTACAGCACACATTCTGCAGGCTTTCCGCTTTCCACTCTCACCTCATTGAAAGAACTCTCTCACTATTGACAGAATGCTTCTATCATCTCTACTTCACCTGCCATCTACTCCATCAACATGGGAACCCTTTATACTCTCTCACCTTGGTCCTCAGAATCCCACCACGATCAGCCCCAGCACCAGCAGCACCAGGCACACCAGCAGCACCAACAACACCAACCTTTGCCACAATCAACTGATGCTGCACAGGACACAGGGCATCAGCACCCAAGCACATTGCTGCCTGGGAGGCCAGGGATGTCTTCACCATGGCCAGATTTACTTCACTTGACGCTGTACACCCTGGTTGTCACATGATGCGCCAGGTTGGCACCACCCTACACCAATACCATAAAGCATCCCTACAATGTCCAAGCCATTCCTTTCACACTCACCACCATTGCGGGGAGTGCCGTTATGTCTCACCATTCACTGCAATTACTCAGCCAAAAGTCCACACAAATCTGTCCAAGACCGGAAAGTTTTGAAAATAAAGGTTTCACAATGTTTGACAGCACATTAACAGAAACTTTACATGAACATTGGATAAAACACCAAAGTGGCTACCCTTGTGTGTTGTTAGATGGTATGATTACACTAAGATGAGGGTGAGTGCGAGGGGTGGCTAGTGAGATGGGGATGTGATAATGTAGATAGAGAGGGATGGGTGGAGGTGCAAGGTAAGTTGGTGTGCAGGGGTAGTGCAGGGAAGGCAGAGTGATGCGGATGTGATGAGAGGTACTGCAGGAATATAGGCGAGTGTGGCTTTGTACTAACATTTCGTGATCTAATGAGATCATTGAAAGGTTTGCGGCACTGCACCCAGGTCCTTCTGACAACATCCCTGCTTGTGACCTCCTGTGCAATGTGCAACCAGGCTGTGTTGGTGTCCTGGGGAGGTCTCTTCCACCCATGGGAAGGGAAGAGGACCTCCCTGCGTGCTGTGAACCTGGGTGCAGCCCTGCACCTCTGTGCAGTGATTGTCAGTGTTTGCAGCACTTCAATGCTGTAGAACACTGACAACACAAATGTCAAAATAAATTTGGACATGGTCCCTTTAAGGAAACCGGCTGATGACGCATCATCAAATTACATCACCAGACCCGCTTCCTCTAATTGGCCGGGAAATGCGCTGGGCAACAAACAAGCCCTATTAATGGAAATTCATTTCAGAGCAGGATGGAGCCAGCAGCGGGGTTGGGACCCGCCACCGACATTGCCCTTCACGGACCCGCCGAGGTGAGCAAAATCCCGGCCTGAGATTCATCACGTTAGCATCCCAGAGAGAGATGAGGCACCCAGCTGCTGCGCTAACTCAGAAGGACAAGATCATATAAACTCTGCAATCTTACTAAAGCTGCAAGCTTACCAGCAATAAGCTGAACAAACTAAGCTCTTAGTATATCTGATTAACTCATTAGTCAAGGTTGTTAACTTGCCAGCTGCACAGAATCTAATCTAAACTAACCTTGCTGACTTTATGTCAATATTGGACATTGACCCTATTATCAGCTGATGATAAAGGATCCCAGTTAATACTCAGTTGCAGTGATACACTGGAACTCCATTATAGCCAAAGACGTTAAGGGTAATTTTAACCTACTCGTCAGGCGGGAAACTACGGGATTGGGTGGAACGCCGGTTTTACACCCCGCTCAATATTACTCTCCATTGACTTCAAGAGTGTAAAACTGGGCGGGGTGCCAAACCAGTGCTGCACCTAATCCCATCATTATCCCGACGGGCGAGTTAGGTTAAAATTGCCCCCATTAATTCTGTTAGTTGAGAATATCTACCTCCATACCTTGTATACTCTTACTGTTTAGCATTAAGATGTGGCAAATTGGATTGTTCCAAGTATGCTAATAAATAAACGTTAGTTCATTATTTTATGGTCTGATTTCCTCTTTGGTGACTTTGGCATGGAGAACGACTCATTCATTCAGTGGCTTTTAATGTATCCCTGATAGGGAGGTTAGAAATGTAAACCTCAAGAAATGGTGTAAAACAGCTCAGATGAGCCAAATTCAGAAATCTTGTACTTTCTTAGATGGAAGACAATTAATTTCCAGATGGTTCTCGAATGAGAAGTTGAGGAGTTAAGGTGAAGGGATTAAGGGTGTTGGGTGTTTCGCTATGTGCTTGTCTCTATCTCGTTCTCTCTCTTTCTGTCTTACGGTTGTCACTAATTAAAATATTTAGATTTTCAAACAATCATAAAAATACAAAAAACTCAATTACGATAAAAAAAGACAGGCTTAGAAATTCTTCAATTTATCCTTCCTGAGGTGTGGTGCCCAGAACTGAACGCAGTACACCAGCTGGAGTCTGACCACGGCTCTGTACAACTGAAGCATAGCTTCGTCTCCTTTTGTATTCCAGTCCCATTGAGATGAAAGCCAACATTCCGTTAGCCTTTTTGTACCTGTCCATTAACTTTTACATGGACACCCACATTGCTTTGTACCTCCATAGTTCCTAGTATCTCACCATTTAGAAAATACTACAAATTGTCTTTCTTGAATCCAAAGTGGATATCCCCATACTTCCCCACATTGACCACCATCTGCCGCAGTTGTGCCAACTCACTTAATGAGTAGGGAGATTCTGTCTCCCGCCAGGGGGCAGATTTTCCCCCAAATCGCTCGCAGCAGTGCCCAGATTAATGTTTTAATCGTGGCAACGCCAGGACAATCCTGGAAGGTTGAAATCCTAGCTGGAGGCCATCATTGGGTGTGAACAATCAGGTTTGCCTGTAATGCCCTCCTTGGTCGAGCAAGACTGCTAACACTCAAGGTATAAGCTCGCAGGTGAAGAATGAATGAGATTAGGCACAAGAGGACACCCTTGTAACTATACTACAGTGTGAGTTAACACACTTGCTAAAATCTATCGGCTCACCGGGAGTTTCCGATATTGCATAGAATAAGTTAAGGGTGCAGTCAGATGCTTTTGGCCGCGAGTCTAGATGTCGAATCAGTTGAACACGTCGGCGGTTCCAGTGGCGTCCGCTGGTTGTACTGCAACTGTTCGGCCAGCAGGCTAATCCGCCCGTATATACAGCGGGACCTGGTGAGAGCTCGTGCCGGGGGATCTGCGCTCAGCGGCCGCCATCTCTCTCCCTTCTCAGCAAGCAGGGGCCTTGGCTCAGCAGCAGCTGCCGCCGTCATCGCACAGACGTTCAGGAGGGAGGGAACAGAGGTCTACGTCAGGGCCGGAGTCGCCAGTTTGCTCAACTTGATCCCACCTTTACATGATGGTGCATTTTTCTTTTTTTTAAATCTCGGATGATATATATGGCAGATCCCCTGAAACCCTTTCGCGGACCCCTAGGGAGCCGTGGACCCCCGGTTCAGAAACCCTGCTTTAGAGTGTAGGTTAGCTGACAAGTCGTCACATAGTGAATCAACAGCCATGAGTGTGCAGGACCTAGGGAAGGGGGATAGGATGCCCCAGGTGCGAGTGGAGGGCGAGATTTCAATTTTGCTCTGCTGCAGAGGACTCAGGTACAGACTTCTAGGGCACAGGCTACCAAGAAAGATGATGAGCATACACCAGGAAATGCTGGGTGCACTGGGTAGTTTTTTTTAATTCATTCACGGGATGTGGGCGTTGCAGGGAAAGCCAGCATTTATTGCCCATCCCTAAATGCCCTTCAGAAGGTGGTGGTGAGCTGCCTTCTTGACAACTGAGTGGCTTGCTAGGCCATTTCAGAGGGCAGTTACAAGTCAACCACATTGCTGTGGTTTGGAGTCACATATAGGCCAGACCGGATAAGGACGGCAGATTTCCTTCCATAAAGGACATTAGTGAACCAGATGGGGTTTTTAATGACACTCCAGTAGTTACATGGTCACCATTACTGGTACTAGCTTTTATTTAAATTCCAGATTTATTTAATTAACTGAATTTAAATTCCCCAGCTGCCGTGGTAGGATTTGAATACCTGTTTCCGGATCATTAGTCCAGGATTACTAGTCCCATGACATAACCACTATGCTACCCTTCCCGATGCCAGCAAGATTGCGCACAATGGCTCACAGCATGGAAGAATCCAGCTCTAACTTGTGTCGGGGCTTCGCGCAGAACATGGAGACCATCATAATGGGGTCTCTGCTAACAGCTTCCATGGAAGCTTAGACAGCTGCCATCTTTGCTTTGGGGTCCAGTGTTGACAGGGGCTTCCAGAGGATCATATCGCTCCTGCATTCTGGTCTCGCACAGCGCCGCTGGAGGGCTAAGTTGCAGTCCCAGGAGAGTTGTCTTGGCTCCATGGGAGAGGCATCTGCTGTTCTCTCTCAGGATGACAGCATCCCTGCTCCCCCACTACTCACTCTGCCAGTGCCCTTGTTAGTGCCACTCAAATCAACTGGACAAGACTGATCCAGTCCATGCCAAGATGTTCCAGTGTGCAGCCAGAGCTGCTCGAGGTCGCCCACCACTGCCGTCTGAAATGTCCCCAAATGGAAGCTCAGTAGACTTCCACCTCCTAAATGTGATTCTAAATTATTGCGATTAAATATTAGACTCAGATGGAATTAAATTGTTGGATAAATGTTTTGTTTTTGGATTTCGTGTTGGTATATTTGTTGTAAAGTGAGGGCGAGACCCATAAGGCTGGACTGAAGGAAAGCAAACGAATGGTGGTAGTAAGGACGCCTACTGAGCAGCCCAATCGGCGGGCGGAGCATCTCCAGCACAGAATGAGCGTGTACACGCAGCACATCATATTGGGCCCTTAGGTGCCCATTTTACGCCTGTAAAACAGGTGTAGCACAATCAAATTTCTAGGCCACAGTCTCTTTGTGTATGTCTATCTCTCTCTCCACCTTGCCCACCTTGCTGCATATCTCGCTGTCTCTCAACTGGTACACTTTCTGAAGTAAAAAAAAACAACTGTTTTTATTTGATATTTTAGTTGAAAACCTACTGCAACTCATCATCCAATGTGCATTCAAATCTTTTTCAAACATACAAACTATTGGGACAGAGATACAATTGGACTTTTCCACTGAAAAGTAAGTAAATGATCATTTACAATTCACAGATAATCAAAAACTATAACAGGTGTGTAATCAGCAGAGGGCCATGTTTAAAACAAATTGTCAATAAAAACTTTACTTGAAATAAAACTTTGATAATTCAATCTCCAGTTTGTTTCAAAGTCTTTTGGAAAAGGCAAAGAAACTGCCAAATCCTCACAGGATGAGAGGACACTCCCTTTTCTTTAGTTCAGAAACCTACTGATGCTTGCTGAGAAATTCTGCAAACTGACTATTGAATGGACAGATATGGTTGGAAACATTCTTCCACTGTTCTCGGGGAAAATATCCAGTAGAAGTCTGGGCTATTGAGACAGGCTGCGGCCTTGAAAGTAAAAATTTGAAGGAAGGTGTTAAAATATTTTTTTTCTCATCATAATTCCCTCAATGGTTTGCCATTCTTGCTGAAACTACTTATGTTTTAACACTGCCCAGAGAGATTTTCTTCTACTGTGAAGTCTCGAGTCACCTGAACCTAACCAGGTTGTCACTCGTCATGGTCCACAACTGGCTGACTGACTCCAACCGCAATGCCCAAGGTTAGCATCAATGGACTTTAGACTCTAGTTCACAGAATCACAGAATCCCCACAGTGCAGATAGAGGCCATTTCGGCCCATCAAGCCTGCACCGACACCTCTTTTACAGTGGCGGACCTGGGCGAGAAGTGAGTGGAGCAGCGAGGCTATAAAAGTCAGCGGTATCAAGGTAGGCCCCTCTTTTACAGCGGCGGACCTGGGCGAGAAGTGAGTGGAGCAGCGAGGCTATAAAAGCCAGCGGTATCCAGGTAGGCCCCTCTTTTACAGCGGCGGACCTGGGCGAGAAGTGAGTGGAGCAGCGAGGCTATAAAAGCCTGCGGTATCCAGGTAGGCCCCTCTTTTACAGCGGCGGACCTGGGCGAGAAGTGAGTGGAGCAGCGAGGCTATAAAAGCCTGCGGTATCCAGGTAGGCCCCTCTTTTACAGCGGCGGACCTGGGCGAGAAGTGAGTGGAGCAGCGAGGCTAAAAAGCTATACAGGGTGATTGCTTTAATAGTGCGGGTCGCAGTGGTTGCTGGGTAAGTTTTTTTTTTACCTGTATATAAGTTGGCGGTTTCTAAACCCGAGACACTACACTTGTAGTGTCCCCCACCCTTCCACCTCCTCTAACCTAAAGGGGGTGAGTGTATATCAGGAGGCCCGGTGAGTATCTAAACTCACTTTCGTGGGCTTTTGTTTGCAGAGGCTGCTGTCGGGAGCAGAGAGAGCCGAGGCCCGGAGAGTATCTAAACTCACTTTCGCGGGCTTTTGTTTACAGAGGCTGGTGTCGGGAGCGGAGACAGCCGAGGCCCAGTGAGTATCTAAACTCACTTTCGCGGGCTTTTGTTTACAGAGGCTGGTGTCGGGAGCAGAGAGAGCCGAGGCCCGGTGAGTATCTAAACTCACTTTCGCGGGCTTTTGTTTGCAGAGGTTTACCAATCTCAGACCGGCGGTGGCGTTCCAGAGCCACGTCACGATTCAAAACGTGACGTGGGCAGGAGGGAGCGGCTGATTGGGTGAGTACGGCAGGTTAGTATTTATACTACTTTATAGTTTGATAGTTAAGGTTCATAGGGGTAGAAATTAGGTCGCGCCCCATTTGGGGTGCAAATATCGTCCGGACGCAAATATTAGCGCCTGGCGCTAATTATCGGCACTGACGGGAAACTTCACTTTTACCGCCCCGGGAGGTGAGTGGAGCGCTAAAGCAGGCGCTGCACACCTCTCTTAAGGCGCAAAGGCTGAGCAGTGAGGCGCTAACTCGGAGCGCTGGCCAAGCTCATGTAATGTCAGTCAGCAATGGAACACACACACAATGGCACGGGCCAGTTCTTAAAGGGGATGGTTAATCTTGCTTTCCATCCACATCCTGTTCATTGCTGCCTTGAATCTCGGCCTGGAGAGACTTGCACATCAAATGTGCTGGAAAGAACAATGGAGAGCACCAGGCAAAGAGCTCAGAGTGCAGCTCCCATGGTCTCTGCTAAATCGATACAAGGAATGGCAAATCAAAATGAACCTGCAAAGTGCTGCTCAGTACCCAAAACTCCTTCACACAACGTTGAATCTCTCCAGAAGTCTCTCCCTCTCTCTCTCAGAATGCGTAGTTCAAAAATGCCACCAACAATAAAAGACAGGAAGAGGCCCCCTTTAAATAGCGCCCCCCCCAGCCCCACAGCGATTGATAGCGTTCCAGTCTTCTGGTCGTTGGAAGCGCCAGGCGGTAAGGCAGGGGGCGCCACTCAATTTCCGCTACGGGGCGCCCCAAGGGCGTTGCACCATGGAATGACGTCACAATCTGCGCGCGCAGGTGGTCGCACCGGTAAGTTTTAGCGCCGCCGCACAATCTCAAGTTAAGTTCTCGAGCGGCGCAAACATCGCTGCGCCCGGGCATTAGCGGCTTTGCGCCCCATTAGCGCCCTCTTAAGGCGCTAACGGGTGGCGCAACCAAGTGAATTTTTACCCCATAGTTTATAAAGTTTCGAAGATCTTAATTTTGTGATTATAATTTCTAGTGCTAGTAACCAAGGGCCCTTGAGTAATTCATTTAATTGAGTGAAATTGGTGGTATTGATTTGATTTAATTAAAGTTCAATTAATTAAAGGGTAAGTCATGGCAGGACAGCCCAGCCCCGTGTTGTGCTCCTCCTGCTCTATGTGGGAAATCAGGGACCCTTCCGGTGTCCCTGACGACCATGTGTGCGGGAAGTGTATCCATCTGCAGCTACTGACAGCCCGCATTGCGGCGCTGGAGCTGCGGCTGGATGCATATTGGAGCATTCGCGATGCTGAGAACCTCGTGGATAGCACATTTAGTGAGTTGGTCACACCACAGGTGAAGGGTGTACAGGCAGGAAGGGAATGGGTGACCACCGGGCAGAGTAGGAGGTGCAGGCAGGTAGTGCAGGGGTCCCCTGTATCCATCCCCCTCTCAAACAGATATACCGCTTTGGATACTGTTGGGGGGGATGACTTAGGGGAAGGCAGCAGCAGCCAACTTCCTGGCACCATGGGCGGCTCTGCTGCACAGGCTGGGAGGAAAAAGAGTGGAAGAGCTATAGTGATAGGGGACTCAATTGTAAGGGGAATAGATAGGAGTTTCTGCGGCCGCAACCGAGACTCCAGGATGGTGTGTTGCCTCCCTGGTGCAAGGGTCAAGGATGTCTTGGAGCGGCTACAGAACATTTTGGAGGGGGAGGGCGAACAGTCAGCTGTCGTGGTGCACATAGGCACCAACGATATAGGTAAAAAAGGGGATGAGGTCCTAAAAGCAGAATATAGGGAGTTAGGAGGTAAATTAAAAAATAGGACCTCAAAGGTAGTAATCTCAGGATTGCTACCAGTGCCATGTGCTAGTCAGAGTAGAAATAGGAGGATATTTCAAATGAATACGTGGCTAGAGGAATGGTGCAAGGGGGAGGGATTCAAATTCCTGGGACATTGGAACCGGTTCTGGGGGAGGTGGGACCAGTACAAACCGGACGGTCTGCACCTGGGCAGGGCCGGGACCGCTGTCCTAGGGGGAGTGTTTGCTAGTGCTGTTGGGGAGGATTTAAACTAATGTTGCAGGGGGTTGGGAACCTGAGCAGGGAGACAGAGGAAAGCATGTCAGGAAGGGACAGAAGGTATGGAGTAAAAGGTAAAGTGTTAAATAAGGAAAAAGCAGGAAGTAAGTGTCGCAAAACACATTTGAAAGTTCTTTATCTGAATGCACGTAGCATTCGTAACAAAATTGACGAGTTAACGGCACAAATAACTATGTATGGGTATGATCTAGTGGCCATTACAGAAACATGGCTGCAGGGTGACAACGTCTGGGAATTAAATATGCCAGGGTATTTAACAATCAGGAAGGACGGGCAGGAAGGAAGGGGAGGGGGGGTGGCTATGTTAATAAAGGAAGGAATCACTGTAATACAGAGAAATGATATTGGGTCAAAAGATCAGGATAATGAAACAGTTTGGGTAGAGATAAGGAATAATAAGGGGAAAAAAACACTGGTGGGTGTAGTATATAGGCCTCCTAATAGTTGCAACTCTGTTGGAAGAAGTATTAATCAGGAAATAGTTGGGGCATGTAATAAGGGAACAGCTATAATTATGGGGGATTTTAACTATCATATTAACTGGACAAATCAAATTGGGCAGGGCAGCCTTGAGGAAGAGTTTATTGAGTGTCTTAGGGATGGATTTCTTGAGCAGTATGTAACTGATCCTACAAGGGGGCAAGCAACCTTGGACCTGGTACTGTGTAATGAGTCTGGATTAATTAATAATGTCCTAGTTAAGGATCCCCTTGGAATGAGTGACCATAACATGGTTGAATTCCATATCCAATTAGAGGGTGAGAAGGTTGGTTCTCAAACAAGCATACTGAGCTTGAATAAAGGAGACTATGATGGCATGAGAGCAGAATTGATTAAAGTGGACTGGGAAAATAGATTAAAGGGTAAGACGGTACATGAGCAGTGGTGTTCATTCAAGGAGTTATTTTACAACTTTCAAAATAAATATATTCCAATGAGGAAAAAAGGGTGTAAAAGAAATGACAGCCATCCATGGCTAAGTAAAGAAATTAAAGAAAGTATCCAACTAAAAACAAGGACATATAAGGTAGCCAAAGTTAGTGGGAGGATAGAAGACTGGGAAGTCTTCAAAAGACAACAAAAAGTAACTAAAGGATTGATTAAGAAAGGGAAAATAGACTATGAAAATAAATTAGCAAAAAATATAAAAACAGATAGCAAGAGTTTCTATAGTTATATAAAAAGAAAAAGGGTGGTTAAGGCAAACGTAGGTCCCTTAGAGGATGAGACCGGGAAATTAATGGTGGGAAACATGGAGATGGCAAAAATGCTGAACAAATATTTTGTTTCAGTCTTTACGGTAGAAGACACTAAGAATATCCCAACACTGGACAAACAGGCGGCTCTAGTGGGGGAGGAGCTAAATACGATTAAAATCACTAAGGAATTGGTACTCAGTAAAATAATGGGACTCAAGGCGGATAAATCCCCTGGACCTGATGGCTTACATCCTAGGGTCTTGAGGGAAGTGGCAGTAGGAATTGTGGTGCTTTGGTAATAATTTTCCAAAACTCCCTGAACTCAGCAAAGGTCCCGGCAGATTGGAAAATTGCTAATGTAACACCCTTATTTAAAAAGGGTTGTAGGCAGAAGGCTGGAAATTATAGACCAGTTAGCCTAACATCTGTGGTGGGTAAAATTTTGGAGTCTATTATTAAGGAGACAGTAACGGAACATTTAGATAAACATAATTTAATAGGACAAAGTCAGCATGGCTTTATGAAGGGGAAGTCATGTCTGACAAATTTGCTCGAGTTCTTTGAGGACATAACGTACAGGGTGGATAAAGGGGAACCAGTGGATGTGGTGTATTTAGACTTCCAGAAGGCATTCGACAAGGTGCCACATAAAAGATTATTACTCAAGATAAAAAATTACTGGATTGGGGGTAATATTCTGGCATGGGTGGAGGATTGGTTATCTAACAGGAAGCAGAGAGTTGGGATAAATGGTTCATTCTCGGACTGGCAACCAGTAGCCAGTGGTGTTCCGCAGGGGTCGGTGCTGGGTCCCCAACTCTTTACAATCTATATTAACGATTTGGAGGAGGGGACCGAGTGTAACATATCAAAGTTTGCAGATGATACAAAGATGGGAGGGAAAGTAGAGAGTGAGGAGGACATAAAAAACCTACAGGGGGATATAGACAGGCTGGGTGAGTGGGCAAAGATTTGGCAGATGCAATACAATATTGGAAAATGTGAGGTTATGCACTTTGGCAGGAAAAATCAGAGAGCAAGTTATTATCTTAATGGCGAGAAACTGGAAAGTACTGCAGTACAAAGGGATCTGGGGGTCTTGGTGCAAGAAAATCAAAAAGTTAGTATGCAGGTGCAGCAGGTGATCAAGAAAGCCAATGGAATGTTGGCTTTTATTGCTAGGGGGATAGAATATAAAAACAGGGAGGTATTGCTGCAGTTGTATAGGGTATTGGTGAGACCGCACCTGGAGTACTGCATACAGTTTTGGTGTCCATACTTAAGAAAAGACATACTTGCTCTCGAGGCAGTACAAAGAAGGTTCACTCGGTTAATTCCGGGGATGAGGGGGTGGACATACGAGGAGAGGTTGAGTAGATTGGGACTCTACTCATTGGAGTTCAGAAGAATGAGAGGCGATCTTATTGAAACATATAAGATTGTGAAGGGGCTTGATCGGGTGGACGCGGTGAGGATGTTCCCAATGATGGGTGAAACTAGAACTAGGGGACATAATCTTAGAATAAGGGGCTCCTCTTTCAAAACTGAGATTAGGAGAAACTTTTTCACTCAGAGGGTAGTGGGTCTGTGGAATTTGCTACCCCAGGAAGCTGTGGAAGCTACTTCATTAAATAAATTTAAAACAGAAATAGACCGTTTCCTAGAAGTAAAGGGAATCAGGGGTTACGGGGAGCGGGCTGGAAATTGGACATGAGTTTGAGTTCGGATCAGTCAAGACCCTGTGGGTGGCGGAGCGGGCCCAGGGGCCGAGTGGCCTGGTCCTGCTCCTACTTCTTGTGTTCTTTAGAGTTGAGGTTGGATCAGATCAGCCATGATCTCATTGAATGGCGGAGCAGGCTCGAGGGGCCGATTGGTCTACTCCTGCTCCTATTTCTTATGTTCTTATATCCCACCCTATCCCCGTAACCCCACATATTTAATCCCCCTAACACTAAGGGTCAATTTATCATAGCCAAATCAACCTAACCCGCACATCTTTGGACTGTGGGAGGAAACCGGAGCACCCGGAGGAAACCCACGCAGACACGGCGAGAATGTGCAAACTCCACACAGACAGTCACCCGAGGCCGGATTCGAACCCGGGTCCCTGGCACTGTGAGGCAACAGTGCTAACCACTATGCCACCGTGTTGCACAAACAAATAATACCACTCCCTAAACCATACCATTAACTCTGAGTTTCATTTACTAGCTTAAACTGTATAAAACACAACAAAATTGTAACAGTTCATTCCTGTCACTCAAAGTATTTAGATTTTTCCTGTCACTCGTGGCTCACACTTGTTATTTGTAAACTTTCTATATTGGTATGTCACTGTACTCTGGGTATTGTAGTTCAACAGGAGAAAGGTGAAAATTGCAACTTCCACAATGCTTCTGTCACACACACTGAATTATTCCACAGTAATTGTCTCATGACATGGCTGTTGTGGTACACTCTGGCTATTGTCAGCCTGGACTCAGTCGTAGCACTCTCGACTCTCAGTCAGAAAGTATGGGTTAAGAATTAGGAGCAGGAGTAGGCCCTACGGCTCCGCCATTCAATAAGATCATGGCTGATCTTCGACCTTAACTCCACTTTCCTGCCCAATCTCCATATCCCTCGATTCCCCTAGAGTCCAAAAATCTATCTATCTTGAATATACTCAACGATTCAGCATACACAGCCCTTTGGGGTAGAGAATTCCAAAGATTCACAACCCTTTAAGTGAAGAAATTCCTCCTCATATGAGTCTTAAATGGCCGACCCCTTATCGTGAGACTGCCCAATATTCTAGACTCTCCAGCCAGGGGAAACAGCCTCTCAGCTTCTACCCTGTCAATCCCCCTTGGAATCTTATATGTTTCAATGAGATCACCTCTCATTCTTCTAATCTCCAGAGAGTATAGGCCCAATCTACTCAATCTCTCCTCATAGGACATACCTCTCATCCCAGGAATCAATCAAGTGAACCTTCATTGCACCGCCTCTATGGCAAGTATATCCTTCCTCAGATAAGGAGACCAAATCTGTGCACAGTACTCCAGGTGTGGTCTCACCAAGGCCCTGTACAATTGTAGCAAGACTTCCTTACTCGTGTACTTCAACCCCCTTGCAATAAAGGCCAACATGCCATTTGCTTTCCTAATTGCTTGCTGTACCTGCGTGCTAACTCTCTGTGTATCCTGTACAAGGACACCTAAATCTCTCTGAACACCAACATTTAACAGTTTCTCACCATTTAAAAAATATTCTACTTTTTTATCCTTCCTACCAAAGTGAATAACCTCACATTTCCCCACATTACACTTGGACCCTTCATCTAAGTCATTAACATAGATTGTAAATAGCTGAGGCCCAAACACTGATCCTTGCGACACCCCACTAGTTACAGCCTGCCAACCTGAAAATGACCCGTTTATCCCTACTCTGTTTTCTGTCTGTTAACCAATCATCTATCCATGCAAATATATTATCTCCGACCCCATGAGCCCTTATCTTGCGTAACAACCTTTTATTTGGCACCTTATTGAATTCCTTTTAGAAATCCAAATACACTACATTCCCCTTTATCTACGCTGCTAGTTACATCCTCAAAAAACTTTAATAAATTTGTTAAACATGATTTCCCTTTCATAAAACCATGTTGACTCTGTCTAATCATATTATGATTTTCTAAATGCCCTGTTACCACTTCCTTAACAATGGATTCCAGTGTTTGCCCAATGACTGATATCAGGCTAACTGACCTGTAGTTCCGTTTTCTCTATCCCTCCTTTCTTGAATAGTGGGGTTACATTTGCTACCTTTTAATCCACTGGGACCATTCTAGAATGTAGGGAATTTTGGAAGATCACAACTAATGCATCCACTATCTCCGCAGCCACCTCTTTTAGAACCCTAGGATGTAGGCCATCAGGTCCAGGGGATTTGTCAGCTTTTAGACCCATTAGTTTCTCAAGTACTTTTTCTCTACTGATCTTAAATACTTTAAGTTCCTCGCTCTCATTAGCCCCTTGGTTCCCCACTATTTCTGGTCTGCTTTTTGTGTCTTCTGCTGTGAAGACAGATACAAAATATTTGTTTAAAGTCTCTGCCATTTCGTTATTCCCCATTATAATATCTCCTGTCTCAGCCCCGAAGGGACCAACGCTTACTTTTGCCACTCTCTTCCTTTTTACATACCTGTAGAATCTCTTACAATTTTTAAAAATGTTACTTGCTAGTTTACTCTCATATTCTATTTTCTCCTTTTTTACCCTCATCACCCCTGTTCTATGTTGGTTACCCATCCCAAATGCCCTTGACTTTGAAATCCTTGTCCTCACTTTCAATTCTCTACATAGCTCCTCCTCCCTACTTCTGCAATGTTACAAGTCACACAATCTTCCTTTTTCTGCAGTGAATTTTTTCCACTTTCAGCTGTCATGCCCGTACACTCTGAAATTCTCTTTCCAAGCCCTTCCTGTTTGCTATATTTCTCTCTGCCTTCAACAGCTCTTCTCCTTTATTCTCTCCCTATTCCTGCTTGGGTGTCAATTAAAGTGCCTTTGATGTCCCGGGGTAGATTTAACTTGTGCCACCCGGCATAAACGAGGCAATAACAATGGTAAAATAGCTTTACAGCACTTACTGCCTCATTTACACCGGCAAACAAGCTTCCAGCATCCTGAGTGGGGCCTTACGCTGGACGGCCAGTGCGCCTGTCTGTTTCATGCAGTATTCCCTTTTACGATGCAAAGGAGGGTCCCATGACATAATACAACTCTGATTGCCATTTTGGGAGAGAACTTGAAGTGTCCACACTCCATAAAGTTTTACTCAGCAATACAGCTGAAGGGGAAAATAGAATATGAAAGTAAGCTTGCTGGGAACATAAAAACTGACTGTAAGAGCTTTTATAGATATGTGAAGAGAAAAAGATTAGTGAAATCAAGTGTAGGTCCCTTGCAGTCAGAAGCGGGGGAAGTTATAATGGGGAACAAAGAAATGGCAGACCAATTAAATGCATATTTTGGTTCTGTCTTCACAAAGGAGGACACAAATAACTTCCCAGAGATGTTGGAGAACATACGGTCTGATGAAAGGGAGGAACTGAAAGAAATCAGTATTTGCAGGGAAATGGTGTTAGGGAAATTGACGGGATTGAAGGCCGATAAATCCCCAGGGCCTGATAATCTACATCCTAGGGTACTTAAGGAAGTGGCCCTAGAAATAGTAGATGCATTGCTGATCATCTTCCAACATTCGATGGAATCTGGAACTGTACCCATGGATTGGAGGGTAGCTAATGTTACCCGACTATTCAAAAAGGGTGGTAGAGAGAAAGCGGGGAATTACAGACCGGTAAGCCTGACATCGGTATTGGGGAAAATGCTAGAGTCCATTATAAAGGATGTAATAGCTGAGCACTTGAAAAACAGTGACAGGATCGGACAAAGTCAACATGGATTTACAAAAGGTAAATCGTGCTTGACTAATCTACTGGAATTTTTTGAGGATGTAACCGGGAAAATAGATAAGGGAGAACCAGTAGATGTGGTGTATTTGGACTTTCAAAAGGCTTTCGATAAGGTCCCGCATAAGAGATTAGAGTGTAAAGTTAAGGCACATGGGATTGGGGGCAAGGTATTGACTTGGATAGAGAACTGGTTGGCGGACAGAAAGCAGAGAGTAGGAATTAATGGGTCTTTTTCCGAGTGGCAAGCAGTGACTAGTGGGGTACCGCAGAGATCGGTCCTTGGACCCCAGCTATTCACAATATACATTAATGATCTGGATAAGGGAACTAAATGTAATATCTCCAAGTTTGCAGATGACACAAAGCTGGGTGGGAGTGTGTGCTGCGAGGAGGATACTGAGAAACTCCAGGATGATTTGGACAGGTTGGGTGAGTGGGCAGAAGCGTGGCAGATGCAATGTAACGTGGATAAGTGCGAGGTTATCCACTTTGGTGTCAAAAACAGAAAGGCAGACTATTATCTGAATGGCAATAGATTGGGAGAAGGGGAAGTGCAACGAGACCTAGGTGTCCTTGTGCACCAGTCGCTGAAAGTAAGCATGCAGGTGCAGCAGGCGGTGAAGGCAAATGGTATGTTGGCCTTCATAGCGAAAGGGTTTGAGTATAGGAACAGGGATGTCCTGCTGCAGTTGTACAGGGCCTTGGTGGGACCACACCTTGAATACTGTGTGCAGTTTTGGTCGCCTTATCTGAGGAAGGATGTTCTTGCCATGGAGGGAGTTCAGCGAAGATTCACAAGGCTGATACCTGGGATGGCAGGAATGACATATGAGGAGAGATTGGGTCGATTGGGCTTATACTCGCTGGAGTATAGAAGAATGAGAGGGGATCTCATCGAAACATATAAAATTCTGACAGGTCTGGACAAACTAGATGCAGGAAGAATGTTCCTGATGGTCGGAGAGTCCAGAACCAGGGGTCATAATCTAAGGATAACGGGTAAGCCATTTAGGACAGAAATGAGGAGGAATTTCTTCACCCAGAGAGTGGTGAACCTGTGGAATTCTCTACCACAGAAGGTAGTTGAGGCCAAGTCATTAAATATATTCAAGAATGAGTTAGATATATTTCTTAAAGCTAAAGGTATCAAGGGATATGGGGAGAAGGCAGGTACAGGGTACTGAGTTTGGATGATCAGCCATGATCTCATCGAATGGCGGAGCAGGCTCGAGGGGCCGAATGGCCTACTCCTGCTCCTATCTTCTATGTTTCTATGTTTCTATAAAGGTAAGTTTTCAATTATTTTTGTGGGGTTAAATACAAGTTATACATAAATGATTTAGATCAGGGGTGTCAAACTCATTCTATATGGTGGGGCTGATCCTGGCTCTTGGCGTGGACCACATTCAGCAAAAGTTATTTCGATACACTGAGGTAAAAATTGGCATGCATTTCACCTGTTTTGGGGGGGCAAAACGGACGCAGTAAAAGGAAGTATGAAAAGAAACTTGCAAGGGATATCAAAATCAATACGAAGAATTTTTACAGTTACATTAGGAAAGAGGGTGGTCAAGAGCAATGTTGGCCCCCTTAAAAACTGAAAGTGGTGATATTGTAAATGACAATGGAGAAATGGCGGACATTTTGAATAATTACTTTGCGTCAGTATTTACAGTAGAAGAGGATAGCATGCCGGAAATCCCAAGGAAACTAATATTGAATCGGGGACAGGGACTCAATAAAATTAACGTAAGTAAATGAACAGTAATGAAGAAAATAATGGCACTAAAGAGTGGCAAATCCCCAGGACTAGATGGTTTCCATCCCAGGAGTTTAAAGGAAGTAGGTGAGCACATTGCAGATACCCTAACTATAATCTTCCAAAGTTCTCTAGATTCAGGAACCGTCCCTTTAGATTGGAAAATTGCACATGTCACTCCACTTTTTAAGAATGACGAGAGAGGGAAACCAGGGAATTATAGACCAGTTAGCCTAACATCTGTTGTCGGGAAATTGCTAGAGTCTATAATTAAGGATAGTGTGACTGAACACCTCGAAAATTTTCAGTTGATCAGAGAGAGCCAGCATGGATTTGTGAACGGTAGGTCCTGCGTGACAAACCTGATTGAATTTTTTGAAGAGATGATTAAAGTAGTGGACAGGGGAATGTCTATAGATGTTATTTATATGGACTTCCAGAAGGCATTTGATAAAGTCCCACATGAGAGACTGTTAGCTAAGGTAGAAGCCCACGGATTTGAGGGCAAATTATTGACCTGGTTAGGAAATTGGCTGAGCGGCAGGAGACAGAGAGTAGGGATAATGGGTTGGCATTCAAATTGGCAGGATGTGACTAGTGGTGTACCACAGGGATTTGTGTTGGTGTCTCAACTATTCACAATATTTATTAACGACTTGGATGGCATAGAAAGTCATATATCCAAATTTGCCGATGACACAAAGATAGGCGGCAGTGTAGATGAAAGCATAAAATTACAAAGAGATATTGATAGATTAAGTGAATGGGCAAAACTGTGGCAAATGGATTTCAATGTAAGCAAATGTGAGGTCATCCATTTTGGACCTAAAAAGGATAGAACAGGGTACTTTCTAAATGGTGAAAAGCTAAAATCAATGGATGTCCAAAGAGACTTGGGAGATCAAGTACATAGATCATTAAAATGTCAACAACAGGTACAGAAAATAATCAAAAAGGCTAATGGAATGCTGGCCTTTATATCTAGAGGACTAGAGTACAATGGGGTAGAAGATATGCTGCAGCTGTAAAAAACCCTGGTTAGACCACACCTGGAGTACTGTGAGTAGTTCTGGGCACCACACCTTAGGAAGGATATATTGGCCTTGGAGGGGGTACAGCATAGGTTTACCAGAATGATACCCGGACGTCAAGGGTTAAGTTACGATTACACAAATTAGGGTTGTATTCCCTAGAATTTAGAAGGTTAAGGGGTGATCTGATCGAAGTTTTCAGGATATTAAGGGGAACAGATAGGGTAGATAGAGAGAAACTATTTCCGCTGGTTGGGGATTCTAGGACTAGGGAGCATAGTCTAAAAATTAGAGCCAGACCTTTCAGGTGGCGTGCAGCCTCTGATTAGCTTTTTCAGTTCTACTGCGGCTGAACAGTGGTCTTTAAAGGGACCGCTGGAGGCCAGTGAAGAAACGGTAGGGAAAGAGTGCCTTTCCCGGCTCCACAGCACAACTGTAGGTCGTTGTAGACACGCACTCAGCCCTCCTCCATTTTCCTCCGCCCACCTCCCAAGACTTACCAGCACTGTAGCAGATCTAAATTTGATTCCCAACATCAGATGAGCTGTCCCTCACCCTCTCCCTCTCAATCCTCCCGCCCCGATTCCAATCTCTCGACTCCCTTTCAGGTCCCAATCACACCTCCCCTTCACCCAAGTCCCAATCTCCCAAACTCTCCCTCCCCCCCACTCCTCGATACCCAAACTCCCGAACCACCCTTTCCCCGAGACCCAATCTCCAGAACCCCATCCCCGAGTACCAATCTTCCAAACTCTCCCTCCCCAAGTCCCAATCTCCGGAACCACCACCACCACCCCGCCTCTGCCCCCGCCCCACCGCGTCACAATCTCCCCAAACTATTTCCCCGGTCCAAATCTCCCGAACCCTATTCCTCGTTCACCCTCTTCCAGTCAAGCCCAGCCCAACCCCACACCACTCCCCTCCACTCACCGTCCCATTTCTGGTAGCTCCTGAGAACCTATTGTCTGTTTGTGGAGGTGGATGTGGGTGATGTCACGGAGCAAGGGGGTGCTGTTGTAGCACAAAATGTAAAAGGCGCAGTTCTCCCAAGCTGTTACAAGCAATGCCAGGGAGATTTGGCAATCCTAAGCACAGGACACTGCGGGCCAGATGAAACTGTTTTGCAGGCCAGATGTGGCCCACGTGACATATTTTTGGGACTCCTGATTTAAATTATCTCTGAGGTTGGTCTGAAAAATTACAGATGAAACTTAGCATTAATAAATGTAAAGTAGTGTACATTGGTACAAGAATGAGCATTGTCAGGATAAAATGAATAAGATTGAATTGAACCTCAAGCTAGTCAGGAGACCTCTTCAGAATGAAGCCTCTATACCTACTCCTAGTAGTACATAATTTGGGAGTAGCACACAAAGACGACCCTGGCACACTAGTACACATAGCATAGGGGAAGCAGAGCAGCAGATCACATTAAACACAACTATATATTCAATATTACCAAATTAAACCATAAACTTTCTAGTCATTGGTTTCTTTCCAAATTAATATTTTTCAGATAACAGTCACTTGGAAAAGTGTGGATTAATTAAGGAAAGCCAGCACAGATTTGTTAAAGGCAAATCGTGTTTAACTAACTTGATCGAGTTTTTTGATGAGGTAACAGAGGGTTGATGAGGGCAATGCGGTTGACGTGGTGTACATGGACTTCCAAAAGGCGTTTGATAAAGTGCCACATAATAGGTTTGTCAGCAAAGCTGAAGCCCATGGAATAAAAGGGACAGTGGCAGCATGGATAGGAAATTGGCTAAGTGACAGGAAACAAAGAGTAGTGGTGAACGGTTATTTTTCGGACTGGAGGAAGGTATATAGTGGTGTTCCCAGGGGTCGGTACTAGGACCACTGCTTTTCTTGATATATATTAATGACTTGGACTTGGGTGTACAAGGCACAATTTCAAAAATTGCAGATGACACAAAACTTGGAAGTATAGTGAACAGTGAGGAGGATAGTGATAGACTTCAAGAAGACATAGACAGACTAATGGAATGGGCAGACACGTGGCAGATGAAATTTAACGCAGAAAAGTGCGAAGTGATACATTTTGGTAGGAAGAACTAGGAGAGGCAATTTAAACTAAAGGGTACAATTCTAAAGGGGGTGCAGGAACAGAGAGACCTGGGGATATATGTGCACAAATCGTTGAAGGTGGCAGGGTAGGTTGAGAAAGCGGTGAAAAAAGCATAAGGGATCCTGGGCTTCATGAATAGAGGCATAGCGTACAAAAGCAAGGAAGTTATGATGAACCTTTATAAAATTCTGGGCACCGCACTTGAGGTAGGATGTGAAGGCCTTGGAGAGGGTGCAGGAAAGATTTACAAGAATGATTCCAGGGATGGGGGACTTCAGTTACATGGATTGACTAGAGAAGCTGGGGTTGTTCTCCTTAGAGCAGAGAAGGTTGAGAGGAGGTTTGATAGAGGTGTTCAAAATCATGAGGGGCCTAGACAGAGTAGATAGAGAGAAACTGTTCCCAATGACGGAAGGGTCGAGAACCAGAGGACACAGATTTAAGGTGATTGGCAAAAGAACCAAAGGCAACATGAGGAAAAACGTTTTTACGCAGCGAGTGGTGAGGATCTGGAATGCACTGCCTGAACGGGTGGTGGAGGCAGACTCAATCGTGGCTTTCAAAAGGGAATTGGATAAATACCTGAAGGAAAAAAATTGCAGAGCTACGGGAAAAGGGCGGGGGAGTGGTATTAGCTTGCAGAGAGCCAGCACAGGCTCGACGGGCTGAATGGCCTCCTTCTGTGCTGTAACCATTCAATGATTCTATTCTACAGCATAGAATGTAATATTTTATGGAAAATAGCATGCAATTATATGTCAAGGAAGGCCTCAAGGGAACACTCCTCAATCAGAGCTTGACAAACCTATGCTAATTTTAAATCATTCTCTCCCATCCATGGTTTGTTGTTGTTCACCATAAACAAACGGGTGGATGCCTCATTCCTTGGCTATGTTACACAGCATGCAGCACTATTCTTCCAGGGCGTATTGCAGAGCAGTCATGGTGTGATCCAAACAACAGAACAGTTGATTCAGCATTTGAAGTGTGTTTGTGTTGATGGTTTCCAAAGTGTGGGTCTCACACAGCTGGTAGCAATCCCAATATAAACCTGGCAGAAATAACAACAGAAAACGCTGGAAAAACTCAGCAGGCCAGGCAGCATCCGTGGAGAGAGAAACAGAGTTAACGTTTCAGGTCGAAGACCTTTCGTCAGAACTGGAAAAAAGCAGGAAACCAGTTCTGACGAAAGGTCTTCGACCTGAAACGTTAACTCTGTTTCTCTCTCCACGGATGCTGCCTGGCCTGCTGAGTTTTTCCAGCGTTTTCTGTTGTTATTTCGGATTTCCAGCATCCGCAGTATTTTGCTATCGTAAACCTGGCAGATTTGCTATAACGAGTCTTCCTGGATGCTGGCCTTAGTGAATCCGGCAGTTTGCACTAGTGTTGCTGCTGGCTATGCAAACCCACTCTTTGGGAAACATCAGCATAAGCAAGCCATTGACATAAATATAAAAGCAGCCTAAATGTCTGCTCAGTGAGATTCTTGCCTCTTACATGTGCTTTGTTATACTTTCTTTGTTCCGGGCAATCAACATCTCAGGAGACAACTTTTGTTATAAATGGAAAACTCATAATTCCCTTAGGATACAGGGTTCATGAGTTCCCTGGAAACCCTGAATGAACCTGCATATTTCTTTGGCAGTCGTCACAGACCATTTGAAAATTCATAGACTGGTATCTTTTGCTGTTGCCGGAGGTACTGCACAAGAGAGTATTGGATACCCACAAGTTGGAAAATCATTCCCTACATTGTTGATTGTAAGATCTCCAAAAGTAATCAATGCAGCATGAGAAAGAAAGAAGGCACTTAATTATGTCCTCAGGACATCCCAAAGGACTTTACAAATAACAGATTACTTTTTACTTGCAGTCACTGTGGTTATATAGGCAAATGTGGCAATCATAGGCCATTTAGCCCCTCAAGCCTGTTCCGCCATTCAATGAAATTACAGCTGATCTGTCATCTAGCTCCTTATTACGTACATCAAAGTCCCACAAACAGAAGATGAATGACCAGATAATTGTTTCTTGGTGGAGGTATTTATGTTGGCAAGAACACCAGGAGAACTTCCTGTTCTTCTTCAAAAAGACCCTATGTTATCTTTTATATTCACTTGAGCAAGTAGATGTAGGCTCAATGTAATACCTCATCCAAAATATGACATTTGACAATGCAGCACTCTCTCAGTACTTCACTGAAATGGCAGCCTCAATTATGTGCTCATGTCCATAAATGGATTAAGATGAACACACTATTTGACTAAAACATTAAAATAATTACCATAAATTGAATATGTCCTGAATGATATAATTGGATGTCTATCTTGTTTAATACAATAGTTACATTATATTTTGTTTGTCCTTAAGATGGTAGGAAACTCATTTGTACTCACTTTGTTTATTCATTCTCGAAGCTATATTGTCAGGCCTGAACTATAAAGAGAAACAAAAAATATTGCGAATCAGATGAAGGTAAGACATAAATACTGCTATGTAGAATCTAATGTACAACAAAGCGTGCATTAATTAGTTGAGCTGGAAATGCTTCTATTTTTGTTGATTATGCTCTCCAATGCTTTTCTTCATTACTTTTAGTTCGTGTTTGGTTTGATGTGGCACCATGCAAAGATGAAAGAATGGATGTATCTTTGGGGGTTCCAACCATGCTGCATAATTGAAATAAGAAAGATAAGTTCACGCAGGTGCAATGACCACTGAGACATCCCGGCCACACCTGCAAATCCTGTCTTTGCCTCTTCTGTTTGACTAGAAAAGCAGCTATCAAATTGTTCCATTTGTTACCCAATGCTCTACATACAAAATCTGGATTAGGGATGACTCTTCCCACAGAAGTGAAGATTATCAAACCATGAAATGTTCTTATCACCCCATCCTTCCAAGCAACCTCAGGAAACATCTGCCACAAAAGGCAGTCTGCAGTGCACACATGAATCAGGGAAGTGACAATAGCTACATTGGCAAGGGGTAATAGCCTGATTACTTTTCCTGTGGAAAAGAGGCATCATTTGAACAAGATATACACTTTCCACTAGATGACACATGTAGGGTGGCACATGGAACTCATGTAGGTGTCAGAGATCTTCATATCAACCCCATGGCCTGTATGAAGTTTGCAATCAGTTAATGCTCAAGTGGTACTTAACCACAGAAACATAATCATGCATGTAGGGTGGGGCGACCGCAGCCCAGATTATTTTTGTGGGCCCTGGAGGTGCACTTCTGCTCCTCGAGGTCCACAAAAATAATTGACCACTTACCTTTAGTGGGCCATCGCCCATGGAACTATCAGAGTCTGCACTGCACAGGCTCTGACCAGTTCCTATCTAAAATGGCAATTGGGTCCAATTAAGTTAAAGGACCCTGATTTCCATATTAAAAGGGGTCTTTCGCCTGAAGTAGGCGGGCATTTTGGACACCTGGTGGTAGGCCCCTTTTAAAATGGAGACAGCCATATCGCCGATATTATCGGGGGTAGTAATGCTACTGACCCCATTTTGAGGCAGTTACCGCCCCATTAACGTCAGGCGAAGGCACTCAAGACCAACCCCACTAATTGGACAGTGCATTTTATGTACACCGAAGTAAGGTGGTTACACATATGTCTGAGCTTTGACATTTCAATGATACTTTGAAATGTGTTTTGTGATCTGAACCACTCACCTTCTTATCGATTATGATCACTGCCTTAGTAGTAGTATTTGGAGATAAAGACCCAGAAGGAGCTAGAGATGGAATTGAAGCTGCAGTTGGTACAGAATTCAAATTTGAAGTCAAACTGGAAGCCAAAGTTGCAGTAGGAACTTCTTTGATAATTATTTCCAATGGAGCAGCTGTAGGTGATATGAGAGCTGTAACATTCTCAGATTCTGACCAAGCTAGATCAAAATTGGATAAAAGAGGATCATCAATCAATACTGTTATTAAAAGAAAGGTTAAAGGTTAAATTAAAACCAGATATGTGGCATTTCACATTTTTTAAATGTAGGATAGAATTTGAAGATATTGGCCTAGAAATTGGACAAGGCCCGAAAATAGGTGCGGGGATCGCGATGTGCGATTAACCCGCGCCTATTCCTTCTGATGCAGGCAGCACGCAAACTTCGTGCTGCCTGCTAATTTAAATGATAGTAGCGTGCAGTCCAGCGCTGAACGCACTGTTGAGTAGCTGCTTGCCTCAGCTGAGGGCCCAAGATCATGCGAGGCTAGCACCACTTCAAGGTAACCTGCACGACTTAAGCCAGTTTAAAGGGGAGGTGTATTCTGGCTGGAGCAGATGCAGTAAGTGGCTGGGGAAGACATTCGGAGCAAGAAGAACACTGTACTTAAATAGAAACAAAAAATATTGTGAATCAGATGAAGGTGAGACATGAATGCTATGTAGAACCTACTGTACAACAAACCGTGCATTAATTAGTTCAGCTGGAAATGCCTCTATTCTTGTTTATTATGCTCTCCAATGCTTTTTGTCATTAGTTTTAGTTTAGTTTAGAAGAACACCAATGGCACAACAGGGCAGAGAGCGGGCTCCAAGGTTCTCAGATGCAGCACTGGAGGCTATGCTGCAGGAGGTGGACAGGAGGAGTGAGGTCCTCTATCCACAGGGGGCCAGGAGGCCCTCCAGACAAACTGTGAAAAGGCAGTAACAACAGAAAATGCTGGAAACACTCAGCAGGTCAGGCAGCATCCGTGAAGAGAGAAAAACAGAGTTAACGTTTCAGGTCGATGACCCTTCGTCAGAACTGGAAAAAGTTAGAGACGTAACAGATTTTTAAGCAAGTGTCGGGGCAGGGAAAGGGAAGAGGGGAGGAAAGAAAAAAAGGGAAGGTCTGTGATAGGATGGAAGGCAGGAGAGATTAAAAGACAAAAGGGATGATGGTGCAAGGCAAAAGGAGATGGTAATGGGACAAGTTAAGAAACAAAAGATGACTCTGGATGAGGTGTAAATGGCAATGGCAGAATCATCAACAGCTGCCATGTGAGAGAAAAAAAAGTGAAAAAAGAATAAGGGCCGAGGTTATGGTCTGAAATTGTTGAACTCGATGTTGATTCCAGAAGGTGGTAAAGTGCCTAATCGGAAGATGAGGTGCTGTTCCTCGAGCTTACGTTGAGCTTCGTTGCAACAGTGTAAGAGGCCAAGGATGGAGAGGTCAGAGTGGGAGTGGAGCGGAGAATTAAAGTGACAGGCGACCGGAAGTGAGTGGGCTTATAGTAAATGTTTGTCACTAGCCTATCCCCAAAAATGGAGACAGAGAAGTCAAGGAAGGAAAGGGAAGAGTCGGAGATGGACCATGTGAAGATGAGGGAAGGGTGGAAATTGGAAGCGAAGTGTATTAAATTTTCTAGTTCAGGGCGAGAGCAGGAAATGGCATTGATACAGTCATCAATGTACCGGAAAAAGAGGTGAGGGAGGGAACCGGAGTAGGACTGGAAAAAGAATGTTCCACATATCCCACGAAAAGGCAGGCATAGCTAGCACCCATGCAGGTTCCCATAGCAACACCTTTAATTTGGAGGAAGTGAGTGGAATCAAAGGAGAAGTTGTTCAATGTGAGAACAAGTTCAGCCAGGCGGAGGAGGGTGGTGGTGGATGGGGACTGGTTGGGCCTCTGTTCAAGGAAGGAGCGGAGCACCTTCAGGCCATCCTGGTGGGAGAGGTGTAGAGGGATTGGACGTCCATAGTGAAAAGGAGACGGTTGGGGCCAGGAAACTGTTAAAGTGGCGGAGGGCATCGGAAGAGTCGCAAATGGAGATAGGAAGAGACCGGACAAGGGGAAAAAAAAGAGTTGAGATTGGAAGAAATCAGTTCCGTGGGGCAAGAACAGGCTGAAACGATGGGTCTACCGGGGCAGTCCTGTTTGTGGATCTTGGGAAGGAGGTAGAAGCAGGCTGTGTGGGGTTGGGGAACTATGAGGTCGACAGCCATGGAGGGAAGATCTCCAGAGGAGATGAGGTCAGTGACAGTCTTGGAAACGCAATGGCAGCAGATAGCCGTCACGGTCAATGCCAGCAGTGTAGCATCGAGGACCTGGATGTAGTGCCTTAAGAAGTTTAATGACATCACACGAGTGGTCAAGGTCAGTGAATTCATCTTCAAATGCCATATCGTTACAACTGAATCACTAGGCTCAGACACTGCTCAATGCACCACACCCCCCTTCACTCACCTGCCAACAATCTCTATCAATCACGACTGATACCTTACATTCATAGCTTCACCTCACCCTCACACACATAACACTGCTGCAAACCTCACACCCACCTATTCAACCATGACAGGCACATCACCCAAACACATTGCTGATAGACTTCCCTCTCTCTTGCAGGAAAAGGAAGCTCATAACCGGAGGCAGCAGGGGCTACCCGCAGGGAGACAAGCTCACCCGTATGACCTAACGCCCCTGGAGGAGACGGTGCTGGAGATTATTGCAGGAGCCATCGCTGAGCTCGTGGCCATCGCCGAGCTCAGGCCCAGCGGCAGGGCTGAAACCATTGAATATGACGGTATCCTCATACCTAATCCTCCTTCCCCCATCCCACTTCCCCCTCATCCCACAATCTCTTCTGATTTACCAGCTACAGATTGTGTAAGCATGCACAAATGAAATGTTTGGTGCATTGGCAGGCCTGCCAGGAAGCCTGCGTGCAATGTCAAGAAGCATGGAGGAGTCTGGCACCAACTTAGCACAGGGCTTTGCGAAGAGCTTGGGAGCCCATCCTTTCCAGCATGGAAATGATGGCCAACTCCACTAACTCCATGGTGCAGCATCTGATTCTCAGCTTCCATTACAGCACAAGCAGAAGCCACCCAAAGTCTGGGTGCTGCAGTAGAAGCTCAGAGTTCTGTCAAGCAAGCTCAGCTTGCTGCCATTGTGGCTGCGATTACCAGTGTTGAAAGGGGCTTGCAAGGTGTCACAGCAGTGCAGCAATATGTCCTCTAATGATTACTAAGATTGCTGAGGTGCCGCCCCCGGGGAAGTGGCAGTGGCTCCGTGGAACACTAATCTGCTGCCCTCTCTCAAAATGACAGCATTCGTCCTACCACCAGTGCCCTTGCTTTAGCCCATCAGCCGGCCAGCCTGGACTGCTGCTGCTATGCAAATTTGGTGCATTTCGAAGCCAGGCCTTCTAGGCCCAGAGCTGCTCGAGGTTGTCCTCCAAGGCCATCTGCAGTCTCCCCCACTGAAAGTCAGCAGCCTTCCACCAGTCATGCTGCAGCCACTGGGGTAGCATTGTGTAGGAGCACTAGGATAGGTAAAGGCACATGGAAGACATGCACTAAGGGAATGCACAAGGGTGATTAGTTGACTTTGGTATGTAATATTGGATGGTTTGATTTATAAATTTGGTTTGGAAAGTTTGGTTTGTGGTGGCTTTTATTGTAGCATTGTGGCAGAGGACGCTCTGATGGTCAGCAACAGAGGGAAGGTACGGTGTGGGAGTGTTGGTGAATGGGGAATTGGGGTTACGTTCACTGGTACCGCAGTAGGATGAGTCGATCACAGACAGCCTGGCCAGAAAGGATTGGTTGCCTCCTCCCTTCCTCTTCCTCCTCAGCTCTTCGCTGTATACCTGGTGGCAAGGAGTCTGCCCTCATGATGGTGAGGTTGTGCAGCATGCAGCAGACCATGACAAATTTTGAGACACGCTCTGGCAAGTACTACAGGGCTCCTCCAGAGCAGTACAGATAGCAGAAGTGTGGTTTAAGCACCCCAATGGTCTGCTTGATCACATTACGCGTGGCAGCATGGCTTTCGTTATATGCATGCTGCCCATGTGTGTTTGGGTTGCACACCGGAGTCATGAGTCAGGTGGTCAGTGGATAGCCCTCGTCACCCAGTAGCCACTCTCTGGTTTGTCCTGATGGCTCAAATGCAGATGGTACAGCGGACTGCTGCAGAATAAAGGCTTCATGACTGGCTGCCAGGATACTGAGTACAGGAAACTCTCTTTTAACCGACACCTAAATATCCGGAAATCTCTCTTAACCGGCAAAATTCAGGAGTAGGTTCAGGTAAGTTTTACTATATATTAGTGGCCGTGTAACCGGGGTTCCTGGATCTGTGGCCATGTAACCGGGACTCCTGCACAAGTGCCGTGTAACTGGGGCTCCTGCACCTGTGGCCGTGTACGGGGCTCTCGTACCTTGGTAAGTATACCTCTCTGTAATCCGGACTTTTTGATCAACCGGCACCACGCCGGTCCCGTCGGTGCCGGTTAATAAAGAGTTTCCTGTATTGACCTGAGTGATGCGCTGAGTATGGTCACACACCAGCTGGACATTGAAGGAGTGGAATCCATTCCGGTTGCAGTACATCTCCGAATTCACATGCAGCGCCCACAAAGTGACGTGTGTGCAGTCAACGACACCCTGCACTGTGGGGAAGCATGCTATCCTGCCGAAGCCGCGTGCTCGCTCCGCCTGCTTCTCTCTGGCAAGAGATTAGGAAATGTATACACCCCTCTTTGCATACAGAGCCTCAGTAACCTCCCTTAGACAACAGTGCACAACAAACTGAGAGATGTTGGAAATAGCGCCTGCTCCAGCCTCCAAAGAGCCCGACACATAAACATTCATGGCCATGCTTGCCTTCACAGCCATCCTTGCCCTGCTATGAACATAAGAACATAAGAAATAGGAACAGGAGTAGGCTATTCAGCCACTCGAGCCTGCTCCGCCATTCAATAAGATCATGGCTGATCTTCCACCTCAACTCAACTTTCCTGCACTATCCCCATATCCCTTAACATACAAAAGTCTATCGATCCCTGTCTTGAATATGCTCAATGACTGAGCCTCCACAGCCTTCTGAGGTAGAGAATTCCAAAGATTCACCACCCTCTGTGTAAGGTTTCCAAAATTTACAGATCCCCAAAACCTAAGGAAAAAGGACTTTGGAACTACCTCAGTGATAAAAATGCATTTGGGCCTAACCTAAGGAATATAAGACCAAAACCCAAGTTTTGGCATTTTATAAACATGTCTGGGCCTGTAAAGGAAGAAAAGGCTGTAAAGGAAGTTGGGTACGACCTCTGTAAAAGCAGTTTTGGTTATTGCAGTTAATTGCATTGTCTGGGGACCGGGATGAACCTACTCAAGCCCCCAGCAGGCATTAACATTTTGACAATAGACCCTGGGAGAAGACAGTCCCACCCAAAATAACAGGCCCCATCAAACCGATTACAGGGCCCATCAGAAAACATGCACAATACAAATCACTCAGGACCAGTTCTATAGAAAAGACTGAGTCCAGCCTAGAAACCCAAAACATGAGGACAATTCAAACTCCGATTAAACAACAGATCGACAGGATGGAGCTATCCTGAAACCACTTCACACATTTACAAAACCAGTTAACACGCTAGTAAAGTCGTTACTGTTAACAAGGCCTCAAATCTTACAATGACCGGGATTTGATTTTGGTTTTGATAAGGAAGCTTCAATTAGTATAATTGAAAGGCTGTTTTCTCAAGAAGCCAGTTCAGCAGGTACAACAGTTCAAGTTCAACAGAAGGCAGTTCTGCAGTTTCGACTTCAATTGAAAGCCTGTCTTCAGCAGAAGTCAGTGCTGGAGTTACAGAGTTCAGGAGAAGCAAAGAGAAGGCAGTTCCACAGTTCTGCAAGAAGACCTGATGCGGAGATGCCGGTGTTGGACTGGGGTGGACAAAAGTGAGAAGTCGCACAACACCAGGTTATAGTTCAACTATCACCTGGTGTTCTGCAAGAAGACAGTTACAGTTCTGCAAGTTACAGTTCTGCAAGAAGGCAGTTCCACAGCTCGGAAGAAGACAGTTTAAACAGAGGCAGAGTTCAACAGAAAGAAGTTCAACAAAGAAGGCCAACAGCTCCAGAAGTAGGCCGACACGCAAGAAGAGACCAGAGCGACCATCTCAGTGACCATCGGACACCTCGCAGCAACAAGGGCCTTATGAAACTTTTACTCAAAGACTCTAAACCCTAACTCTCAACTGTCAAGAATTCGTTTGGTGAGCATTATCCCTGGTTCTCTGGAGTCCAACCTAGCTAGTGAAGTGGGATTGGGAGGGGTGAAGTATTCTTCTAATGTTCTTTCCCTCGCTGGTACCGAAGTGTTCCCCACTTTTAGAGTGTTAAGAGTGTTTGTGTTGTGTTTTACTTTCTTGAATAAAGATCGAAGTTCTTTCATCAAACTCAGTTGTCTGCTGCACCTTTTATCACAACCCCCAAATAAGTCCAAGGTCTAGAACCAAGGGAGTGGGAACGATTCGAACTGCTCAGAAGTCAGAGGTGAAGCTGACACAAAACACCACCCCCTACATCTGAGTGAAGAAATTTCCCCTCATCTCAGTCCTAAATGGCCAACCCCTTATTCTGAGACTGTGACCCCTCATTCTAGACCCCCACAGCCAGGGGAAATATCCTCCCTGCATCTACCCTGTCAAGCACTGTAAGAATTTTGTATGTTTCAATGAGATCACCTCTCATTCTTCTAAACTCTAGAGAATATAGGCCTAGTCTACTCAATCTCTCCTCATAGGGCAAACCCCCCATCTCAGGAATCAGTCTGGTGAACCTTTGTTGCACTCCCTCTATGGCAAGTATATCCTTCCTTAGGTAAGGAGACCAAAACTGTACACAATACTCCAGGTGTGGTCTCACCAGGGCCCTATATAATTGTAGTAAGACGCCTTTACTCTTATACTCAAATCCTCTTGTAATAAAGACCAACATACCATTTGCTTTCCTAATTGCTTGCTGTACCTGCATGTTAACTTTCAGTGATTTGTGTACAGGGACACCCACGTCCCTCTGAACACCAACATTTCCCAATCTCTCACCATTTAAAAAATACTCTGCTTTTCTATTTTTCCTACCAAAGTGGATAACTTCACATTTCTCCACATTATATTCCATTTGCCATGTTCTTCCCACTTACTTACCTGTCTATATCCCCTTGCAGCCTCTTTGCATCCTCCTCACAACTTACATTCCCACCCAGCTTTGTATCGTCAGCAAACTTGGATATATTACATTTGGTCCCCTCATCCAAATCATTGATATAGATTGTGCTTAGCTCAGGCCCAAGCACTGATCCTTGCGGTACTCCACTAGTTAGAGCCTGCCAACCTGAAAATGACCAGTTTATTCCTACTCTCTGTTTTCTGTCCATTAACCAATCCTCAATTCATGCTAGTATATTACCTCCCAATCCAATGAGCCCTAATTTTGTTTAATAACCTCTTGTGCGGCACCTTATCAAATGCCTTCTGAAAATCCAAATATACCACATCCACTGAAATTCCCCTTTATGTATTCTGCTAGTTACAACCTCAAAAAACGCTAACAGATTCGTCAAACACGATTTCCCTTTCATAAATCCGTGTCGACTCTGCCCAATCCTATTATTATTTTCTAAGTGCCCTGTTACCATGTCCTTAATAATAGATTCTAGCATTTTCCCTACTACTGATGTCAGGCTAACTGGTATGTAGTTTCCGTTTTCTCTCTCCCTCCTTTCTTAAATAGTGGGGTTACATTTGCTACCTTCCAATCCACGGGAACCATTCTAGAATCTATGGAGTTTTGGAAGATGACAACCAATGCATCGACTATCTCTATAGCCACTTCTTTTAAAACCCTAGGATGTAGGCCATCAGGTTCAGGGGATTTATCGGCTTTCAGTCCCATTAATTTCTCCAGTACTTTTTTTTACTAATATTAATTTCTTTCAGTTCCTCATTCTCGCTAGACCCTTGGTTCTCCACTATTTCCGGGAGGTTTTTTGCGTCTTCTTCCGTGAAGACAGAACCAAGTATTTGTTTAATTTCACTGGCATTTCCTTATTCCCCATTATAATTTCTCCTGTCTCAGCCTGTACGGGACCCACGTTTACCTTCGCTAATCTTTTCCTATTTACATACCTATAGAAGCTTTTACAGTCTGATTTTATGTCTCTCGCTAGTTCACTCTCATATTCTATTTTCCCTTTCTTTATCAATTTCTTGGTCCTCCTTTGCTGAATTCTAAAATCCTACCAATCCTCAGGCTTACTACTCTTTTTGGCAACATTATAAGCCTCTTCCTTTAATCTAATACTATCTTTAATTTCTCTTATTAGCCACGGTTGGACCACTTTTCCCGTGGTGTTTTTATTCCTTAAGGGAATGTATATTCGTTGCGAATTATGAATTGTTTCTTCAAATGTTTGCCATTGCTTTTCTACTGTCATATCTTTTAATTTAGTTTCCCAACCTACCTTAGCCAACTCGCCTTTCATACCTACGTAGTTTGCTTTGATCAGGTTTCGGACCCAAGTTTCAGACTTAACTGAATCACTCTCAAACTCAACATAAAATTCTATCATATTATCATCACTGCTCCCCAGAGTCTCCTTTACTACAAGGTTTTTAATTAACCCCGTCTCATTGCACAGTACTAGATCTAAAATAACCAATTCCCTTGTAGGTTCCTTGACATACTGATCTAGAAAACTATCTTGAATGCATTCCATGAACTCTTCCTCTGCATTAGTTCTGCAAATTTGAGGCTGCAGTTCAGCCTGCAACAGGTGGCAGATTTCAGTAAGCACATACTCAGTGAAGCGGAGACATCGCATACACTGTTACTCGCTGGGGTTGAGGGAGGAGAATTGCTCCTTGAAGACCCTGGATGGATGTGGCCCCCTGCCGAGAGCCCTTCTTCCCGCCTCCTCCTCGCTTTTTGAGCAGCTTGTCCTCCTCTGTGCTGCCTCTGTTCATTCTCCCCGTCATGCTGCAGGCTAAGGGATATACAAACAACGTGAGGTGCTGTGAGTATTTGAACTCACTTTCGCGGGCTTTTCTTCACAGGCTGTTGTCGGGAGCGACGAGACCGGAGGTGCTGTGAGGTGCTGTGAGTATTTGAACTCACTTTCGCGGGCTTTTCTTCACAGGCTGTTGTCGGGAGCGACGAGACCGGAAGCGGACCAGGTGGGAAGCACCCAGGTGAACGGCATTTAAGGAGGGTGGTGGCTTAAACCTGAGTTCCTACAGAGTAGGAACCCCCACCCGCCCTCCTCCTCTAACCTACTAGTCTTTTAGCAGTCTAAAAACAGAGGTCACAAATTTTTTGGTCTCAGTTTCTTTTCAGCAGGGCAGGAACCGGGAGGAGCGGGAAGTCGGCGTAGGACCAAGGGGACACAAGACCGGGAAGTCAGCGAAAGACCAGGGAGGTAAGACTAACTGGTAAGTACTTTCCTCAAACCTTCCTAGAAAGTAAAACTAAAACTAGTGGGATTTGGTTAGTTTAAAAAGGAATAAGAGGAGTACAGTATACATTGGTCTAAGTAAGCTTCGGGAAAACAAAAGTCAATAAATAAACTAAAACTAGAAAATTAAAAAGTAATATAAGGGTTAAGTCATGGCAGTAGAGCTCGGACCTGTGTCATGCTCCTCCTGTAACATGTGGGAAATCAGGGACGCTTCCTGTGTCCCTGACAACCATGTGTGCGGGAAGTGTGTCCAGCTGCAGCTCATGTGGGACCGCATGACGGCCCTTGAGCTGCGGATGGACTCACTTTGGAGCATCCACGATTCTGAGAGGGTTGTGGATAACACATTTAGTGAGTTGGTCACACCGCAGGTTAAGGCCAGCGTAGATAGTACATGGGTGACCAAAAGGCAGAGCAAGGGCAGGAAGGTAGTGCAGAAATCCCCTGGGGTTGTCTCCCTTAGCAACAGGTTCACCGCCTTAGGTGCTGTTGTCGGGGGGGATGACTCATCGGGGGAAGGCACCAGCAGCCAGGCTCATGGCACCATGACTGGCTCTGTTGCAAAGAAGGGAGGGAAAAAGAGTGGCAGGGCTATAGTAATAGGGGATTCGATTGTAAGGGGAATAGATAGGGGTTTCTGTGGTCGCGACCGAGACTCCAGGATGGTATGTTGCCTCCCTGGTGCAAGGGTCAAGGATGTCTCGGCGCGGGTGCAGAACATTCTGAAAGGGGAGGGGGAACAGCCAGTTATCGTGATACATGTTGGTACCAACGACGTAGCTAAAAAAAGGGAAGAGGTCCTACAAGTAGAATTTAGGGAGTTAGGAGCCAAGCTAAAAAGTAGGACCTCGAAGGTAGTAATCTCTGGATTACTACCAGTGCCACGTGCTAGTAAGAGTACAGAGAACAGGATAGTTAGGCTAAATACGTGGCTTGAGCAGTGGTGTAAGAGGGAGGGTTTTAAATTTTTGAGGCATTGGAACCAGTTTTGTGGTAGGTGTGACCTATACAAAAGGGATGGTCTACACCTGTGCAAAGATGGACTGATGTTCTCGGGGTAATTTTTGATAAAGCAGTTCGGGAGCATTTAAACTAGTATGGCAGGGGGCTAGAAACCTATGTAGTGAAATAGAGGAAAGTGAAAGGCAGACAGAAATAAATGGTAAAAGGGTGAGGAACAAAAAACAAAGGGCCAAACTAATTCATAAAAAATGTGAGCATAAAAAAAGCCTGAGGGTTTTATACCTTAATGCGAGAAGCATCAGGAACAAGATAGATGAATTAGCTGTGGAAATAGAGGTTAATAATTATGATCTAATTGGGATTACGGAAACATGGTTGCAGGGTGAGCAGGGCTGGGAGCTTAACATACAGGGGTATTCAGTATTTAGGAAGGATCGACAAAAAAGAAAGGGAGGAGGGGTAGCATTGCTGGTAAAAGAGGGGATAAATGCAATTGAAAGGAAGGATATTAACTCAGTTAATACAGAATCTATATGGGTGGAGCTAAGAAATAGCGAGGGGCGAAAAACATTAATAGGAGTGGTATATAGGCCTCCAAATAGTAAAATAGAGGTTGGGGAGGGCATCACGAGGGAAATTAGAGAAGCGTGCAATAAGAGCACAGCTGTCATCATAGGTGACTTTAACTTACATATAGATTGGAATAGCCTAATCAGTAAAAATAATGAGGAGGAGGAATTCCTTGAGTGTTTAAGGGATGGTTATCTGGATCAATATGTCAAGGAACCAACTCGGGAACAGGCTATATTGGACTGGGTACTGTGCAATGAGAAGGGACTAATTAGTAATCTTGTTGTACGGGGACCCTTGGGTCAGAGCGATCATAACATGATCGATTTCTCACTCGAAATGGAGAGCGAAGAAATTGACTCAGAGACTAAGGTCCTGAATTTAAACAAGGGGAATTATGATGCCATTAGACGGGAACTGAGTAGGTCTGATTGGACAACGTTCCTGGGAGGACTGGAGGTAGATAAACAATGGCAAGCATTTAAAGATAGAATGACAAAATTGCAAAAATTGTTTATACCAATCTGGCATAAAAGGAAATCTAAAAAGGTGACTCAACCGTGGATAACAGGGGAAATTAGAGACAGCATAAAATCCAAAGATAGGGCGTATAAAATAGCCAAAAAAAGCGCCAGAGCGGAAGATTGGGAACAGTTTAAGATAGAGCAAAGGAGGACAAAGGGCTTAATCAAGAGGGGCAAAATAGCTTACGAAAGCAAGCTGGCGGAAAATATAAAAACTAACTCCAAAAGCTTTTATAAGTATATCAAGAGGAAAAGACTGGTGAAAACCAAAGTTGGTCCATTGCAGTCAGATACGGGGGAATATATAACGGGAAATAAGGAAATGGCAGACCAACTAAATGCATACTTTGGGTCAGTCTTTACGAAGGAAGACACAAAAAACCTCCCTGGGATATCGGGAAAAATAGGGACATTGGCAAAGGAGGAACTGACGCAAATCAATATCTCTAAGGATATGGTGTTAAGGAAGCTAAAGGGATTGAAGGCGGACAAATCCCCAGGGCCTGATAACATGCATCCTAGGGTACTGAAGGAGGTGGCCCTAGAGATAGCGGATGCACTAAGTATGATTTTTCAGAATTCATTAGACTCGGGAACAGTGCCCATGGATTGGAGGGTAGCTAACGTTACCCCACTATTCAAAAAGGGGGGTAGGGAAAAAGCAGGTAATTACAGACCTGTAAGCCTTACATCAGTTGTGGGCAAAATGCTGGAGTCCATCATTAAGGATGAAATAGCGGAGCACTTAGCAAATGGGGACAGGATAGGACAGAGTCAACATGGATTTACAAAGGGTAAATCGTGCTTGACTAATCTATTGGAATTTTTTGAGGGAGTAACTGGTAAAATAGATGGGGGAGAGCCAGTAGATGTGGTGTACCTGGACTTCCAAAAGGCCTTCGATAAGGTCCCACATAAAAGATTAGCATGGAAAATTGAAGCTCATGGGATAAAGGGGAAAGTATTGACGTAGATAGAGAACTGGCTGTCAGATAGAAAACAGAGAGTTGGAATAAACGGCTCATTTTCTGAATGGCAGGTGGGGTACCACAGGGATCTGTCCTGGGTCCCCAGCTGTTCACAATTTACATTAATGACCTGGATCAGGGAGTCGGATGCAGCATTTCCAAATTTGCAGACGACACTAAACTAGGAGGGGGGGTGGGCTCAGAGGAGGAGACCAGGAAGCTCCAGAGCGATTTGGACAGACTGGGTGATTGGGCGGATAAATGGCAGATGCACTATAATGTGGACAAGTGCGAAGTTATCCACCTTGGGTGCAGGAATGGGAGGGCAAATTATTATTTAAATGGCAATAAATTGGGAGAGGGGGAAGTACAGAGAGACCTGGGTGTTCTTGTACACCAGTCACTGAAGGCGAGCATGCAGGTGCAACAGGCGGTCAAGAAGGCAAACGGTATGCTGGCCTTCATAGCAAAAGGGTTGGAATACAGGAACAGGGATACCTTGCTGCAGCTGTACAGGGCACTGGTGAGACCACACCTCGAGTACTGTGTACAGTTTTGGTCGCCTCATCTGAGGAAAAATGTTCTTGCCATGGAGGGGGTGCAGCGGCGATTCACCAGGCTGATACCAGGAATGGCGGGATTGACCTATGAGGAGAGACTATGTAGTTTAGGGATGTACACACTGGAGTTTAGAAGATTGAGAGGGGACCTCATAGAAGTGTATAAAATTCTGACAGGTCTAGACAGACTAGATGCAGAAGGAATGTTTCCCTTGGCGGGTGAGAACAGAACTAGAGGACATAATTTAAGGATAAGGGCTAAACCATTTAGGACAGAAATGAGGGGGAATTTCTTCACTCAGAGGGTGGTGAACCTGTGGAACTCATTGCCACAGAGGGCAGTGTACGCCAGCTCATTAAATATATTTAAGAGGGAATTAGATATATTTCTACAGGCAAAAGGGGTTAAGGGTTACGGAGAGAAGGCGGGGACGGGATACTGAATTGGAGGATCAGCCATGATCTCATTAAATGGCGGAGCAGGCTCGAAGGGCCGGATGGCCTACTCCTGCTCCTATCTTCTATGTATCTATGTATCTATGTAACTGCACCCATGTCTGGGAACAACTGGTCTGAGCAGACGCCTTGAAGTTACCTGCCACAGCACTCCCTGGAGACTTCAGCAACTTCAAATAAGGTAACAAACCACCAAACACTTCTACAAACTCAACAAGAGCCAGTAGAAATCAACTCGCACCTAACCTGAAAGTAGTTGATGATCTCTTTAAATAGCTCTGGCAGGAGGTGGGGGGGGGTCCTTCCTGCTGCTGAATGCATGTGCATGTTTAAAAGGGGAGCAGTGGTGGCTTCACCACACAGCCAATTCTGCTGGGAACAGCAGCCAAGGTCGGAAGAGGCCCAGCAAGGTAGTCTTCGAAAATGTTTTTAGTTTCCTTGCGGTTCAGTAATGCAGTACAGAATACATACTGCACTGCTGTACTTTGCTGTATTGATGACCCATTAAATCTTATATGATCTTTGATTATATTGTTCTTTCTTGAAATGTGTAAGCACAAATATGCAGTTAAAGGTCTTAAATAAGAATACTCTGTTTCATGCCATAAGCTAGCTAGGCATTAGTAACGAGGCACAGATCTGTCGAAGGCAATGAGGCAAAATTTACAAAATTAATTATAAGCAACAAAATATAGTATTGTTATTCTCATGCAGGTACTATTATATAGTTACACATCACTGCACATATTGAACAAAAGAAGTTACCAACTGCAATTATTCCTTTTGTACAGCATGTTTGGTTTAAGTACAGTAATACTTATATGCATCATTTTTATTACTAGTAGTGCAAAATAATAAAGTAATATAGGTATTTTTAACATATCCCCTACTCATAGGCACAACTTAACTGCATGTTCTCACAACATTTTTTTTATTCGTTCACGGGATGTGGGCATCACTGGCAAGGCCAACATTTATTGCCCATCCCTAATTACCCTTGTGATGGTGAGCCGCCTTCTTGAACCGCTGCAGTCCGTGTGGTGAAGGTACTGCCACAGTGCTGTTAGGGAGGGAGTGCCAAGATTTTGACTCCGCGACGATGAATATATTTGATATATTTCCAAGTCAGGACGGTGTGTGACTTGGAGGGGTACTTGGAGGTGATGGTGTTCCCATGCACCTGCTACCTTTGTCCTTTTAGGTGGTAAGGTGCTGTCAAAGAAGCCTTGGTGTGTTGCTGCAGTGCATCTTGTAGATGGTACACACTGCAGCCACGGTACGCCAGTGGTGGAGGGAGTGAATGTTTAAGGTGGTGGATGGGGTGCCAATCAAGCAAGCTGCTTTTTCCTGGGTGGTGTCGAGCTTCTTGAGTGTTGTTGAAGTTGTACTCATCCAGGCAAGTGGAGAGTATTCCATCACTTGTGCCTTATAGATGGTGGAAAGGCTTTGGGGAGTCAGGAGGTGAGACACTCACCGCAGAATACCCAGCCTCTGACGAAGGGTCATCGACCTGAAACGTTAACTCTGTTTCTTTCTCCACAGATGCTGCCTGACCTGCTGAGTATTTCCAGCATTTTCTGTTTTTAACCCAGCCTCTGATCTGCTCTTGTAGCCACAGTATGTATGTGGCAGGTCCAGTTAAATTTCTGGTCAATGGTGACCCGCAGGATGTTGATGGTGGAGAATTCAGTGATGGTAATGCCATTGAATGTCAAGGGGCGATGGTTAGACTCTCTCATATTGGAGATAGTCTTTGCCTGGCACTTGTGTGGTATGAATGCTACTTATCAGCCCAAACCTGAATGTCATCCAGGTCTTGCTGCATGTGGGTACGGACTGCTTCATTATCTGAGGAGTTGCGAATGTAACTGAACACTGTGCAATCATCAGCGAACATCCCCACTTCTGACCCTATGATGGAGGGAAGGTCATTGACGAAGCAGCTAAAGATGGTTTGGCCTAGGACACTGCCCTGAGGAACTTCTGCAGCGATATCCTTGTGCTGTGATGATTGGCCTCCAACAACCACAACCATCTTCCTTTGTGCTAGGTATAAATCCAGCCAGTGGAGAGTTTTCCCCGATTCCCATTGACTTCAATTTTGCTCGGGCTCTTCGACGCCACACTCCGTAAAATACTGCCTTGATGTCAAGGGCAGTCACTCTCACCTCATCTCTGGAATTCAGCTCTTTTGTCCATGTTTGGACCAAGGTTGTAATGAGGTCTGGAGCCGAGTGGTCCTGGCGGAACCCAAACTGAGCATCGGTGAGCAGGTTATTGGTGACTAAGTGCCACTTGATAACACCTTCCATCACTTTGCTGATTATTGAAAGTAGACTGATGGGGCGGTAATTGGCCGGATTGGATTTATCCTGCTTTTTGTGGACTGGACATATCTGGGCAAATTTCCACATTGCAAACCTTACTCTCTCAATAAACCCCACATGCTACATAATTGTTTGTTTTATGCACATGTCATCACCCCATTGTATTCCGGCTACTGACACCTGGGTTTGACTGCATTTCATGACAAGTTGGCATCATCACTTTTGAAGAAGACTATCGCTGATACCGGAGAGAGATTGGCCATATATGGTAGACTCTGAAAACTCTGGCCTCTCACTCCATATGGGGAGGAAGCTTTTGAACTCGGGGTGGGGGTGAGGGAATAGCCAACAGAATGAGGCAGAGACGGGGAATTCAAAGGACAAGTGCCAGCTGTAGGTCTGTCATTACTTTCTGCTTGGCTTCCTTGTTATTCTTTTGTATCCCACAGTGTCAGCAAACTAGATCATGAAACTCTCATGCCAGTCTTTCTACTGAAAGTTACATGTGAACTCTGCTCCTCAACAATCCATTCTGACCCTTCTTTTCGTTCTCTAATGTGCCAGACCAAGAAGAGGTAGAAAAGGAACAGATCTACCAGGCCCTCTTCTTCCAGCGCTGTCCGCATTTCATTGTACATGCCATTATTCTCTCCCTAAGCACTAGCTCAGACATCCAAGGGGCATTAAACTGAGCTGGTCAAAGGATGACACACACAGCAGGAGTAGGCAGTAGGAGCTGGGGCCTGAACATAAGGAGGAAGGAGGGTAATTTTGACTGTGTGATAGTGTAAAACGGGTGATAGTAAATCAGCAGCCCATTTTACATCTCTCCCAATTTTTATTTCAATTGAAGTCATGGAAATAAAAATCGGGAGAGATGTAAAACGGGCTGCCGATTCACTATCACCCATTTGAGACTATCGTACAGTCAAAATTATCCCCAAGTAGTGAAATAATAGTCTGTATGAAAGGTGCTTGTACAAAATGAACACAACACAATAATGCTGTGCACAACTTCATCAAGAAGAAATATTGGGATGGTTTTTCATAAAGTCTGTGAAACCTTTTAACAAGACGATCCCCCTTTAAATTTTAAAAAATACTGATCCAAATGGATATGACACATTCCTGGGCCAAATAAAACACTACACATTTCCATACATATTATGAACCTGAAACTATTGAGTGTTCAAATGAATCTCCCATCAATAGTGAGCAACAGGCTTCAGAAATTGCTGCATGAACTGTAAACAATCAAAGCAATAGTCCTAGATTTAGTAAATACTGTAGATATGTGGGGTTCTCCGGGATACCAGATCTGGCACAGTAATATCATGGCATTAATAAATAAATAATTTCCAATTGCCATTTTAAACTTCAAGCCATAAACCTTCCTTGGATGGCAGGGTATATGTGACCTAAAGAGGAAAAGCTTGCATACTTAAAACAAGAGCCACATCATCAAATTGAATGTCTGGTAGAAACTGCCACTCATGGCTCAGGAGTGAAGTTAGGAAACAGTTCTACACACAAAGGGTGGTAGAAGTTTGGAACTCTCTTCCGCAAACGGCAATTGGTGCTAGGTCAATTGTTAATTTTAAATCTGAGATTGATAGATTTTTGTTAACAAAGGTATTAAGGGATATGGGGCAAAGGCAAAGGAGTTAGGTCACAGATCAGCCATGATCTCATTGAATGGTGGAACAGGCTCGAGGGGATAAATGGCCTACTCCTGTTCCTATGTCTCCCTCATTTATGATAACATAAGAAAATTTGTAAGAAGAAGCCTTTTGGCCCAGCAAACCTACTTTGCCCAGAGTCCAAAATATATTTATTCTACCATGGACTCCCACCCAACTTTCTTCCCCACCAACTGCTGATTTCTACTTTTAGCAACATTCCTTCCCCTACCACTCCTCCAAAATAAATAAAACAATGCTATTTCTATAACCATCATCCCCCTTCTCAACCAATATTGATCCATTCAATTGACCATGAACAACCTCCTTGGGGTGTTTTTCCTCACAGAATAGTGGGCATGTAGAACAATTTTTTTTCTAATCTAAAATGGTCAAACCTTGTAAATTTTGTCCTCTAGTCCTGTGCTCATTGTCCAAGTTAAATAGGTTGCTTATTTCAAAATTACCTATATCTTTCCTTATTGTAAAGACCTGCATCATATTCTCTGAGTCTTTTCTCCAGTTTAGTCATTTGAGCCTTTCTTCATAAATTAGTCCTCTAAGGCCAGGAATCATCCTGGTCACTTTTCTCTGAATCCTTTCTAATGCATCCATGTCCTTTTGGAGGTAGGGTAACCAAAACTGCATATTCCAGAACTGACAACACCATTATTCTATACAATGTCAGTATATGTGTTCTGACTTGTAATTCATTGTCCTGCAGGAGCAACACAATACCCAGCTTCCCTTATTAATAACTGCTTTGCACTGCCTAGATGCATTCAAGGGATGCATTCTTGTCCCGACCTACATTTTCCTGCCCTCACCCTGGTAGGGAAGTCTGCCAGCCACCCCTTCATGTAAATGAAGGGGAGGGGGGGCAGGGGAAGGTGAGCCTGACAAACCGGCCAATTTCCTTGGTTTCTGCTGCAGGCAGAACTGACCCCAGAGGCCAGCAGGAGAAGGGGTTGTGGTATTCCCTGGAGCAGCAATGAAAGGCCCCTGATGCCCTTTTTGGAGGGAGAGGGTCCAGTAGTGGGCACCTGTCACTCTGCTGAGTCCCCAACCAATCATTATGAGGATCTTGTCCCAGTCCCAGCAGGTCTGGCTCCCTCCTGGTGATGGAGATCGTGCTGGGAGCCCACTCCATATAGTAAATAACTGCCAACCCAGGAAACGGGAACAAGTGCATGGCGAGGTCGTGGTGGCAGACGGAAGTGCCGCTATGACCCCCTTCCAGCAGTAGGAAAGAAATACAGCTCATAATTTGAAAAAATACTGAAACTTCACAATTACCAACAATGATAAATCAGTGAAGATAAACTTTTTCATGGTGTGCTGACAGCAGAATAAACTTCTATTGTCCACTGAAGAAAAAGAACTGAGGTAAATCCAGAAGGTGGCCCAATCAGCACAATGGGAAATGAACACAAGCATTAATAATGCGCTATATATGGAGGATGAACAATGAAGAATATCCGAGAAGTCATTGCAATAAGAAAGATCACAAGATAACTACAAATGAGAGGAGCCGATCTTAGTTCATATCCAGCTAGATTGACTCTAAAGCAGGGGTGGGCAATTATTTGGGCTGAAGTGCCATTTAACAAGTGTTGGTGAGCTGCTGAGAGCCACACACCAATGTTCCCCCTAAGGTGCGTGGCCCCACGCTGGCTGCTCACCAGCTACTGCCGCTGGAAGATAGATATATCACGCAGCAACTTTAAAGTGACCGCGCACATTGCTGAGAGCAAAGTCTTAAATTGGCACATTGCTGAGAGCAAAGTCTGAAACAGGCCAACTCAGTGTTGATCATCACTCCCACTTCTACCCTCCCAATAATTTATAAACATAAATTCAGTCAGTAGTCCGATACTACCTTAAATACACAAAATGTAGTGTAAAATAGTTAAATCTTCCATTACTAAATGAATGAAATGATTGATTGATTGATTATATGTTGTACTAAATGTCTACGTGGCTGTTTGGCAGAGCAGCTCAAGTCTACGGGGCCTCTGACGTGAGAGGCGTTCTCTTTTTAGTGTGCTGGGTACGGGAGCCAGAGGCTTTGCAAGGCCTGATCTACAATCATGTGCCAATACCTGGAGTCATTGTGCTCCGGGATCCACTCCTGTGTCTAAAACAGCGGTGACAACCTCCCTGCTATCGTACTCTGGGTACCGAAGAGGAAAGACACAGCGAACAACATACGAACATACGAATTAGGAGCAGGAGTAGGCCACTCAGCCCTTCGAGCCTGCTCCGCCATTCAATAAGATCATGGCTGATCCGATTACTCCACATTCCCGCCTACCCCCGATAACTTTTCATCCCCTTGCTTATCAAGAATCTATCTACCTCTGCCTTAAAAATATTCAAAGACTCTGCTTCCACCGCCCTCTGAGGAAGAGAGTTCAAAAGACTCACGACCTTCTGTGAGAAAAAATTTCTCCTCCTCTCTGTCTTAAATGGGCAACCCCTTATTTTTAAACAGTGACCCCTAGTTCTAGATTCTCCCACAAGAGGAAACATCCTCTCCACATCCACCCTGTCCAGACCCCTCAGGATCTTATGTTTCAATCAAGTCACCTCTTATTCTTCTAAACTCCAGCGGATACAAGCCTAGCCTGTCCAACCTTTCCTCATAAGACAACCCGCCCATTCCAGGTATTAGTCTAGTAAACCTTCTCTGAACTGCGTCCAATGCATTTATATCCTTCCTTAAATAAGGAGACCAATACTGTACACAGTACTCCAGATGTGGTCTCACCAATGCCCTGTATAACTGAAGCATAACCTCCCTACTTTTGTATTCAATTCCCCTCGCAATAAACGCTAACAGCGCGGCCACTATCTTCAGTGAAAGAGTAATCGAGATGAGCAGCCATGACTCGACTCAGACTAATGTACTCGAGCTTCGGCTTACATTCTATTTCTGTCCCATCCAGCGAACCAGATAGAATGAACTGGTGGACTGGATACGGCCCATGGGTCAGATTTTGCCCGCCATTGGGCTAACTGCTCCCCCGCTCTTTACTGAGGAAACTTCCAGAAATGGCAGGGACCCGATGTAAGTGGGTCTGCATCAGAGTTAGGCCAGGAGACTGGCGGTATCCCCGCGGAATTCAGACAACACCTTTCACCCACTTGCACCAATAAATAAAAATAGCATTTTATAATTCACTGGAATGAAATCAAGTCCAAGTAATTTTGAATTAATAGCTAAAATTCCTATAGAGACGAGTTGAGACTAAAAGCTCGCTGCAAGTTTTAAAAAACTTCTAAGTAAACAATCTTCCAATCGCTTCGATTGTGTCAATTCCGAGCTTTTTGAGGAAGGCAAATGGTATGTTGGCCTTCATTGCAAGAGGATTTGAATACAGGAGCAAGGATGTCTTACTACAGTTATACAGGGTCTTGGTGAGACCACACCTGGAGTACTGTGTGCAGGTTTGGTCTTCTTACCCAAGAAAGGATATACTTACCATAGAAGGAGTGCAGCGAAGATTCACCAGACTGATTCCTGGGATGGCAGGACTGTCGTATGAGGAGAGATTGGGTTGACTAGGCCTGTATTCACTAGAGTTTAGAAGAATGAGAGGGGATCTCATTGAAACGTATAAAATTCTGACAGGGCTAGACAGACTGGATGCAGGGAGGATGTTTCCCCTGGTTGGGGTGTCAAGAACGAGGGGGTCACAGTCTCAGGATACGGGGTAGGACATTTAGGACTGAGATGAGAAATTTCTTTACTCAGAGGGTGGTGAACCTGTGGAATTCTCTACCACAGAAGGCTGTGGAGGACAAGTCACTGAATATATTTAAGGAGATAGATAGATTTCTGGACACAAAAGGCATCAAGGGGTATGGAAGAGAGAGGGACTATGGTTTTGAGATAAAGGATCAGCCATGATCATATTGAATGGCGGAGCAGGCTCGAAGGGCCGAATGGCCTACTCCTGCTCCTATTTTTCTATGTTTTTCTATGTTTCTATGCTGCCAATGGCATTATTTTATATATTTAAAGTATTTATGTTGTCATGCATTTATCTGGAAAGTGTGCACAGATTTATAGAAACTGAACCAACAATCCATGAGTAACTCACCTTTCACGTTGCAGTAACAGAGCAGAAACTTAGGTTTCAGGAGTGATAACGACACATTGATGCAGCGAACGGCAGATTCGATTTGCCCGCCTGTTTTTGGTTGTGACTTCCCTGCTGCCTCGGAGATAATGACCCACCTCCTGACGTTACGTGGAGCGGGGTCAGGCGCAACGGACATTCGGCCTCGAAGCCAGGCATTGGCCTGCTGGATTGGATCCATTGGTGGGCGGGATACGGCCCGCAGACCATATTTTGCAGATTTACTTTTTCTATACTCTTTACAATCTTATAAGATCACCTCTCAGATGCCTCCATTCAAGGCTGAAGAGCCCAAGTTTCTCCACTCATTCCACTTAACTCAGACCTCTAATAGAGATCAACTTGTGACTGTTCTCTGCATTGTCTTCAATACTTGAATGCCTTCTTTGTGTCTCAGTGACCAGAACTGAAAATAGTACTTAGGGGGGAGAAATTGCTCCCGTCAGGAACCCATGCACAGACATGGAGCGCCAATATAATCAGAGCCATGTAGCAGCAAGGGTTCTGATTGAGTGGACCATTGCCACCCTGAAACAATGTCTCCGAAAATAACTCGGAGGTGCGTTCGGAGTGCGGGGGGGGGGGGGCGGCCAATAGCGGGTGGGAAACCCAGAAGAACTTTCAGTGCATCTGTCTGTGGCATTTTAACACAGCCACCTAATTAGAATATTACTTCCGGGTTTGGCGTCGAATTTGCGGCAGTGGGCACGGTGCGGACCCGCATGCCGCGATCTCAACTCAAGTATTTAGAGGACCAATCCAAAGATGGAATTTGGAGGTATTGGGAGGATTTGCACAGAGACAGCAATTGCAGAAGAGGGACTCAGGTCGAACAATCCCCCTAAGGTGCACGGGCGCGTGGCTGTCCATCGATCCGGTGGTCCCGCACAGGCCGCTCGCCAGCTGCTGCTGCTGGAAAAGATATCGCGCATGCGCGGCTGCGCAGCAAATTTGAAGGGGCTGTGCATGGAAAAAAAAATTAGAGGGAACGTTGCTCAGGACACTCAGAGGTTGTGCCCCGTTTTAACAATGCTTCGTTTGATGTACTGGTGGTGGCAGTGAGGAGTCATAGAGAGCTATTCTTCCCCAGTAATGGGATGGAGAAACCTACTGCTACCACAAAGAGATGTGGCTGGATGTGGGCGAGGAGGTCAGCAGCAGTAGCATTGTGCCACGCTCCTGGCTTCAGTGCAGGAAGCACTTTAATGACCTAACCAGGTCAGGAAAGTTGAGCACAGTTGCACATTCACCTACATCCAAGCATACTTCATCACATCACAGCATACTTCATCACATCACTCCTCACACCCATTTACTTTGCAAGCGCATCCATCGTTCTCTTTCAGTGTTTCAGCGTCCCTGGCCATCAGAGATGGGGAGATCCCAGCTACCTGGTGACACAATTAAATATCAGCAACCTACATGGCACTCAGTCATGTTGACTTCATTTCAGCAGTGAGTGAATTATGTTCATCTTCATTATAAATTGCAACATTCTTACCTTGCCAGTACTAATTCATATCTCTCCTCCAGGAACTTCATGTATGCAGCAGCAGTCTGCAGACCTCACAGATGACGAATCCTCAGACGAGCTGATTCCTTCTGAGGGTGCACCGTCACAGGACTCATGCTTAACATGCATGATACTCGCACTTTGGTGAGTCCAGTTAGACAGATAGTTGGGTTTTCACCTGGTGACTCACACTTCACAAGTGAGTAAGAGCAGACAGTGGTGGCAGTCAGCTGTGGAGAATCGACGTCGGAGGGCGCAGCCCGCTCCTAGCTCTACTTAGCTTGACTCAGATGCTGTACCTCGGAGGCCATTGATGAAAAGAATAAACACTGAGGGGCAGCAGAAAATCTGTGACGTACTGGCAGGCCTTCCATGCATACTGTCCACAATTGCAGACAGAATGAAGGAGTCCACCTTAAGCATGACTGGGTTGATGTCGCAGGACATTGCAAAGATGTCTTCTGCCATGAATAGAGTGGCCAGTTCCATGGAACATCAATCGCAGCAATCAAATGAGTCCATGCATGCCTTGACCACAGCCGTGCAGACTCTGGATGCCAACATGTCCCGCGCCTTAAATAGGATGACAGACACTTTAGCCCTACAGCGCCCATGATCTGCACCAGGCTGCTCTCCAGCAGAGCAGTAGGAGTGAAGTGTGGCTCACCCATGAGAGAGATGATGGCGAAAGGGGACATGGAAGTGGGAACTCCACTCAAAGCGCTCCCATTTCTAATCTGTTGCGCCCCCGCACCCCTGCCCCCTCCCACCCCAAGTCAGTACCCGACATGCTGCCTCCTTTCCCAATGGCTGAGTGTGCCCCTGCACAGGTGCAGGTGGAGGAGTCTTTGGGGGGCCCTCACGAGCTCCAACACCCAGAGGTCATCAGGAAAGAGCATCTCAACAGTCAGAGCAGTGATCTGAGCAGCCTGCCTCTACCTCTGCTCAAACCACAGGGGTTGCACCACATAGGAGTAGTAGGAAAGGGAAGAGTAAAGTTTTGTAGTTGCACAAGGGTATGCACATGGGTGTATGAGAAAATGTTATGTTGTTAAGTTTCCGTTGTTCAGTAGAATCACATAAAATTTATTACTTTGCACCACGTTCCCATGTTGTGCATTCTTGGTTGCTGGGTGGCAACTCGCCTTTTCTGCTGATAGACAGCATTACTAGGGGATGGGCAGTCGGGATGCGAGGTTGTGCTAGATGGGTCAAGCTTATGGGCCTGCTGGTCTTTTCTTGCTCTTTTGTTGGAATGTTGAGAAATCATGGACAAAATGTTTCATTTTTTAATCACAACTACAGTACTTTAAACAGTGTGCAGCTTCAACAACAAACACAAGTGCATTGATCATGCCTCCTTTCTTGATTCTCTTCCCACACATTCAAGATTAGGGAGGGAAGAATTCACGTTTGAGTTTAAAATGTAGGGCTTATGCTGGACTGGTTGCAAAGTCAGCACTCCACATTTTCTGAACAGGCCACATGTCCAGCAATACTGGACCACTATTGCTATCGCTGCAATTTCAAATGCACCAGCTTCTTTTTGTTGTTTCATAAGACTCATTTTCGAAATTGTACTTGATTCTGAAATGTGTAGTCTAATTGAGCTTTTACTACATCCTCCATATCCTGCAAGAAGTCCATCAAGGACAGCAGTGGAGGTTCCTGGCAGCCACATCCTGACACTTATGCCAAGATGCACTGAATTGCAGATTTTCCGGGTGATAAGCCAGTAGGGAGGTTTTTAAAACAGTGAATCAAAGTGTAAAACACTTCAGAAGGGCATAGACAGGTTAACGAATGAGTAGGCAGCCTGGCAGATGCAATTTAATCGGAGGAAAAGCAAGGAATGCGTGTACATATTCAATGGAAGATGCTGAAGGGTGTGGAGGGATAATGACTGCTAGGAATCCAAATACATAGGGGGAGAAATTGGGTAGGGCCTGACTAGAGGTGCGAAAATGGCTATGATACACGCCTGAAGAGAAACCAGTGAACTGTGGGCGCCACTTGGCCGCACTGACACAGCTCGTTGGTCAGGCTCAGTGCACAATCAGCCAGCTTGGATGTTGAGGGGTGGGTGGCAAACGTGAGGGGGGCAACTGCGGATCGGCAGAGGCCCGCAGTATTGCTGTGGAACCAGGAGGAGCACTGCTATTCCTTCTGACTCCACATTATGGTAAGTTAAAAAAAAGTTTACTTACCTTGTATCCAGCAGTCCCAATAAGAACTGCTGGTTAAGCTGCTGTAGAACCGGATAAATTCGTTGGAGCTTGTGTATGCAAGCTCTGCATAGTTTTTTGACCTACTTCAGATCGGGGTCCTAAAACAAGCTCAAGACCCTTAATTAGCATATGCAGGCGCCCAGGACCTAAATACCGCCTGATACAACTTTGCCTTCAGCACACTTCAGGGTGAATCGGGCGTGGGGCATAGCACCCCTAAATTCATGTTTTGCCCCGTTTTATGCCCAAAAAATGGGCGCAACGCATATCAATTTCTCCCCATAATTCCTTGAAACTCCAAATGCGGATAGGTAAACCACAAAAAAAAGGCAAATAGCAGTTTAGTTTTATAAAAAAGGGCAAAGTTTACAAGAGCAAGGAAGTAATGACTCAATGACAAGTCAGGAATTTGAAATTGTCCTGAGAGAGTAAGAAGAGATGTTAGAAGAAATTTCTTGATGCAGAGTTGTTGGATCATTATAGTACTTTGCCACAGGGATTAGTTGAGGGAGAGAACATTGCACCTTTTAAAGGAAATATGGATAAATATTTGAAGCAGAGGAGGACGCAGGGCTATGGGGAGACAGCTAGGTAGTAGGACAAAGAGCCGGCAGACTCAATGGGCTGAATTGCCCCCTTTTGTGGCCTAAATTTCTATGTTAAATTATATCAATTTCCACTTCACTCCACAGAAAAACCTTCATTACTTTGTTATGCACTGAAGTTACCATTTTTCTACATATATAGATATTAACAAAATGCTCACAAAGTCTCCTTTTCTTCTATAGTAAAATTTATTGGGCATGTTCTGCAACCATTGAGGACTTCAGAACCAAGACCTAGAATAACTAGTACGGATCCAATTAAAATGGAAAGATTTTCAATTTTTGGCATGGAATAAGCATTCTGAGGTCAGAGTTACATATGTTACATAGGATAAAGGTCTCTGATGTGCATTGAGAGACAGTCATCCGAACAGTCTGGACTAAATTAAAACACATGTCTCAGAGGTGGAAGGGCAGTGTTCATGCAACTCTCTCACTCAGTTCAAATTTGCCATTTTACACCTGTATTTTACATCACATTTTAAGCATCTTCCACAAGTTTCAATTACTGATGGCTGACATTCCACAAAGGCAGTCAGTGTCAAACAGCTCGATACAAGGTCCTGCATGAACAATGGTTGACAGTTAATTACACAAATCAAGATCAGATTCTTCCTACCTGAAGGCAAAGTGATGAGAATGGAAGACAGGATAAAATAAAATGTGAATGCTTCCATGGTGACAGCAGTATCTGCTGTACTTTGAAGCCAACCCCCCCCAACTCCCCAGGTGACACAAAATGGTGTATTATATAGCATCTGTTTTTAATGAGTGCCTTTGGGAATTATGACATCACATAATATTATGATGTCACTGGCCTACATCTGTTCAGTTTCAGCTGTATTTTACAGTTCATCTGACATAACAATGCAACATTGTGACATCATGATTTGATAGAGCACAAGTATGGGACACAAGCTGAGGACGGGAGGACGAACTAATCATAGAATGAGAAAGAACTTCTCTGGGCTAATTTTGGCAAAATTGTGTATTGTGAAATATTGTTCGCTTCTGGAAATTTTCTCCACAGCCTTGTCCTGATTAGGAAGAGCACGTGGCCGTGTCAGTAACACATCAAGGAGTTCTGATGAGCACAAATTACAAGACTGAAATTGGAGTAGTTTATGTACAAATAGTTACAAGTCATACTGCCTTGTACGCAAACATATATTTGGAGTATTTTAATATGAATAAATACATTTTAATACACACATACACACACACACAATTATCTTGTTATATTAGAGCATATAACATTTAGAATAAAGTGAGTTGTGAAGGATACAGTTTTGAGAGGAGCAATCACAAAGCATAATACAGTATAACTATGGTTAAAATACAGCATCTTCCCTCCCAGCATGAACCAGGAACACATATGACAAAAATGCACACTTCCAGCCTGCGATTTTCCATTCATTACTTTTAATGGATGGAAAATCATAAGCTGGAAACGTACAATTTTCTGATATGTACTTTCAACTCTACTGATGAGTGCTGGAGTAGAATTTTTACCACAGTTGTTCTCCCATGGCTTTACTCAAGGATTTAAAAAATGTGCCTCTCTTTCTTGAGCACATGATGGGCCGAAAATTGATCCCGGGACGCGAGAGTACGCACTGCATACTCTCGCGTATTCCCACTCCAATTGCCGGTTTTCTGCATGCCCTGCGCATGCGCTGAAAACCGGCAATTGCTCTTCCGAAAAGGGGGCGGGGCCTGGGTGCATCGCGTGCGCGCTACAGGCTGCGCGCACGCTGTGCACTTCATGCTTTGGACGCGCAGGTAAGTAGGGAAGATTTTGGAAATGTAAAAAGGAGGAGTAAGACCCGCTTTTAAGAAGGTAAGTAGTGAATTAAGTATTTTTTTGAATTTTTTTTTACAGGTATATCTTTTTTATAGACTTTAAAGACAGGTAAGTTTATTTTTATAACTTTTTAAAAGATTTTAAATTTTTTCAAAAATTTAATTTTTTATTTAAAATGGTTAATTTAATTAACTATACTTATTTTATTAATGTGATGGGTTTTGTTTTTAATTTAATTGAGGTTTAGCTGAGACTTATGAATGGAAGATGGTGTGCTGCCATTGGCTCTAACTGAGTCACGTGATCCCACAGCTCGCACGAATTCACTACGCCGCTGGGATACGCAAGCCCAGCACAGCTGATGTCTGGAACATCAAGTTCGTGCGAGCTGGATCAGAAAAAGCATAAGCGAGGTGAGACATCGCGGGGAAGGCTTACCCCCGCGGGAACAGAGCGAGATCAATTTCTGGGCCTATAGACTGATTCTCCCAGTGTCGTACTGGGATGTTCAACATTATTGGAGGTGCTGTTTCTGTGTTCCGGTGGCTCAAGTGCACTCACAGATTCCAATACACAATTCAAAGAAGTGTATGGATTCCTTAGTCCCAAAATTCCTGGGAGGATGATACTACGGCATTCACCAGGTCAAGGAGCAGGAATTTGGAGCAGGACCCGGTCCCGCTAAGTCTCCATCCTTTTCTGCCCACGTGCCAAAATTCTGTATCTTGCTCCTACCACACCCACTTCTACCCTGACGTCATTGAAAGATTGAATGATGATCTACGCCAGCTTCACCTTTCCTGTACCAATGTACTGCTACATGAAATAAAAACAGTAAATGCTGGAAATACTCAGCAGGTCAGGCAGCATCTGTGGAGAGAGAAACGGAGTTAACGTTTCAGGTCAATGACCCTTCGTCAGGGTCATCAACCTGAAACGTTAACTCCGTTTCTCTCTCCACAGATGCTGCCTGACCTGCTGAGTATTTCCAGCATTTTCTGTTTTTATTTCAGATTTCCAGCATCCGCAGTATTTTGCATTTGTACCACTACATGATGCAGGCTTACTTGCAGCAAGATGTAAGTGAGGTCCACAATGCTGTTTCCCCAACAGCAATTAATCGCAGAGCAAACAATTGTCATTAAGAAAAAGGCAACAGAACACTGCAGGTTTTTAAAAAGAAAAGATTTCTTCTATCTACGGCCAAAACACCCTGTTCTCCCTCCCCCTCCAACAGAGCAGTAAGGTGCCACTCGGATATTCCTGGTCCTCCACAGGGCAGGTGACCAGGAAGATGCTCACTCCCTTTATATTAACGACCACATCCACAAAGTTTGGGTTGGGATCAACAGCAGGCCAGATTGGCAGCCAGAAGTCCCACCCGGTCACACTTCATGGGAAATAGAGGGTTCAAAGAATTTTGGGCCTCCCATGCAACCCACTGCTGTTTGTGGGATATTGAAACATAGGAACAGGAATAGGCCATTTAGCCCCTCAAACCTGTTCCACCATTCAATGAGATCATGGCGAGATAGAAACGGGGATAAAAAAGGTGGTGGGGGGGGGGTCGCAATATTGATTAAAGAATCAATTACAGCTGTGAGGAGAGAGGATATCTTAGAAGGATCATCAAATGAGGCCATGTGGGTTGAACTAAAAAACAAAAAAGGGGCAATTACACTGCTGGGAGTGTACTATAGACCTCCGAACAGTCAGAGGGAGATAGAAGAGCAAATATGTAGGCAAATTTCTGAGACGTGCAAAAATAGGGCAGCAATAGTAGGGGATTTCAACTTCCCTAATATTAACTGGGATAAAATTATTGTGAAAGGCATAGAGGGAGCAGAATTCTTAAAATGCATTCAGGAGAACTTTTGTAGCCAGTACGTAGCAAGCCCAACAAGAGAGGCGGCGGTTCTGGACCTAGTTTTAGGGAATGAAGCTGGGCAGGTGGAAAGGGTATCAGTGGGAGAGCATATTGGTGGTAGTGATCATAATTCAGTTAGATTTAGCGTAGTTATGGAAAAGGACAAGGATGGACCAGGAATAAAAGTTCTCAATTGCGGAAAAGCTAATTTTACTAAGCTGAGAAGTGATTTAGCCAAAGTGGACTGGAGACAGAAACTTGAAGGTAAATCAGTGTCAGAGCAGTGGGAGGCATTCAAGGAGGAGATAGTGAGGGTTCAGAGCAAGTATGTTCCCTTAAAGAAAAAGGGTGGGACTAACTAATCTAGAGCTCCCTGGATGTCAAGGGACATACAGGGAAGGATAAAGAAAAAAAGGGAAGCTTATGACAGATATCGAGGACTCAATACTGCAGAAAGCCGAGAGGAGTATCGAAAGTGCAGGGGTGAAATCAAAAAGGAAATTAGGAAAGCAAAGAGAGGGCATGAAAAAATATTGGCAAGTAAAATTAAGGAAAACCCAAAGATGTTTTATAAATACATTAAGAGCAAGAGGATAACAAAAGTAAGAGTACGGCCTATTAGGGACCATAAAGGTAACCTGTGTGTGGAAGCGAAAGACATAGGTATGGTTCTTAATGAATACTTTGCGTCTGTTTTCACAACAGAGAGGGACGATTCAGACATTGCAATCAGGGAGGAGGATTGTGAAATAGTAGCTGAAATAAACATAGTGAAAGAGGAAGTATTAAGGGGTTTAGCATTTTTAAAAGTTGGTAAATCCCCAGGCCCGGATGAAATGTATCCCAGGCTGTTAAAAGAAGAGAGGAAATAGCAGAGGCTCTGACCATCATTTTCCAATCCTCTCTGGCTACAGGTGTGGTGCCAGGAGGACTGGAGGACTGCTAACGTGGTACCGTTGTTTAAAAAGGGAAAAAGGGATAGACCGAGTAATTACAGGCTAGTCAGCCTAATCTTGGTGGTAGGAAAATTATTGGAAAAAATTCTGAGGGACAGGATAAAGCTTCATTTAGAAAGACATGGATTAATCAGGGACAGTCAGCATGGATTTGTTAAGGGAAGGTCGTGTCTGACTAACTTGATTGAATTTTTTGAGGAAGTAACAAGGAGGGTTGATGTGGGCAGTGCATTTGATGTAATCTATATGGATTTTAGCAAGGTTTTTGATACAGTCCCGCATGGCAAACTGGTCACGAAAGTAAAAGCCCATGGGATCCAAGGCAAAGTGGCAAGTTGGATCCAAAATTGCCTCAGAGGCAGGAAACGAAGGATAATGGTCGTGGGGTGTTTTTGTGACTGGAAGGCTGTTTCTAGTGGGGTTCCACAGGGCTCTGGGTCCTTTGCTTTTTGTGGTATATATCAATGATTTGGACTTGAATGTAGGAAGTATGATTAAGAAATTTGCAGATGATACAAAAATTGCCCGTGTGGTTGATAATGAAGAAAACTGCAGACTGCAGGAAGATATCAATGGACTGGTCAGGTGGGCAGAACAGTGGCAAATGGAATTCAATCTGGAGAAGTGTGAGGTAATGCATTTGGGGAGGGATAACAAGGCAAGGGAATACACAATAAATGGTAGGACACTGAGAAGTGCAGAAAATCAGAGGGATCCCTGAAGGTAGCAGGACAGGTAGATAAGGTGGTTAAGAAGGCATACGGGATACTTGCCTTTATTAGCTGAAGCATTTAATATAAGAGCAGGGAGGTTATGCTTGAACTGTATAAAACACTAGTTAGGCCGCAGCTAGAATACTGCGTGTGGTTCTGGTCACCACATTACAGGAAGGATGTGATTGCACTAGAGGGGGTGCAGAGGAGATTTACGAGGATGTTGCCTGGGCTGGGGAATTTTAGCTTGGAGGAAAGATTGGATAGGCTGTGGTTGTTTTCTTTGGAACAGAGGAGGCTGAGGGGAGATCTAATTGAGGTGTATCAAATTATGAGGGGCCTAGATAAGGTGGATAGGAAGGACCTATTTCCCTTAGCAGAAGGGTCAATAACCAGGGGTCATATATTTAAAGTAATTGGTCAGAAGTTTAGTGGTGATTTGAATCGAATTTTTTTCACCCAGAGGGTGGTAGGGGTAGAGGCAGAGTTAAAGCCCAGGTGTGTAGCAAGATGTCAATGAGCATGTACTGGGATTAGGTGGGAATAGGCTGTGTCGAAGCTGGCACAACCTCCACAAGTGAGAAAAACCTGGGGTGTTTGGATTGAGACTTAGGTTTGGCATGTAAGATGGAGTGTGTAGAAGCAGCAGTGGAACAATGATGGAATGGGCATTTGAGGCTCAGTCTGGGGCATTGGGTGTGGAGCACTTAGGGCCAACAATTTTCTTTCACACAAGTCTGCCACTTTCACTGAGGCTTCAGTTCTATGTGAGCTTTGCTTCAAATATTTCCTAGGCTCTCATGCTGCTACAATGATGAGTCTGTCATTTTTATGTTCATTAAAATCTTACTCCCAACTATTGTAACGAATAAAGATGGCTTTATTATTAAGCAATCCATCTTTATTTAATTTCTGGAATCTTCAGGAGAGAAATATCTTTTTCTGTTTCCTTTTCTCAGGATAGTTTTTACTTGACCTGCGCAGACAGGATGCGGGAAGGCAACAGACACCGGAGCCCCAAAGAAAGTGGCAAGCCTTCATGAAGGAAATTTGTTGCAGGTATTTGTATGGTTTGATAGGCGCTTCAGGTAACTATGGTAATCTCATCAGCACAAGCCTCAGGTTTCCAACAGAAAATGTTGTTAAAGGCATTTCAAACACAGGTAAATTTAATAATTTTAGTTAAAATTTTGTAACATATCTATTATGTTAGAAACCTTATTTTCAGGAGTGAGTCCTCAACTTAATATATTTACCAAGATGGTGCCTCAAGGGATTTTCAGAAAATATTTGCAGTTATTTACTGGATTCCCTTCCCCTTTTATTAGATTTTACTGACTGCTCATAGAATCATAGAATGATGCAGCACAGAAGGAGGTCATTTGGCCCATCGTGCCTGTGCTGGCTGTGTGAAAGAGCTATCCAATTAGTCCCACTCCTCTGCCATTTCCCCATGCCGTACAATTTTTTTTCCCTTCAAGTATTTACCCAATTCCCTTTTTAAAATTATGATTGAATCTACTTCCACCACCTTTTTATGTAGTGCATTCCAGATCATCATAACTCGCTGCATCTAAAAAATTCTTCTCATCTCGCCTCTGGTTCTTTTGCCAATTACCTTAAATCTGTGTTCTCTGGTTACCAATCTATTTACTTATTTACTCTATCAAAGCCCTCCATGATTTTGAACCCCTCTATTGAAATTCCACTTAACCGTCTCTGCTATAAGGAGAACAATCCCATGCTTCTCTAGTATCTCCACATAACTAAAGTCCCGCATCGCTGGTACCATTCTAGTAAATCACCTCTGCACATTCTCTAAGGTCTTGACATCTTCCTAAAGTGTGATGCATACAATTGGACACAATGACCCCGATATTTACTCGGAGACACGTTGGGAGCCGGGGGGGGGGGGGGGTCCGACATTGCGCGGAAAACCCAGAAGGTTCAGCGCATCTGTCTGTGGATTTTTAACACAGTCAGTTCATTAGCATTTTACTTCCGGGTTTGACGTCCAATCAGCGGCAGCGGGCGTGATGAGGACCCGCATGAGGCGATCTCAACTCCAGTATTTAAAGGGCAATCCAAAGATGCAATTTGGAGGAGTTGAGAGGTTTGGAACAGACAGTAATCATAGAAGATGGAATCAGAACGCTCAAAGTCTGCGCTCCGCTTTCAACAACGCCTCCCTTGATGTGCTGCTGGGGGCTGAGGAGCTGCAGAGATACTCTTTTCTAGCAATGGGAGAAAGAAACCTGCTGCTGCCACAAACAAGGCGCGGCTGAAGGTCGCCCAGGAGATCAGCAGCAGGAGCTTAGTGCCACGCTCCTGGATTAAGTGCAGGAAGCGCTTCAATGACCTAACCAGGTCAGGAAAGGGGAGTCCAGCTGCACATTCACCTACATCCTGCTGCACGCATCACCCCAACCCCTCACTTTGCCTTGTCAAACCTACTCCATCACATCACTCCTCACACACACTTGTACGCCCACCCATTTTTCTCTTTATATACACTTCCTCACATCCCCATCTATCCATTCACCACGCCCACTCACCCTTATCCTTATGCAATTTCATGCCTCTACCTCAGTCACCCTCACCAAATGCACTGCATCCATCGGGTGAACACATGCCATTACACTCACTCAAAGGCCTGTTCTTTCCCTTGTTACAGAAGAGAGCACAGAACACGAGGGAGTGAGAGAGAAATGGAGGTGGGCCTCCACGCATTTGCCAGTTAAAAAGTGCAGAGGCGGCGGCACTGGAGATCAGTGGAGTTTCGGCATCTCTAGGCATTGGAGCTCCCAGCTACCTGGTGACAACTAAATATTAGTGACCCACATATCATACGGCACTCAGTCATGTTGACTTGATTTCAACAGCAAGTGAAATATGATCATTTCATAATGAAAGGTTGCAACATCCTTACCTTGCCAGTACAAATTCATGTCTTTTATCTCAGACAGGGCAGTCACACGTGCAGCACAAGTCGGTGGAGATCGAGGACGACAATTCCTCAGAGGAGCTGAATCCTTCGGAGGGTGCACCGTCACAGGACTCATGCTTAATAGGCACCAGAGCAAATACTCGCACTTCGGTGGGACCTCGTAGACAGATAGTTGGGTTTTCACCTGGTGACTCACACTTCACAAGTGGTGGCAGGGACAGCAGTGGAGTCCGCGTTGGAGGGCGCAGCGCGCTCTAAGCTCTGCTCAGCTGAACACAAATGCTATGAAAAGGAGAATCATTGAGCAGCAGCACAGAATGTGCAATGCACTGACAAGCTTTCCAAGCACACTGACCATGATTGCAGAGACAATGGAAGAGTTCACCTCAAGCATGAATGGGTTAATGTTGCAGGGCATTGTGATCATAGAATCATAGAATGGTTACAGCACGGAAGGCCATTCAACCCGTCGAGCCCATGCCGGCTCTCTGCAAGAGCACTTCAGCTAGTCCCACTCCCCCACCCTTTTCTCATAGCCCTGCAAATTTTTCCCTTCAGGTACTTATCCAAATCCCTTTTGAAAGATAAGATTGAGTCTGCCTCCACCACCCTTTCAGGCAATGCATTCCAGATCCCAACCACTCGCTGCGTAAAAAAGTTTTTTCTTATGTCACCTTTGGTTCTTTTGCCAATCATCCTCTGGTTCTCGACCCTTCTGCCAATGGGATCAGTTTTTCTCTGTCTACTCTATCCAGACCTTTTTTGAACACCTCTATCAAATATCCTCTCACTCTTCTCTGCTCTAAGGAGAACAACCCCAGCTTCTCCAGTCTATCCACGTAACTGAAGTCCTTCATCCCTGGAATCATTCTCGTAAATCTTTTCTGCACCCTCTCTAAGGCCTTCACATCCTTCCTAAAGTGCAGTGCCCAGAATTGGACACAATACTCCAGTTGAGGCCGAACCAGTGTTTTATAGAGGTTCATCATAATTTCCACTCTTTTGTACTCTGTGCCTCTATTTATGAAGCCCAGGATTCCATAAGCTTTAACTGCTTTCTCAACCTGCCCTGCCACTTTCAACGATTTGTACACATATATCCCTAGGTCTCACTTTAAACCCTTTAGTTTATATTCCCTCTCCTCATTCTTTCGACCAAAATGTATCACTTCGTACTTTTCTACATTAAATTTCATCTGCTACGTATCCACCCATTCCACCAGCCTGTCTATGTCCTCTTGAAGTCTATCACTATTCTCCCCACTGTTCACTATACTTCCAAGTTTTGTGTCATCTGCAGATTTTGAAATTGTGCCCTGTACACCCACAGCCAAACCATTAATATATATCAAGAAAAGCAGTGGTCCTAGAACCGACCCCTGGGGAACACCACTGTATACCTTCCCCCAGTCCGAAAAACAACTATTCACCACTACTCTGTTTCCTGTCACTTAGCCAACTTAGTCATGGCAAAGGGGAAGCAGCATTCAACCGCGTTCTGGATGCAGAACAGGGACGAGTCCGACATGTCTTGCTCTGCAAGTCAACATAATAAAGAGCTTACATGCAGAGATTTATTTATGTACATGCTTCCCCTTTGCCATGACGGCTGTATTGGAGCTGCTTGTTATTGGTTGAGATTGCTTTCTTCTTCTGGGCTGGATGCACTCAAGGCTCAAGCTTCTTACAAAGGCACAGCCTCTGATGAAAAAACGGTCAGAGATTTCAAACAGAAATGCTAATCTATAGGTAAGTTTAGTCGTTTTGTAATTTGTGATGCCTTATAAATATTACTTCCAGTAGCAACTGCTGATTGGAAATTCAAAATATATTTGGATTGATTTGATTGGTTTGCCTTCATTTGTAACAGTTATTGTTGCCCAATTATTCGTTTTATGAATTTCATGATTGGTAGTTTTCATTCCTCCTTGCTGGTATGCTCAATTGTGATGCGTAGCAGTTTTATGAATACAAAATTTGAGCCAGCTACAAATAATTTGCACATACAAATGTGTGATGCTGAAATGTGACATGATGGACAAACCACGCATTATGCAGTAGACAGATAGACCATATCTGAGTCAATCAGAATTTCAAGTATACTTTCTCACATCCTACTCACATGAGCTGTACACAAGAATTTCAGTTACAGATTTACATACGCACCATCTCCTACATAGGAAATAGTTATAGTAGACTTGCCTCTACACATATACAAGAATAGAATTTATTAAGAGCAATGCTCAAGCATTTTAGTTATAAGCTAAAGCTACTACGTATAAACTTTCTAAGCTTCACAATCTCATAACCTATTATCACCACCAGACCCCACTGCTGAGTTACCTCTTTGAACACATCCGTAAGACAAAGGTCCTCTACCAACCTGCCCCCGCCACACAGTACTGCCCCCCGATTATCAAAATCCCCAACACGACCTTGGACAACGTGGACCACTTTCCATACCTCGGGAGCCTACTGTCAACAAGGGCAGACGTCGATGACAAAGTCCAACATCGCCTTCAGTGTACCAGTGCAGCCTTCGGTCGCCTGAGGAAGAGAGTGTTTGAAGACCAGAACCTCAAACCCGGCACCAAATCATGGTCTACAGAGCAGTAGTGATACCCGCCCTCCTGTATGCCTCAGAGACATGGACCATGTACAGCAGGTACCTCAAAGCACTGGAGAGGTACCACCAACGCTGCCTCCGCAAGATCCTGCAAATCCATTGGCAAGATAGGCGCACCAACGTCAGTGTTCTCACTCAGGCCAACATCCGCAGCATTGAAGCTTTAACCACGGTTGATCAGCTCCGATGGACGGGTCACATCGTCCGCATGCCCGATACGAGACACCCAACACAAACTCTCTACTCGGAGCTCCGACACGGCAAGAGAGCCCCAGGTGGGCAGAGGAAACGCTTCAAGGACACCCTCAAAGCCTCCTTGAAAAAGTGCAACATCCCCACCGACACCTAGGAATCCCTGGCCCAAGACCACACAAAGTGGAGGAGAAGCATCCGGGAAGGCGCCGAACACCTCAAGTCTCTTCGCCGGGAACAAGCAGAAGCCAAGCGCAAGGAGCTCACGTCAACCCAAGCACCCCACCCACCCGCCCCTTTAATCACCGTCTGCCCCACCTGTGACAGAGACTATAGGTCCCGCATTGGACTCATCAGTCACCTGAGAACTCATTTTTAATATGGAAGCAAGTCACCCTCAGTTCCGAGGGACTGCCTAAAAAGAAAAAAGAGTGAACAAATATAAGATTAAGGGGGAAAAATTCGGTTGACTTGCACCTCCCGTTAGCGCCCGGTGGGAAGAGAGGACATCGGTAAAGATGCTTTAGCTACGATTAAATAGATAGGGGTGGAACCAAGCGTGGGCAATCCCACCAACTTGGACAACAGAGAGGCGTTGGAGAAGAGAATGGCATGGTGATCCATGTTTAATACCCGCAGTGCAGCAACTGAAGAAGAAAGAGTCAAATTGGACCCCTCCAGAGGGTCGCTGCCCTAAGCTTGACATGTATGCTCAAGCTGTCAGGAGATGCATCAACGCCAGATTCATCAGCCGCACTCACAAGACAGTCCAGAATGTCACCCGAGCACAACGCAACGCCATCCACGCTCTCAAGACCAACCGCAACATCGTCATCAAACCAGCGGACAAAGGAGGAGCCATCGTCATACAGAACAGAATGGACTATTGCAAAGAAGCATACCAACAACTGGACAACCAGGAACACTACAGACAGTTACCCGCAGATCCGACCAAAGAACACACCCGCCAACTCAATAGACTGATCAAGACCTTCGATCCAGACCTTCAAAGCATCCTACGCGCTCTCATCCCACGTACTCCCCGCGTGGGAGACTTCTACTGCCTCCCAAAGATACACAAAGCCAACACACCCGGATGTCCTATCGTATCAGGCAACGGAACCCTGTGTGAGAACCTCTCTGGATACGTCAAGGGCATCCTGAAACCCATCGTACAGGGAACCCCCAGCTTCTGTCGCGACACTATAGACTTCTTACAGAAACTCAGCACCCACGGACCAGTTGAACCAGGAACACTCCTCGCCACGATGGATGTCTCGGCACTCGACACCAGTATCCCCCACGATGACGACATTACTGCGACAGCCTCAGTACTCAACACCAACAACAGCCAATCTCCAGACGCCATCCTACAACTCATCCGCTTCATCCTTGACCACAATGTCTTCACCTTCGACAACCAGTTTTTTACCCAAACACACGGAACAGCCATGGGGACCAAATTCGCACCCCAATATGCCAACATCTTCACGCACAAGTTCGAGCAAGACTTCTTCGCTGCACAGGACCCCCAACCAACGCTATACACCAGATACATCTACGACATTTTCTTCCTATGGACCCACGGCGAAGAATCACTGAAAAGACTACACGATAACATCAACAAGTTCCATCCCACCATCAAACTCACCATGGACTACTCCTCAGAATCGGTTTCATTCTTGGGCACACGAATCTCCATCAAAGACGGACACCTCAGCACTTCACTCTACCGCAAGCCCACGGACAACCTCACGATGCTCCACTTCTCCAGCTTCCACCCTAACCACGTTAAAGAAGCCATCCCCTATGGACAAGCCCTGCGAATACACAGGATCTGCTCAGACGAGGAGGAACACGATGGACACCTACAGACGCTGAAAGATGCCCTCGTAAGAACGGGATATGATGCTCGACTCGTCGATCGACAGTTCCGACGGGCCACAGCGAAAAATCGCATAGACCTCCTCAGAAGACAAACACGGGACACAACCAACAGAGTACGCTACGTCGTCCAGTACTTCCCCGGAGCAGAGAAACTACGCCATGTTCTTCGCAGCCTTCAACATGTCATCGATGACGACGAACACCTCGCTAAGGCCATCCCCACGCCTCCACTACTTGCCTTCAAACAGCTGCCTAACCTCAAACAGACCATCGTTCGCAGCAAATTACCCAGCTTTTAGGAGAACAGTGACCACAACACCACACAACCCTGCCACGGCAACCTCTGCAAGACATGCCAGATCATCAACACAGATACCATCATCACACGTGAGGACACCACCCACCAGGTACATGGTACATACTCATGTGACTCGGCCAACGTTGTCTACCTCATACATTGCAGGAAAGGATGCCCCGGAGCATGGTACATCGGCGAGACCATGCAGACACTGCGACGACGTATGAACGGACACCGCGCAACAATCGCCAGGCAGGAGTGTTCCCTCCCAGTCGGGGAACACTTCAGCAGTCAAGGACATTCAGCCTCCGATCTTCGGGTAAGCGTTCTCCAAGGCAGCCTTCGAGACACACGACAACGCAAAATCGTCGAGCAGAAACTGATAGCCAAGTTCCGCACCCATGAGGATGGCCTCAACCGGGATCTTGGGTTCATGTCACGCTACATGTAACCCCACCTGACGTAGAGTCATCCAGACTCGAGTCGTCGTTGGCTTGTTCTCTCTACACAGATGCGGCTGGACCTGCTGTGATTTCCAGCAAAAAAAGTTTTTTGTTTTCCATACAGACCCCAGCATCTGCCACATTTGACCCCTTGTGACCCCACGTCATTGTCTTTGATGTAATGTTTTCCTGACTGACCTGGTTGGACACCATCCACACCTGTGATTGCCGTGATTATCTCTCTGCCGAGGTGTGATAAAGGGCAGTTAGAAAGATTAACTGTAATCATCTGGCAGTGTTCTCTGACTATATATGCTGTGCCTATATGCATCTCTTCACTTCACCTGACGAAGGAGCAGCGCTCCGAAAGCTTGTGATTTCATATAAAGCTAACCTGGTGTTGTGCGACTTCTCACATTTGTCCACCCCAGTCCAACACCGGCATCTCCACATCATGTTTAATAGGGCAGAGAAGTCAAAGAAGATGAGGAGGGATAATACATCATGTTCACAGTCACAGAGAATGTCATTTCTGATTTTGGTTAGAGGTGTTTTGGTGATGTGGGAGGACTGGAAATCTGATGGGAGGAATCAAACAGGGAGTTGCAGGCGAGACGGGCACAAAACTGGGATGCAAAGGCACATTTGCAGAGGAAAGGGAAGTTGGAGCGGTAGTTAGTAAGGATTAAGAAGTCAAGAGTGTTTTTTTGAAGAGTGGGGTTATGATAGTGGTTTTGAAAGGGAGGGGCACAGTGCCTGAGGATAGGGAACCATTCACATTAGCGAGGAGAACAAATCATTTACAATATTACAGAAGCAAAATACTGCGGATGCAGGAAATAAAAAATAAAAACAGCAAATACTGGAAACACTCAGCAGGTCGGGCAGCATCTGTGGAGAAAGAAAAAGAGTTAACGTTTCAGGTCGATGACCTTTCATCAGAATTGGGAGATGTTAGAAGTTAACAGCTTTTAAGCAAGTACAGAGCCAGGGAGATATGAAACAAACTTGAGTAGGAACTTTGGCTACCTTCAAGCCAAGGTACTGTGAATGGTTTTAGATAGGCATCGCTCACGATTCCAGGAAGTTCTTTACACGCAAGTTTCTAGACATAAGACTGCGTGCAGTGCTCTGTATGTAGTCTTAAGATGAATGTTAAGAAAGGAGAAACGAGACACACAGCAGTTCAGGGCTAGAGTGGAGGAAGTCTAAAAGGGCTTTGGCTTAGTGGGCAAGGGAAATGGGGGGGAAAAGCAACAAAGGCAGCTGAAATTATGATATTTATCTTCCTGACAAAGAAATCTATGAGATCCTCAAATTTTTTGTCAGAGGTTAGAGTGGAGAGGGAGGAGTGTGGGGTGTAAGGAGGTGGCCCTCTCGGATGATTCTCGAGTAATGGGCTGGTTTGGCAAAGGAGAGCAAGGCCTGGTAGAGCTTTATGTGGTCAAGCCAAATGTGGCCAGAATGGTTAAGTCAGTCGTGTACCTGATATGCTCAAGTTTGCACCCCTTTAACTTGAGAGACCAAAAATGGGGACCGTAACAGGGGGATTGACAAGGGTGGGAGACAGTGAGGGCTTTGCTGGGGATGATCACATCGAAAGTAAAAATGATTTGTTGAGCAAGTTAACAACTGCATAAGTATCATGGCAAATGGAGGGCCAAACACTAAAAGAGCTGGGAGTTGTAAGGGACTTGGAGGACAGTTTTTTCAAAGGGTCGATGCTAAAGGAAATGGGAGGGTAAAGGGACATAGATGGTGTAGGATACAAGGAAGTGGTCAGAGATAGCCTTGTCGGTGATAGAGAGCATGGGAGTAGAGAGGGCATGGGAGATGGTGAGGTTGAAGGGATGCCCATCATTATGGGTAGAAAGGTTTAATGGAAGTTTAGAGAGGATAGAATGGTGAATTTGCAGAAATGGGGACAAGGAGAGCTGAGGTTAAGATTGAAATCATCAAAGATGAGTAGTCGCTCAGCGCAGAGGCTGAAGGAATACAGCAGGGAAGATATATCGTGGAGAAATTCAGGATGGGACTTGAATGGCACAGTAGACGATGAGGATTTTAAAGATAAGATGAGAGACACAGAAAAAGGATGAGGTAGAGGGAAAGGTCAGTGTGACTTGGTGACAAGAACCACACAGTGGGGGAAAATAAAAGTGGGGAGGTTTTGAGAAGTTTCAGTCAAATCCAGGATCTCAAAATGATCATCCACATTAAGGTCATAGTTGGCAAGGATCATGTTCATGAATGAGCAGATATTCTGTAGGGAAATACAGAGATGGGCAATGATTGTTGATCTACCAGGCGAGCATGACAGGAACGTTAATGAGGTTAGCCCCCATTGAGTGGTCTGGGAAGAAAGGCTGGCAAATATGGAGGATAGGACAGTTGGGGTTGCTGTTCTTAAGTTCAACAATGGGAGCCCCAATAGTCCCATCAGAGAATATCAAGGCAGGGAGAAAGCAGCTGTGGCATTTTTCAAAGGGGGATTCAAACCGGAGATAACAGCAGGAGAGAACAAAGATAGAAGAGTGCCTGAAAAAGGAATGGTGAAAGGTGGCATGACCAAGTGAAAGGGAGAGGGGAGAGCAATGCCTGAGAAAGCCCAAAAAAGGAAGACAGAAGTACTGAGCTCAGGTTTGGAGCAGCAGCTAAAATGCACACAGGAACAGAAAAGAGAACAGATTGAGTAATGAGAAGAGAAACTAGGCCTGTATTCTCTTGAATTCAGAAGAATGAGAGGGGATCTCATTGAAGCATACAAAATTATTACAGGGCTTGATAGGGTGGATGGTGGGAGAATGTTTCCCTTGTCTGGGGAGTCTAGAACCAGGGGCCACAGCCTCAGGATAAAGGGTAGGCCATTCAGGACTGAGATGAGAAGAAATGTCTTCACACAGAGGGTGGTGAATCTTTGGAATTCTCTACCCCAGAAGGCTGTGGAGGCTCAGTCATTGGGCATATTCAAAACAGAAGTCGATAGATTTCTGACTAGTAAAGACATCAAGGGATATGGCGATAGGGCCGGTGAATGGAGTTGAGGCAGATCAGCCATGATCTCGTTGAATGGCGGAGCAGGCTCGAAGGGCCGAAAGGCCTACCCCTGCTCCTATTTCTTATGTTCTTAAAGGGAGATTAGACAAGCCAAGTAGCAGTCTTAAACTGAGGGCAGGGAGTAGACAACAGGAAACAGTCCTTTCTCCTTGCTGTACCTGGTTTTATATGCTGTAGAAAACAGCTCAATTAGAAAGAATTATACATTTTCAGCAGGTATCTCAAAGGAAATATCTGTGGGCTTGGTTTCCCTTTTTGATTTACTCTCCATTACTGGAGTTCTTCACCACCGAATTTCCTAGGTTGCCTTCCTCCAAGTATCCTCTGTGGGTGAAGGGATAAATGTATGTGGGGCTCTGTGCTTTGCACTTCTAGGACAATCTTCTACCTTCATCTGGTTACTGGTCCTGGGTAATACATCCCCCTCAACAACACCTTTCCTTTGCTATCCTCTCACAAACTGTTTCCATAAGAGGAATCATGTTTAGACCTCACCCTGAATAGGGGTTCTGATCTGCCCTCTTGTGTGTTTGTAGATTCCCATCCTAGTCCCTTATTGTTGAATCACCCATCACCCCTGTGCTCACTGACCTACATTGGCTTCCAGTTAAGCAACGCCTCGATTTCAAAATTCTCATCCTTGTTTTCAAATCCCTCCATGGCCTCACCCCTCCCTATCTCTGTAGTCTCCTCCAGCCCCACAACCCCCCACCCCGAGATATCTGCGCTCCTCTAATTCTGCCCTCTTGAGCATCCCTGATTATAAATCGCTCAACCATCGGTGGCCGTGCCTTCTGTTGCCTAGGCCCTAAGCTCTAGAATTCCCTGCCTAAACCTCTCCGCCTCTCTACCTCTTTTTCCTCCTTAAAACCTATCTCTTTGTCCAAGCTTTTGGTCACCTGCCTTAATTTCTCTTTAGGTGAATTGGTGTCAATTTTTTTGTCTTATAATACACCTGTGAAGCACCTTCAGACATTTCACTATGTTAAAGGTGCTATATAAATACAAGTTGTTGTTGTTGTTGTTGAATACTCATTGGGCTGGATTTTGATACTCAGGTCGGGTTGGTGTCGTGAATCCCACATTTTGGCTTGTAAACCCGCCTCCATCGAGATGTGGCCAACCCACTGTATTTTCCCTTGATTGACCTTGTTGAGCCCGCCCAGTGGGCTCAGCAGGCCAATTAAGGGCCACCCGGCAACAGGTGAAGTCACAGATTGACATTTCATCTGTCAAGAGCTTTTGACAGATGAAATATCAGCATTTGACAGCTGTGAAGCTGTCAAACACGGACAATATGATTTCTAACTTAAGTCCTTCCTCTCAGGCGGAGTTAGAAATCATTCCACCACAGAAAACAGAAGGCTACAGTTTTTGACAGGACCACGGCTTTTCTGCTTTCTGTGCCGGTGAGATTTCTGACTCCCGAGAACTGAAGGGCTGACACCCACAGGAGGAAGTTAAGGTAAGTAAAACTTTTTCCCCACACTTAGCACTTACCTTACACACTTACCTCTGCACACATGCACCCATCACTCACCTGCCCACCGGACATATCGACCCCTCCAACCCCTGCAGACCCACGGTCCGCCGCGATAACTTGGCGTGGTTGCCACCTGTCGGGAAGCCCACATTTCACCTTTTAAAATAGGGATTATCCAATAAACTGCCTGTTAACTACCTGTTAACAGGCAGTTAATTGTCACTAATCCCTTCCCGCCTCAGGGAGTCGGGTCTCAGCACAGGTCGGGTACCCGCCGCCAGCGAAACTGGCATGGAGGCAGGATGGGGTCGGGACCCCCGAATCTGCAACTTTAACCCCCCACACGCCTCCAAACCTGACTCCACGGGTCATTGAAAATCCAGCCCATTGGGTTTTGCATACATACCTAGTAGTCTGATATTAGGTTAGTGAAATAAATTAATGTAATGACAGGTGGCAAATTAACATCTCTCCCCATAACCTTTTGTATTTTTCCTTTTCAAATACTATCCACTTCCCTTTTACACACTGTTATAGTCCTTGCCTCAATCGCAATTTATGGTAAAGTATTCCAAATTCTAATAACCCTCCTGTGTGACGAAAATGTTGACTATAAACAGAGATCCCCTCAATCTTTGGCAGTTGAGCACTGCTATAGGTGAGACCAACATGTAAACAATTGCCCTGTATATTAATGCTAGTGATTAATGCAGTAAAAAAGAAATGGAATTAAAAAAATACAATAAATAGGTAACCTTCGGAGTGCATGGCAAGTGTTGGCCATGATTACTTTTCCTGTATCATGTATACCTGCTAGCCAGGTAACGTTCATGATGCACAATCACCTGCAAATCCTACTTTACCTGAAAGCGGGGTATTATTTCAACTCCAAAAAATGAATAGCAATTTCTTTGTTCAGGTTCCCCACACATCTTGCTGGCTTTCCTACTAATGAAAATATTTTCTGAAAATACATGTATGCAACAACAGAATGTTGGTGTGCTGCTAGTGTATTTAACTGGTGAGAGAAAGCACATACCTGCAGAACTCGGAACTTAAATGACGTATTACTTGTAAAACAAAAGAGTACGTTGGTTGTTCATAGGTCGATCAGTTAGCTAATTATATTAATTTCGACAATTTTAAATATATATATTTCAGAATTGAACAGAAACACTCGTTGCATCTTTCTCTTTCCCGCGAGATCTACTCTCTGCAATGCCTCAGCGTCAAGGCGCCTTCACTAAAATGGTGCCGGCAGCTGAAGCAGCCCCGCGCGATCTCAGCCCAGCACCTGGTCATTGACCGGGCGCCGAGCCAGGGGACCAATCAGGGTGCTGGAAGCGGCGCGCGGCACGGGACGCCGAGGCAGGGGGCCAATCAGGGCGCTGGGAGCGGCGCGCGGCACAGAGCGCGGAGCCAGGTGGACAATCAGGGCGCTAGGAGCGAGGAAGCCAATCAGGGCGCTGGGAGCGGCGCGCGGCACAGGGCGCGGAGCCAGGTGGACAATCAGGGCGCTAGGAGCGAGGAGGCCAATCAGGGCGCTGGGAGCGGCGCGCGGCACAGGGCGCGGAGCCCGAGACAAAGGCACGCGGCTTGGGCCGTTGGAAATGGCGCGATTGGCCAAGTGCTTCATCGTGGCGTTGATGGCAACAACGCTGGTCTACGCAGGTAAGGTATTCGCGATGGCACCCCAGCTGCCATAGTCGTTGTTGAGGTATTCAATGGCATTGGAGGCCTTTTTAACTTTGGGTGATGTTGTAAAATGGGTGATATCGAATTAGCCGCCCATTATGCACCACACCCGATTTTCCTGGTGCTTAATGGGCTCCCAATTCCATATCACCCGTTTTACACTAACGCCCAAGGTTTAAATTACTCCAGTGAGAGCAAACCGGATCTTTACCACGAAATCTGCTCACATTCAAAAATCTACCCAAAACTACTTGCCCCATAGTCCCCAGTCAGTAAATTTTGAGGCCTGTGCTGGAATAGAAAGAGTATTTGAAGTAGATCTTGACTTTGTAAAACCGGTGATAACCAGTCACCATCTCTCCCGATTTTTATTTTTATTGAAATCAATGGAAATAAAAATTGAGAGATGTAAAAGGGACTGCTGACTGGCTGTCGCCCGTTTTACACTGACACACAAAATAAAGGTCTATCCCCTTAATTTCTAGTCTGATGTTAAGCACCAAACTCCTGTAAACATGGATCCTTCAAACTAAGGTAAGGGAATCTGAAACAAACCAAAGTGTTTTTTTTAATTTATACATTTACGGGAAGTGGGTGTCAATGGCAAGGCCATTGCCCATCCTTAGTTGCCCTTGAGAAGGTGGTGGTGAGCCGCAATCCGATAGTTTCATGGTCACTGTTACTAGCTCTGTATTCCAGATTTATTTAATTAACTGAATTTAAATTCCCCAGCTGCCAAGGTAGGATTTGAGCTCACGTCTCAGGATCATTAGTCCAGGCCTCTGGATTACTGGTCCAGTAACATAACCACTATGGGAAATTTAAATTCAGTTAATTAAATAAATTTGGACTTAAAAGCTAGTATCAGTAATGGTGACCATGAAACTATCGGATTGTCATAAAAACCCATCTGGTTCACTAATGTCCTTTAGGGAAGGAAATCTGCAGTCCTTACCTGGTCTGGCCTATATGTGACTCCAGACCCACAGCAATGTCGTTGACTCTTAACTGCCCTCTGAAATGGCCTAGCAAGCCACTCAGTTGTACAAAACCGCTACGAGAAACAATAATAAGAATAAAACCGAACGAACCACCCAGCATCGACCTCGGCACCGGCTTCGGACACGACAATGGCACACCCAGCCCAGTTGACCATGCAAAGTCTTCCTCACTAACATCTGGGGACTTGTGCCAAAATTGGGACAGCTGTCCCACAGACTAGTCAAGCAACAGCCTGACATAGTCATACTCACAGAATCACACCTTTCAACCAATGTCCCAAACTCCTCCATCACCATCCCTGGGTATGTCCTGTCCCACCAACAGGACAGTCCCACCAGACGTGGTGGCACAGTGGTATACAGTCGGGAGGGAGTGGCCCTAAGAGTCCTCAACATTGACTCCGGATCCCATGAAGTCTCATGGCTTCAGGTCAAGCATGGGCAAGCAAACCATCTGCTGATTACCACCTACTGCCCTCCCGCAGCTTATAAATCAGTACTACTCCATGTTGAACACCACTTGGAAGAAGCACTGAGGGTAGCAAGGGCACAGAATGCACACTGGGTAGTGGACTTCAATGTCCATCACCAAGAGTGGCTCGGTAGCACCACTACTGACCGAGTTGGCCGAGTCCTGAAGGACATTGCTGCCAGACTGGGACTGCGGCTGGTGGTGAGAGAACCAACATGAGAGAAAAACCTACTTGACCTCGTCCTCACCAATCTACCTGTCGCAAATGCATCTGTCCATGACAGCATTGGTAGCAGTGACCACCGCACAGTCCTTGTGGAGATGAAATCCCGTCTTCACACTGAGGACACCCTCCGTCATGTTGTGTGGTACTACCACCGTGCTAAATGGGACAAATTCAGAACAGATCTAGCAGCTCAAAACTGGGCATCCATGAGGTGCTGTGGGCCATCAGCAGCAGCAGAATTGTATTCCACCACAATCTGTAAACTCATGGCCTGGCATATCCCTCACTTTACCATTACCATCAAGCCAGAGGACCAACCCTGGTTCAATAAGGAGTGTAGAAGAGCATGCCAGGAGCAGCACCAGGCGTACCTAAACATGAGGTGCCGACATGGGGAAGCTGCAGCACAGGACTACATGCATGCTAACCACCAGAAGCAGCATGCTATATACAGAACTAAGCGATCCCACAATCAACGGATCAGATCAAAGCTCTGCAGTCCTGCCACATCCAGTCGTGAATGGTGGTGGACAATTAAACAACTAACAGGAGGAGGAGGCTCTATGAATATCCCCATCCTCAATGATGGTGGAGCCCAGCAAGTGAGTGCAAAAGACAAGGCTGAAGCGTTTGCAACCATCTTCAGCCAGAAGTGCCAAGTGGATGCTCCATATCGGCCTCCTCCTGAGGTCCCCACCATCACAGAAGCTAGTCTTAAGTCAATTTGATTCACTCCACGTGATATCAAGAAACTGCTGAGCGCACTGGATACAGCAAAAGCTATGGGCTCCGACAACATCCTGGCTGTCGTGCTGAAGACTTGTGCTCCAGAACTAGCTGTGCCTCTAGCCAAGCTGTTCCAGTATAGCTACAGCACTGGTATCTATTCAACAATGTGGAAAACTGCCCAGATATATCCTGTCCTCCAAAAGCAGGACAAATCGAATCCGGCCAATTACCGCCCCATCAGTCAACTCTCAATCATCAGCAAAGTGATGGAAGGTGTTGTCAACAGTGCTATCAAGCGGCACTTACTCACCAATAACCTGCTCACTGATGCTCAGTTTGGGTTCCGCCACAACCATTCAGCACCAGGCCTCATTACAGCCTTCATCCAAACATGGACCAAAGAGCTGAATTCCAGAGGTGAGAGTGACTGCCCTTGACATCAAGGCAGCATTTGACTGAGTGTGGCAACAAGGAGCCCTAGTAAAATCAGCGTCAGTAGGAATCAGGGGCAAAACTCTTCACTGGCTGGAGTCATACTCAGCACAAAGGAAGATGGTTGTGGTTGTTGGAGGTCAATCATCTCAGCCCCAGGACATCGCAGCATGAGTTCCTCAGTGCAGTGTCCTAGGCCCAACCACCTTCAGCTGCATCATCAATGACCTTCCCTCCATCATAAGGTCAGAAGTGAGGATGTTCGCTGATGATTACACAGTGTTCAGTTCCATTCGCAACTCCTCAGATAATGAAGCAGTCCATGCCCGCATGCAGCAAGACTTGGACAACATTCAGGCTTGGGCTGACAAGTGGCAAGTAACATTTGCGCCAGACAAGTGCCAGGCAATGACTATCTCCAGAAAGCGAGAATCTAACCACCACCCGTTGACATTTAACGGCATTACAATTGCCGAATCCCCCACCATCAACATCCTGGGGGTCACCATTGACCAGAAACTTAACTGGACCAGCCACATAAATACTGTGGCTACAAGAGCTGGTCAGAGGCTGGGTATTCTGTGGTGAGTGTCTCATCTCCTGACTCCCCAAAGCCTTTCCACCATCTACAAGGCACAAGTCAGGAGTGTGATGGAATACTCTCCACTTGCCTGGATGAGTGCAGCTCCATCAACACTCAAGAAGCTCGACATCATCCAGGACAAAGCAGCCTGCTTGATTGGCACCCCATCACCACCTTAAACATTCACTCACTCCACCACCGGTGCACAGTGGCTACAGTGTGCATCTAAAAGGTGCACTGCAGCAACTCGCCAAGGCTTCTTCAGCAGCACGTACCAAACCCACGATCTCTACCACCCAGAAGGCCAAGGGAAGCAGGTGCATGGGAACACCATCACCTACAAGTTCCCCTCCAAGTTACACACCATCCTGACTTGGTCAAAGAGGGTGGTAGAGGGAGTGAATAAGGTGGATGGGGTGCCGATCAAGTGGGCTGCTTTTTCCTGGATGGTGTTGAGTTTCTTGAGTGTTGTTGGAGCTGCACTTATTCAGGCAAGTGAAGAGTATTCCATCATACTCCTGAATTGTGCCTTGCAGATGGTTGAAAGGCTTTGGAAGTCAGGAGGTGAGACACTCGCTGCAGAATACCCAGCCTCTGACCTGCTCTTATAGCCATAGTATTTACGTGGCTGGCCCAGTTAAGTTTCCGGTCAATGTTGACTCCCAGGATGTTGATGGTGGGGGATTCGGTGATGGTAATGCCGTTGAATGTCAAGGGGTGGAGGTTAGATTCTCTCTTGTTGGAGACAGTCATTGCCTGGCACTTGTGTGGCGCGAATCTTACCTGCCACTCATCAGCCCAAGCCTAAATGTCCTACAGGTCTTGCTGCATGCGGACGCAGACTGCTTCATTATCTGAGGAGTTGCGAATGGAACTGAACACTACAATCATCAGCGAATATCCCCACTTCTGACCTTATAGAATCATACAATGTTTACAGCACAGAAGGAGGCCATTCAGCCCGTTGAGCCCGTGCCAGCTCTCTCCAAGAGCACGTCAGCTAGTCCCACTCCACCGCCCTTTCCCCGTAGCCCTGCAAATTTTTTTCCTTCAGGTACTTAGCCAATTCCCTTTTGAAAGCCACAATTGAGTCTGCCTCCACCACCCTTTCAGGCAGTGCATTGCAGATCCAAACCACTCACTGCGTGAAAAGGTTTTTCCTCATGTCGCCTTTGGTTCTTTTGCCAATCACCTTAAATCTGTGTCTTCTGGTTCTCAACCCTTCCACCAATGGGAACAGTTTCTCTCTACTCTATCTCGACCCCTCATGATTTTGAACACCTCTGCTAAATCTGCTCTCAACCTTCTCTGGTCAAAGGAGAACAACCCCAGTTTCTCCAGCCTATCCATGTAACTGAAGTCCCTCATCCCTGGAACCATTCTTGTAAATCTTTTCTGCACCCTCTCTAAGGCCTTCACATCTTTCCTAAAGTGTGGTGCCCAGAATTGGACACAATAGTCCAGTTGAGGCCGAACCAGTGTTTTATAAAGGTTCATCATAACTTCCTTGCTTTTGTCCTCCACGTCTCTATTTATGAAGTCCAGGATCCTGTATGCTTTTTTAACCGCTTTCTCAGCCTGCCCTGCCACCTGAAGCAGTCATTGGTGGGGCCCTTACGGGCTCCAAAACCCAGAGGACGTCGGCCAAGAGCATCTGAGCAGTCAGAGCAAAGAAGTGAGCAGCCTGCCCCTACCTCTGTTGAAGCCACAGGGGTTGCACATCACAGAAATTATAGGAAAGGGAAGATGAAAGATTATGAGTTACACAAGGGTATGCACATGTGTGGTTTATAAAGAATTATTTCTTTGCACCACTTTCCAGTCTTGCCCATTTTTGCCTGCAGCCTGCCAACTGGCCTTCTCAGTTCTGGTGAATGGCAAGACAAGACTTAAATCTGACCAATGGGTGTCTTTGAAATGAATGATTTGTTGACTGCAGGACTGCTTTGTGATGGGGGAGGAGAAGGGGGTAAGTGTGTTCAACACGTGGCTGCCAGATGAGTACAGTGGTGCAACCTAACTACATGTTGCCATGAGGTGTCCATCCCAGGCAGCAATGTGCGCTGCTGTTGATGCTGGTGCTTATCTTGGTCCTCATCTGAGGTCCAAGATGAAACAGCATAAGCAGCACCCATGCTGATCTGATATATGACAGCTTTAAAGTGGAGATCAGACGCACAAACCTCCAAAGTAGTGAGAGTGACCTCCAATGTAGTGAAAGTCACCTCCAAAGTTGTAGAAATTACCTCCAAAGCTGTCGAAATCACTGTTGTAGATCATCCAGCCAGCCCAGATTGCTGCTGTCCATGCTGAGGTGGTGCAGTCCGCAGCCGGGCCTTCTAGGCCCAGAGCTGCTCGAGGTCATCCTGCAAGGCCATCTGCAGTCTCCCCCACTGAAAGTCATCAGCCTTCCACCAGCTTGCTGCAGCCACTGAGGTAGCACTTCGTAGGAGTACTAGGACAGGGAAAGGCACACTGAAGACAGGCACTAAGGGAATGCACAAAAACGATTAGTTGACTTTGTTATGTAATATTGGATGGATTGATGTATAGTGGTGGTTATTATTTCAGCAATGTGACCAAGAGGACAATGTCGTGGTCAGTAACAGAGGGAAGGTAAGGTGTGGGACTATTGTTGAATGGGGAATTGGAGTTGTGTTCACTGGTACCGCTGTTGGGTGAGTTGATTATGGACAGTCTGGGCAGAAAGAGGCTGTCTGGGTTGCCTCCTCCCTTCCTCCTCCTCCTCCTCTCCCACTTCCTCATCCTCCTTTTTCCTCCTCTTCCTCTTCCGTTTCCTCCTCCTCCTTCTCTTCCTCCTCCTCTTTCTCCTGCTCCTCATCCTCAGCTGGTCGCATATGCCTGGTGGCAAGGGCTGTGCCCTCATGATGGCGAGGTTGTGAAGCATACAGCAGACCATGTCAAATCTTGAAACGTGCTCTAGTGTGTACTGCAGGACTTCTTCAGAGCAGTCAAGGCAGCAGAAACATTGTTTAAGAATGCCAATGATCTGCTCTATCAGATTCTGTGTGGCAGCATGACTTTCGTTATATGCATACTGCCTATATGTGCGTGGGTTGGGCAGCGGAGTCATGAGCCAGGTGGTCAGCGGATAGCCTTTGCCGCCCTGTAGCCACCCTCTGGTTTGTCGTGGTGGCTCAAAGACTGCGGGAACAGGGTACAGTGCAGAATAAAAGCATGATGACTACTGCCAGGATACCGGGCATTCACCATCATGATGTACTGAGCATGGTCACACACCAACTGCACATTCAGCGAGTTTTAACCTTTGTGTTTGTGGTAGATCTCAGCATTTAGATGGGGCGCCTGCAAAGCCACGTTCGTGCAGTTGATGGCACCCTGCACCATGGGGAAGCCTGCTATCCTGGCAAAGCCACGTGCACGTTCTGCCTGCTGCTCTCTGGTGTCAGAGAGAAGACAATGAACTCCCCTCTCCTGGCATAAAGAGCGTCTGTCACCTCTCTTATGCAGCAGTGGACGGCAAACTGGGAGATGTTACAGATGTCGCCTGCTCCAGCCTGGAAGGATCCCAACGCAAAGAAATTCAGGGCCACGTCACCTTCACAGCCACTGGCAGTGCTGTCCTTGCCCTGGCGTGAGGCTGCAGGTCTGGTTGCAAGAGGGGGAAGAGTTCTGTGAGCACCTCCTTTGTAAAGCACAGACGCCTCAGACACTGCTCCTGGCTCAGGCTGAGGTAAGAGAATTTCTCTCGGAAAACTCTAGGTTGGTAAGGCCTCCTGCTGAGAGCCCTTCTCCCCCTCCTCCTCCTCCCTCTGCGAGCAGCTTGTCCTCTTCTTTGCTGCCTCTGCTCCATCTCCCTGTCACTAGAGCACACATGACTGGAAGCAAGTGGTCTGACCAGAACCCTTGATGTCAGAACCAAGACCTTCTCCACTTGCAGCACCACTCCCTGTCACCTCACCAACTTTAAACAATTCTGGAAAGCTCCAAACACTTCCACAAATTTAAACTGAACCAGTAGAAATTAATCAGCAAATAGCCTGAGAGTGGTTGCTGGTGCATTTAAATATCGCTGGTGGGGTCCTTCCTGCTGCTGAATGTATGTTCAGCTGTGCAAAGTTAAGACCGGGCATTAGCTCCAGCGTTGAGGATGAAAATGGCAGCACTGGCGTCAAATCAGCACCACCCTCACCAAGAGGGCGGCTGGTGCGGCACGCACCAAAAGTGTGTGCGTGCAGCGTGGATACTATTTTCATCACAAAATGGCACCCATAGTGCCGAAGAATCGGGAGCTATGGAGCCAAATTTCTAGTCCTCAGTCTTTGAATCCATAAGGGCTGTACTTAGCTGGAATGAAAAAAAGCAAATAAGGTACAGTACTGCATTGAAAGAGAGAAAAGAGGCAACTTTCAAATGTACTGCAAGTCGGGCGAGTGGTGGATGGGGTGTCTGTTAGCCCCACCTAATGGCACTGACAGGAGGTCCGAAACATTTTCATGGTTGGGCCTCATCTGCATAATATCGGTAAATTGCCACCACTCAACAAGCTTCCTGATTGGGGTTGGGGAGGTTCGGGAATTACAGTGAAGCTAAGTCAGATATACATACTTAAAGATGGGGGGCAGTGGGTGCAGTATGGGGCATAGAAGGACCATTTATGCTCCTCCTTGTCCAACAAAAATCAGTACCTCAGCTTTTTTTGGGGGCGTTTGAGAGTGGCCTCTGGCGGTCCCTTTAAGGACTGTTAAATACGTTGGTCTACATCTACTGTCAATGGGCAGAGCGTGTGCTATGCATGCTTCGTCCATTGGCACCTGAAAATTGTGTTGGGGTCCTACAACCATATTTTACATAAAACTGCCACCAACTTTGAACCACTGGAAATACTCTGCAACAATGGCAAGATCGGCGACGTACGCCATAAATATCACCATTTTGCACTGCGATTGCGCCATTGCAAACTTACTCCAACATTTCCTGGAATTCTAATTTGAATATGGTGCAGTGAGCATAACAGTGAACCAGAAGCGGTGCAGCCAATGGCCAATGCTTGCTGCTATCAGCTTTTAGTACTTGCAAATGTAGAAGGGCCGATGTGTGTTAACTGATATTTTGTTTTTTTTTGGAGCAGCTCTTCACATCCTTCATCCTCCTATTTAACATATATGATCAAAATGTTGGCTAATATTTGCCACTGTGCATTTTTTGTGAGCTTGGTAGAATTTGGAATGATCTATTTTAGAGGAACTTTTATTTTCCAAATTAACAATTCTTCAATGTCAGGAAGAAAGTAATTTTAGAAAAGCATTCCAATAACACTTGCAAGGTGCAGACATTTTACAGCATGGCAGTTGAGTTGGCTGGTACATGCAAAAATGCTTCCTATCTAAAACTACACAATAAGTGTTGTCTATATTGACCTTTTTATCCCAGGACGAGATGTAAATCAGTGTTGCAATGATTAGTACTTTTATTGTGCTGTCGATAATTGTTTGAGCTGCAGTTCTCTGAAAGTTTAGGTGAGACTTGACGTTAGAAAACTACTAGACACTTGGTCTGAGTATTAAACAAGGCTTTAATCAACTGTTTTTCAACATGGAAATCTAGTTGTGTTCTTCACTAGTTCCTGTTAAAGAATGTCCTGAGCAAGCTGGGCCCATGCCCGAGTATTTATACTCTCCCTGGACAGCGCCACCAGCAGGCCGCCCAGTATTGTTTCATAAGTCATTTCCACATGAATGACAAGATTCATGTCAAGACTGTTTATTAGGATCAACTTGATTTTGGCTCTCTATTTCCATGTACATTTTTTTGCATGTCTTTTGTTATGATAAGTGGTTAAAATAAAGTTTTGACTGGAGGTGTGTGTGGGTGGGAGTGGAGGCATTTTAATCACAAAAAGAACATCTTTGATTTTTATATATATAATCTGATTAAAATGACTGTATTCAAATAATCCTCTGTGTAATGCCTGGCTGCAATCAGAGTAAGTCAAACTGTTGTCTCGCTCACTCATAACATTAGATAAAGCAAACATTAATGCTCGTAATTGCTCCTCTCAGCACATGCTAAGCACTGTTTGCTAGCCGCAGATGCAACACTACCAGCCCAAATGCTGTTGCTAAAGCTGATTATAAATAATTTATTCAGCATTGGAAATATGTTTAAAGAAAACTGACCTTGAAGTAATAAATGATGCTGCTGCTAGGTCATCAAGGGCACGTTCATGCACCATTACAAAGACACATATCTCCAGGAAATTCTGGGCCAATATTTCTTGATTTATAATAGTACTATCATTGAGAGGGTACAAAAGTGATCAACATAGAATCATAGAGTCATACAGCACAGAAGGAGTCCACTCGGCCCATCGTGTTTGTTCCGGCTCTTTGAAAGAGCTGTCCAATTAGTCCCACTCCCCTGCTCTTTTCCCATAGCCCTGCAAATCTTTCCTTTTCACGCATTTATCCAATTCTCTTTTGAAAGTTATTATTGAATCGGCTTCCACGACCTTTTCAGGCTGTGAATTCCAGATTATAACAACATAGAAAATTAAAACTTTCAGAGATGAGAAATTGGACTTGGTAGCACCCTTTTTTAGGCGCTTTGACTCCCCTTAAGATTCCAAAATGGCATCTGCAGTGCACGCGCACACTTATGATGTGAAGCGCGCCGACGCCATCTTGGTAAATACGTTGGCGTGCGTGCAGTTGACATCCACTGTAAGTATGCAGAACAAGCAGATCATGATGTCAATCAGCGTGCAACGCTGATTTGATGCCAGCGCTACCATTTTGGAGCTCAACGCTCCAGCCGACGCACTCTCTTAAACTCATACAACTGAACACGCATTAAACAGCAGGAAGGACCACCCCACCAGTGCTATTTAAAGAGATCATCAACTACTTACAGCTCAATTGCTGGTTGCTTTCTTCTGGCTGTTGCTGGTGCATTGAGCAATGGCTAAGGCTAGTGGTGGAGTTGGTAGAATATGGATATTTGAAGATGCATTCACTGACCTTGACCACTCGTGTGAGGTCATTAAACTTCTTGTGGAACTGCATCCATGTCTTTGGGGCTAAACTCCTAGCATTGACCTCTGCAGCTATCTGCGCCCACTGCATTTTCACCATGTGCCTGAAGGGGCTCCTGGCCCCCTGCGGATACAGGATGTATCCTTTCCACCCTCTCCACCAGTGCAGCATCAGAAAAACGGGATGCCCGCTGTCTCCCATGTTCAGCCACTCTTCAGTCTTTCCCAGATCAGATACAGCTCACAAAAAACCCCCAGCACCTGCTCCAGCCACAATGCACCTCCCCTTTAAGAGGTGCAGGCTAGCTTTAAGCAGTGCAGGCTAGCTTTAAGTAATGCTAGCTAGTATCGATTTTGGGGCCCCTGCTGATGCATGCAGCCAATTGACAGCATGGTTAGCACTGACTGCACATATAAATCATGCTAATGAGCAGGCAGCATGAAGATACTGTGCTGCGTTCATTACATGGAACAGGCAAGGGGTAATTCACATCGCAATCCCTGCACCCGTTTTCAGGGGTATCCAATTTAGCTCCCTATGAGTTTATATTATAAGGAAAGACTTAAAAAGTTGGGCCTGTTTTCTTTGGAAAAGAGGAGACTTTGAGGTTTTTTATATAAGTTTTTACGATTATGAATGGCATTGGAAAAATTGATCCTGGCAAACTGTTGAGTCTGGTAAAGATTTCAAATACTAGGTAAAATACTAGTTAAAAATTAAAAAGTTAAGAATAACTTGGCAAGCCGCAGGAATATTTCACCCAAAGGTTAATGGACTTATGGAATAAGTTGCCAGGGAAGTCCTTTGAAGCAGCCAATATAATGTTTGCATTTCCGGAGAGAGAAGTGATTGAGAGACATGATGAGGAGGTGTGTATCTGGAGTTGAGCTCTGAAAAGGGGCAGGCTTGTTGGGCTATTTACTGTTCCTAAAAACGGGAAAAAATATTATGATTGGAGCATAAATATGTGGTATAATGGACTGCTAGCACATAGGTTCACACTTGTGATGTCTCCACACCACCAAGTTCCCAATCTGAACCAATGCACTATTGTAAAATTGTAAGCAGCGAAGGATTGGAAAATTGGATGGAAAGTCACCCTAGGCTGTGTTGACACACCATTTAGCATCTGATTGAAAGTGGCAGAGGTGGAGGTCTGGGATCTAGTTACCAGCCACAGTTGTTGCAAGGTACACAGTTAAACCTAGAAAATCATTTTAAAAAGGTATATATAGCCTCACAAAAATATATAAATGATAATGGCACTAATATTTTTGCTGCAGGGAAATATGTGATTTGTCACTAATATTTGAATTTGATTATGCCATAGGAACAAGAGTGGACCATTCAGTCCCTCGAGCCTGTTCTGCCATTCAATTAGATTATGGCTGATCTGTATCTCAACTCCATTTACCCGCCCTTGATCCATTTCCCTTGATACCCTTAACCAATGTTCCCTGTAAGCTGCTCTTTGTTCTGCACGGCCTGTTTCTTTTTCTGCGTGGTCTCTTCTAAATTTCTGCGCATGCACGGTACTTTCAATGGAAAAGCCAGTGAGTGGCCTGCACGGGACCTTTCCCATTACTGCGCGAGCTTAGCTGGAGCATTGCCCTTAACCTAACAAAGATCTATTCATCTCAGTCTCAGTCATGTTTACCTTTTGCTTGTTTGTGTAGATGATATTAATTGCCCTGGGGATCCTGACTGGCGCATCTGGAATCATCACTGTTACCTCATCACATCTTTAATCATTACTTGGGAAAAAGCATTACATATCTGCAGGGCTTACAGAGGCACTGAACTGCTCTACTTGGACACTGTAGCTGAAAAGGTAACTGGAAATATCAGTGGTAGAATTGCAATATAGGGGGTGATAATCAGCATTGTATTAATTTTAACATCAACCTAATGTTGTACAATAAAATCTATCATGCCATAAAAGTGCAGTTCAATGGTAGTAATATGAGTTTATATTTCACACCACTGGTTAAACAGAGCAGCAAGGTTGTAACATTAGTACATTTTAAAAAAACAGCAATTTCGACAATTATTGAGGGATGAATTCAATTAAGTTTATCTATTCAGCAATTTCAGTACTGTTACATGATAGAATTAACTGAATTTATGTCACATTCAGACTAAGCATTAATTTACAGCTGACTTGGTAAAAATACTCCAAAGCAGGATGTTTTTGATAATCACAGCAGCCAAATGGATGAAAAAGAGTGTGGGAACATAGAGGAGAACCAACAAAATTAGATAATTCCCAAGGGTATAATTCACTGCCTATACCTAATAGTGGAGCTGTATAAGGAGGTTTTGGCTTCCCAGGGAGGCACTTTCATCGTTGTATTCATGATTTCAGGAAAAGTGTATCATATGAAAATCCATCTGCTCTGCCTGTCGCTGAGAAAGTCACATCAGATGTCACTTTCCTTGGAACAGGATCCTTCCAAACAGCCATTGTATAAGGTACTATTAGGGTGGATTTTCCTGGGCTTAGTGCCTGAAAAAACAATTGCTAAGCACAGAAAATTGGGCACTAATCCTTTGTGTGTGTCCCCATCCCACCGCCCCGCCCTTCACCTGACTAGCACTGCGCCCTAATTTCCTGCATGGCTTTTCAGGTAGTTGCACCTGACTGTGCCGGAAGAGGGTATAACAATGTAAATTATGTGTAAATGAATGCCAGATGCCTCTACACACAAATTTCCTTTGTGTTCAGGTACAGTTCAGGGGCAGACTGCCCCATAAAAACTTGGCATTACTGCCAGCAGAGATGCAAAAGGGCAGACTGCTATCATCGAGAAAGATATTTCTATTTTAGATCTAGTATTGTTCAACGAGACAGGCCTAATTAATAACCTTGTAGTAAAGGAGCCTCTGGGGAAGAATGATCATAATATAATAGGATTTTACATTGAGTTTGAGAGTGATTTAGTTAAGACCAAAACTAGGGTCTTAAATCTGAACAAAGCAAACTACATAGGTATGAGGGGAGAGTTGATAGATTGGAAAACTAGATTAAAAGATAAGCAATGGCAAACATTTAAAGAAATAATTCATAATTCACAACAATTATACATTCCCTTAAAGAATACAAACTCCACAGGAAAAGTGGTCCAACCATGGCTAATAAGAGAAGTTAAAGATTGTAGTAGATTAAAGGAAGAGGCTTATAATGTTGCCAAAAAGTGTAGTAAGCCTGAGGATTGGGAGGATTTTAGAATTCAGCAAAAGAGGACCAAGAAATTGATAATGAAAGAGAAAATAGAATATGAGAGTAAACTAGCAAGAGACATAAAAACAGGTTGTAAAAGCTCCTATAGGTATGTAAAAAGGAAGATATTAGCAAAAGTAAATGTGGGTTCCTTAGAGGCTGAGACAGGAGAAATTATAATGGGAAATAAGTAAATGGCAGAAACATTAAACTTTGTATCTGTCTTCACGGTAAAAGACACAAAAAAAAAATCCGGAAATAGTGGGGAACCAAGGGCCTAGTGAGAATGAGGAACTTAAAGAAATTAGTATTAGTAAAGAAATAGTGCTGGAGAAATTAATGGGACTGAAAGCCGACAAATCTCCTGATGCCCTTACATCCTAGGGTTTTAAAAGAGGTGACGACAGAGATGGTGGATACATTGGTTTTGATCATCCAGAATTCCTTAGATTTTAGAACGGCCCCTGTGAATTGGAAGATAGCAAATGTAACCCCACTATTTAAGAAAGAAGGGAGAGAGAAAACAGGGAACTATAGGCCAGCTAGCCTGACATCAGTAGTAGGGAAGAATCTATTATTAGGGACGTGATAACAGGGAACTTAGTAAATCATAATGGCCCAGAAATTCCGGTCGGAGGCTTCCCGCGGGCATAAGCCCCCGACCTGCACAAACGAACCGCGCCGACCGTAATGCTCTGGGCCGGCGTAGAATTCCGTTGATGTGCCTTCTCAAACTGCCGGTGTGCAGGGCACGCGTATCCCAGGGGCGCAGCTAGTTCGCAGTGTCCCTGGGATCACGTGGGCCATGGGGAGCCAATCAAAGCAGGGAATCTCCATTCATAGATTTGACAGGAAGACCTGTCAAATCTATGAATAGAGATCAGCCCCAAAACATAAGTAAAACTTCAAATAAATTTTAAAAAAACATCACATTTTTAAAATGACTATAAATTACATAAATTAACTATTTTAAACAAAAATTTAAATTTTTGAAAAAAATAATTAGTTTTTAACGGGGCTAAAAATAAACTTACCTTTCTTTAAAGTATTTTAAAATGATAAATCAGTGGAGAAAAAAAATTATTTTGCTTTCTTCACCTCTTACCTTGTTAAAAGCAGGCCTTGCACCCGCTTTTCCAGGCGCAGCTGTTTCGGACTTACCTGAACTGAAGCAACTGCTGAAAAAATCGGAAGTTGCAGCCATACGCGCTGCCTATCCGGCGCAGGCGTTTGAGCTGTGAAGCCCTTTCTTTGAAGAACAGAAGTTCCGGTTTCCAGCGCATGCGCAGTGCATGCGCAGTGCATGCGTAAAACCGGCACTTCCGTTGGGTCTACGGGTGAGTACACAGCGCGTACACACCTTTAGGGAACGGAATTTATGGGCCAATATAATTGGGCAGAGTCAACATGCATTTATGAAAGGGAAATCATGTTTGACAAATCTGTTAGAGTTTTTTGAGGTTGTAACTAGTAGAGTTGATAAGGGGGAACTAGTGGATGTGGTGTATTTGGATTTTCAAAAAGCATTCGATAACGTGCCACTCAAGAGGTTATTACCCAAAATTAGGGCTCATGGGATTGGGGTAATATATCAGCATAGATTGAGGATTGGTTATGGACAGAAAACAGAGAGTAGGAATAAACGGGTCATTTCCGGGTTGGCAGGCTGTAACTAGTGGGGTACCGCAAGGATCAGTGCTTGCCCCTCAGCTAATTATAATCTATATCAATGACTTAGATGAGGGGACCGAGTGTAATGTAGCCCAGTTTGCTGATGATACAAAGTTAGGTGGGAAAGTAAGTTGTGAGGAGGACGCAAGGAGGCTGTAAAAGGATTTAGACAGGTTAAGTGATTGGGCAAGAACGTGGCAAATGGAATATAATGTGGAGAAATGTGAAGTTATCCACTTTGGTAGGAAAAATAGAAAATTAGAGTATATTTTAAATGGTGAAAGACTGGAAAATGTTGGCAATCACAGGGACCAGGGTGTCCTTGGATACGAATCACAGAAAGTTAACACGCAGGTACAGCCAACAATTAGGAAAGCAAATGATATGTTGGCCTTTATTACAAAGAGATTAGAGTATAAGTGTAAAGAAGTTTGCTGCAATTATATAAGGCCTTGGTGAGACCCCACCTTGAGTACCGTGTACAGTTTTGGTCTCCTTACCTAAGGAATGATAAATTTGCCTTAGAGGGAGTATAACGTAGGTTTACTAGACTGATTCCAGGGATGAGGGGATTGTCCTAGGAGGAGAAATTGAGTAGACTAAGGGCTCGATTTTGTCATTGCGGCGGGCTGGGGGCGTGTCATCCGCTTTTCGTGTTAGCCACCCGACTCCAATTTGATGTGGGTAAAATATGCGATTTTCCCCCTAATTGGGCAATTGATTTCCAGCGTGTTGGAACCCCTGGCCCAATTAGTCTTTCCATTCTGAAACTCGCCTCCGATGACGTCATCAATGCTGCTGGATTTAAGGCCTGCAAGCAGCCTTGCTTCTTCTGCAGACTGCAAACCTTTTGGCCTTTGCTCTGATAGTTTCTTCCAGGCAAAATGTCCAGCAGTAGACCTAGGTCTGCCCCGAGGTTTGATGACGCCGCCCTGCAAGCTCTGGTGGAGGGAGCAAGAGGGAATAAGGAGGTGCTCTTCCCTTCTTCAGGGAGGAAGAAGCCTCCCCAGCAGACGAAGGCTGTGTGGATGCAAGTGGCCCAGGAGGTCAACTCCTTATCTATGTGCCGCAGAACCTGGCTGCAGTGCAGGAAGAGGTTTCATGACCTTCTGCGCACTGGAAAAGTAAGTATAACTTTCCCATCACCCTCAATCTGATCCCCATTGCCTCTCCTCACCAGCACTCAGCTTTGACAACCTCTTCCTCCACATCCCACTTGACACTGACATCCATGGACCCTTACCCATTCCCTCTCTCTGTATGTTCACATTCACTTAACTATTCGACTATGCAGCCCTCACACTCCCTCTCGCTGCGATGCTATGAAAACAACTTATAACACACAGGGAGGGCCCTTGGTCTTGCCACCTCACTGAATCTTTGTCTCCTTCTAGGCATCTATGCTATGGATTCTCTACACTCACTCCTTCATTCTCACTCAAACTCCGCTTGTCTCCCTCATTGCAGGAAAAGAGAGCTCACAATAAGAGGGAAAGAGCGAGGACAGAAGGAGGGCCACCCTCAGTAGCCCAGCTCACCCCCTGGGAGGAGGCGGCCCTGGAGATCGTGGGAGTGGAGGACGATGCGCAAGTGGGGGATGGACAGATGGGTGCATCAGAGCAAGCTGGTGACAGAATAGTTTTTCATCTCTCTCATTGACATTGCATGAGTCACTGATAATGATTCTGATGCTCTAACAGATTGACTTATGATCATCTGCAATATTCAATGTGCATGTAACCTTGGCCTCACATCTCTGACTCTTTCCTTTACTCCCCTACGGGACCATCGAAAGCCCCCGTCCCCACTATCCAGGAGGAACAGCCTGAGCCTCCAGACACCTCAGAGGAAGCTGCAACCTCTGAGGGCGCAGCGTCAGCAGAATTCAGCGCACCCAGCACCAGCGCAGACAATCACACCTCGGTGGTACCTTCGCGAGATAGTGTAGTGTTGTCACCTGGTGTATCACAGCTCACAAGTGAGCATCAGCAGATGGTGGAGACAGGGACAGCAGTGGAGAGTCCTAGTCGGAGGGCGCAGGACTCTGCCAGCTTGGCTCAGCTGCATGTCGACCCTCTGCCTCCGGGTCCATCCAGAAGAAGAGCGGTGCTGGAACTCCAGGAAGAGGTGCAGGAGTCTCTGGCAAGTTTTGTCTCCAGGGTCGCTGCGAGTGTGGAGCGAATGGAGGAGTCCATCGCTAACATGAGCAGAGCCTTTGTGGAGGCGTTGGCGCATCAACGCATCACCACGGAAAGGATGGCAACCTCCATGGAAAGGATGGCTACCTCCATGGTAAGGCTGGCTACCGTAGAGGAGAGGATGGCTACGGTCGAGGAGAGGATGGCTACGTCCATCGAGGTGCTAAGTCGCCAGGGTATGGAAAACATGTCATTGTTCAGAATAGACTGACATCTCTTGAGGAGCGATGGTTAGCTATTGAGCAGACAAACCAGACCTTCAGGCAAGTCCTCGGGAGTAGGACTTCCAGTACAGAAACGGGTCCTCATGGCCCCCCTGAAGTGCAGCAAGGTGCTGTCAAGCCACTTGCTAGCTCTGAAGTGGGGCTGACCCATGAGAGGGATGTTGGTGGCAGACAACAAGGAAGTGGGGGCTCCTCTCCAAGCGCTCACTATGCCACTGAAAAGTCCTCTGTCAGAGCCCCACCAGAGTCCCCACCCAACTGAGATCGGCGTCTCAACCCCTGCAAAGCCGTAGGAGCAGCAGACTGTTGCCGAGCCCTCACAGGCTCGCAACCACAGAGGACACCCGCCAAAGGTGTTGAGACAGGAGCAGCAAGAAAGTAAGGAAGGGGCCTCCACATTTGCTGAAGCCACAGGGGAAGCACCACGTAGGAGCACGCGTAAGAGGAAGATAATGCACAAGTAGTCACAAGGGTAGTCACTTGGGTGAAATGTCATGTTTAATGGTGAAAAGCCATCAGTTGGTTATTGTAAATAAAAAATTCTGATGGCAACTGTTGCAGTTGTGGCGTCTGTCATATCGCTAATGGGACATAGAAACATAGAAGATAGGAGCAGGAGTAGGCCATTTGGCCCCTTGAGACTGCTCCATCATTCAATGTGATCATGGCTGATCATCCAAATTCAGTACCCTGTCCCTGCTTTCTCCCCATATCCCTTGGTCCCTTTAGCCTTAAGAAATATATCTAACTCCTTCTTGAATATATTTAATGAATTGGCCTCAACTGCCTTCTGTGGTAGAGAATTCCACAGGGTGAAGAAATTCCTCCTCATCTCAGTCCTAAATGGCTTACCCCTTAGCCTTAGACTGTGACCCCTGGTTCTGGACTCCCCCACCATCGGGAACATCCTTCCTGCATCTAGTCTGTCTAGTCCTGTTAGAATTTTATAAGTTTCAATGAGTTCCACTCTCATTCTTCTAAACTCTAGCAAATATAAGCTAATGGACCCAATCTCTCTTCATATGTCATTCCTGCCATCCCAGGTATCAGTCTGGTGAATCTTCGCTGCACTCCCTCCATGGCAAGAACATCCTTTCTCAGATAAGGCGACCAAAACTGCACACAATACTGAAGGTGTGGTCTCACCAAGGCCCTGTACAACTGCAGCAAGACATCCTTGCTCCTGTACTCGAATCCTCTCGCTATGAAGGCCAACATACCATTTGCCTTCTTAACCGCCTGCTGCACCTGCATACTTACCTTCAGTGACTGTTGCACAAGGACACCCAGGTCTCGTTGCACTTTCCCTTTCCCCAATCTATTGCCGTTCAGATAATAATCTGTCTTCCTGTTTTTGCCACCAAAGTGGATAACCTCGCATTTATCCACATTATACTGCATCTGCCATGCATCTGCCCAATCACCCAACCTGTCCAAATCATACTGGAGTTTCTCTACATCCTCCTCACAGCACACACGCCCACCCAGCTTTGTGTCGTCTGCAAACTTGGAGATATTACATCACGTTCCCTCATCTAGATCATTAATATATATTGTGAATAGCTGGGGTCCTAACACTGATCCCTGCGGTACCCCACTAGTCACTGCCTGCCACTCGGAAAAAGACCCGTTTATTCCAACTCTTTGCTTCCTGTCTGCCAACCAGTTCTCTATCCAAGTCAGTACCTTACCCCCAATCCCATGTGCTTTAACTTTGCATGCCAATCTCTTATGTGGGGCCTTATCAAAAGCCTTCTGAAAGTCCAAATACACCACATCCACTGGTTCTCCCTTATCTATTCTACCAGTTACATCCTCAAAAAATTCCAGTAGATTAGTCAAGCATGATTTACCTTTTGTAAATCCATGTTGACTTTGTCCGACCCTGTCACTGTTTTCCAAGTGTTCTGCTATTACATCTTTTATAATGGACTCTAGCATTTTCCCCACTACCGATGTCAGGCTTACCGGTCTATAATTCCCCGTTTTCTCTCTACCACCTTTTTTAAATAGTGGGGTTACATTAGCTACCCTCCAATCCATGGGAACTGTTCCAGAGTCTATAGAATTTTGGAAGATGACCAGCAATGCATCTACTATTTCTAGGGCCACTTCCTTAAGTACCCTAGAATGTAGATTATCAGGCCCTGGGGATTTATCGGCCTTCAATCCCGTCAATTTCCCCAACACCATTTCCCTACATATACTGATTTCATTCAATTCCTCCCTCTGATTAGACCCTATGTTCCCCGACATCTCTGGGAGGTTATTTGTGTCCTCCTTTGTGAAGACAGAACCAAAGTATGTATTTAAATGGTCTGCCATTTCTTTGTTCCCCATTATAAATTCCCCTGATTCTGACTGCAAGGGACCTACGCTTGACTTCACCAATCTTTTTCTCTTCACATATCTATAGAAGCTTTTACAGTCAGTTTTTATGTTCCCAGCAAGCTTACTCTCATATTCTATTTTCCCCCTCTTAATTAATCCCTTTGTCCTCCTTTGCTGAATCCTAAACTGCTCCCAATCCTCAGGTTTGCTGCTTTTACTGGCAAATTTATATGTCCTCTCCTTGGATCTTATGCTATCCCTAATTTCCCTTGTTAGCCACGGTTGAGTCACCTTTTTTGTTTTATTTTTATGCCAAACAGGGATGAACAAATTCTGTAGTTCATCCATGCGATCTTTAAATGTTTGCCATTGCCTATCCACCGTCAACCCTTTAAGTAACGCTCCCCAATCCATCCTAGCCAACTCGTGCCTCATACCATCGTAGTTTCCTTTATTTAAATTCAGGACCCTAGTCTCTGAGTCAACTACTTCACTCTCCATCTTAATGAAGAATTCTATCATATTATGATCGCTCCTCCCCAAGGGGCCTCGCACAACAAGATTGCTAATTAATCCTTTCTCATTACATAATACCCAGTCTAAGATGGCCTGATCTCTACTTGGTTCCTCGACATTATGGTCCAGAAAACCATCCCGTATACACTCTAGGAATTCCTCCTCCACAGTATTGTTACTAACTTGGTTAGCCCAATCTATATGTAGATTGAAGTCACCCATGATAACTGCTGTGCCCTTATTGCACGCGTCTCTAATTTCCCGTTTAATGCCATCCCCAACCTCAGCATTACTGTTTGGGGGTCTGTATACAACTCCCACTAACGTTTTCTGCCCCTTGGTATTTCTCAGCTCTACCCATACAGATTCTACATCATCAGAGCTAATATCCTTCCTTACTATTGTGTTAATCTCCTCTTTAACCAGCAATGCTACCCCACCTCCATTTCCTTTTTGCCTGTCCTTCCTGAATATTGTATACCCCTGAATGTTGAATTCCCAGCCTTGGTCATCCTGGAGCCATGTCTCCGTAATCCCAATTATATCATATCCGTTTACATCCATTTGTGCAGCTAATTCATCCACCTTATTACGAATGCTCCTCGCATTAAGACACAAAACCTTCAGGCTTGTTTTTTTAACACTCTTAGTCCTTTTAGAATTATTATTTACTGTGGCCCTGTTTGATTTACACCCTTGATTTCTCTGCCTTCCACTTTTGCTTTTCTCCTTCCTGTCTTTTGCTTCTATCCTTGCTTCCCTTTCCTCTGTCTCCCTACACAGGTTCCCAACCCCCTGCCATTTTAGTTTAAACCCTCCCCAAGAGCACTAGCAAACACTCCCCCTAGGACATCGGTCCCGGTCCTGCCCAGGTGCAGACCATCCAGTTTGTACTGGTCCCACCTCCCCTAGAAATGGTTCCAATGTCCCAGGAATTTGAATCCCTCCCCCTTGCACCATTCCTCTAGCCACGTATTCATCTGAAATATCCTTCTATTTCTACTCTGACTAGCACGTGGCACTGGTAGCAAACCTGAGATTACTACCTTTGAGGTCCTATTTTTTAATTTACCTCCTAACTCCCTATATTCAGCTTTTAGGACCTCATCCCGTTTTTACCTATATCGTTGGTACCTATGTGCACCACGACAACTGGCTGTTCACCCTCCCACTCCAGAAAGCCCTGCAGCTGCTCCTAGACATCCTTGACCCTTGCACCAGGGAGGCAACATACCATCCTGGTGTCTCGTTTGCGGCCGCAGAAACGCCTATCTATTCCCCTTACAATAGAATCCCCTATCACTATAGCTCTCCCGCTCTTTTTCCTCCCGTCCTGTGCAGCAGAACCACCCATGGTGCCAGGAAGTTGGCTGCTGCTGCCTTCCCCCGATAAGCCATCCCCCTCAACAATATCCAAAGCGGTATATCTGTTTGAGAGACTGCCACACTGAGGGCTTAGGATGACTTGCAATTGTCAGTATGGTGGTCAGAGTGATAGGAATCCGCAGGTGCAAGGCAAAAGTGTTTGATTCTGCAGGCTAAGCAAATCTGGCCAAGAGGAGTGCTTCCCTTGCATCCCGGGCAGCAATGTGGTCGCGCGCTGGCGCCTTCTGGCCTGTGCAGCTTCAGGTGGGTGAGCAGCAGCTTGGCGCTCCTGTTGTTGCTGCTGCTGTTGGTGGTGCTGTTGTTCATGGATCTGTTGCTGCCACGGCTGGTCTTCGTCCGAATCTGATGTCCAGGAGGAAAGGAAAGAAATGGTTCCCATGCTTCTGGTATATGCCTCAGTTGAGGAAGCGCTCATTCAAGGTGGCGAGAGGGGTTTCCCAGGAGGTCACACTGGAGATCGGTGTCAGGCTCCAAACTTCCACAACAATGGGTATGCCTGCTAAAAGTTCCCCCAGACCTGAGACAACAAAGTTCTGCCACCTGCAAATGATGATTGCTGAAAACTCCTTTTTAATGGTGGAGCTGCAGCTGTTAGTAAGCATTGCACTTGTGCTGCCGCCAGATTTCACTGGCGTGTTTCAGAGGAGATGTGAACCACGTGTGAAAAGTGTTAAAATCAGAAAGGCCTCTCAAAATGGGATTATAGAGGCACATAACTGGTTGTTAAGGGTCGTAAGGGCCTATCCCGCCTCTTGGAGGCGGGATGGAGACGGGGTCAGAAAACTTGCATTTGGGAAAATTGCTCGGAGGCGGGATGGAGGCGGGATCGGGCCCGCCCACCATTTTTCGCAATTTTAACGCCTCACCTCCAATCCCGCCTCCTCGGGCCTGGCAAAATTGAGCCCATAGTCTATATTCTCGAGAGCTTAGAAGAATGAGAGATAATCTAATTGAAACATAAAATTCTTAAGGGGCTTGGCAGGGTAGATTTTGGGAGGATGTTTCCCTGGCTGGGGAGTCTAGAACTAGGGGTCACAGTCTCAGAATAAGGGATCGGCCATTTAGGACTGAGATGAGGAGACATTTCTTCACTCAATGGGTTGTGAATCTTTGGAATTCTCTACCTCAGAAAGCTGTGAATGCTCAGTCATTGAGCATATTCAAGACAGAGATCGATCGACTTTTGGATACTAAGGAAACCAAGGGATATGGGGATAGTGCGGGAAGGTGGAGTTGAGATAGAAGATCAGCCATGATCTTATTGAATGGCGGAGCAGGCTCGAAGGGCCATATGGCTCACTCCTGCTCCTATTTCTTATGTTCTTATGTTCTTATTAGCTCTTAAGCATTCAAAATGGTGTTGTAACTTGTTTCAGAATGCTTTACTGTTTTTTGCTTACTGATAGAGACCGTGTTCATGACTCTGGAATCCTCCACGCCCCTCCCCATTTTGAGATGGCTTATTTGGAGATAGCTAATGAAGGACAGGAATTCTTCTTGTCCCTGACCATATAACTGCTCCATCCCGCATTGAATAAAAAGAGAAACTTCACAGTCACTCCAACATCTCTGCCTATTCCCACACAACCATTGTATACACCCAGACTTGTTTTCCCTGTTTATCTGCATTCAAAATGCACAACTAGAAGAATATAGATTTTGAACAGTGCTTTATTGTGTCTGTCTAATGCTTATCACCACAGTGCTTCCCTCTTACCCACTTTTTCCAAGGTGGTGGTTGTCTACCTATCCTAGTGCTTCTTCTAAGTGCACTTTTACTGAGAGGAAACTGGAAGAAGGGTCGCAGCTGTGTCTCTGGTAAGTGGTGCTGTGAACAAGGCGGCCTTTGATTTCACCAAGCAAGGATCCCAGATCTGAATTCTTGACTGTTGTGGGGAAAGCCTGGTCTAATCTACTTCATGGCTCTTGGACAGTCATGGGGGTTAGGGAGAGGAGTAGTGTGGAAGTGCTGCTATCCTGAAAGAGAGCAGCATCCACCATAGCCACTTCCAGCTGGTCCCTGCTGAAATCCTACATGTCACTATGCCCTCTAATCTACTGGTGCACAGACTGGAGCACATCAATGACATCTTGGAAGCCTGTCCCTATCTCCTGCCTCAGATGAGGTCAGTGATCTTTTTCCATCACTGCAGCCACGAGTGATACACGTTGCTTCCAAAGTTCACTTGCTGTGCTTTTTATCCTGCCATGCTTTTCATCCTGCTATCTTGAGCACTTTTCTCCTTGTGGTAGGATATAGCCTGCAGCAGCACATCTATGCTCTCATCATTGAAGCGGGGCACCCTTAGCCTTCCAAGCTTTCCAGAGAAGCAGTAAAACATTAATAAAGGATGCAACATGACTGGCAAGGAGAAGAGCAAGTATATTCAAGACACGCTCAGGCAACAGTACATTTTAACATCCTGCGACAAATGTTTTAGGCAGCAAAAGATTTAAACATTCTATAAACACTTTGTAGCTTCACTAACCTGCTGACATAAACCTCAGTGCCACAAAAATCAAAAGGTCCACAGCAGCTTCTTGTATGGAACTTTTTTTACATCAGCCTCTTTAATGAGCGTTTAAGGCCCAAATAGCACCCGGACTTCCTGTCACGTGTGAGCCTTCCACCATTGTGCGCCTCCACATGTGGCCAATATCTACCCACTGCATTATAATGTGAGCCCACAGGAAAACCATGCACTATTTTGGTCTGCCTGGTGGAGTGTACTTCCAGTGCTCTCTGCACAAATTGTCCTCCCCACAGCATCTACCCAGGAAAATCTGCCCTGTTATATCCTATTACATTGAGTGATGCAATATTCTAGAACAGTGGTTCTCAAACTGGGGTGGGGTCCGCGGAGACTTTCCAGGGGGTCTGCGAAACATTGACCAATTATTCGTTGGAAAAGGTGCCACATAAAAGGTTATTACACAAGATAAGGGCTCATGGGGTTGGGGGCAATATAGTAGCATGGATAGAGGATTGGTTAATGGACAGAAAACAGAGAGTAGGGATAAATGGGAAAAGCTGGTTTTTTTCAGGTTGGCAGGCTGTAACTAGTGGGGTGCCGCAAGGATCAGTGCTGGGGCCTCAGCTATTTACAATCTATATTAATGACCTAGATGAAGGGACTGAATGTAATGTATCCAAGTTTGCTGACAATACAAAGCTAGGTGGGACAGTAAGCTGTAAGAGTCTGCAAAGGGATATAGATAGACTAAATGAGTGGGCAGTAAGGTGACAGATGGAGTACAATGTAGGGAAATGTGAGGTTATTCACTTTGGTAGGAAGAATAGAAAAACAGAATATTTTTTAAATGGTGAGAAACTTTTAAATGTTGGTGTTCAGAGAGATTTAGGTGTCCTCATACAGGAAACACAGAAAGCTATCATGCCGGTACAGCAAGCAATAAGGAAGGCAAATGGCATGTTGGCCTTTATTGCAAGGGAGTTGGAATATAAGGGCTGGATTTTATCAATGGAGGCGAGCAGGAGACGGGTCTCCCACTTTTGGGGTTGTAGTCTCGCCTCCATCGAGTTGTGGCCAACCCACTCGATTTTCAATTGATTGACCTTGTTGAGCCCGCCCAGCGGGCTCAGCAGGCCAATTAAGGACCACCCGGCAACAGGTGACGTCACAGATTGACATTTCATCTGTCAGATGAAATATCAGCGTTTGACAGCTCCTTGAAGCTGTCAAACACTGACAATCTGTTCTCTAAGTAAATTCCTTCCTCTCAGGCTGATTTAGAGATCTCTGCAGAACAAAAAGCAGAGGCTGCAGCTTTTGACAGCTCAACGGCCATTCTGCTTTCTGTGCCGGTGAGATTTCTGACTCCCGAGACCTGAAGAGCTGACACCTGCAGGAGAAAGTTAAGGTAAGTAAAACTTTTTTCCACACTTTACACTTACCTTACACACTTACCTCTACACACATGCACCCATCACTCACCTGCCCACCGGACATATCGACCCCTCCAACCCCTGCAGACCCACGGTCCGCCTCGCTAAATCGGCGTGGTTCGGACCTGTCGGGAAGCCCACACTTCAGGGCTAAAAATAGGGATTCGGCAAAAAACTGCCTGTTAACTACCTGTTAACAGGCAGTTTATTGGCACTAATCCCCTTCCCGCCTCGGGGAGGCGGGTCCCAGTACAGGTCAGGTACCCGCCTCCAGCGAAACTGACATGGAGGCGGGTTGGGGGTGGGATGGGTTCGGGACCCCCGAATCTGCTATTTTCCCACCCCACATGCCTCCAAACCCGCCTCCACGGGTCAATGAAAATTCTGCCCTAAGAGTAAGGAAGTCTTGCTACAATTGTACACGGCCTTGGTGAGACCACATCTGGAGTACTGTGCACAGTTTTGGTCTCCTTATCTAAAGAAGGATATACTTGCCTTGGAGGCGGTGCAATGAAGGTTCATTAGATTGATTCCTGGGATGAGTGGGCTGTCCTATGATGAGAGGTTGTGTAGAATGGGCCTATACTCTCTGGAGTTTAGAAGAATGAGAGGTGATCTCATTGAAACATTAAATTCTTAGCGGGCTTGACAGGATAGATGCTGAGAGGCTGTTTCCCCTGGCTGTGGGAGTGAGATGGAGGTTGGGGAGAGCGAGATGGTGGTCGGCAGGGTGGGGGGTGGAAGTGAGAGATGGTGGTCAGGGCAGCGGAGATGGTGTTCGGGGGGAGAGATCGTGGGGGGGAGGGAGCAGACAGGGTAGATGCTGAGAGGTTGTTTCCCCTGGCTGGAGTGCCTAGAACTAGGGGGTATAGTCTCAGGGTAAGGGGTTGGCCATTTAAGACTGAAATGAGGAGGAATTTCTTCACTCAGAGGGTTGTGAATCTTTGGAATTCTCTGCCCCAGAGGGCTGTGGATGCTGAGAATTTGAATATATTCAAGGCTGAGATAGATAGATTTTTGGACTCATGGTGAATCAAGGGATATGGGGATAGTGCAGGAAAGTGGAGTTGAGGTCGTGGCTGGTCAAGTGGCATTGGCCAGCCATAATCATATTGAATGGTGGAGCAGGCGCGAGGGGCCGTATGGCCTAGTCATGCTCCTATTTCTTATGTTCTTATCTCTGACAAATTGCATACCGTAAAAATGAACCAGTGAGGATCCTGGAGGATGGGTTCTCAACCGGGGGCCGGCGGCACCCTAAGGGTCTGCGAGAAGATTTCAAGGCGTCCACCAAGAATAAGCCTCAGATGATAGCAAGCAGAGCAGTGCTGCACCCTGCCGTTAATCTGGGGATTCCCAGTGGCGGGTCAGTTTGCCTCTTGTGACAGGCGACATCTGTGAGTGACTGTAAGAAAAAGGATCATTCCCCGGGTTATACGGGTCGCGCTCTGTTATTGAGTGAACTCTGCTCTATTCAGGACACGGCTCTGACAGCACAGGTGATAAGTGCTAATATTTAACACAGGGAGTGACTTTAAAGTGTAACAGTAACGGTTTGTAACTCAGCAGAGAGTGGGGCGGAGATTGGATCCGTCCGTCCATTTAATGTTCACTCATCAGCCCTATTTTACCATCTGTGTTCATGTTCCAGGCTCTACAATCATTTACTTTCAGTTTCACAGGAGGCCGTTTAGTTTATTCAACTGGGACCGACAGGAACACCGAGTGCAGATTACTGTGAGCATCAGAACCCGGGGAGTGTACTGAAGCGGGTCATAATACAGGGGCCGGGACCGCTGTCCTAGGGGGAGTGTTTGCTAGTGCTGTTGGGGAGGGTTTAAACTGAAGTGGCAGGGGGTTGGGCACCTGAGTAGGGAGACAGAGGAAAGCGTGTCAGGAAGGGACAGAAGGTATGGAGTAAAAGGTAAAGTGTTAAAAAAGGAAAAAGCAGGAACTAAGTGTCACAAAACATATTTGAAAGTCCTTTATCTGAATGCACGTAGCATTCGTAACAAAATGGACGAGTTAACGGCACAAATTACTACGTATGGGTATGATCTTGTGGCCATTACAGAAACATGGCTGCAGGGTGACAACGACTGGGAACTAAATATGCCAGGGTATTTAACAATCAGGAAGGACAGGCAGGAAGGAAGGGGAGGTGGGGTGGCTATGTTAATAAAGGAAGGAATCACTGTAATACAGAGAAATGATATTGGGTCAAAGAATCAGGATAATGAAACAGTTTGGGTGGAGATAAGGAATAATAAGGGGAAAAAAACACTAGTGGGAGTAGTATATAGGCCTCCTAATAGTTGCAACTCTGCTGGAAGAAGTATTAATCAGGAAATAGTTGGGGCATGTAATAAGGGAACAGCTATAATTATGGGGGATTTTAACTATCATATTAACTGGACAAATCAAATTGGGCAGGGCAGCCTTGAGGAAGAGTTTATTGAGTGTATTAGGGATGGATTTCTTGAGCAGTATGTAACTGATCCTACAAGGGGGCAAGCAACCTTGGACCTGGTCCTGTGTAATGAGTCAGGATTAATTAATAATGTCCTAGTTAAGGATCCCCTTGGAATGAGTGACCATAACATGGTTGAATTCCATATCCAATTAGAGGGTGAGAAGGTTGGTTCTCAAACAAGCGTACTGAGCTTGAATAAAGGAGACTATGATGGTATGAGAGTGGAATTGATTAAAGTGGACTGGGAAAATAGATTAAAGGGTAAGATGGTACATGAGCAGTGGTGTTCATTTAAGGAGTTATTTTACAACTTTCAAAAGAAATATATTCCACTGAGGAAAAAAGGGTGTAAAAGAAATGACAGCCATCCGTGGCTAAGTAAAGAAATTAAGGATAGTATCCGACTAAAAACAAGGACAAACTTAGTGGGAGGATAGAAGATTGGGAAGTCTTCAAAAGACAGCAAAAAGTAACTAAAGGATTGATTAAGAAAGGGAAGATAGATTATGAAAATAAATTAGCAAAAAATATAAAAACAGATAGCAAGAGTTTCTATAGTTATATAAAAAGAAAAAGGGTGGCTAAGGCAAACATAGGTCCCTTAGAGGATGAGACCGGGAAATTAATGGTGGGAAACATGGAGATGGCAAAAATGCTGAACAAATATTTTGTTTCAGTCTTTACAGTAGAGGACACTAAGAATATCCCAACACTGGACAAACAGGGGGCTCTAGGGGGGGAGGAGCTAAATACGATTAAAATCACTAAGGAATTGGTACTCAGTAAAATAATGGGACTCAAGGCGGATAAATCCCCTGGACCTGATGGCTTACAGCGGTTTTTTGCGCTTCAGCAAATTGATTTCAAGATCTTCATCCTCACATTAAAATCTCTCCATGACCTCACGTCTCTTTACATCAGTGATTTTGCCCACCTGTACATTCCCAGATGAATTGGCTGTTCCTCCAAAACTAGCTTACTACTTGCTCCCTCTGCTTCACCACTGGTGGTTACTGTTTCTGTCACTCTGACCCTACCCTCTGGAACTCCCTCCCAAAATACTTCCATCTTGCCATCTCTAGCTTGTGACACACAATCTTCTGCCTCTGTCTTATACAGAGAATCAACTTACTTTTAACCTGAAGCTATACTATGAGAGCACTGTAGATGGTACAGGTGCCCAACTCCTTTAAGCAGATGACCTTGCCCCTGGTATTTTGGATTGGGCCAGTGGCAGGGCAGATTGGTAGCTGGACGTCCTGCCCTACCACATGTGCAACAGTGGAGTGAGCCTCCAGGAATCTCAGGCCCCGAAGAGCACACCTACAGCAACTTTCACTCTATGTGATATCAAAAAGCATCTGAGCGCTTTAGATACAGCAAAGGCTATGGGCCCCGACAACATCCCGGCTGTCGTGCTGAAGACTTGTGCTCCAGAACTAGCCACGCCTCTAGCCAAGCTGTTCCAGTACAGCTACAACACTGGCATATATCCGACAATGTGGGAAACTGCCCAGGTATGTCCTGTCCACAAAAAGCAGGACAAATCCAATCCGGCCAATTACTGCCCCATCAGTCTACTCTCAGTCAGCAGCAAACTGATGGAAGGGGTCATCGGCAGTGCTATCAAGCGGCACTTTCTCACCAATAACCTGCTCATTGATACTCAGTTTGGGTTGCGCCAGGACCAGTCGGGTCCAGACTTCATTACAGCCTTGGTCCAAACATGGACAAAAGAGCTGAACTCCAGAGGTGAGGTGTGAGTGACTGCCCTTGTTATCAAGGCAGCATTGGACCGAGTGTGGCATCAAGAAGCCCTAGTAAAACTCAATGGGAATCAGGGGGAAAACTCTCCACTGGCTGGAGTCATACCTAGCACAAAGGAAGATGGTTGTGGTTGTTGAAGGTCAATCATCACAGCCCCAGGACGTCGCTGCAGGAGTTCCTCAAGGCAGTGTCCTAGGTCCAACCGTCTTCAGCTGCTTCATCAATGACCTTCCCTCCATCATAAGGTTATAAGTGGGGATGTTCGTTGATGATTGCACAGTGTTCAGTTTCATTCACAACTCCTCAGATAATGAAGCAGTCCATGCCCGAATGCAGCAAGACCTGGACAACATTCAGGATTGGGCTGATAAGTGGCAAATAACATTCGAAGCACACAAGTGGCAGGCAATGACTATCTCCAACAAGCGAGAGTCTAACCACCGCCCCTTGACATTCAACGCCATTACCATCACCAAATCCCCCACCATCAACATCCTGGGGGTCACCATTGACCAGAAACTTAACTGGACCAGCCACATAAATAATGTGGCCACAAGAGCCGGTCAGAGGCTGGGTATTCTGCCGCGAATGTCTCACCTCCTGACTCCCCAAAGCCTTTCCACCATCTACAAGGCACAAGTCAGGAGTGTGATGGAATACTGTCCACTTGCCTGGATGAGTGCAGCTCCAACAACATATTCTATTTATGTCATAGAACACCGATTTCCAAATTGAAAGGGCCTTATTGCCTGAAACAGTTGGGAGCTTTGGCCACCCAGCATTTTGAGGCCGTTACTGCCCCATTAATGCCAGGTAATGCCCTTGCCATAGTACCGAAGTGGCTCTCATCAAAGTCACAAATTACATCCTTTGTGACTGTGACAAAGGTAAACTATCCCTCCTCATCCGTCTTCACTTGTCTGTAGCCTTTGACACGGTTGACCACTCCATCCTTCTCCAACGCCTCTCCACCGTCGTCCAGCTTGGTGGGACTGCACTCGCCTGGTTCCATCCTTATATATCTAATTATAGCCAGAGAATCACCTGCAATGGCTTCTCTTCCCGCTTTCGCATCGTTACCTCTGGTGTCGCCCAAGGATCTATCCTTGGCCCCCTCCTATTTCTCATCTACATGTTGCCCCTTGGCGACATCATCCGAAAGCACAGCATCAATTTCCACATGTATGCTGACGACACCCAGCTCTACCCCACTACCACTTCTCTCGACCCCTCCACAGTCTCTAAATTGTCAGACTGCTTGTCCGACATCCAGTTCTGGATGAGCAGAAATTTTCTCCAATTAAATATTGGGAAGACCGAAGCCATTGTGTTCAGTCCCCGCCACAAACTCCGTTCCCTAGCCACTGACTGCATCCCTCTCCTTAACATCTGTCAGGCTGAACCACACTGTTCGCAACCTTGGTGTCATATTTGACCCTGAAATGAGCTTCCGACCACATATCCGCAGCATAACTAAGACCGCCTATTTCCACCTCCGTAACATTGCCTGTCTCCGCCCTTGCCTCAGCTCATCTGCTGCTAAAACTCTCATCCATGCCTTTGATACCTCTAGATTTGACTATTCCAATGCACTCTTGGCTGGCCTCCCACATTCTACCCTACGTAAACATGAGGTGGTCCAAAACACGGCTGCCCGTGTCCTAACTCGCACCAAGTTCCGTTCACCCATCACCCCTGTGCTTGCTGACATACATTGGCTCCCGGTTAAGCAACGCCTCGATTTCAAAATTCTCATCCTTGTTTTCAAATCCCTCCATGGCCTTGCCCCTCCCTATCTCTGTAGTCTCCTTCAGCCCCACAACCTTCCAAGATATCTGTGCTCCTCTAATTCTGTCCTCTTGAGCATCCCTGATTATAATCGCTCAACCATTGGTGGCCGTGCCTTCTGTTGCCAAGGCCCTAACCTCTGGAATTTCCTGCCTAAACCTCTCCGCCTCGCTATTCCTCTTTCCTCCTTTAAGATGCTCCTTAAAATCTACCTCTTTGACCAAGCTTTTGGTCACCTGCCCTAATTTCTCCTTATGTGGCTCCGTGTCAAATTTTTTGTCTTTTAAATACTCCTGTGAAGCGTCTTGGGACGTTATACTACATAAAAGGTGCTATATAAATACAATTTATTGTTGTTGTTGTAAGGACAGTGAAAATCGACCCCTATGTGTTTATGTGGGAGATGATGATAAGGCTCTGACATGGAAGATATCCGTAACAGAAATGAGTTAGTGCAATATTTTATCAAATATTCTGAGCAAAGAATACCTATTCTTCTGATGACACAGGGTGCTTGACCCCTTCATCATGCAGAGTCATGGCTGGTCCATTTCTTTTTGAATTGGAGCTGGATGCTTGATTGTGCAACATACAAAATACCACAAAGTAACTACAAATGATACTTGGCTAATAAGCTCCAGTAAACCTGGGGTGACAGTGGCCTAATTTACAGGTGCATCTCTGCTCATTGCTCAGGGGCAAGGCTATGCTAAAAATGCAATATAAGCCTCATCCATATTTTGAATAGGCTACAGGCACAGGGAAATCTTGCCCCAAGAGTTTGGCACATGGTACTCTTGGCTAAGGATTACAAAATCCGACAAGGGAGCAGGGCTTAAAGAGCTGCAACTCACTGGAAATGGAAAGTTGTGGTGGTAAAAGAAAAGTTGCCTATTTGATGCTGGCGAATTGAAGGTTTTTCACCAAAAGGGTGGCACTATTTGGAACTGAAGACCATTCTCCAGTAAAAGCACAGATGCTAGCTAGATGGAGGATGGTTTCCCACTCCAAATTCCTTGCAGTTGGCTGCAAATTGAGAAGTGTGCTGGTATCAGGAGCAAGGCAAAGCTGAGTGTGCTCCTCACTCTTACACACATTTCTTGTGTAGCCCATCAACTGTGTCACTAATCTAATTTGGGAACTGCCTCATCATTGGGAGGCACCATTTCAAGCATTCTGCACACCACAGCTCTTTTGCACACACTCTTTCATTGTGCCTAAGCTGCATAACACACTTTTATGACACGTCCAGGTGGAGGTAGCAACCAAGGTACAGCAAACAATGCTGAAATGTCAGGCCTAGGTGCTCTTCTGCTTTCAGGGGTCTGCTCAGTAGGATCAGGAGCCATGGATACAGAGGATAGACCTGTTCTTCTTAGAGTCATCCACCTATTTTTCTTATTTCTTCAAATAATATAGGTACTGTGGACTGCTGGACAATGGATATTTCACGGATAATGGCCACTGCTATGCATCATGACCCAAACATTGAGTGCAATTCCTTCTCTCTATGAAAGCCATTGAGTTGACGTGAAGAATGCCTACATAGATACCATGTGTGACTCTTTACACTTGAGGTACCCTTGCCATCCAGTGAAAGCTGTGCATCTAGTCCAGCTGATGTGGCTGATGTCTCCTGAGGTAACTTGAAAGGATGCAGTAGCATTGTAGTTTCTATTTGTGGTAACCTTCACCTCTATAGGGAGAGTCGTCCATGATCGAGATGTTGGCCCTGAAATTCCACAGAGTTCTCCCGATGGAAACCGCATTGAAATTATGTAAACAGATGAAAAAATATGCCGTTTCTTTGAGGATTTTGCCAAATTTATGTATTGATCATTGTGCACAGAGCACAGTTCAGTGACAGATTGTTTTGTGGTGTGGAAATGGTTAAGACAGGATTCATCTGACATATCCAGGTACACGTCCCAGGCTAGTGACAGGCAATGGATAAAACGCCTCAGGGGTCATTAAACCTGCATTTTTTTGGCCCCTCAAGAACTCCCTCACCTCAAATGTGCAGCGTATTCTGAAGCCCAAAAGAATGTCCATCCTCTTTGTAAGGTGCGATGTCACAGTTCACAGTAACAACACCAACAACAACTTACACTTATATAGTGCATTTAACATAGCAAAACATCCCAAGGTGCTTCACAGGAATGATATCAATTAAAACATTTTTGACACCAATCCACAGAAGGAGATATCAGGACAGATGACCAAAAGCTTGGTCAAAGACATAGGGGGCGATTTTCCCAATGGAGGCGGGTTGGAGGCGGGTTTTGGTTTGGGTGGGTTCCAAACTCGCCTCCACTGAGAGGTGGGAAAAAAATTGCGATTTTCCGCTAATTGGCCAGTTGATTTCAGAGGTGTGGGTTGCCCTTGACCAATTAGTGTTTTGGGACTGAAACTCGCCTCTGCTGACGTCACTTATCCAGCTTCATTTAAGGGCTGCTTGCTGCCTTGGCTCATTCCACTGGATTTTGGTTGATGCTGCACCACCTCTAACATTTTTCAGCTCCAACAATGGCCAACTCCAAGGCAAGGGCCTCCTCAAGGTTCCCAGATGAGGCGCTGGGAATGTTGGTTGAGGGGGCGAGAGCCAGCAAGGAGGTGCTCTTCCCCCTCATCTGGGAGGAAGAGACCTCCCAAAGAAACCAAGGCTGTCTGGGTACAGCTGGCAAGGGAGATCACCTCCAGATCGGTGTGCAGCAGAACATGGATGCAGTGCCGTAAAAAGTTCAATGACCTTGTAAGATCAGGCAAAGTGAGTATACCTTCAGCTTGACCCTCCTTCTGCTCCCCTTCTCCTCTCATCACCAGCACTCTGCATTGTCAACCGCCTCCTACACATCCCACTTTACCCTTACAACCCTTGCACCCTTCACTGTCCCTCTCACTCTATGAACCCAATCACTTGACTATTCGACTATGCTGCCCTCACACTCCCTTTCAATGTTATGCAATGACAACGACTAACAACGCACAGGGAGGGCCCCTGGACAGGGAACCTCACTCCATCTTTGTCTCCTTCTAAGCTTCTATGCTCTGGACTCTCTACACTCACTCCATCATTCTCACTCCAACTCCACTTGTCTCCCTCACTGCAGGAAAAGAGAGCCCACAATAGAAGGGAAAGGGCGTAGACAGGAGGAGAGCCACCTTCTCGAGCCATTCTCACCCAGGCTGAAGAGGCGGCCCTGGACATCGCCGGCGCAGAGGTGGAGGTGGAAGTGGGGGTCGGACAGACGGGCGAGGCAGAGCAAGCTGGTGACAGAATAGTTTTGCCTCTCTCATTTACACTGCTTGAGTGATTGAAATGGCTGCTGGTGTACATTATTAGAATGCCACTTGAGCATCTGCACTATTGCATCTGCTTGCCACACTTCCATCAAATGTCTAACCCATGCCTTTACTCCCCCACAGAACCATCCACAGAGCCGCCCCCCCCCCCCCCCCGCCCCGCCCACTGTCCAGGAGGAAGAGGCTGAGCAGCAAGACTCCTTCAGGGGAACCTGCAAGCTCTGAGGACACAGCGTCAGCAGAATTAAGCGCACCCAGCACCAGCGCAGATACGCACACCTCGGTGGGACCTTCGGGACATAGATTAGTGTTGTCACCGTGTGTATCACATCTCACAGGTGAGCATCAGCAGTTGGTGGAGACAGGGACAGCAGTGGAGAGTCCTCGTGGGAGGTCGCAGGACTCTCCTAGCTCTGCTCCGCTGCATGTGGACCTTGTGCCTCTGGGTCCATCCAGAAATAGAGCGGTGCTGGAACTCCAGGAGCAGGTGCGGGGGTCTCTGACAGGTCTTGTCTCCAGGGTCACTGCGAGGGTGCAGAGGATGGAGGAGTCCAACTCCAACCTGAGCAGTGCCGTTGGGGAGGCAATAGCGCATATACGCAGCACCACGGAAAGGATGGCAACCTCCGTGGAAAGGGTGGCTACAGCCATGGAGGCAATAAGTCGCCGGAGTGAGGAAAACATGGTGATTGTTCAGAATAGACTGGAGGAGCGATGGCCGGTTATTGAACAGAGAAACCAGAGCTTCATGGAAGTCCTTTTGAGTAGGACTGCCAGTGCAGAGACGGGTCCCCATGGCCCCCCTGATGTGTAGCAAGGTGCTCTCAAGCCACTTGCAAGCGCTGACGTGGATCTGACCCATGAGAGGGAAGTTGGTGGCCGACAACAAGGAAGTGGGGACTCCTCTCCAAGCGCTCACAGTTCCATGCTACTGCGTAGCTCTCGGTCAGAGCCCCACCAGAGTCCGCACCCAACTGAGATGGGCGTCTCAGCCCCTGCACAGCCGCAGGAGGAGCAGACGTTTGGCGAGCCCTCACAGGCTCGTAAACACAGAGGATGCCCACCAAAGGTGTTGAAGCAGGAGCAGCATCAAAGTGAGCAATGGGCGTCCAGTTCTGCTGAAGCCACAGGGGGAGCACCACGTAGGAGCACACGTAAGAGAAAAATAAAGCACCATTAGTCACAGGGGTAGCCACTTGGGTGAATGTTTATGTGTATTGACGAAATGCCATCCATGTTTGAAAGTATAAAAATGATTTGATGGCAAACTGTTGGCGTGATGGCATCTGTTATTTCGCCTTCGGCAGATCCACATTGCGGGCTCCGCGACACTTGCGTGGTCAGGTTGATGGCCAGAGTGAAAGGAGGCCAGAGAGTCATGTCCATTGTCCATCATGTCTTAAGATGGAGTCAAGGACATGTGCCAACATGGGCAACCTATGCAAATCTGGCTAGGATAAGTGCATGCCTTGCATCACAGGCAGCCATGTGCTTGCGTGCTGCTGCTGCTGCTGGTCGATAGCCGGCGCTCGGTCCTCCTCCTGCTCTTCCTCCTCCTCCTCCTCCTCCTCATCCTCATCTGATGAGGCTATGAACTGAGCCACTTGCTCATCAGGAAGCCGCAAGCCACGACGCTGTGCCATGTTGTGCAGTGCACAGCAGACCACGACCATTCTGGAGACCCTGGCTGCTGAATACTGCAGGGCTCCACCTGATCTGTCAAGGCATCGGAATCGCATCTTCAACAAGCCAATGGTTTGCTTGGTCATGGACCTGGTCGAAGTGTGGCTGGCATTATAGCGCTCCTCAGCCTCATTAGCTGGCCTCCTGATCGGCGTCATTAGCCACTTCTTCAGGGGGTAGCCTTTGTCATCAAGGAGCCATCCGTTAAGTTGGTTTTGTGGATTGAAGAGTAGAGGAACACTAGAGTTCCGCAGGATGAAAGAGTCATGGCATCTACCACAGAACATGGTGCAAACATGTAAAATCTCTTTCTTGTGGTTACACACCAGCTGTACGTTGAGGGAGTGGAAGCCCTTGCGGTTGTCAAAGATAGCTGGGTTGTGATGGGGTGCCCTAAGGGCCACATGTGTGCAGTCTATGATGCCCTGCACCATTGGCAAGCCTGCCATATTTGCAAAGCCAACTGAACGCGCGGTTACACTTGCTTGATCCCTTGAGAAGTGGATGTAATTGTGGGCCTTTGCGAAAAGGGCATCGGTAACCTGCGTGATGCAACTGGGGGCGGCCGACCGGGAGATGCCTCTGATGTCTGCTGATGATCCCTGGAAGGAGCCTGAGGCAAAAAAGTTGAATGCGGTGGTGACTTTGACAGCCACTGGTAAGGGGAGTCCACCCGCTCCTCTGGGCTCCAGGTGTTGGTGCAGCAGTGCGCAGATGTCTCGGACAACCTCTCGCGAAAGTCTCAGCCTCCTTTGGCAAAGCTGGTCACTCATGTTGAGGTAGCTCATCCTCTGTCTGTAAACCCTGAGAGGGAGTTATCTCCTGCGGCGAGGTGCTTCGATGCGCTGGCGCCTTCTGCCCTGTGCCACATCAGGTAGGTGAGCATGAGGTTGGGGCTCTTGCTACTGTTGCTGCTGAGCTGCCTGGTTCTGCTGCTGCCATGGCTGCTCCTCATCTGAATCTGAGCTCCATGGTGAAAGGAAATAAATGGTTCCCATGCTGCTGGCAGATACCTCCGTTGGGGAAGCGCTCAGTCCAAGCGGGAAGAGGGTCTTCCAAGAAGGTCCCACAGTTGAGAGATAGAAGCTGCAGCACCTCCGACTTCGATAGGCATGCTAAAAGTGCTGAAAGACCTTTGGAACAAAAATTCTGCCACCTGCAGCTCATCCCTGTTGAAAGCTCCGTTTTAATGGTGGAGCTGCAGCTGTGAGGAGGCCACCCACTTGTCAACCCGCCAGGTTTAGCTGGCATGGTTTAGGAGGGTCGTGGAACACGCTGAAAATGTGGTAAAATAATGCGGGCCTGTCAAAATAGGATTATAGAGGCCCTTAACTACTATTTAAGGGTCTTAACTACTTCTCTGGACTGCAGGAGGCGGGTCCGAATCGCACCCATCAAAACTGCCTCCGGCAAAACTGCGCAGAAGCGGGTTGGAGGCTGGTTCTGAACCCGCACTCAGTTTTTGCCATTTTGCCAACTGTCCCGCCTCCAAACCCGCCTCCTCGGGGCTGGGAAAATTGCCCCCATAGGTTTTAAGGACCAGCTTAAAGGAGGAGAGAGAAGTAGAGACACGGAGAGGTTTAGCAGGGGAATTCCAGAGCTTAGGACCAAGGCAGCTGAAAGCACGGCTGCCAATGATGGAGAGTTTTCCCCCTGATTCTCATTGACTTCAATTTTACTAGGGCTCCTTGATGCTACACTCTGTCAAATGCTGCCTTGATATCAAGGGCAGTCACTCTCACCTCACCTCTGGAATTCAGCTCTTTTGTCCCTGTTTGGACCAAGGCTGTTATGAGGTCTGAACCCATGTGGTCCTGGTGGAACCCAAACTGAGCATCAGTGAGCAGGTTATTGGTGAGAAAGTGCCGCTTGATAGCACTGTTGATGACACCTTCCATCACTTTGCTGCTGATTGAGAGTAAACTGATGGGGCGGTAATTGGCCGGATTGGATTTGTCCTGCTTTTTGTGGACAGGACATACCTGGGCAGTTTCCCACATTGTTGGGTAGATGCCAGTGTTGTACTGGAACAGCTTGGCTAGATGCGCGGCTAGTTCTGGAGCACAAGTCTTCAACACAACAGCCGGGATGTCGTCGGGCCCCATAGCCTTTGCTGTATCCAATGCACTCAGTTGCTTTTTGATATCATGTGGAGTGAAAGTTGCTGTAGGTGTGCTATTCGGGGCCTGAGATCCCTGGAGGCTCACTCCACTGTTGGACATGTGGTAGGGCAGGACTTCCAGCTGCCAATCTGCCCTGCCATTGGCCCAACCCAAAATACCAGGGGCAAGGTCATTTGCTTAAGGAGTTGGGCACCTGTACCATCTACAGTGCTCCCATAGTATAGCTTCAGGTTAAAAGTAAGTTGATTCTCTGTACAAGACAGAGGACGAAGATTGTGTGTCACGACCTAGGAAAGTGTATAGACATACTCAGCATGTGGTTTCCCAAGGCCAATCAAGGTTGGCTGTTCCTATGGTGTGCATAGGTTTAAGACTCTAGGAGGTAGGTAATCTAACTTTTATTGGTGAAAGTATTTGTTTTGTAACAGAATTGGCTTAGTACTAATGTCTCTGGAGTTTATTGGACTGGACTCAATGATCGGGCAAATGAATCTGATTTCCAGTGGACAACAAATGATCCTTTGAGTGCTGCCCTAATGCCGTGAGTTTATTCCATTAATTTATTTTACTAACTACTTTTTCAGTTTATTTTTATTTCTACATTTGAACATGGGTAGAACCAAAGAACTGTGCAGCGTAGAATGAGGCAATTCAGCCCATCGCATCTGCTCTCCTGGCCAGCCTCCTACCTTGCACCCTCCGTAAACTTGAGCTCATCCAAAACTCTGCTGGCTGTGTATCCTAACTCGCACCAAGTCCCGTTCACCCATCACCCCTGTGCTCACTGACCAAAATTGGATCCCGGTCTGGCATTGCCTCGATTTTAAAATTCTCATCCTTGTTTTTAAATCCCTCCGTGGACTCGCCCCTCCCTATCTCTGTAACCTCCTCCAGCCCTACAACCCACTGAGATCTCTGCATTCCTCCAATTCTTGCCTCTTGCGCAACCCTGATTTTCTTCAGTCCACCAGCGCTTTCATAGAATCATAGAAATTTACGGCACAGAAGGAGGCCATTCGGCCTATCGTGTGTGTGCTGGCTGAAAAGAGCTATCCAACCTAATCCCACTTTCCAGCTCTTGGTCCGTAGTCTTGTAAGTTACGACACTTCAAGTGCCTTTCTAAGTACTTTATAAATGTGATGAGGGTTTCTGCCTCTACTACTCTTTCAGGCAGTGAGTTCCAGACCCCCACCACCCTCTGGGTGAAAAAAATTCTCCTCAACTCCCTCTAATCCTTCTGCCAATTACTTTAAATCTATGACCCTGGTTATTGACCTCTCTGCTAAGGGAAATAGGTCCTTCCTATCTAGGCCCCTCATAATTTTATACACCTCAATTAAGTCTCCCCTTCAACCTCCTCTGTTCCAAAGAAAACAACCCCAGGCTATCCAATCTTTCCTCATAACTAAAATTCGCCAATCCTGGCAGCATCCTCGTAAATCGCCTCTGTACCCTCTCTAGTGCAATCACATCTTTCCTTTAATATGGTGACCATAACTGTACGCAGTACTTTAACTAGTGTTTTATACAGTTCAAGCATAACCTCCCTGCTCTTCTATTCTATACCTCGGCTAATAAAGGAAAGTATCCCGTATGCCTTCTTAACTACCTTATCTACCTGTCCTGCTACCTTCAGGGATCTGTGGACATGCACTCCAAGGTCTCTCTGTTCCTCTACGCTTCTCAGTGTCCTACCATTTATTGTGTATTCCCTTGCCTTGTTAGCCCTCCCCAAATGCATTACACCACACTTCTCCGGATTGAATTCCATTTGCCACTTTTCTGCCCACCTGACCAGTCCATTGATATCTTCCTACAGTCTACAACTTCCTTCCCCACTATCAACCACACGGCCAATTTTTGTATCATCTGCAAACTTCTTAATCATGTCCCCTACATTGCAGTCTAAATCATTGATATATACCACAAAAAGCAAGGGACTGAGCCCTGCGGAACCCCACTGGAAACAGCCTTCCAGTCACAAAAATACCCATCGACCATTACTCTTTGCTTCCTGCCACTGAGTCAATTTTTGATCCAACTTGCCACTTTCCCTTGGATCCCATAGGCTTTTACTTTTCTTACCAGTCTGCCATGTGGAACCTTGTCAAAAGCCGTGCTAAAATCTATGTAGACTACATCAAACACGCTACCCTCATCAACCCTCCTTGTTACCTCCTCAAAAAATGCAATCAAATTAGTCAGACACGACCTTCCCTTAACAAATTCATGCTGACATAGAAACATAGAAACACAGAAGATAGGAGCAGGAGTAGGCCATTCGGCCCATCGAGCCTGTTCCACCATTTAATGAGATCATGGCTGATCATCCAAATTCAGTACCCTGTCCCTGCTTTCTCCCCATATCCCTTGATCCCTTTAGCCTTAAGAAATATATCTAACTCCTTCTTGAATATATTTAATGAATTGGCCTCAACTGCCTTCTGTGGTAGAGAATTCCACAGGTTCACCACTCTCTGGGTAAAGAAATTCCTCCTCATCTCAGTCCTAAATGGCTTACCCCTTATCCTTAGGCTGTGACCCCTGGTTCTGCACTCCCCCACCATCGGGAACATCCTTCCTGCATCTAGTCTGTCGAGTCCTGTTAGAATTTTATAAGTTTCAATGAGATCCCCTCTCATTCTTCTAAACTCGAGCGAATATAAGCCTAATCGACCAAATCTCTCTTCATACGTCATTCCTGCCATCCCAGGTATCAGTCTGGTGAATCTTCGCTGCACTCCCTCCATGGCAAGAACATCCTTCCTCAGATAAGGCAACCAAAACTGCACACAATACTCAAGGTGTGGTCTCACCAAGGGCCTGTACAACTGCAGCAAGACATCCTTGCTCCTGTACTCGAATCCTCTCGCTATGAAGGCCAACATACCATTTGCCTTCTTAACCGCCTGCTGCACCTGCATGCTTACCTTCAGCGACTGGTGCACAAGGACACCAAGGTCTCGTTACACTTCCCCTTTCCCCAATCTATTGCCGTTCAGATAATAATCTGTCTTCCTGTTTTTGCCACCAAAGTGGATAACCTCACATTTATCCACATTATACTGCATCTGCCATGCATCTGCCCAATCACCCAACCTGTCCAAATCATACTGGAGTTTCTCTGCATCCTCCTCACAGCACACACACCCACCCAGCTTTGTGTCATCTGCAAACTTGGAGATATTACATCTAGTTCTCTCGTCTAGATCATGAATATATATTGTGAATAGCTGGGGTCCTAGCACTGATCCCTGCGGTACCCCACTAGTCACTGCCTGCCACTCAGAAAAAGACCCATTTATTCCAACTCCTTGCTTCCTGTCTGCCAACCAGTTCTCTATCCGAGTCAGTACCTTACCCCCAATCCCATGTGCTTTAACTTTGCACGCTAATCTCTTATGCGGGACCTTATCGAAAGCCTTCTGAAAGTCCAAATACACCACATCCACTGGTTCTCCCTTATCTATCCTACCAGTTACATCCTCAAAAAATTCCAGTAGATTAGTCAAGCATGATTTACCTTTTGTAAATCCATGTTGACTTTGTCCGATCCTGTCACTGTTTTCCAAGTGCTCTGCTATTACATCTTTTATAATGGACACTAGAATTTTCACCACTACCGATGTCAGGCTTACCGGTCTATAATTCCCCGTTTTCTCTCTACCACCTTTTTTAAATAGTGGGGTTACATTAGCTACCCTCCAATCCATGGGAACTGTTCCAGAGTCTATAGAATTTTGGAAGATGACCAGCAATGCATCTATTATTTCTAGGGCCACTTCCTTAAGTACCCTAGAATGTAGATTATCAGGCCCTGGGGATTTATCGGCCTTCAATCCCGTCAATTTCCCTAACACCATTTCCCTACAAATACTGATTTCATTCAATTCCTCCCTCTCATTAGACCCTATGTTCCCCGACATCTCTTGGAGGTAATTTGTGTCCTCCTTTGTGAAGACAGAACCAAAGTATGTATTTAATTGGTCTGCCATTTCTTTGTTCCCCATTATAAATTCCCCTGATTCTGACTGCAAGGGACCTATGCTTGACTTCACCAATCTTTTTCTCTTCACATATCTATAGAAGCTTTTACAGTCAGCTTTTATGTTCCCTGAAAGCTTACTCTCATATTCTATTTTCCCCCTCTTAATCCCTTTGTGCTCCTTTGCTGAATCTTAAACTGCTCCCAATCCTCAGGTTTGCTGCTTTTTCTGGCCAATTTATATGTCCTCTCCTTGGATCTTATGCTATCCCTAATTTCCCTTGTTAGCCATGGTTGAGTCACCTTTTTTGTTTTATTTTTATGCCAAACAGGGATGAACAATTTCTGTAGTTCATCCATGCGATCTTTAAATGTTTGCCATGCCTATCCACCGTCAATGCTCCCCAATCCACCCTAGCCAATTTGCGCCTCATAGCATCATAGTTTCCTTTATTTAAATTCAGGACCCTAGTCTCTGAGTCAACTACTTCACTCTCCATCTTAATGAAGAATTCTATCATATTATGATCGCTCCTCCCCAAGGGGCCTTGCACAACAAGATTGCTAATTAATCCTTTCTCATTACATAATACCCAGTCTGAGATGGCCTGATCTCTAGTTGGTTCCTCGACATATTGGTCCAGGAAACCATATTGTGTACACTCTAGGAATTCCTCCTCCACAGTATTGTTACTAATTTGGTTAGCCCAATCTATATGTAGATTAAAGTCACCCATGATAACTGCTGTGCCCTTATTGCATGCGTCTCTAATTTCCCGTTTAATGCCATCCCCAACCTCAGCATTACTGTTTGGGGGTTTGTATACAACTCCCACTAACGTTTTCTGCCCCTTGGTATTTCTCAGCTCTACCCATACATGTCCTTGATTAATCCGTGCTTCTCTAAATGACGATTCATACTGTTCCTCAGAATTTCTTCCAATAATTTGTCCACCACCGAGGTTATGCTGACTGGCCTGTAATTACTCGGTCTATTCCCTTGCTCCCTTTTTAAACAATGGTACAACATTAGCAGTCCTCCAGTCCTCTGGCACCTTGGACCCATGGCGAAGGATCACTGAAAAGACTACACGATAACATAAACAAGTTCCATCCCACCATCAAACTCACCATGGACTACTCCTCAGAATCGGTCTCATTCCTGGACACACGAATCTCCATCAAAGACGGACACCTCAGCACTTCACTCTACCGCAAGCCCACGGACAACCTCACGATGCTCCACTTCTCCAGCTTCCACCCTAACCATGTTAAAGAAGCCATCCCCTATGGACAAGCCCTGCGAATACACAGGATCTGCTCAGACGAGGAGGAACGCGATGGACACCTACGGACGCTGAAAAACGCCCTCGTAAGAACGGGATATGACGCTCGACTCATCGATCGACAGTTCCGACGGGCCACAGCGAAAAATCGCATAGACCTCCTCAGAAGGCAAACACGGGACACAACCAACAGGGTACCCTACGTCGTCCAGTACTTCCCCGGAGCGGAGAAACTACGACATGTTCTTCGCAGCCTTCAACATGTCATCGATGACGACAAACACCTCGCTAAGGCCATCCCCACGCCTCCACTACTTGCCTTCAAACAGCCGCCTAACCTCAGAAGTACCATCGTTCGCAGCAAATTACCCAGCTTTCAGGATAACAGCGACCACGACACCACACAACCCTGCCATGGCAAACTCTGCAAGACATGCCAGATCATCAACACAGATACCACCATCACACGTGAGGACACTACCCACCAGGTACATGGTACATACTCATGTGACTCGGCCAACGTTGTCTACCTCATACGTTGCAGGAAAGAATGCACCGCGGCATGGTACATCGGCGAGACCATGCAGACACTGAGACAACGTATGAACGAGCACCGCGCAACAATCGCCAGGCAGGATTGTTACCTCCCAGTCGGGGAACACTTCAGCAGTCAAGGACATTCAGCCTCGGATCTGCGGGTAAGCGTTCTCCAAGGCAACCTTAGAAACACACGACAACGCAAAATCATCGAGCAGAAACTGATAGCCAAGTTCTGCACTCATGAAGACGGTCTCAATCGAGATCTTGGGTTTATGTCACGATACATGACGTGATCCGGACTCGAGTCGTCGTTAGCTTGTTCACAGATGTGATTCCCAGTAAAAAAGTAAAAATTTTCCCAGTAAAAAAGTAAATTTTTTTTTTAAAGCTTTTCGTTTTACATACAGACGGCAGCTTTTGACACGTTAGAACCCCTGCGACTTCACCTCATTGTCTCAGTTGTATCTTGCTATGTCTTTTGATGTGGTACCTTCCTGGCTGACTTAATTAACTTTATCACACCTCGGCAGATAGTCAGGATGATTTAATTTATTGGTCTGCAATTGTAAAGTACACATGCTTTTTTTTCCATCTATATATGCTCTGACGATTCTGTATCCAATTTACTTCACCTGAGGAAGGAGCGATAGTTCCGAAAGCTTGTGATTTCAAATAAAACTGTTGGACTATAACCTGGTGTTGTGCGACCTCTCAATTTTGACCAAACCTGTAGTCAGAGAGGTTTGGAAAATGATGATCAGAACCTCCACTATTTCCTCCCTTGCTTCTCTTAAGAGCCTGGCATACATTTCATCCAGGCCTGGCGATTTATCTACTTTCAAAGATGCTAAACCCCTTAATATTTACTCTCTCAGTATGTTTATCTCAAATAATATTACACACTCCTCCTTAACTACAATGTCTCCATCGTCTCTCTCTTTTGTGCTTTCAGCTGCCTAGGTCCAAAGCTCTGGAATTCCTTCCCTAAACCTCTCCACCTTACTACCTCTCTCCCTTCCTTTAAGATGCTCCTTAATACCTCTCTTTGATCAAGCTTTTGGTCACAGTTCCTAATATCTCCTTACGTGGCACAGTGTCAAATTTTTGTCTGATACCAGTGAAACGCCTTGGGATGGTTTTACGACATTAAATGCACTATATAAATGCAAATTTTTGTTGTTGTTGTTTAATGTAAACTGATTTCAGTAGGTGGTTTGTTCCTACCTAATATGCTAATTTTCCCTCCTCCTCTCCACTGCCTGCACCAAGGCCTCCAGTGCAGCATCGGAGAACCTTGGTGCCCACTTGCTCCCTCCTTCAGCCATTTATTACTCAAGTTGTTCTTGGGTGTCTGCAGCCAGAATGGATCTCCCCTTTAAGAGCTACTGGCTGGCTCTTCTTCCTCCACTGGCTGAGTGGCATTGACATTTTCAGGAGCTGAAATGAGAGAGAGGGACATGGGTTAGCTTGTGGTGTGAAGGGAGAGCAGAGAGAGAGAGAAGTGTCTGGTAAAAGAATCTCCAGCTTGTCGTGAAGAGTGTGTAGGGTGAGATGGAAGTAGAAAGGAAAAAAGAGAAGAAACCCTGTGTGACGTCTCTTCCAGCGTTGCCAGTCACCATGATCGCGACTCTCCCGCTGCCCATGATGGCCCGCACGCTATCTTCGAGGGTAGAGAGTGTACAAACAGGCTCTTCTTCCGCTGGCAGCTTCCTGGTAGAGGTTGTGGGCAATATTCCCTTTAAGCTGTGCGCCAGCGCAGCCGTGCAGCGATCTGCAGATCCCACGCAGCCGGCTCAACGGCGTTCTAATGACAAAAAATGCACATGTGCGGTAATTTGACTGGACCGCGCACCCAAAAATAATTTAGCGGGAACATTGGTTGTGGGCAACCTTCTCTTGCAAGAAAGGAGGGAGCATGTTAAGTGAAAGTCTTGTGAGGTGTTTAGAGAATGTGCATGTCATTCATCGAATAGCTAGCATGCAGTGTGTCAGATGTGAGGTGTGGGGAAGTGAGGGGAGGTGCAGTGAAGTGTGGTGTAGTGATTATAGGAGAGTGAAAGGAAGCTGGGGAGGTAAGTATTGTGAGTAGTGAAGCTGTACGTGGTGGAAGTGTAAACAGAGAGTAAGAGAGCAGCATTCTTACATAAACAACTCTAGTCAGGATGCTAAGCTGCTGGCATTCATATGCGACCTCTTCCCACTGTCGCCAAAGTTGCTGCCTGAAGGGCTTTCTGCCCCCTGGGGGAAGAGGATGTCCTTCCTCTTGTCCTCTGCCTGGACGGGGCCACCAAAGCAGCATCATGTTGAATCTGTTCAGTTTCCCTGGTGTTTGCAGACAGAGTGCATATTCCCTTTAAGAGATGCTGGATGCCTTTAAGTGGGGTCAGAGACACCTGATAGCCACACCTCCACCACCACCCTCCCCCCCCCCCCCCCCCCCCCCCCCGGCCACCCACCCAAGAGGCGTACAGCTGCCTGAATCAACACTAATAGATGCATGCAGTGTGCACTCTGCCCCCCTGAAACACATTTCCAGGTACGATCAAATTTGAACTGATAGGTCTCTCTGTTTTTCCACACTCTTCAGTGTCTTTCCATTAAGTGTATACTCCTATTCCTTGTTTTTTCTCCAAAAATGTACTGCTTCACACTGATCCACACTAAATTGCATCTGTCATCTGTCTGCCTATTCTGCTAACCTGTCTATATCTTGCTGAAATCTTTAATAGTTCCCCTCAATGTTTGCCAAACTTCCAACATGCTTCTAGTAAATTTCGAGATTGTGTTCCCCATACTCAAGTCCTAATCAACTGTCTATACCAAGAACAAAAATGGGTTTAGTCCTGAACCCCGGGCACACCACTTCCTCATTGTTTGCCAAACCTCTTACTTCTGTGTCACTAGCAAATTTTGAGATTGTATACCCAAGTCCAAATATTCTGTATATATTAAGAACAAAAGTGAACCCAGAACCGATGCCTGGCATTCCAAACCATTTCTAACAACTTGCTTTAATATAGTACCTTTAAAGTAGGAAACATCCCAAGGTGCTTCACAGAAGCATAATCAAACACAAATTGACAGTGAGCCAAAGGAGGTATTAGGAGAGGTGATTAAAAGCTTGGAAAAAGAGGTAGGTTTAAGGGAGGGTCTTAAAGAAGGAGAAAGAAAGGTGGAGAGATTTAGAGAGGGAATGCCAAAGCTTAGGGTCTATACAGCTGAAGGCATGGTCACCAGTGGTGTGGTGAAGGGAGTGAAGAATGCATAAGAGGCTACAGTTGGAGGAATGCAGAGATCTCAGAGGATTGTAGGGCTTGTGGAGGTTACAGAGATAGGGAGGGGCGAGGCCATGAAGGAATTCGAACATGAGGATGAGAATTTTAAATTTGAGGCGTTGGTGGATCAGGAGTCAACGTAGGTCAGCAAGCACATGGGTGATGGGTGAGTGGGACTTACAACAACAAAAACTTGTATTTATATAGCATGTTTAACATAGTAAAACGTCCCAAGGCGCTTCACAGGAGTGTTATAAGACAAAATTTGACAATGAGCCACATAAAGAGATATTAGGGCAGATGACCAAAAGTTTGGTCAAAGAGGTAGGTTTTAAGGAACGTCTTAAAGGAGGAAAGAGAGGTAGAGAGGTGGAAAGGTTTAGGGAGGGCATTCCAGAGCTTAGGGCCTTGGCAGCTGAAGGCACGGCCGCCAATGGTGGAGTGATTGAAATCTGGGATGCGCAAGAAACATGAATTAGAGGAGCACAATATCTCGGAGGGTTGTGGGGCTGGAGGAGATTACAGAGATAGGGAGGGGCAAGGTCATGGAGGGATTTGAAAACAAGGATGAAAATTTTAAAAATGAGGCGTTGCTTAAACGGGAGCCAATTTAGGTCAGTGAGCACGGGGTGATGGGAGAACGGGACTTGGTGTGAGTTAGGACACAGGCAGCAGAGTTTTAGGTGACCTCAAGTTTACAGAGGGTAGAATGTGGGAGGCTGGCCAGGAGTGCATTGGAATAGTTATGTCTAGATGTAACAAAGGCATGGATGAGGGTTTCAGCAGCGGATGAGCTGAGGCAGGGACGGAGTCGGGCGATGTTCCGGAGGTGGAAATAGGCGGTCTCAGTGATGGCACTGATATGTGGTCAGAAGCTCAACTCGGGGTCAAATACGACACCAAGGTTGCGAACAGTCCGGTTCAGCCTCAGACAGTTGCCAGGGAACGGAGTTTGTGGCAGGGATCGAAGTCAATGGCTTTGGTCTTCCCAATATTTAGTTGGAGGAAATTTCTGCTCATCCAGTACTGGATGCCGGACAAGCAGTCTGACAACTTAGAGAGTGGAGGGGTCGAGAGAAGTGGTAGTGAGGTAGAGCTGGGTGTCATCAACGTACATGTGGAAACTGATGATGATATTGCTGAGGGTCAGCATGTAGATGAGAAATAGGAGGGGGCCAAGGATAGCTCCTTGGGGACACCAGAGGTAACGATGTGGGAGTGGGAAGAGAAGCCATTGCAGGTGATTCTCTGGGTACGGCTGGAAAGATAAGAATCGAACCAGGCGAGGGCAGTCCCACCCAGCTGGACGATGGTGGAAAGGCCTTGGAGTTCCCTTGTTGTTGTTGTTGGATACTCAACACATTGATGATCTTCTTTCTGACTATTATGGCAAAGATCTCCAGATGCTGCCTTAAATATCCAATGACAAAGAAATTCAAATGTGAGAAGTCGCACAACACCAGGTTATAGTCCAACAGCTTTATTTGAAATCACAAGCTTTCGGAGTGCTGCTCCTTTGTCAGGTGAAGTCTTCACCTGACGAAGGAGCAGCGCTCCGAAAGCTTGTGATTTCAAATAAAGCTGTTGGACTATAACCTGGTGTTGTGCGACTTCTCACATTTGTCCACCCCAGTCCAACTCCGGCATCTCCACATCAAAGAAATTCAAGGCAGTGGTACAGACATTGCTGTGTATGTGGGCTGCTGGTCTTCAGATAGCTGCATGCATATCTCTGCAATAGACTCCAGGAGGAAGTTCAGTCTTCTAAGTCACTGAAGTGCAGAGAAATTTATGTGAGCCCTTCTTGGTCTGTAAAGTCTATAGAGCTGGTCTGTATGTGTAGAAACAAACATCATCTGTGCAGCCTCATTCTAAATGCCTCTAATCTAGCCTCTTGCATCTTCTTATTATCCTCCTCAATAACATTCCCATTGGGAAATCTATGTCCTCAAGTCCAAAGCTGTACTTTTTATAGTGCAGACTAAAACTAGCATAAAAGTCCTGACAGAAGTTCCAAAGTTCCAAACAGATTGATATATGGGCAAAGTAACACTTACCTTCAGTTGCAACAAATAAAATGGCCTCCTCCAAGTAGCACCCGCTTAAAGGATACCTTACTGGTCCTCATACCACCACTTATATAGCGGCGGTTTAAATTAGTGGCAGGTTTGGGCAAGAAAATTCTGGTGCAATGTTAGACCAGCGGTTTTGAAACAGTAGGTACTTCCGCCCCATTTTACTCCATTTACCACTCCAAATCCACCATAATATAGGCGGTAATTCAGAATAAATCCCAGCTCCATAAGTCTTAAATTTCAATATTTAGACCCTAGGATCCATCAATCTAACATATGCTGCTACAAAATAAGGGTAACTTTGACCAGCTGCTGAGGAAGACTGCTGCTGGGCTCATAAAGTGAATTGCTGTGTTTTGTTGCTCTGTATGATAGAGGCTCATAACTTTACTCTGGATTGTAATTCTGCCAAAATATTTTTTGCTTTTTAGTTTGGTAGCTCATAGCTTCATTTGAAAATCTCCCTTGAGGCTGTTTCTGGTTTGGCGAATGTCCTTAAAATGGCTGCAAAATATTTTTCCCCATGGGGATTCCCATCTTTATCATTTGTTTGCTGGAGTAAGAGGAACAGCAGACAAGCTAGGAAGCCAGGCTTATAAGGCAGGACCACAAGAGATCCAGATCCTCCTGTAGATGCCAAGCCAGCAGGGTGTATAGCTTCAGAAGATCATTCATCAATATATTCATGGAGTCAGGAGGCCTCTGTGTTCTTTGGGATGTCTACAGAAGTTGCTGTAGCTGGCACTTGCTCCGGGATGCTCTGCATTATAGAGACGGCTTCTCTAATAGTGCTACAAAGGATAGCATTGGACTTTGCTGCCATACTTGCCATCTGCCAGAGAGAGAGTCTTTACAGTGCCTTCATAAGGTTCTGATGCTCTGCAACTATTTGTCTTTTCATAACAGGACCTCTGAGATCATCTTCTGAATGTACAGCAGCTAGGGTCTAATATCTTCTAAGCCTCCATACGGGTACAACATGCTTCACCTCCAGTACCTCATCCTCTGGCTTCCTTGTGAGTTGTAAATCAAGTCCTCATTTAAACTATCTGTAACACCGAGTTAACTATCTAGGCTGTAGAGTGCATAGGTTAGGGTTCATGATGGGATGGGCCAATTTATGCTGGCATTACCAAATGTTGAAGGTTCTGCCATTGGTTCATCATCTCTTTCTGCAGCATCTTTCTTGCTTACAACTTCTGTGGGGATGACAAGAATAAGAAACGTAATGAGTTTCCTGCTGTTCGCTTTTTTTTACTGTTAGGCTGGTGTATGGGTCTCCGCAGAGTATGAGCTTCAAAAAAAATTCTGATCTTTGACTATTGACACTTAATCAGCACAAATCAGCAGGCACTTCCGCTTCTCCATCCTCTACAGCATTAGCTGAGTGAATTCCCAGGATTTGCTTTACCTGCTCCTGCCGTGCCTCTACCTGTAGACTATCCTTCTTGGGTCTATTCCTGCATGACAGAAGAATGCTTGTTATTGTCAGTCACAGACTGTTGAATTTGACAACTGTTTGAGAATTCTGATCAGTTATTTTATAGAATTCCCACCAAAGTAGGGGGCTTCAACAGGCATATAAGCATTTCAAGATACTGTATTAATTTAATTGAAGTCTTTATGTGCAGTTGTCAGTACAGATCATTTTGTGCATAGGATGATACCATTAGATTTGTGAATGCACTTAAAGAGTAAAAATAGGACTGCTGTTTGAAATAGAAACATAGAAACATAGGAGCAGGAGTAGGCCATTCGGCCCTTCGAGCCTGCTCCGCCATTCAATATGATCATGGCTGATCCTGTATCTCAATACCATATTCCTGCTCTCTCACCATACTCCTTGATGCCTTTTGTGTCTAGAAATCTATCTATCTCCTTCTTAAATATATTCAGTGACTTGACCTCCACAGCCTTCTGTGGTAGAGAATTCCACAGGTTCACCACCTCTGAGTAAAGAAATTCCTCCTCATCTCAGTCCTAAATGTCCTACCCTGTATCCTGAGACTGTGACCCCTTGTTCTCGACCCCCCAGCCAGGGGAAACATCCTCCCTGCATCCAGTCTGTCTAGCCCTGTTAGAATTTTATACGTTTCAATGAGATCCCCTCTCATTCTTCTAAACTCTACTGAATACAGGCCTAATCGACCCAATCTCTCCTCATACGACAGTCGTGCCATCCCAGGAATCAGTCTGGTGAACCTTCGCTGCACTCACTCTATGGCAAGTATATCCTTTCTTAGGTAAGGAGACCAAAACTGCACACAGTACTCCAGGTGTGGTCTTACCAAGGCCCTGTACAACTGGAGTAAGACATCCTTGCTCCTGTACTCAAATCCTCTTGCAATGAAGGCCAACATACCATTTGCCTTCCTAACTTCTTGCTGCACCTGCATATTTGCTTTCAGTGACTGGTGTACAATGACACCCAGGTCTCTTTGTACATCAGCATTTCCCAATCTAGCACCATTTAAATAATACTCTACCTTTCTGTTTTTCCTACCGAAGTGGATAACTTCACATTTATCCACATTATACTACATCTGACACGTATTTGCCCACTCACTCAACTTGTCTAAATCGCCTTGAAGCCTCTTTGCATCCTCCTCACAACTCACAATCCCACCTAGTTTTGTGTCGTCTGCAAACTTGGAAATATTACATTTGGTTCCCTCATCCAAATCATTGATATATATTGTGAATAGCTGGGGCCCAAGCACTGATCCCTGCGGTACCCCACTAGTCACCGCCTGCCACCCCGAAAAAGACCCATTTATTCCTACTCTCTGTTTCCTGTCTGTTAACCAAATGTCAATCCATGCCAGTATATTACCCCCAATCCCATGTGCTTTAATTTTGCACACTAACCTCTTATGAGGGACTTTATCAAAGGCCTTCTGAAAATCCAAATACACCACATCCACTGGTTCTCCCTTATCTATTCTACCAGTTACCTCCTCAAATACTCCAGTAGGTTTGTCAAACACGATTTCCCTTTCATAAATCCATGTTGACTTTGTCTAATCCCGTTGATATTTTCTAAGTGTTCTGTTATCACATCCTTTATAATAGACTCTAGCATTTTTCCTACTACTGATGTTAGACTAACCGGTCTGTAGTTCCCTGTTTTTTCTCTCCCTCCTTTTTTAAATAGTGGGGTTACATTTGCCACCCTCAAATCGGCAGGAACTGTTCCATAATCTATAGAATTTTGGAAGATGACAACCAATGCATCCACTATTTCCATGGATACTTCTTTTAGTACTCTGGGATGCAGATTATCAGGCCCTGGGGATTTATCAGCTTTCAGTCCCATTAATTTCTCCAGCACTCTTTTTTTACTAATACTAATTTCCTTTAATTCCTCCTTCTCATTGGACCCTTGGTTCCCTAGCATTTCTGGGAAGTTATTTGTATCCTCTTCCGTGAAGACAGAACCAAAGTATTTGTTTAATTTGCGCTGCCATTTCCTTGTTCCCCATTATAAATTCTCCCGTTTCTGACTGTAAGGGACCTACATTTGTCTTCACTAATCCTTTTCTTTTTACATACTTGTAGAAGCTTTTACAATCCGTTTTTATGTTCCTTGCAAATTTACTCTCATACTCTATTTTTCCCCTCTTAATCAATCTCTTGGTCCTTTTTTGCTGAACTCTAAACTGCTCCCAATCCTCAGGCTTGCTACTTTTTCTGGCAACTTTATATGACTCCTCTTCAGATCTAATACTCTCCTTAATTTCTTTTGTTAGGCATGGTTGGGCCACTTTTCCTTTTGTGTTTTTGCGCCAGAAAGGAATGTATAACTGTTGCAGTTCATGCATTCATTCCTTAAATGTTAGCCATTGCCTATCCACCGTCATGCCTTTTAATGAAGCTCCCCAATCGATCATAGCCAACTCACTCCTCATACCATTGTAGTTTCCTTTGTTTAGATTTAGGACCCTAGTTTCGGATTGGACTTCTTCACTTTCCGTTTTAATGAAGAATTCTATCATGTTATGGTCACTCTTCCTTAAAGGACCCTGCACAACAAGATTATTAATTAACCCCTTCTCATTGCACAATACCCAATCTAGCATAGCCTGTTCCCGAGTTGGCTCCTCAACGTACTGGTCTAAAAAACCATCTCGTACACACTTGTGAAGTATTTAAACCTCGTGCTGAATTGAAGAGAGGTGCTGGGGGTTATGCAGTTGCCACTCACTAACATGTTCCACTTCATTCCACATGGTCCTGACTGCTGTATTGGCAGGATTCTTGACATTCAGTTCCACTATTCCATCTCCCACCCCCCCCCTCCCCACCAACCAAATGTCAGTCCGAATCATACTTAGGTCACTCTCTGAGAAGTTTACATTTTTTCCCTGGTAGCCCTAACCTTCCACTACAACCATCCAGCTTACCAGCAGCTGAACTGTTGGGCCTCAAATGACCGATTTTCCCCAGGCCGTGTCCTCCTTCTCCCCAAAAGGACATTTTGGCCTCCATGGGCCAGCAGCTGTTTACATGGTGTTGGCACATGAAATCTCATGTCTTCCCAGTACTTAATGAGCAACACGACATGTAAATATTCAAATGAGCTGACCTTGTGGTATCAGACAAGGTCAGTTTATTTCTGTGCAGATGCAAACATCACCTAAAGAGCAGTGGTCCAGGTGGCACTGTGCTGGGATCGTAATAAAAGAAAGAAAGACTTGCATTTATAATAGCACCTTTCACAACCTCAGGATGTCCCAAAGTGCTTTACAGCCAATGAAGTACTTTTGAAATGTAGTTACTGTTGTAATGTATCACTTCTTTAGTGTCTCTATCAAGTAATGTTTAATTACTGTTATCAATGAATTCCAATTTTCTTTTTAGCCCCATCATTGTTTTTCTTCTGTTTATTGAAGATACTTAAATAATGATTTGCTGAATGGAGACCTGAAGGACTGTGTGCAATTGGATACAAGGACAGGACTATTAACGGACACTCTCTGCTCAGAAGAAAAACGTTTTGTTTGTAAATCCAGCCAATGTAAGTACAGGGGATTGGGAGAATTTGCATTGGCATATTTTGGGTAGAGCCCCACTGAAACTCTGCTGCAAACATGCCAATAGCAAATAGCATGTACAGGGTTTTCAATGGTGCTGTATTGTTTATGCCACATAATCATTTTTTGTAAACGAAGTTCTACTCAATAAAACTAAAGGGGGAGTTTTAGCTCCCGCGTGGGAAACAGGTGGGATGTGCAGACTGCCCACCCAGGTGCTGCAGTGGGAGGCCCGATCCATTTTAATGGATAGGCCTTGTTAACATCATGTTAATATTTGATATATATAAATGACCTGGATATTGGAATACAGAGTAGAATTTCTAAATTTGCCGATGACACCAAACTTGGGGGTGTGGCAAACAGTGAGGATGATACCAATCGACTGCAACAGGACATAGAAAGGCTAGCAGAATGGGCAGACAAGTAGCAGATGGAATTTAATACAGAGAAGTGTGAGGTGATGCATTTTGGCAGAAGGAACAGGGAGAGGCAATATACATTTAATGGCACAGTTTTAAAGAGTGTGCAGGGATAGACGGACCTGGGAGTTAATGTGCATAGGTCCCTGAAGGTGACAGGACATATTGAGAGAGTGGTTAGTAAAGCATATGGGATCTTGGGCTTCATAAATAGAGGTATTGAGTACAAAAGTAGAGAAGTTATGCTGAACCTTTATAAAGCGCTGGTTAGGCCACAACTGGAGTATTGCGTCCAGTTCTGGTCACCACACTTTAGGAAGGATGTGAAGGCCCTTGAGAGGGTGCAGAGGAGATTTACCAGAATGGTTCCAGGGATGGGGGATCTTAGCTACAAGGACAGGGTGGAGAAGCTGGATTTGTTTTCATTAGAGCAAAGGAGGTTGCGGAGTGATTTGATAGAGGTGTACAAGATTATGATGGGTTTGGGTAGGCTAGACAGGGAAAGGCTGTTCCCACTAGTTGATGGTACAAGGACTAGGGGACACAGATTTAAGGTTTTGGGCAAGCGATACAGGAGGGATGTGAGGAAAAACTTTTTTACGCAGCGAGTGGTGAGGACCTGGAACTCGCTGCCGACGGAAGTGGTGGACCACCGGGGAACGGGGTGGTGGGAAATCAGCCCGGCACTCAAGAGGAGTGCTGGGCTGAGCGATCGCGGCTGGCACCCCGAAGAAAAAAGGGGAAGGGGGCAGGTGCTGGCAGTCGGCCAAAAAAAATGGCCACCGGACACCTGCCCTTTAAGTTGCGCTGCCGCAGCTAGAAAATGCCACCCTGACCATGTCGGACATATTGTCCGGCGATAGGACAGAGGACGCAACCAAAGTTTGCGGCCAGGGCGCAGGCGGGGCACCAACGCCGGCGGCGCAGCGCCTCAAGGTGCTACCGGCTACCACCACCGCTAACCTCCCGCTGAATTTCGCTAACGGGAGGCGCAAAGCAACCCAATTTTTCCCCCTTAGTCTTAAGTTTATTTCTGTAAGTTAGTTAATAGTCAAATAAATAGAGGCACGGCAGGAGACCTCAGTCCCATGGAATGTACATCCTGTGCCATGTGGGAAATCCAGGATGCTTCCCGTGTCCTGGACAACCATATGTGCAGGAAGTGTCGTCGGCTGGAGGAGCTCGAGCTCCGGGTTTCGGAGCTTGAGCAGTAGCTGGCGTCACTGTGGTGCATCCGTGAGGCTGAGAGCTACGTGGATAGCAAGTTTCAGGAGGTGGTCACCCCGCAGTGTAAGAGTGTGCAGGCAGAAAGGGAATGGGTGATCATCAGACAGACAAGGAGGACCAGGCAGGTAATGCAGGAGTCCCTTGAGTGCATCTCGCTCTCCAACCAGTACTGTGGGGAGTACAGCCAGAGCCAAGTCCACGGCACCATGGGTGGCTCAGTTGTACTAGAGGGGAGGAGGAAGATTGGGAAGGTAATAATGGTAGGGGGTTTTGATAGTTAGGGGAACAGACCAGCGTTTCTGCGGCCGCAGACGTGATTCCAAGATGATATGTTGCCTCCCTGGTGCCAGGGTCAAGGATGTCACTGAGCGGCAGCAGAACATTCTAAGAGGGGAGGGTGAACAGCCAGAGGTCGTGGTCAATATCAGTACCAACGACATAGGTAGAAAAAGGGATGAATTCCTGCATGCAGATTTTCGGGAGCTAGGAAAGAGATTAAAAAGCAGTGAATACAGAAATAGGAGGATAGAGCAGATGAACGCGTGGCTGGAGAGATGGTGCAGGAGGGAGGGCTTCAGATTCCTGGGGCATTGGGAGAGGTGAGACCTGTACAGGCTGGACGGGTTGCACTTCAACAGAGCCGGTACCAACATCCTCGTGGGGAGGTTTGCTAATGCTGTCGGGGAGGGTTTAAACTAATTTGGCAGGGGGATGGGCACCAGGATGTAGCATTAGAAAGGAGAAACAAAGTGCACAAAGGATTGGGAAAGACAGATAGCACTAGAGTAAGAAGATTAAGAGAGAATACAAGAAGGTCTAAGACAGGTTTACAGTGCATGTGTGTAAATGCACGAAGTGTGGTAAATAAGGTTGGAGAGCTTCAGGCGCAAATAGCCAGATGGGAATATGATGTCATGGCGATAACGGAGACCTGGCTCAAAAAAGGGCAGGATTGGGTTTTAAATATTCCTGGATATAAGGTGTGCATGAAAAATAGGGAAGGAAAGAAAGGAGGTGGGGGGGCTGTATTGGTTAAGGAGTGCTGGAGAGAGAGGATGTCCTGGAGGGATCAAGGACAGAACTATTTGGTTAAAGTTAAGAAATAATGGCCCAGAAATTGATCTCGCTCTGTTCCCGCGGGGGTAAGCCTTCCCCGCGATCTCTCACTCCGCTTGTGCTTTTTCAGATCCAGCTCGCACGAACTTGATGTTCCAGACATCAGCTGGGCAGTGCTTGCGTATCCCACCGGCGTAGTGAATTCGTGCGAGCTGTGGGATCACGTGACTCAGTTAGAGCCAATGGCAGCACACCATCTTCCATTCATAAGTTTCACATACGTGCTGTGAAATCTATGAATCTTACACCCCCCCAAAATAACAGCTAAACCTCAATTAAATTTTTTTTAAAAACCATCACATTAATAAAATAAGTATAGTTAAATAAATTAACCATTTTAAATAAAAAATTAAATTTTTGAAAATTTTTTAAATCTTTTAAAAAGTTGTAAAAATAAACTTACCTGTCTTTAAAGTCTCTAAAAAAGATATACCTGTTAAAAAAAATTCAAAAAAATACTTAATTCACTACTTACCTTGTTAAAAGTGGGTCTTACTCCTCCTTTTTCCATTTCTAAAATCTTCAGTACTTACCTGCGCGTCCAAAGCATGAAGTGCACAGCGTGCGCGCAGCCTGTAGCGCGCACGCGATGCACCGAGGAACCGCCCCCTTTTCAAAAGAGCAATTGCCGGTTTTCAGCGCATGCACAGGGCATGCAGAAAACCGGCAATTGCAGAGGGAATACGCGAGAGTACGCACTGCGTACTCTCGCGCACCGGGATGAATTTTTGGCCCATTAGAGGTACCATTACACTACTAGGTGCATTCTGTAGGCCGCCAACTTTTTTTTTATTCGTTCATGGGATGTGGGTGTCGCTGGCAAGGCCAGCATTTATTGCCCATCCCTAATTGCCCTTGAGAAGGTGGTGGTGAGCCGCTTTCTTGAACCGCTGCAGTCCGTGTGGTGAAGGTACTCCCACAGTGCTGGTAGGGAGGGAGTTCCAGGATTTTGACCCAGCGACGATGAAGGAACGGCGATATACTTCCAAGTCAGGAGGGTGAGTGAATTGGAGGACAACTTGGAGGTGGTGGTGTTTCCATGCGCCTGCTGCCCTTGTCCTTCTAGGTGGAAGAGGTCGCGGGTTTGGGTAGGTGCTGCCAAAGAAGCCTTGGCGAGTTGCAGCAGTACATCTTGTAGATGGTACACACTGCAGCCACGGTACGCCAGTGGTGGAGGGAGTGAATGCTTAAGGTGGTGGATGGGGTGCCAATGAAGCGGGCGGCTTTGTTCTGGATGATGTCGAGCTTCTTGAGTGTTGTTGGAGCTGCACTCATCCAGGCAAGTGGAGAGAATTCCATCACACTCCTTACTTGTGCCTTGTAGATGGTGGAAAGGCTTTGGGGAGTCAGGGGGTGAGGCCCTTGCCACAGAATACCTCGCCTCTGACCTGCTCTTGTTGCCACAGTATTTATGTGGCTGGTCCAGTTAAGTTTCTGGTTAATGGTGACCCCCAGGATGTTGATGGTGGAGGATTCGGCGATGGTAATGCCTTTGAATGTCAAGGGGCGATGGTTAGACTCTCTCTCTTGTTGGAGATAGTCATTGCCTGGCACTTGTGTGGCACGAATATTACCTGCCACTTATCAGCCCAAGCCTGAATGTCGTCCAGGTTTTGTTGCATGCGGGCATGGACTGCTTCATTATCTGAGGAGTTGTGAATGGCACTGAACACTGTTTAGTTATCAGCGAACATCCCCATTTCTGACCTTCTGTTGGAGGGAAGGTCATTGGTGAAGCAGCTGAAGATGGTTGGGCCTCGGACACTGCCCTAGTGGGAAAGATATAGAGGAGCAAATTTGCAGGAAAATTACAGAGAGGTGCAAGAACTATAGAGTAGTAATAATGGGGGACTTCAATTATCTTAATATAGACTGGGATAATAATAGTGTAAAGGGAATAGATGGGAAAGAATTTCTGAAGTGTGTTCATGAGAACTTTCTTGATCAATACGTTACTGGCCCAATGAGGCATTGCTGGGTCTGGTTCTGGGGAATGAGGTGGGTCAAGTGGAGCAAGTGTCAGTAGGGGAACATTTAGGGAACAGTGATCATAGTATCATAAGGTTTAGATTAGCTATGGAAAAGGACAGGGAGCAATCTAGAGTAAAAGTACTTAATTGGATGAAGGCAAATTTCAGTGGGTTGAGAACGGATCTGGCCCAGGTAAATTGGAATCAAAGATTGGCAGGCAAAACTGTAATAGAACAATGGGCTGCCTTTAAAGAGGAGATGGTTCAGGTACAGTCGAGGTACATTCCCATGAGAGGGAAAGATAGGCAACTAAAGCCAGAGCTCCCTGGTTGACGAAAGAGATTGAGAGTAAGATGAAGCAGAAAAAAGACGTGTATGACAGATATCAGGTTGAGAATACAAGTGAGAATCAGGCTGAATATAGAAAGATCAGAGGGGAAGTGAAAAAGGAACTAAGAGGGGCAAAGAGATTATGAGAATAGATTGGCAGCTCACATAAAAGGTAATTCAAAAGTCTTCTATAGGCATATAAATAATAAACGGGTAGTAAGAGGAGGGGTGGGGCCAATTAGGGACCAAAAAGGAGACCTACACATGGAGGCAGAGGGCATGGCTGAGATACTAAATGAGTACTTTGCATCTGTCTTCACCAAGGAAGAAGATGCTGCCAAAGTCATAGGGCTGGTTTTTGAATCTGGGGTCGGGTTGGTGTCGGGAATCACACATTCTGGCTTGTGAACCCGCCTCCATCGAGATGTGGCCAACCCACTGTATTTTCCCTTGATTGACCTTGTTGAGCCCGCCCAGTGGGCTCAGCAGGCCAATTAAGGGCCACCCGACAACAGGTGACGTCACAGATTGACATTTCATCTGTCAAGAGCTTTTGACAGATGAAATATCAGCGTTTGACAGCTCTGAGAAGCTGTCAAACACTCACAATATGATTTCTAACTTCAGTCCTTCCTCTCAGGCTGAGTTAGAAATCATTCCACCACAGAAAACAGAAGGCTGAGGTTTTTGACAGAACCACAGCTTTCCTGCTTTCTGTGCCGGTGAGATTTCTAACTCCCGAGAACTGAAGGGCTGACACCTGCAGGAGGAAGTTAAGGTAAGTAAAACTTTTTCCCACACTTAGCACTTACCTTACACACTTACCTCTGCACACATGCACCCATCACTCACCTGCCCACCGGACATATCGACCCCTCCAACCCCTGCAGACCCACGGCCCGCCCCGATAACATGGCGTGGTTGCCACCTGTTGGGAAGCCCACATTTCAGCAATGAAAATAGGGATTATGCAAAAAACTGCCTGTTAACTACCTGTTAACAGGCAGTTAATTGTCACTAATCCCTTCCCACCTCGGGGAGTCGGGTCTCAGCACAGGTCGGGTACCCGCCGCCAGAGAAACTGGCATGGAGGCGGGTTGGAGGTGGGATGGGGTCGGGACCCCCGAATCTGCAACTTTAACCCCCCCCCCCCGCCTCCAAACCCGACTCCATGGGTCATTGAAAATCCAGCCCATAGTGAACGAGGAGATAGTGGAGTTACTGAATGAGATTAAAATTGATAAAGAGGAGTTACTAGAAAGGCTGTCTGAACTTAAAGTTGATTAGTCACCAGGACTGGATGGAATGCATCCTAGGATGCTGAGGGAGGTTAAGGAGGAAATCGCGAAGGTACTCGCCATAATCTTCCAATCCTCCTTAGATACGGGGGGTGGTGCCAGAGGACTGGAGAATTGCAAATGTTACACCCTTGTTCAAAAACGGGTGTAAGGATAAACCCAGCAACTACAGGCCAGTCAGTTTAACCTTGGTAGTGGGGAAGCTTTTGGAAACGATAATCAGGGACAAAGTTAACAGTCACTTGGAAAAGTGTGGATTAATTAAGGAAAATGAGCATGGAATTTTTAAAGGCAAATCGTGTTTAACGAATTTGATTGAGTTTTTTGATAAGGTAACAGGGAGGGTTGATGAGGGCAATGCGGTTGACGTGGTATACATGGACTTCCAAAAGGCATTTGATAAAGTGTCACATAATAGGCTTACCAGCAAAGTTGAAGCCCATGGAATAAAAAGGACAGTGGTAGCATGGATACGAAATTGGCTAAGTGACAGGAAACAGCGAGTAGTGGTGAACGGTTATTTTTCAGACTGGAGGAAGATGTACAGTGGTGTTTCCCAGGGGTCAGTATTAGGACCACTGCTTTTCTTGATATATATTAATGACTTGGACTTGGGAGTACAGGGCGCAATTTCAAAATTTGCAGATGACACAAAACTTGGAGGTAGAGTGAACAGTGAGGAGGATAGTGATAGACTTCAAGAAGACATAGACAGGCTGGTGGAATGGGCAGACACGTGGCAGATGAAACTAAACGCAGAAAAGTGTGAAGTGATATTTTTTGGTAGGAAGAACGAGGAGAGGCAATATAAACTAAAGGGTACAATCCTAAAGTGGGTGCATGAACAGAGAGACCTGGGGGTATACGTGCACAAATCATTGGCAGGGCAGTTTGAGAAAGGTTGAGAAAGCGGTTAAAAAAGCATACAGGATACTGGACTTCTAAAATAGAGGCATAGGGCTGGATTTTGAATGACCCATGGAGTCGGGTTTGGAGGCGTGTGGGGGGTTAAATTTGCGGGGTCAGGGTTTCCGACCCCATCCCAACTCCATCCCGCCTCCACGCAATTTTGACATAATCAGTCGCGGGGTTCCTGACTCCGTCCCGCCTTCAAGAGGCGGGAGAGGCCATTAAAGCCCTTAACAAGCTCTAAATTGGTTCTGTAATGCCATTTTGAAATGCTGTAGCTAGTTTAACCCTCTTCTGACGTGAAGCCTGGCGGGAGCACAAGTGGATAGCTGACTATCGGCTGCAGGTCCACTATTACAATGGAGATGTGATGAAGGTAGTAGTAGTATTAGGTCTGAACGCCGCCTCTGATGCTGCTGCATTGAATGTCTTCAGAGACTGCCTGGGAGGACTTCCTTGGTAAAAATATTCTCTCTCTCTCTCTCTCTCTCTCTCTGTCCTCTACACCACCACCCCTCATTTTTGCATCCAGGTCTCACGTCAAAAGCCAGGCAGGTCCTCTCTCACCAACAGTCTCTGAGACTAGCCAGTCAGCAATGATGACATCATCAGAGGTGGCTTTCAGACTGAAAACACTAATTAGTTCATGGGTTCCCACATGCTCCAACTCAATTGCCCAATTAAGTGAAAATTGCATCAGGCATCCACATTAATCTGGAGTCGGGGGGGAAACACGAAATGCGGATTACACGACCCCAACCCGACCCCAAGACAAAATCCAGCCCATAGAGTACAAAAGCAAGGAAGTTATGATGAACCTTTTTAAAAAACTGGTTCGGCCTCAACTGGAGTATTGTGTCCAATTCTGGGCACTGCACTTTAGCAAGGATGTGCAGGCCTTAGAGAGGATGCAGAAAAGATTTAGGAGAATGATTCCAGGGATGAGGGACTTTAGTTACATGGATAGACTAGAGAAGCTGGGGTTGTTCTCCTTAGAGCAGAGAAGGTTGAGAGGAGATTTGATAGAGGTATTCAAAATCATGAGGGGTCTAGACAGAGTAGATTGCGAGAAACTGTTCCCATTGGCGGAAGGGTCGAGAACCAGAGGACACAGATTCAAGATGGTTGGCAAAAAAAACAAAGTTGACATGAGGGAAAGCTTTTTTATGCAGCGAGTGGTTCGGATCTGGAATGCACTGCATGAAAGGGTGGTGGAGGCAGACTCAATCGTGGCTTTCAAAAGGGAATTAGATAAGTACCTGAGGGGAAAAATTTTGCAGGGCTACGGGGGAAGGGCGGGGAGTGGGACTAGCTGAAGTGCTCTTGCAGAGAGCCGGCATGGGCTCGACGGGCCAAATGGCCTCCTTCTGTGCTGTATCTATTCTCTGATTCTCTGATTCTTGTAATTTGTTGCAGTCCTTCTCAGTATTGACTACCCCACCCCCCCAATTTGGTGTCATATGCAAATTTAGAAATTGTGTTTTTGATTCCAAAGTCTAAATTGTTAATATAAATTGAGAACAACAGTGGTCCCAGCACTGATCTTTGTAGAACACCACTTCCCGCCTTCTGCCACTCTGAATGGCTACCCTTTACCCCGACTCTCTGCTTTCTGTCTTGAAGCCAGCTTGCTATCCATTCTGCTACTTGTCCCCTGACTCCGCATGCTCTGACCTTATTCATTAGTCTATTATGTGGTACCTTATCAAAGGCCTTTTGAAAATTTAGATAAATTACATCTACTCCATTACCCTTGTCTACTCTCTCTGTTACCTCTTCAAAAAATTCAGTAGGGTTGGTCAAGCAAGACTTTCCCTTTTGAAATCCATGCTGACTATTCATTATTATATTTTTGGTTTCTAGATGTTCTTCTAATTTCTCCAGTAGGCATATGATCAAGTTAGGAGTAACAGCACTAAACAAAATCATGAAGTATAATAAATAGGCGGAAAAAAAGATTAGAAAGGCTTAACAAATGAATAAAGGTTGACAAATAATAGAAAAGGAAATAATAAGGACTTTTATAAGCATTTTAAAAAGTAAAGGAATAGGGGGTAGGACAACTCAGAGATAAAGGAAGGACTCTAATTGTGGAAGATCAAGGTTTGGTAGAGATATTAAATAAATATTTTGCACTGATTTTTGAAAATGATGGTGGAAATGGGAACATAGTTAAAGAGAGTATAGCAGCATGGAGGTATGAAGGAGGGAGTCTAATTGTGAAGGATGAAGGTAAGGAGGAGATATTAACTAAATATTCTGGCGTTTTACAAAAAATGGTGGAAATGAGAATGTAAGTGTACTAGAGGAGATTATGGACCAATTATTAGAGATAACTAGAAAAGGAATTTGTAGGGAAACAATTTTCAGAACTCAAGGTGGATGTTACCAGCCTCTGGTGGCATGCACCCTAAGCTGTTGAAAGAAATCAGAGAGGATATAGCAGAGGAGCTGACCACATTTTTTAATCCACCATAAATATGCACATTCTGTTGGTGAACTGGAGAGTAGCCAACATAACATCTTTGTTCAAGAAGAAGAGGATAAGTCAGATAATTATAGACTAGTTACACTAGTGTCAATTGGAGGCAAAGGAGGCGATTTTGCCAGCCCAGGGGAGGCGGGTAAGGAGGCGGGACTGCCGGGAAAATGGCAGAATCTGGGGGCAGGTACCCATCCCGCCCCCAACCCGCCTCCGTGCCATCTTCCCAGGAGGCGGGTACCCGACCTGCGCTGGGAGCCGCCTCCCCGAGGCGGGAAGGGGATTAGTACCAATTAACTACCTGTTAACAGGTAGTTAACAGGCAGTCTTTTGGAGAATCCCTATTTCCAGCCCTGAAGTGTGGGCTTCCCGATGGCTCCGAACCACGCCAGGGTCAGTGATCTGGCCGTCGGTCTGCGGGGGTCGGAGGAGCCGAGATGTTGGAGGGGCCGAGATGTCCGGTGTGCAGGTGAGTGATGGGTGCAAGTGTGAAGAGCTAAGTGTGTGAGGTGAGTGTAAAGTGTTTTAATAAGTTTTACTTACCTTTACTTCTTCCTGCAGGCTTCATCCCTTCAGGTCTCGGGAGTCAGAAATCTCACCGGCACAGAAAGCAGAATGGCCGCTGAACTGTCAAAAGCTGCAGCCTTCTGCTTTCTGCTCAGGAGAGATCAAGTGAGCCTGAGTGGAAGGACTCAACTTGGAGGACAGATTGTCAGTGTTTGACAGCTTCACATAGCCGTCAAACGATGACAATTCATCTGTTAAAAGGTCTTGACAGATGAAACGTCACTCGCTGACGTCACCTGTAGCCGGCTTTCCCTTAACTGGCCTGCTAAGCCTGCTGGGCTTTGCTGTCCCAGCCTCATTTCTAGCTCTTCCGACATTCTCTTGCTTGTCTTGTGGCAGGAGTGTACTGCAAGGACCATGGATTTTCAACTCTCATAACGTATATGGATTTTCAGAAGACGTTTGATAAAATGTCTCACAAGAGGTTTGTTTGAAAAATGTAGCTGTATGGTATAAGAGGAAATTTAGCAGCATGGATAGAAAGTTGCTTCATTGAGAGGAAGCAAAGAATTATTTTTAAATGGATGTTGCTCGCATTAGACATTTTTCTACATGAAAGATGTTATATAAATGCAAGTAGTTGTTTTGTTGGAGAAGAGCTGGAAATGGTGTATCCCAGGAGTCAGTACTGAGTCCACTTTTGTTGTTGATGTATGTAAATGATTTGGACTTGGGCAGAAGCACAATCTCAAAATTTGTTGATGACAGACAAGTAGGAGGTTTGACAAAAAGCACAGAGGATTATACAAGACGTTATTTAGGAAGGACAGGAAGCTAGGAAAAGGTGGAGGGTAGCTCTATTAATTAATGATAGTATTAGCACAATAGAGAGGGATGACCGAAGTTCAGGAAACCAGGATATAGAAGCGGTTTGGGTAGAGATAAGAAATGATAAAGGCAAGAAGTCACTTGTGGGAGTGGTATACAGGCCCCCTAACAGTAACCACACGGTACGACGGAGTATAAAGGAAGAAATAATGGGAGCTTGTCAGAAAGGTACGGCAATAATCATGGGGGATTTTAATCTACATATAGACTGGAAAAATCAGATGGGCAAAGGTAGACTAGATGAGGAGTTCATAGAATGTTTTCGGGATAGTTTCTTAGAACAGCACATTCTGGAGCCAACCAGAGAGCAGGCTATACTAGACCTGGTATTGTGCAACAAGATAGGGTTAATTAATGACCTCATAGTGAAGGCACCCCTAGGTAGCAGCGATCATAATATGATTGAATTTTACATTCAGTTTGAAGGAGAGAAGAGTGGGTCCAAGACTAGTATTTTAAAGTTAAATAAGGGCATTTATGAGGGCATGAAAGCAGAGCTAGCTAAAATGAACTGGCAAATTAGGTTAAGGGATAGGTCAATAGAGTTGCAGTGGCAGACATTTAAGGGGATATTTCAGAATACACAGAATATATACATTCCAACGAGAAAGAAAAATTCCAAGGGGAGGACCCACCATCCGTGGTTAACTAAAAAAGTTAAAGATAGTATCAAACTTAAAGAAAAAGCATATAATTGCGTAAAGATGGGTGGCAGGTCAGAAGATTGGACAGAATATAAAAAACAGCAAAGAATGACTCAAAGAATAATGAGAGAAAAATTAGAGTACGAGAGAAAGCTAGCTAGAAATATAAAAACAGATAATAAGAGTTTTATAGATATTTAAAAAAGAAAAGAGTTAACAAAGTGAGCATTGGTCCTATAGAAAGTGAGTCTGGGGAATTAATAATGGAAAATAAGGAGATGGCAGTTGAATTGAACAGGTGTTTTGCATCGGTCTTCACTATAGGGGATATAAGTAACATCCCAGAAATAGCTGTAAATCAGGAAATGGAAGGGAGGGAGGAACTCAAGAAAATTACAATCACCAGGGAAGTGGTACTGAGCAAATTGTTGGAGCTGCGGGCTGACAAGTCTCCGGGTCCTGATGGACTTCATCTTGAAAGAAGTGGCTAGTGAGATAGTTGATGCGTTGGTTTTAATTTTCCAAAATTCCCTAGATTCGGGGAAGGTTCCATTAGATTGGAAAATAGCGAATGTAACTCCTTTATTCAAAAAGGGAGGGAGACAGAAAGCAGGAAACTACAGGCCAGTTAGCTTAACATCTGTCAAAGGGAAGATATTAGAAGCTATTATTAACGATGTTATAGCAGGGCACTTAGAAAAGTTCAAGGTAATCAGGCAGAGTCAACATAGTTTTGTGAAAGGGAAATCATATTTAACCAATTTATTGGAGTTCTTTGAGGAAGTAACATGTGCTGTGGATAAAGGGGAACCGGTGAATGTACTGTACTTAGATTTCCAGAAGGCATTTGATAAGGTGCCACATCAAAGGTTATTGTGGAAAATAAAAGCTCATGGTGTAGGGGGTAACATATTGGCATGGATAGAAGATTGGCTAGCTAACAGGAAACAGAGAGTAGGCATAAATGGGTCATTTTCTGGTTGGCAAGATGTAATGAGTGGTGTGCTACAGGGATCAGTGCTGGGGCCTCAACTTTTTACAATTTATTTAAATGACTTGGATGAAGGGACCGAAGGTATGGTTGCTAAATTTGCTGATGACACAAAGATAGGAAGGAAAGCAAATTATGAAGAGGACATAAGGAGGCTACAAAGGGATATAGATAGGTTAAGTGAGTGGGCAAAGATCTGGCAAATGGAGTATAATGTGGGAAAATGTGAAATTGTCCATTTTGTCAGGAAGAATAAAAAAGAAGCATATTATCGAAATGGTGAGAGATTGCAGAGCTCTGAGATGCAGAGGGATCTGGGTGTCCTAGTGCATGAATCGCAAAAGGTTAGTATGCAGGTACAGCAAGTAATTAGGAAAGCTAATAGAATGTTATCGTTTATTGCGAGGGGAATTGAATACAAAAGTAGAGAGGTTATGCTTCAGTTATACAGGGCATTGGTGAGACCACATCTGGAGTACTGTGTACAGTATTGGTCTCCTTATTTAAAGAAGGATGTAAATGCGTTGGAAGCAGTTCAGAGAAGGTTTACTAGACTAATACCTGGAATGGGCGGGTTGTCTTATGAGGAAAGGTTGGACAGGCTAGGCTTGTATCCGCTGGAGTTTAGAAGAGTAAGAGGTGACTTGATTGAAACATATAAGATCCTGAGGGGTCTTGACAGGGTGGATGTGGAGAGCATGTTTCCTCTTGTGGGAGAATCTAGAACTAGGGGTCACTGTTTAAAAATAAGGGGTCGCCCATTTAAGACAGAGATGAGGAGAAATTTTTTCTCACAGAGGGTCGTGAGTCTTTGGAACTCTCTTCCTCAGAGGGCGGTGGAAGCAGAGTCTTTGAATATTTTTAAGGCAGAGGTAGATAGATTCTTGATAAGCAAGGGGGTGAAAGGTTATCGGGGGTAGGCGGGAATGTGGAGTAATCAGATCAGCCATGATCTTATTGAATGGCTTGAGGGGCCGAGTGGCCTACTCCTGCTCCTAATTCGTACGTTCGTCATGAAGACAGGTTATCGGAATGGACAAACATGTAGAAAATGGAGTTTAATGTAAAGAAGTAATGATAAATTCTTACATAGCATTATTTAGGTACTTTCAGAGTACTGTGTGGATTTTTGGGCGCTCCATATAGACAGGACATTAATGCCGTAGAGATCGTACAGCAGAAATTCAGCAAGTTGACGCCAGGGATGGGAAGCTATATTTATGCAAGAAAAGACTTGAGATATTTAGTTCAATTCCTGTGGAGTAGACATAGCCAAGAGGAGATTTAACTGAAGTTTTTTAAAGTATGAAGGCGTTTACTATGTTAAAGGTGCTATATAAATGCAAGTTGTTGTTGTTTGATAGAGAGAATGGGGAAACACCATTTCCTCTGGTTGGGGAATCAGTGACAAGGGTCATCAATTTAAAAATGTCACTAACAGAGTGAGGAGAGAGGTTAGGAGACATTTCTTTACACAGAGGGCTGTTGAAGCATGTAATGTTCTATAGGGATCAAGGGATATGGGGAGAAAGCAGGGACAGGGTACTGAATTTGGATGATCAGCCATGATCTCATTAAATGGCGGAGCAGGCTCGAGGGGTCGAATTGCCTACTCCTGCTCCTATCTTCTATGCTTCTATGCTTTGCTACAGGAAGTGGTTGAAACAGAGACGATTTCATCTTTTAAGGGAAAATTGGATAAATATTTGAAGCAGAGAAAGATACAATAGTATGAAGACAGCGGAGCAGGGGAATTAATTTTGCATTTTGCTAGCAAAGAGCAAGTTGGCTGGGAGGGGAGAATGGTTCCTCACTCTGAGAGGTCAATTCTTCATATGTCTCTCTTCCTGCCATATTCCAGCTGCTGGCTGCTCCTTGTGGATGACCAGGGATCTGGGTGGTGACAGACCCTTGTTCACCACTGAAGGGTGTGAAGCTGCCATCAAGGTCCTCTCAAGCCGATCCCCCAGCTATCAGAAGTGAGAGCCCAAGTTGAAGTCAGTAAAACTCCAATTTTTCAATTGGATTATTGTAAAAATCTAACTGGCTCACTAATGTCCTCAGGGAAGGGAACCTGCCACCTCTACCTGTCCTGACCTTTAATGACCCCAGTCCCACACTGCACGATTGACTGTCTCTGAAGAAAATCCCCACCTTCTCAGTGCAACTATGGATGAGCAATAAATTTGGACCTGCCTCCCAAGGGGAAAAATTACCAAAAAAATCATCAAAGCAAGTATTTCTCGTTTGGGACCCTCCATGTGCTAGCGATTTAAAAGCGCTTAACCCTGGCATTGCTCTCCCTTGTGCAATTGCAGCAAGTTAAATAACTGCTTAAGGTGATTAATTGTTTAATTTGTGTCAGCACTCCATTGATCAACCTGCAATATCAAGGTTTAATGGGAAGCTGAGCAATCTGCTGAAAATGTCAGTAGTGCATCGTCAACCTGAGTAGTCCAGCAAAAGCAGTTTCCAGGCTTATGTATCAGTGCACCTGGGGAGAAGGTAATCACCCAATGACCTTGATGTAATTTTTCACAAAAGATCCTGTGGAGCTTAGGTGATTTTCTTTTCCTTGTGGGAGGGAGGGAGTTCATGATTATACATGGAGATTCAACTTAACAAAAAGCTTAAGAAAGCGTATGCCTAAAGTAAATAATGTGCCATTTAATTGAACAGTCAGGTAATCAATTTTATCCCTTGATTTTACAGATAACATTTCAGAATGGTTTAGAACTGTTTACTTTATTCCTTTTAGATATGGACTGGTTTCAGAAACAGGAGAGGATGGGACTAATTTACAGACCTCCATATGAATATGATTCAAAAACGACTCTGGCCGCAGCCAAAATCACCTGCTTGCAGCAAGGAACTGATTGTACAGGAGTGCTGGAGACTAGAATCCCAAACACTTTTTATCTTCTTGATTCTTCAGCCATAATTATCTTCAACCCCCGTGACATTATCTACGTCCCGTCAGGTAAGGCCAGATGTTTCATACCTGAATTCTCCTTAAGTTCAAGTTAACCAGCACCTAAGAGTGCACAGAGGCATTTTTTTTATTTGGGCCTGATTTTAACTGGGGGCTAGTTTTCAGCGGGTGAGTTTTGATGGTAGTTCACAACTTCTGGTTGCAGCAAAAATGAGGCCCAGTGTGTTTTAACACCCAGGCTTCATTTAAAAGCTGCCTGCCGGCTTTCCACCCATTCGATACAGGAAGTGGCGCAAATTCATACAGCCCAAAGGCCACCCACCAAGAGCAGGTAAGTCCGTGGGATCGGCCATCTCACGGGGTTTCCACGATCAGGACAGGTGCACAATTACGGCAGGGGAGGCCTAAGATTTCCTTGTGGAACTTGGAGGATCACTCCTGCTCCTCCTGGCCCCACAAGGAAATAAAAAAAATTAAACTTACCCTCTGGCCCTGATCTGGTTCCTTGCTGGGTAGGCCTGGCAGAAAGGCACTGCCGACTAGTAAAAATTGCAGTCAGGTCCCGACGATATCATAGAGACCCAACATGCATATACTTAAAAGGACCCCGCAGACTTTCAGCATGTGTCCTTGCTGCCTGCGATGAAAGCCCTGGCAGGTCAGTTCCCATCGACTGCAGGGTGAGTAACTGACCTAGGGGATGTTATCTGGCCACCTGCACAGTTTCCGCTGGATGGATAAGGTTAAAATCAGCCCCAAGTGCTTTTAACCAAATTTTTCTTCTTTTGCAATAGTTTTCCTTGTTTTCAGTTCTAATTACCTGAAAGTAAGATATTCCACTCCAACCACAAACAGACCCTCCCACCCAGACAATGTGCAATATTCCAGTGATCTGATTTGAGATGTTTCGTAATTGGTGTTGCCGCTCCTGATGATCAAATGTAGCTATCAAACTCAATGTACATAATATCACCTTCAGGAAATAAACTCAATAAACTTATAAAAGTCAGTCTCCTGTGGCGATGCACATGGGTACTCAAGACCAAGCGTTCCTGGGATGTCCATGGGAGTTCACCCATTCCCCCGCTGAAACTTCGGCAGAACCCCGGTGAAATGACATAAACAGCTGAAAACAGCCATTTGTACTATTTCTCCATGGTTTCTGCTGATCTTCCACGGAAGTTACTGCAGGACATTGGGAGATCAATGCAGAAATTTTCCCCAGAAATCGTCAAGTGAAGCAGGGTTAGGGGGTAGGGGATTATTGGACCAGGATGTGTAGACTTAATTCAGTCCCCTTTTTAAAGTCATATATTCTGACCTTATATATTTATATATTGCCATTATAAACTCCTATGTTCACATTTATAATGGAAGCTGCCTATGTAAATTGATCACACTGTGGCGGATCGCCACCTAAAACGGGCATAATCCACTCTTCCGTCTGTGGACAAATTTCCAGCACCTTCCCTTTAAGGCACCTTACCTTTAAGACAGGAGGGGGCGGGGCCTCAGGTTTTACCCAGAGAATTCTGGGAGCTTTTCAGTCTGCCATTTTGTGCCATGCTGTGATTAAAAAGTCTCTTGTTTAACACAAATGGATTCAGCCTTAATTCGTGTTTCGCGGCAGCCTCAACAACACTGTAATTACACCCATCCACCAGTATATTCTTCTGGCTCTTGCTGCACATCAAGCATCAGGTTGGTAACGCTTTGTTTAAAAACCTTACCTATGTTATTCCGGTTCTTGTGATCTAGGATTCAGACTTGTTCAGTCCTTTCCTTACAGTGCAGGATGCAAGGATTGTAGGAGGTCCATATGAAGTGGACTACTGTGCACATGGATGTTCTTTGTTCAAAAGGGTCTGCATAGACACCTGCTTCCTCTGGCATGTCAAAAGCTGCTACCAAATGGACCTTCTCTCAGCACCTCCTAGTCCCTTTGAAGCCATGGCTGATGAAATTCCCTCATTATCAGTTGCTGTTACCTTCACCATCTGAACCTTTCGCTATATCACTAACTGTGAAATGGATGATACAGACGAATTGCTCTGCGGCTACCATTTGTGTAGTGCAGGAGACCGCTTATGCTACCAGCAACTATATTTGGTGATCATTCATCTGTGAATAGAGGACGTGATAATAAAAGTAATTGTGAGCAAGTTAATATTATTGGACATTTATGACAGTACATGCTGCATGAATAGCATTGCAGATGCATACGCATACACGTGTGTGGTCAAGGATGACTTGTCTCAGGGCAATCTATTCCCAGAAGGGTCTCACATTTGATCAACTCTACTAAATGGGACTTAGAGAGCAGCATGGTCTTTTCAGAAACCTCTGCATCCAGTGCCACCAGTTGTCAGGCAGGATCATCTGTTCCCATTCCATTCAATTTTGTGCAGATCTGGGGTGAGCAGAGAGTTATTCACCAACTCCCCACTAGTTACCCCCACTTCTGGTATTTCCTGCCAAAACTAACAGTGGTCATTAAATACACCTATCCAAATATGGGCTGGTGTATTGAAAGTGGACATTTATGACATGACAGCATCATACATCATATTTCCCGCTATTACTGCCATAGCAATGCAGGATGCAAGGATTGTAAGACGCTTAATTGTATTCCAGAATTCTGCAATATTTAAAATTTTAAAAGAACTTTTGGACTCCTCTTCAGCTGTCCCACCTTCCTGCTGTAGGCATCTTAAGTCCTGCAGCAGCCATTTGCCCTCTCCCCTTCCTCAATACACACAGGTAGGCTCCCTGAGTAGGTGGGAATCCCACTGGAAGCCTGCCAAAAATATTTCAATTAGCGTGACCCTGGGAAATTTGCCAAGGTCAGCAGCAGCCAAGTTGGGCAGTTGCATACCCTGTCACACCAACTGTCCACTGAAATTCCACCAAAATGGAAAATCCTATCTGCTCTCCACAACAGAATGAAACTCTGAAGTTGCTACATACACAAATTAAAACACTTGAACATTGATAATCAAGATTACCCATATATTTGTCATTAACATTACATCAAAGTGGGTAAGTATATTTCCTCATGATGAACATAGGAATTTTATATGGAAGAACATGTAGAATATATTGAGTATAGAAGAATAAGGGGTGATATAATTGAGCTGTTTAAGATGATTAAAGGATTAAAGGATTTGAGTCCAGAATAAGAGGGCATAAACTTAAAATTAGAGCTAGGCCATTCAGGGGTGATGTCAGAAAGCACTTCTTCACACAAAGGGTAGCGGAAATCTGGAACAATCACCCCCAAGAAGCAGTTGAGGCTGGGGGTCAATAGAAAATGTTAAAACTGAGATGGATAAGTTTTCGTTAGGCAAGGGTATTAAGGTTTACGGAACCAAGGCGGGTAAATGGAGTCAAGATACAGATCAGCTATGTTCTCATTGAATGATGGCACAGGCTCGAGGGGCTGAATGACCTACTCCTGTTCCTGTGTAGCATTATTTCTAATTTACATTTTTTTTATTAATGCTAAAAAAAAAGCAGAAAATGTACCTGCTAGAAAGAGAAGAAAGACAGAGGAGGGAAAGTCGAGGAAAACAATGGGATAGATTTTCAGTTTTACCGCCTGGACGTAAAATATGGCCTGGATGGAGTGCATAGAGGAAAATTGGGTGTGGGGGATCGCATGCCTGTTACAGAACACGCACAATTTTACTTAGGTTAATTAAATGGAAGAAAAATCAGGCGAGTTCTGTTAGGGGCATGCAATCCTCCCCACCAAATTTTCCTCTCTGCGATACGCCCAGGCAATGCTTAGTGCCAAGGCAGTAAAGACAAAAACTTCCCCCTATATATTAATGCAATTTTCATACTAAACTGAAGAACGCAAAGTTAGCTCTGTCTTCATTGCCGTGCAAGAAGGAGTCACGTATTTCTGTAATATTGTAATGTGCGAAAAGGCAGAATTCCGTGCACATATACTCCCACATGCTCAACATTTTCTCACTGCAAATAAGCTTCTTCCCAAACCTAACCAGGAGACTGAACTCACTTAGAACAATAACTGAAGAAAATCTTTCTCTTAAAACATCAGCGGTAGCAGTAATAGGATAGCCAGCTAGGATTAAAGCATAGAAAGGCTATCTCTGTAGCCCATGCGATTGGTGCAATTTGCTGCTTTTAATTATGTTTATGTTGTTGGCATGAGATGATGTCTCAGGCATTCGCCAAATCAGGGCAAATATTGACAGCTCTGTAATTGACTTCAATTTTTAGAAAGGTTTCCTGGTCACCAGATTGTCTAAGGCTAAAATAATTTTAACATCCTTCCACCCTCGAGTCAGAACAAGAGTTGATTGTGAGCTCGAAGCATTTGCAAGACTCCATAACTGGACAGTAGCACATTTTCCCAGGGGTGTGAGACTATCAGACCCCAGGCCACTCATAATCATGGACTCTGTTGCAATCAATGAAACATGCATCCCTGCTTCATCAGTGATGTTACCAGAATACTTTAATGGCTAGAAATCCCAACATAACAGGCTTCTGCTGAGTTTTAAAATTTTACATTTTTTTTAAAGTGAAGCCATATTTTTATATATATATATATATTTCAATAGACAGTGGAGTATTCTGAGTAAAAAGTCCTATCCCCAAGTCTTTCCTTTCCCTTTAAGTGATGAAACAGATGCCAAGAAATGCAGATATTATGCAGGAGCTAGGAATCTTCAATTGTAGCATTTACTCATGAGCTTACTATAATATCAGTGTATCAACTCAGGTGCCCTTAGTAAGTAAGGAAAATGGATTGACCAGAAGGATAAAAAATAACTGAGAAATATTCAATGCAATTCAACTAGAGTAAAGACCTCACTGCAATGGTTTAGTTCATTAAACTGATGCTATGGGATTTGTAGAAAAGCTGATAACTTTCTTTCTTAGAGCAATCTTTTTCTATTCCTAGTCTGCACTTTAGTTGATTTTGTTTTTCAATACCAATTTCTTGGCAGTGTGTGTTTCAGGATTTCCCGGACCAAACTGTGGCATGGAGGATCAAAAGTGTGATTGCACTGGTATTTTACGGACTTCGTTTTTGGAAGGTATGATTGCTAACCTCCTTGTTCTGGTTAAACAAACACTGCAGTCCAAATAGTTAGTGAGAATTTGCCTAAACTGCATCTATGTACAGGCAAGAAGAGGATTATAGAATTAATTCATAAATGTGTAAACCTTTTATTTTCTTAAAGGTGTTAGTGCATTACTGTTGTATATAATCCAACCTTGGGCAGTAGCCTGCACGTGCTATACATATGTCTCTGTGAGGACTGCCGGACCATTTTTTTCTATGTTAAAGTGCGATATTTAAATACAAGCTGTTGTTGTCAGGCCACGTACCACTCAGAAGAAAATATATAATTAAAAAATATATATTGACATACTGACAAATGTTAGTGTTGCATGAGAAAGTCATAAAGAGAGGAACGCAGGATTACCTGAAAGAAATTGGCCCAAATCTCCTCACGAGTTTCACCAAACTCCAACTGTCCAGTGGGAAGTCCTGGAAAGAAACAGGGATCTGTATAAGCTGGGTCACTGTGGATTCTGGAAATTTTAGTCAGCCTTGTAAGGGTGGAACCTCCATTTACCCCTTACTAGGCCAGTGACCGCAAGGAGGCAGGAATACGAGGGCAGGGACTCTCTACACTATGGAGTTTGCACTTTTCCAGCCCAAAAGGGACCCACCATAAGGTTGGAGGTTGGTATGAGAGATGAGGTGTACTGGCCTTCAGAAGGGCACAACCAAGCTAAATGACCTAAATGGTTTAACGTCTCATTAAAAAAGGAAACTGTGCTCTTTAGAAGCAATTTCTAAATGCTTTCAAAAGGGAATTGGATAAGTACCTGAAGGAAAAAAAATTGCAGGGCTACGAGGAAAGGGTAGGGGAGTGGGACTAGCTGAAGTGCTCTTGCAGAGAGCCAACACAGGCTCAATGGGCCAAAAGGCCTTCTTCTGTGCTGTAACCATTCTATGATTCTATGGGCACGATTTTCCCAATGGAGGCTGTAAAATTCGCAATTATCGCGATTCGAAATAACGAGATAAAGCAGATTCGTTTCATCAGTTTTATTTCAACGAAATGCTGTCATGATTAAACAGAAATGAGAAGTCGCACAACACCAGGTTATAGTCCAACAGATTTATTTAATTTTACAAGCTTTCGGAGCTGTCGCTCCTTCCTCAGGTAAGTTAGCAGTGAGAGAATCTCCCAGAATTCACAATTTAAACACAGACAAAATCTATTCAAATATTTCCCTACATCAAAGACACACTAAGAGCACAGCCAAGACAATGAGATGTGTCCCAGGGGGTCCAACGTGTCAAACCACCTGCTGGCTGCATATCCACCGGACACCGCGCAACAATCGCCAGGCAGGAGGGTTGCCTCCCAGTCGGGGAACACTTCAGCAGCCAGGGGCATTCAGCCTCGGATCTGCGGGTAAGCGTCCTCCAAGGTGGCCTTCGGGATACACGACAGCGCAAAATCATAGAGCAGAAACTGATAGCCAAGTTCCGCACTCATGAGGATGGCCTCAATCGCGATATCGGGTTCATGTCACGATACAGAACGTGACTTGACATCATGGCCGGTCTTCCCAGGTGTTTTTTTTAAAAAAAAGACTAACACGAGAAACCAACACAAATTGACAGGATATGCAGCCAGCAGGTGGTTTGACACGTTGGACCCCCTGGGACACATCTCATTGTCTTGGCTGTGCTCTTAGTGTGTCTTTGATGTAGGGAAATATTTGAATAGATTTTGTCTGTGTTTAAATTGTGAATTCTGGGAGATTCTCTCACTGCTAACTTACCTGAGGAAGGAGCGACAGCTCCGAAATCTTGTAAAATTAAATAAATCTGTTGGACTATAACCTGGTGTTGTGCGACTTCTCATTTTTGTCCACCCCAGTCCAACGCCGGCATCTCCACATCATGATTAAACAGGACACAGAAGCCTGTAAAATGGCCGCCGAGCATCGTGGCAGAAGCTTCCAGAATACAGTGGGCAGACAAGATGGCGTTCGAATAAACATTTCAGTATAAGATTGGATAATACGCAGCAAACACTGATAAAGACAGGATGCAACCTGTCTGCATTCGACACAATAGCAAGAGATAAGTGCTGGAATCGTTTTCCATGCACAAGTAAGGACCATTGTACTGGGCAATCGAAGGTCCATCCAGACACAGCAATACACATATCAGTATTCGAGGAGGCCCCAAAAACCAGTCAGGGAGACTCCTAGCCGGTTCGACAATGGGGAAAACATTAACGGATAGTTGGCCAGTTTAAGGTGCTACCGAAACCCATTAAAGGAAAGAATCGCCCCATGCTGGGAGTTTTGTGCACCAGCATTTCACAAAGGACAAACATTAAGATTTGAGCGGGAGATAAGGGAACACAGCACTATAACTATAGTGAACAAATGTCCATCAAGGGCTTATTCTCTGGATTCGACTCATATCTCTGCTGACTCTTGACTCGGGCTGGACTCTTGACTGATTGATCTCGCTGATGACTGCTGAACTTTTATTCTCCTATTCTGATCCTCGGGTATCGCTCTGCTGGACGAGCAGCCTTCTGTTTTTCTCTGGACTCTGTTGACTACGAGACGAGACGAGACGAGAAGAAGAGGAGAAGAATCCACGTACCGCCACGGTCAGTAAACCCCGACCGCGCCCGAAAATACAAGAAAGAACTGCAGCGAAACGAGCCGAGTGCCTTACTTTAAAATTCTCCGAAGTATCACGAGTGGTGAGCATGTTTCCTCGATCCTACAAATCTAGATTAGTGTAGGTATTAATAGGGGAGGGTGGTTTTATTAAGGATAAATATAATGTGTTCCCCTTTTTACAATGTGCCGTGCGTTCCTCGTTTCCCTAAACCTAGTTTTATAAATGTATGTAAGCTTGTACTGTCATTAATCTGTGCTTATGACATGTATTTCGTAATTCTGAACAATATGCAATAAAGATTTCCATTTCGTACTATTCAACCGGGTCTATTTGAGTTTTTCTCTGCATTACTGCTCTCGCACCTAAGTCCAGTGTTAGAACCGTAAGGGCGAGTGGGTCGAACCACTCACAGGTGTTTAGTGCTACAAGGCTGGCTGGAGACCAGAGCAAGCAATAAGGCCTAACCCCGCACAAGCACCTACGAACCGTAACCCCTTACGAGGCGGGTTGGAGGCGGGTTTCAGTTTGGGTGGGTTCAAACCCAACTCCACTGAGAGGTGGGAAAAATTTGCGATTTACCTAATTGGCCAGTTGATTTCAGAAGTGTGGGTTCCCCTGGGCCAATTAGTGTTTTGGGACTGAAACTCACCTCTGCTGACGTCACTTATCCAGCTTCATTTAAGGGCTGCGTGCTGCTTTGGCTCATTCCACTGGTTTTTGGTCGATGCTGCACCACCTCCAAGCTGTTATCTCCTTGAAGAATGGCCAGCTCCAAGGCAAAGGCCTCCCCGAGGTTCTCGGATGAGGCGCTGGGTATGCTGGTTGAGGGGGCGAGAGCTAGCAGGGAGGTGCTCGTCTCCTCATCTGGGAGGAAGAGGCCTCCCAAAGAAACCAAGGCTGTGTGGGTCTAGCTGGCAAGCGATATAACCTCCAGATCTGTGTGCAGATTGGGTGATAGCTTCTATTTATTGATGAAATGCCATCCCTGTGGGAATGTATTAAAATTAGGTGATGGCAAACTGTTGGCGTGATGGCATCTGTTATTTCAGCTTAGGCAGCTCCACATAGTGGGCTCCGCGACACTTGCGTGGTCAGGTTGGTGGTCAGAGTGAAAGGAGGCCAGAGAGTCATGTCCATTGTCTATCATGTGTTAAGATGGAGCCAAGCACATGTGCCACAATAGGCAACCTATTCAAATCTGGCCAGGATGAGTGCATTCCTTCCATGACGTGCTTCCATGCGCTGGCGCCTTCTGCCCTGTGCAGCATCAGGTGGGTGAGCAGGAGGTTGGGGCTCTGCTGCTGTTGCTGCTGAGCTGCCTGGTTCTGCTGCTGCCATGGCTGCTCCTCATCCAAATCTGAGCTCCATGGTGAAAGGAAATAAATGGTTCCCATGCTGCTGGCAGATACCTCCGTTGGGGAAGCGCTCAGTCCAAGCGGGGAGAGGGTCTTCCAAGAAGGTCCCACAGTTGAGAGATAGCAGCTGCAGCACCTCCGACTTCAGTAGGCCTGCTAAAAGTGCTGACAGACCTTTGTAACAAAAGTTCTGCCACCTGCAACTGCTCCCTGATGAAAGCTCCGTTTTAATGGTGGAGCTGCAGCTGTGAGGAGGCCACCCACTTGTCAACCCACCAGGATTAGCTGGCGTGGTTTAGGAGGGTCGTGCAACACGCTGAAAATGTGGTAAAATAACGAAGGCCTGTCAAAATAGGATTATAGAGGCCCTTAACTACTATTTAAGGGTCTTAACTACCTCTCCCGACTGATGGAGACGGGACCGAATTGCACCCATCAAACCTGCCTCCGGCAAAATTGCGCGGAGGCGGGTTGGAGGCAGGTTCTGAACCCGCCCTCAGTTTTTGCCATTTTGCCAACTGTCCCGCCTCCAAATCCACCTCCTCGGGGCTGGGAAAATCGCCCCCCATGATTCTAATTTTATCAATGGAGTTGTGAGTGTTCCATTTTAACTACTCCTGCTTCTTAGAAAAATTGACTCCACAGTATGTAAAATGTTTTTGTTGACATTTTAATATTGACAATTCTTATTTACTCCTCACATGATGAAAATAATGGTTCTTGGGAGGCAGAGAATTTTCCACAAGTTTAAGGGGGACATTCAAGCTGATAAGGGGGAGTAGGTCTTCATGCCTTGTATGCAGTTTGAAAATATGTTACACATATGTTCCAACCGTGCTCTATAAAAGGAATTGTGCAGCTGATGATAATTACCAATTAGATCTGATAAGAGTTCCTCATTTCATGGCTTTAATGAATGTGCGCCAAAATAGCTGATGGTATTGAGTACAACAATATTATGGCATGCTTCTCTTTTTCATAGTGTGTGGTACTGCTGTGAAAGCCTGCAAGGATTATTGTGCTACAAAGAAGGATGGCACAGACTGTTCCAAGTGTATTCCACTTTGTCCAGGTTAGTATCCCACTATGTAGTTCAATGTCACAGAACCACAGTGCATCATGGCAGCAAATTTCAAAGAGTAACACGGGCAATGGCTTCTTTAAACTTCAGGTGCAAAAAATGTCATTCCTTTGTTAGCACACTGACACAAATGACACATTAACAAGCATCTGAGTGGGCATGCTAGAAAGATCACATGAGCTGTCACCATGAGAGAGGATGGTATCATGAAGGGAAATTCTAGGCAAGCTACTTCTGCTGGTTCCTGTATCCGACTACCCACTGGTCAGAAAAAAGGCAGATCTAATGGTATCAGCTAGAACTTACAGATGCTACACAATGTCCCACCATATCTCTTGGAAGCCACTTTCCATTCTCCTATCCAAACAGTCCCCCAAGACCTGAAGGCAATGATAAAATCATCTACATTAGATGTACTGGCTGGTCCGGAAGGTCGGCTGCAGATGTTCCTGGAGCCGCCACTCACTCCAGATAGTGCTGAAGTGTATTGAATCGTTTTTGGACATTGGCACTGAGAATAACATTGGATTTCACCATTCTATCTCTCTCAGATCCTCCAAGATTGTTTTCAGTGCCTTCATGTAATTGTGATACTAATTCAGCAAACTTTTTAGAGCAGGACCCCAGAGATTTGAACCTTCAAGTTCAGAAGCCAGGGGTTGACTTATGTGGAGCCTACGCTTCCCACTGTCAGATCTCACTTTCTTCACCTCTGACTCCTCTTGCACCATGAGGCTAATGAATGAAGGGGTACTACACATATAAAGAGACTGAAAGAAAAGATCGGGGAAACAGGTAGCTTATCTTAGCTGATCTGGTGAGGTTGTTAAACTTCTTTCTGCACTGCAAAAGAGTCTTTATGTTCAAGAAGGCAGCACTCACTGCCACAGCCATCTCTCTCTGCAAAGTACGTACTATATTTTTTGCAGATCTCTGGCTCCCAACCCTAAACAGACTGTCCCTCCTGTTCTGCATCTTCATTACAAGAACATGCAGGTCCATCTCCCTGAAGTTTGCCACTCATTTTATTGATCTGGTTGGCATCCTTGTTTCCCTGGTTGTCTGCTTTCTCCAGTGCTGCTGCTACCTCTTTAACCAGCAGCAGGTTTTATATCCTGCTTCTGCATAAAGTGTCAGCCTCTCTTTCAGGTACCTTGCATAATTTAGTGGGGTTAGTGCTGCCACCTGAAGGCAGGTGGAAGTCCTGCACCAGCACCTCAGACTTTTAGGGCTGGATTTTCATAGGGCCGTTGAGGCGGGATTGGAGGCGTGTGGGGGGTTAAAATTGCAGAAACTGGCGGGTGGGCCCGATCCCGCCTCCATCCCACCTCCACGCAATTTTGATGAAATCGTGTCTGCTGGTCCCGTCTCCGTCCCGCCTCCAAGAGGCGGGAGAGGCCATTAATGCCCTTAACAAGCCCTAAATTGGCTCTGTAATGCCATTTTGATAATTTTTGGCTAGGTTAACCCTTTTCCCACGTGAAGCACGCCTGATCTGAAACACGCCAGTGAAACCTGGCGGGAGCACAAGTGGATTGCTGACTCTCAGCTGCAGCTCAACCATTAAATAGGAGATTTGATCAGCCATCGTTTGCAGGTGGCAAGACTTTGTTGTCACAGGTCTGGGGGAACTTTTAGAAGGCATAACCACAGCTCTGGAAGTTTTGAGCCTGACACCCATCTCCAGTGTGACCTCCTGGGAAACCCCTCTCGCCACCCTCATTGAGCGCTTCCTCAACTGAGGCATATACCAGAGGCATGGGAGCCATTTACTTCCTTCCCTCCTGGGTATCAGATGAGGATGAACAACAGCCGCGGCACCAGCAGAACCATGAACAACAGCAGCACCAACAGCAGCAGCAACAGCAGGAGCGCCAAGCTGCTGCTCACCCGTCTGAAGCTGCACAGGACAGAAGGGGCCAGCGCATGGAAGGCCGTCGGCGCAGGAGATACCCCCCAAACAGGGTCTACAGACACAGGGTCAGCTACCTCAACAAGTCTGAGCAGCAGTGCCAAAGGCAGCTCCGACTTTCGCAAGAGGTAGTGGGTGACATCTGCGCAATGCTGCAACAAGACCTGGAGCCCAGAGGACCAGGTGGACGCCCCTTACCAGTGGCCGTCAAAGTCACCACCGCACTCAACGTTTTTGCCTCAGGCTCATTCCAGGGATCAGCAGCAGACATCAGCGGCATCTCCCAGGCGGCCGCACACACCTGCATCACGCAGGTAACCGATGCCCTCTTTGCCATCGCGCACAATCACATTTCACTAAGGATCGAGCAAGTTTCACGGCGTGTGCGGTTGGATTAGCTAATCTGACAGGCTTTCCAAGGGTGCAGGGCGTCGTTGACTGCACACATGTGGCCCTTAAGGCACCCCATCGCAATCCAGGTATTTTCGTCAACCGCAAGGGCTTCCACTCCCTCAACGTTCAGCTGGTGTGTGACCACAAGAAGGAAGTTTTGCATGTTTGTGCCAAGTACCCTGGCAGTTGCCATGACTCTTTCATACTGCGCCAGTCTAGTGTGCCTCCGCTATTCAGTCCGCCAGACCAACTTCACGGATGGCTACTTGGAGACAAGGGCTATCCCCTGAAGACGTGGCTAATGACGCCATTGAGGAGCCCATCCAATGCAGCTGAGGAGAGCAACAACTCCAGCCACATTTCCACCAGAGCCATAATCGAGCAAACCATCCGAGCAAACCATCGGTATGCTGAAGATGCACTTCAGATGCTGGGATAGATCAGGTGGAGCCCTGCAATACTCAGCAGCCAGGGTCTCCAGAATCGTCGTGGTTTGCTGTGCACTTCAGAACATGGCACAGCATCGTGGCTTGCAGATGCCCGAGGACCAAGTGGCTCCTCACATAGTCTCCTCAGATGAGGAGGAGGAGGAGGTGGAGGAGGAGGAGGAGAGAGAGAATGAACATCTTGCAGAGGCCCATCAACCAGCGGCAGCATTACGCGAGACCATAGCTGCCCGGAATGCAAGGAACGCACTCATCTTGGCCAGATTTGCTTAGCCTAGACAATCATGCACTTTTGCCTCGCAGCTTCTTACCAGAGCTACGACAATGGCCCAGACCCAGCGGATCCCTAACAATCTGACCACCATACTGACAATTGCAAGTTATCCTAAGGCCTCATTGTGGAAGTCCCATTAGCGAAATGACAGATGCCACAACTGCAGCTGTAGCCATCAGAGTTTTTATTTAAACTTTACACCTGATGGCTTTTTTACATTCAACATCAAATTTCACCCAAGTGACTAACCTTGTGACTATTTGTGCAGTATCTTTCTCTTACGCGTGCTCCTATGTGGTGCTTCCCCTGTGGCTTCAGCAGAGGTGGAGGCCCCCTGCTCAGTTTGTTGCTGCTCCTGCCTCGACACCTTTGGCAGGCGTCCTCTGGGATTGTGAATCTGCGAGGGCTCGGCAACAGTCTGCTGCTCCTACGGCTGGGCAGGGGTTGAGACGCCGATCTCAGTTGGGTGTGGACTCTGGTGGGGCTCTGACCGAGGACTTGTCAGTGGCATGGAAGTGTGAGCGCTTGGAGAGGAGCCCCCACCTCCTTGTTGTCTGCCACCAACATCCCTCTCATGGGTCAGGTCCACCTCAGCGCTTGCAAGTGGATTGAGAGCACCTTGATGCACATCAGGGGGGCCATGGGGACCCGTATCTGCACTGGCAGTCCTACTCAGAAGGACTTCCATGAAGGTCTGGTTTCTCTGTTCAATAGATGTCCATCGCTCCTCCAGAGATGTCATTCTATTCAGAACACTCACCATGTTTTCTGCACTCTGGCGACTTATCACCTCCATGGAGGTTGCCATCCTTTCCATGGTGATGCGTTCATGCGCCAATGACTCCACAAAGGCTCTGCTCATGTTCACTATGGACTCCTCCATTCGCTCCACACTCGCAGCGACCCTGGAGACAAAACCTGTCAGAGACTCCTGCATCTGTTCCTGGAGTCCCAGCACCACTGATCTTATGGATGGACCCAGAGGCAGAGGGTCGACATGCAGCTGAGCCGAGCTAGGACAGTCCTGCGCCCTCCGACTAGGACTCTCCACTGCCGTCCCTGTCTCCACCATCTGCTGATGATCACTTGTGAGCTGTGACACACCAGGTGACAACACTACACTATGTCCCGAGGGTCCCACCGAGGTGTGAGTCCCTGCGCTGGTGCTGGGTGCGCTGAATTCTGCTGACGCTGCGCCCTCAGAGGTTGCAGCTTCCACTGAGGAGTCTGGATGCTCAGGCTCTTCCTCCTGACTAGTGGGGATGGGTGCTTGCGATGGTCCTGTGGGGGAGTAAAGGAAAGAGTCAGAGATGTGAGGCCAAGGTTACATGCACATTGCATATTGCAGATGATCATAAATCCATCTGTTAGAGCTTCAGATTCATTATCAGCGACTCATGCAATGTCAATGAGAGAGATGGAGCACTATTCAGTCACCAGCTTGCTCTGATGCACCCGTCTGTCCGTCCCCCACTTGCGTTTCCTCCTCTACGCCCACAATCTCCAGGACTACATCCTCCCAGGGGGCGAGCTGGTCTAATGAGGGTGGTCCTCCTCCTGTCCTGGCTCTTTCCCTTTTATTGTGAGCTCTCTTTTCCTGCAATGAGGGAGACAAGTGGAGTTTGAGTGAGATTGAAGGAGTGAGTGTAGAGAATCCATAGCATAGATGCTTAGAAGGAGACAAAGATGGATTGAGGTGACGAGACTAAGGGCCCTCCCTGTGTGTTGTAATTTGTTTTCAAAGCATGACAGTGATAGGGAGTGTGAGGGCTGCATAGCCGAATAGTAAGGTGAATGTGACCATAGAGGGAGAGGGAATGGGTAAGGGTGCATGGATGTCAGTGTCAAGTGGGATATGGAGGAAGAGGTTGCTAAAGCTGAGTGCTGGTGAGGAAAGGCAATGGGGATCAGATTGAGGGTGAAGGGAAAGTCATACTCACTTTAGCAGTACGTACAAGGTCATGAAACGTCTTCCTGCACTGGATCCAGGTTCTGCATGTGAATGATAAGGAGGTGACCTCCTGGGCGATCTGGACCCACACAGCCTTTGTCTGCTGGGGAGGCTTCTTCCTCCCTGAGGAGGGGAAGAGCACCTCCCTGTTGGCTCTTGCTCCATCCACCAAAGCCTGAAGGGCAACGTCATGGAACCTGGGAGCAGCCCTGGGCCGTTGGCTGGCCATTCCTGCTGCAGGTGCCTTTAGATTAGAGGTCCAAAAGCTTGGCAGCCTGCAGAGGAAGCAAGGCTTGTTGCAGACCTTAAATGCAGCAGCAATGATGACGTTATCGGAGGCGACTTTCAGACTGGAATAACTCATTGGCCATGGGTTCCCACATGTTGGAACTCAATTGGCCAATTGAGTTAAAATCGCATCATTCATCCACATTAATCTGGAGTCGGGGGGGCAACACGAAATGCGGGTAACACGACCCCAACCCGACCCCAAGACAAAATCCAGACCCAAGACTGGATCGACGAGAGCGACCAGGAGATCCAGGAGCTAATAAGCCGCAAGTGCAAGGCATTCCTGACCTGGAAACAGCAACAGAAGTTGAGAGCAAGAAAGCAGCTCTACAGATGCCTGAAGGCCGAGGTCCAACAAAAAACTCGCAACCTAAGGAACAGATGGTGGGTGGAGAAAGCGCAGGAGATCCAGCAGCTAATCGACAACCACGACGTGCGTAGATTCATTAGCGCAGTCAAGACCACCTACGGCCCAAGCACCCAAGGTTCTACCCCACTGCGGGCCAAGAACGGAGAGGTACTCATCAAGGACAGAGAGGCAGTCAGTGCCCGCTGGAATGAGCACTTCGAAGATCTCCCTAACCGAGACTCTGTCTTCGACGCGAGTGTCCTCAACTCCATCCCGCAACATGCTACCCGCCACCACCTCAACACATCCCCAGCAAGGCATGAGGTTGAAAAGGCCAATCGACAACTGAAGAACAACAAGGCCTCAGGAGCAGACGGGAACCCCACCAAGGCGCTAAAACATGGCGAAGAAGCACTATTGGCGCGAATACATGAACTCATTTCTCTTATTTGGAAGGAGGAGAGCTTGCCAGGGGATCTCAGAGATGCCGTAATCGTGACCATCTTCAATAAAGGTGACTAGTCCGATTGCGGTAATTACAGAGGAGTCTCCCTGCTGTCTGCCACAGGGAAAGTCATTGCAAGAATCCTCCTCAATCGCCTTCACCCAGTGGCTGAAGAGCTCTCCCAGAGTCGTAATGCAGATTCCGCCCACTAAGGGGCACAATGGACATGAACTTCACCGCGCATCAACTACAAGAGAAATGCAGGGAACAGCACCAACCGCTGTACATGGCCTTCTTTGATCTCACAAAGGCCTTCGACACCATCAACCGTGAGGGATTATGGAGTGTCCTCCTCAAATTCTGCTGCCCTCAAAAGTTTGTCATCCTCCTCCGCCTGCTTCACGACGACATGCAAGCCGTGATCCTGGCTAACGGATCCACCACTGACCCAATTCACGTACGGACCGGGTCAAGCAAGACTGTGTCATCGCACCAACGCTCTTCTCGATCTTCCTGGCTGCAATGCTCCATCTCACCCTCAGTAAGCTCCCCGCTGGAGTGGAGCTAATCTACAGAACAAATGAGAAACTGTTCAACCTCCGTCGCCTCCAGTCCAGATCCAAGGTCGTCCCATCCTCTGTCATTGAATTACAGTATGCAGACGACGCTTGCGTCTGCGCACACTCTGAGGTCGAATTCCAAACCATCGTCAACACCTTCACCAAAGCGTACGAGAGAATGGGCCTTACACTAAACATCTGTAAGACAAAGGTCCTCTACATAGAAACATAGAAACATAGAAGGTAGGAGCAGGAGTAGGCCATTCGGCCCCTTGAGCCTGTTCCGCCATTTAATGAGATCATGGCTGATCATCCAAATTCAGTACCCTGTCCCTGCTTTCTCCCCATATCCCTTGATCCCTTTAGCCTTCAGAAATATATCTAACTCCTTCTTGAATATATTTAATGAATTGGCCTCAACTGCCTTCTGTGGTAGAGAATTCCACAGGTTCACCACTCTCTGGGTGAAGAAATTCCTCCTCATCTCTGTCCTAAATGGCTTACCCCTTATCCTTAGACTGTGACCCCTGGTTCTGGACTCCCCCACCATTGGGAACATCCTTCCTGCATCTAGTCTGTCTAGTCCTGTTAGAATTTTATAAGTTTCAATGAGATCCCCTCTCATTCTTCTGAACTCTAGCGATATAAGCCTAATCGACCCAATCTCTCTTCATACGTCATTCCTGCCATCCCAGGTATCAGTCTGGTGAATCTTCGCTGCACTTCCTCCATGGCAAGAACATCCTTCCTCAGATAAGGTGACCAAAACTACACACAATACTCAAGGTGTGGTCTCACCAAGGCCCTGTACAACTGCAGCAAGACATCCTTGCTCCTGTACTCGAATCCTCTCGCTATAAAGGCCAACATACCATTTTCCTTCTTAACCGCCTGCTGCACCTGCATGCTTACCTTCAGCGACTGGTGCACAAGGACACCCAGGTCTCGTTGCACTTCCCCTTTTCCCAATCTATTGCCGTTCAGATAATAATCTGTCTTCCAATCACCCAACCTGTCCAAATCATACTGGAGTTTCTCTGCATCCTCCTCACAGCACACACGCCCACCCAGCTATGTGTCGTCTGCAAACTTGGAGATATTACATCTAGTTCCCTCGTCTAGATCATTAATATATATTGTGAATAGCTGGGGTCCTAGCACCAATCCCTGCGGTACCCCACTAGTCACTGCCTGCCACTCTGAAAAAGACCCGTTCATTCCAACTCTTTGCTTCCTGTCTGCCAACCAGTTCTCTATCCAAGTCAGTACCTTACCCCCAATCCCATGTGCTTTAACTTTGCACACTAATCTCTTATGCGGGACCTTATCGAAAGCCTTCTGAAAGTCCAAATACACCACATCCACTGGTTCTCCCTTATCTCTTCTACCAGTTACATCCTCAAAAAATTCCAGTAGATTGGTCAAGCATGATTTACCTTTTGTAAATCCATGTTGACTTTGTCCGATCCTGTCACTGTTTTCCAAGTGCTCTGCTATTACATCTTTTATAATGGAATCTAGCATTTTCCCCACTACCGATGTCAGGCTTACCAGTCTATAATTCCCTGCTTTCTCTCTACCACCTTTTTTAAATAGTGGGGTTACATTAGCTACCCTCCAATCCATGGGAACTTTTCCAGAGTCTATAGAATTTTGGAAGGTGACCAGCAATGCATCTACTATTTCTAGGGCCACTTTCTTAAGTACCCTAGGATGTAGATTATCAGGCCCTGGGGATTTATCAGCCTTCAATCCTGTTTAAACTAAAATGGCAGGGGGTTGGGAACCTGTGTAGGGAGACAGAGGAAAGGGAAGCAAGGATAGAAACAAAAGACAGGAAGGAGAAAAGCAAAAGTGGAAGGCAGAGAAATCAAGGGTGTAAATCAAACAGGGCTACAGTAAATAATAATTCTAAAAGGACTAAGAGTGTTAAAAAAACAAGCCTGCAGGCTTTGTGTCTTTATGCGAGGAGCATTCGTAATAAGGTGGATGAATTAACTGCGCAAATAGATGTAAACGGATGACATAATTGGGATTACGGAGACATGGCTCCAGGGTGACCAAGGCTGGGAATTTAGCATCCAGGGGTATTCAATATTCAGGAAGGACAGGCAAAAAGGAAAAGGAGGTGGGGTAGCATTGCTGGTTAAAGAGGAGATTAACGCAATAGTAAGGAAGAATATTAGCTCTGATGATGTGTAAACTGTATGGATAGAGCTGAGAAATACCAAGGGGCAGAAAACGTTAGTGGGAGTTGTATACAGACCCCCAAACAGTAATGCTGAGGTTGGGGATGGCATTAAATGGGAAATTAGAGACGCGTGCAATAAGGGCACAGCAGTTTTCATGGGTGACTTTAATCTACATATAGATTGGGCTAACCAAATTAGTAACAATACTGTGGAGGAGGAATTCATAGAGTGTATATGGGATGGTTTCCTGGACCAATATGTCGAGAGACCAACTAGAGATCAGGCCATCTTAGACTGGGTATTATGTAATGAGAAAGGATTAATTAGCAATCTTGTTGTGCGTGGCCCCTTGGGGAGGAGCGATCATAATATGATGGAATTCTTCATTAAAATGGAGAGTGAAGTAGTTGACTCAGAGACTAGGGTCCTGAATTTAAATAAAGGAAATTACAATGGTATGAGGCGCAAGTTGGCTAGGATGGATTAGGGAGCGTTACTTAAAGGGTTGACGGTGGATAGGCAATGCAAACATTTAAAAATCGCATGGATGAACTACAGAATTTGTTCATCCCTGTTTGGCATAAAAATAAAACAAAAAAGGTGACTCAACCGTGGCTAACAAGGGAAATTAGGGATAGCATAAGATCCAAGGAGAGGACATATAAATTGTCCAGAAAAAGCAGCAAACCTGAGGATTGGGAGCAGTTTAGGATTCAGCAAAGGAGGACAAAGGGATTAATTAAGAGGGAGAAAATAGAGTATGAGAGTAAGCTTGCAGGGAACATAAAAACTGACTGTAAAAGCTTCTATAGATATGTGAAGAGAAAAATATTGGTGAAGTCAAGCGTAGGTCCCTTGCAGTCAGAATCAGGGGAATTTATAATGGGGAACAAAGAAATGGCAGACCAATTAAATACATACTTTGGTCTGTCTTCACAAAGGAGGACACAAATAACCTCCCATAGATGTCAGGGAACATAGGGTCTAATGAGAGGGAGGAATTGAATGACATCAGTATTTGTAGGGAAATGGTGTTAGGGAAATTGACGGGATTCACCTGCTCCCGCCACACAGTACTGCTGCTCGATTATCAAAATCCATGACGAGGCCTTGGACAACGTGGACCACTTTCCATACCTCAGGAGCCTACTGTCAACAAGGGCAGACATCGATGACGAAGTCCAACACCGCCTTCAGTGTGCCAGTGCAGCCTTTGGTCACCTGAGGAAGAGAGTGTTTGAAGACCAGGACCTCAAACCCGGTACTAAGCTCATGGTCTACAGAGCAGTAGTGATACCCGCCCTCCTGTATGCTTCATAGACATGGACCATGTACAGCAGGCACCTCAAAGCACTGGAGAGGTACCACCAATGCTGTCTCCGCAAGATCCTGCAAATCCATTGGCAGGATAGGCGCACCAACGTCAGTTTTCTAGCTCAGGCCAAAATCCCCAGCATCAAAGCTTTGACCACGCTCGATCAGCTCCGATGGACGGGCCACATCGTCCGCATGCCCGATACGAGACTCCCAAAACAAGCGCTCTACTCGGAGCTCCGACACGGCAAGACAGCCCCAGGTGGGCAGAGGAAACGCTTCAAGGACACCCTCAAAGTCTCCTTGAAAAAGTGCAATATCCCCACCAACACCTGGGAATCCCTGGCCCAAGACCGCACAAAGTGGAGGAGAAGCATCCTGGAAGTTGCCGAACACCTCGAGTCTCTTCGCCGGGAGCAAGCGCAAACAGCGGAAGGAGCGCACTTCAACCCAAGAACCCCACCCACCCGTCCCTTCAGCCACTGTCTGCCCCACCTGTGACAGAGACTTTAGGACCCGCATTGGACTCATCAGTCACCTGAGAACTCATTTGTAGTGTGGAAGCAAGTCATCCTCGGTTCCGAGGACTGCCTAAGAAGACACCAGGGGAAGTTTTACCCACTATTTCATGTTTCTTCCATTTAAAAAGGATAATTTATTTGCACATAGAACTACCTTATTACATAGATAGGACCAAAGAGCCCAGAAATTCCCGCCCATCTTGGATGCAGGGGAGGAATTTTGGGGTGGATCCTGCTTTTGTTTGCTAAATTCTGATGAAGGAGAGAAGGTGCTTATTCGCTTATTCCACCTGCTCGCCCCCCTCTGTTGTGGCATCACTTGTGGAAACTTGACTGGTGAGATGCCCCAGAAATCCTGCAAGTTTGACCTATCACACCCATCATACTGCAAACAGTGAGTGTGAATGCATGAAGCACCCTTCCCTTATTATGCAAATTATCCTGATACTTGTGATGGGATCGGGGAAGGGTAAGGCAGACAGGCGGAAGTCCCATCCAGCTGCACTTCCAGAACTTCTAGGTCAAGGTCTTTACCAGTCCAGACATATCACTTCCTTTGTAAACAGGGATTTCGGAAGATCCATCAATAAAAGTGAAAAACAGAGTCCTTCCTCTGATCGCAGGAGGACTTCAGAGATCTTGGACTGGTGTCTTCTAGTTATTATTTACCATCCTGATTACATTGCTGATTCCAGTGTTCTATTCTCTGATGCTAGTAGTATTTAGTCCTCTCAATGGAAAGTTCTTTTTAAACACAGATCCTTAAAATTAATACAATAGCAAAATACTGCGGATGCTGGAAATCTGAAATAACAACAGAAAACGCTGGAAACACTCAGCAGGCCAGGCAGCATCCGTGGAGAGAGAAACAGAGTTAACGTTTCAGGTCTGGGACCTTTCATCAGAACTGGAAAAAGCTGGAGATGTAACAGATATTAAGCAGGTGCAGAGACAGGGGGGGGCGGGGGAGGGGGTGAGAGGGGAGGAAGGAATTGAAGGAATATACTGTGCTTTTGTAAGAGGCAGGAAAGATAAAATGTTGCAAATGGGAATGGCAAAATCATACAGCATGAAAAATGGGGGCAGGGGTTTTAGTTTGAAATTGTTGAGCTCAATGTTGAGTCCAGAAGGTTGTAAAGTGCCTAATCGAAAGATGAGGTGCTGTTCCTCGAGCTTACGTTGAGCTTCATCGGAACAATGTAATAAGCCGAGGACAGAGAGGTCAGAGTGGGAGTGAAGCGGTGAATTAAAGTGACAGGCGACCAGAAGCTCAGGGTCGCCCTTACGGACTGAACGGAGGTGTTCCGCAAAGCGGTCGCCCAATCTGCGTTTGGTCTCCTGTATCTCAATCTACTTGAGAGTGCTAGAGAATGTGGATGTGAATTTCATAGGGTTTTTCTGACACCACTCTTCTGTGCAATGCATACAAAATGTATGGCCTGATCAATACTTACAGGAACGATCATTGGTGATGCTTTCTTCAGTCATTTTATCTCACTGCCTTATTCTAAAGGGCTACATTTCTGAGAGTTATCAACATCCAATTTCCACTCCACTTGTCACAACCAAAGTGTATCGATACAGTGTACATTAATCTAGTCAATGCACTATCAAAAATCCATTCGAGTGCACAAGCAAAATGATGGAGTGTTTAAGTGTGTTTTATATGTCACCGATGAAATGGCACATTAAAGCTTAGCATAAGATATCAGAGTTCACATAGTGGTGAGGAAAAGGAAATAAGTACTAATGTTGAATGTTTTAAATATTTGGTTTCCCTTCTCAGATAATGCCGATGAAGTTTTGAGAAAGGAAGAGGCTGCAATAATAATGGTGGCAAAGAGCAGGATTTTTGGAGGTGCTACTATTCTAACAGTCAATGACCAAGCTTATCTTGATGGATTTAAAGTATTTTACAAAAAGAACTAATGCTGTCTGGCCTGATTCCACCACAGTAAGTTACAAACATTATATTGTAGATTTAACAGTCATGGTGAAGAGGACCCAGCATTACAATTTTTATAATAATTTATGTGAGACCCTGACCTAGCTTCCCCCTCCAGCCTGGAGCTCACTGAAGGAGGGTCTGGAAAATCTTGTGACACCGAAACCTTTTAAGGACGTGGCCAATTAAAGATACGTAACTGCATTGTGGGAATATATGAACGGTGATTCTCAATCCAGGGATGTCAAGACAGTGTACCGTGAAAAATCATGGGCTACACACATGAGAACCACTCCCTGGTGGAAGTGCTGGATCATAGAATCACCCCTATAGTTTGATCTTTTATAAAGGCTTAAAACCTATTTTAAATATTTGTTACTTATTGCAAAGGCTTGATGAGGGGGAAAGAGCAAGGAAAGGCAAACCCAATTAGGAGGCATGAAACAGAGTCAGTGGGCAAATGATGGAGCGGTGCAGCACCCAACCTCTTATTTAATGGGTGGTAACATGCTGCATGAGATGGGAGAGAGGAGAGTTGTCACATTTGGCACTCCAATGCACCCTTCTGAGAGGATGGCAATCTGCCCATCTGTAGTTATGTGAGCCAATGCAGCAGTCATTTACCAATGGCATGGGAAGGACCTTCTGGTTGTTGTCCAAAAACAGCAGCCGAAATGCTTCCAGTCAACCCTCGAACCGATATCTCTGTAACGAAGAAAAGGGACTTATTTTCTCCACTTCCTTCTTTCTCTATTCTGTTCTTTCTTAAATGCTGTTCATTTGCAGTATCTTTCAGAGGGAGGATTTATACCGGAAACATCAAGTGACCTGTGTTTTCTCAATGGATGCTGCCTGACCTGCTGAATGCATCCAGCATTTTCTGTTTTTGTTTCCTCTATTTCCCTCTCTGCTCCATGTGGAAGGATTAATGAATAGCAAAGTTACAGAGTATGCAGCACACCACAATTATTTTGGAAACTTTGGCTGGGCTTTAATGCAGGACAAAGCCTGATCTGTAAAGGTACTCATTTTGGACTCATTGCTTGAGCATGCCTGTGGTATGTTTGATGATGGCTCTCGTGGAGGCAAACATCTCATTATACCCATACTCTGGTAAAATGTGCGAATGCCACAGACAGATCATGAGCTCAGGATATAGCGGGTATCCTGGTCTCCCAGGATCAATCCTTTTACTTTCTGGTGAGTAGAAAATAATTGGGGCACAGTAGACTGTTGTAAAATAAATGATTGCTGCGAGGGAAGCTGACATTCAACTGCACAAACCTGATTGTTTGTGCGTAATCACTTGCAGTTAATTTATGGGCAATTTTGTGTGCAGGAGTATATAGGGATACAAGCATGCCATCAATTATATCCTTGACTAGGCACAAAATCTAGGCTGACACTTCACTGCAGTACTGAGGGAGTGCTGCATTGTCAGAGATGCCTTCCTTTGGATGAGACGTTCATCCGAGGCCCTGTCTGCCCTCTCAATTGGACGTGAAAGATCCCACTGCACTATTTTGAAGAGCAGGAGAGTGTCTGGCCAATATTTATCCCTCAACCAACACCTAAAACAAATGATCTGCTTATTATCACATTGCTGTTTGTGGGGCCTTGCTGTGGACAAATTGGCTGCTGTGTTTCTACATCACAACAATAACTACACTGCGAAAAGTACATCTTTGGCTGTAAAGCAGTTTGGAACATTCTGAGGGTGTAAAAGGTGCTATATAAATGCAAGTCTTCTTTCATTTTTTTTTCTTTTTGACTTTGGGAAATCCGGCCATTTAGAGAAATCTAATGGCTTTTTCCTGTTGTTCTGTCTTGCCTAAGGGGAAAATGATGTGCTGCTTATTCTTCCGTACAAGGCATATTACCTGCTTTATACATTAATGTACTGCACACTGACTGATGTTACTGATCTCCCCACTGGCAGCTTGGCTAGAGCTCAAGGCAAAAAAGTTCAATGTTGCTATAATCCTCACTGCCACTGGCAGTGGCATGCCTGTCCTGGAATTCAGCTGGAGGTACTCATGGAGCATATTGCACAATGTTGTCACAACCTCCGTGGTAAATCTGAACCTCTGCATGTATTGTTTCTTTGTCAGGTCAAGGTAACTACACTGTGGCGGATATATAGGGGGGAATTTTAACTTAAAGAAACGGGTGGGTTAGAAGTGTGGGGATAGTTAAATTGTTAAAAATTGGAATCCCGACCTGAATCTGCCTCCAACCTGCCTACTTCTGGTTTTAACGGAGGCGGGATGGGGTCTGGCAGCCAAACCGCTGCCAGGAGGTGGGATGTCAATTTAAATATTTTAATGAGGCTGGAAGACTCTTCTTTAACCTCCACTTTGTTTTTAACTATAGCTGGTCGAGTTTTACACAGTTTGTAAAACCCAGCAGTTGCAGCAAGGCAAGGACTGCTGCATTCAGGAGGTAAGTGCCCTTACACCTACCTCCTGGATCTAGGGTCCCTGCCTAACCCACCCCCTGCGATCGGAGACCCCCTCACAAAGCCTCCCATCACCTTCCCGGATCCCCTCACCCCCGATGGTCCTGATGCCAGCCCTGATCCTCCGGTGGCCGGCCACGATCTTCCCTTCACCTCACCACCCACTCCGCCGATGATCCTGAGGCTGGCCATGATCCTCCGGTGGCTGGCCATGTCCTTCCCATCACCACCCAACTCCCCCATCCCCAACCCCGATCATCCTGAGGCCAGCCCCAATCCTCCGATAGCCAGCCACAATCTTCCCTTCATCGCCCACCATCCCCCATTCCCCAATTATCCTGAGGCTGGCCACGATCCTCCGGCGGCCGGCCACGATCTTCCCTTCACCCCCACCCCCCACCCCCTCGATCATCCAGCCACAATCCTCTCTCCCCCCTCGCCCCCACCCCGATCCTCTTAACAGCCCGGGCAGAACCCCGATCTTCTGTCCAACCCCCCTGATCCTCTTAACATCCCAGCCCCCATGCGAACCCTCCCTCCTTCCTGTGTGTGGTTTAGTTAAAGTCGGCAGGGCCACGGGAATCCCGGCCTCCTGGGTTTCCCAACTGCCTCGGAGCCCCCCGCGCCCGCCCCCCCAGCCGCCCCCAACCCGCCTTCCTCCTTAAAATCCATCCCATACAGTTTACAGTGTTATGGAAGGCAAGAGTCCTTCTTCTCAAAGTGGCCTTGCTTCCCTGGCTTCCAAAAGTTCCACCTTATCCTGCTTTTCCTCTTACAACTAACACATGTAGGAGTTGATTTTGACTTTTGGGCAACCGGTCGATCTCCCGCACCCGTGGCGCAGAGGTGGCTTCGATTTTGAGGCCTTTCTCTCATTAACATCAGGCCAGTGAGCTGTGGGGCGCCATACGGGCTGAACGTGAAAGAATATCTAAGGCAGATCCAAAATTTGTAACAGACACAAAATATACTTAAAGTTTACTTGCCCAATTCTGGGATCCCCTGTGCCTAATCTGCTCCTGCGCAACCAGTGCAGCTGAGTACAAAACCAGCCCATGAGTAAAACTAAACAGTAGGAATCAGCAGGCGATACAGATCCCACCAAATGAATCCATCATTGACCCTCCAAGCCTTAATGTTATTGAGATTGGAGGGATAGGTTGATAAGTGCTGAATCTTTGAGAACATAAAAGCAGGCGTAAGACCCCCTTTTAACAAGGTAAGTAGTTAATTAAGTATTATTTAAAAAAAATTTCAACAGGTTTATCTTTTTTAGAGACTTTAAAGAAAGGTAAGTTTATTTTTATAACTTTTAAAAAGAATTTAAATTTTTTCAAAAATTTAAATTTTTGTTTAAAGTGGTTAATTTATTTAACTATAGTTATTTTATTAATGTGATGTTTTTTTTTAATTTAATTGAGGTTTAGCTGTTCTTTTGGGGGCAATTTGTATTCATAGCTTTGACAGCTCTTCCTGTCAAAACTATGAATGAAAGATGGTGTGCTGCCATTGGCTCTAACTGGCTCACGTGATCCCAGAGGTCGCATCGAACTAACTGCGCCTCTGGGACACGCACACACTGCGCGCCGGCACCAGGGAGAGGCCCAGGAACTGAAGTTCGTGTGGGCCAAAACCATAAAGGCAGGCGCGGAGTGCGATATCGCGGGGGATCCTTACCCCCGCGGCAACCATCGAAGTCCAATTTCTGGGCCTATGTGCAGAAGATTCGTATTCATTGGGAAGTGGAATTTCTCTTAGGGCCCATGTCAGAAAGAGGTCAGATTTATTATTCTGACTGCACGTGGGTCCCAGTGCAATGCATGCAGTAAGCCTTCTACCCTTCGCACTTGCATTTCAAATTATACCTGCTGTATTCACTCCATTGCCAATACTGGAGGAGGGAAACATTAGTAAGTAACCTTGTCTGTTTATTTATGTATCTACAGGAAGTTTTGTAGCTGAAGATTGCAGTTGAACATTGGCTATCAAGATGAATAAAATGTTAACATCCAACAACCCTCAAACACTGAGGCCCAGAGCAGCTAGTTCTGGATCTAAACCTGAGAAATGGTGACATTCTTTTCAGAAAATTGTTTTGATTCTGAAATCATCTGCAAATTAGTTCAATTTTGCATAATTTTCCACATTTAGACTAACAAATTCTGCATTATTTAATGCTATTTAATGTTTATTATTCCTTCAACTTTCCCACAGACTTGTTCAAAACTTGCAGCTGATTTTATCTTTTTTGTTCTACACTAGAATGATTAAACAGTTTGGTTGACTAAAACAAATTTGCCTAGGATCAGTCTTGTTCAAATGCATTCAAAAATCTCTGGCACTTGACATGATTGTACTTTGCAGAACAATATTATTTGTTACAGACACAGTCAAGCATTCCAGAAATTATACCATTTGATTACTTTGAAGTCAGTTTCATTAGTAGTAATGAGGAAGTATTGGTCAATCACAGTGAATCTATAATAATGCTCCTCTAACAGTTCTCAAGCAGCTAAACTGCCATGTAACTGATATACGTCTCCCAAATGGCCTTAACACAGCTATGGAGTGCAAAATTGTGGCAGAGAATAACTTAATTGCAACCAAGAAAATTTTATTTCAGCGATAATTGACAGCAAGCTCTTCTGAGCACTGCAATGCAGCATCACAACAACACCTTTGGTGAGCAAGGAACAAACAAAAGAGGCATGCATGGCAATAATGTCACCCAGATTGTGAACACTAGCTCAAGGGCTGAAAGGACCTGGCAGAAAGTGAGAGAAAATTAATACACAATTTAAGGAAGAGCACCAAGGTAATGCCTGAATATTACTATAAAGTAGAAGCAAAGGACACGTGCATGGTGGAAATTTGGCCCGGATTTTGCGGTCAGCGGCGAAGGAACGGTGCTTGCCGTTCAGTATGCTAACAGCTGCCCACAAGGTCTTTGCGGCTTTTTGAGTGGAGACATGCTCTAATCTGGCGTCTGATCCAGCACAGCACCCTCTACAGGGCATATGGGGCATCTGTGAGCAGGACAAATAAAAAACGAGGCTCTTCAACCAATCAGATTGAAGAATCCTCACTGAGACACGCGGAGTCTAAACAAGGAAGTATAAAGCAGGAAGTATAAATTAGATTTAAATCATGTACAGAAAGTGAAATAAAGATTGGGAAAGAAAGATGGGATTAAGAGGGAGCTAAAAGAGACAGACAGAAAAATAACAAGAAAAATTTATTTTAAATTAAAAAAAAATCTCCAACACTAATTAACTTCTAAAGGAATGAGACTCCACACTTATAAAATTAAATTTTCAGAGCCAGAGAGGTTATTTGGCAGTAATTATCACTTATCACGCCATTAAAAATTCACTTACTCCTGAATACACCAGCCCTAACTTTTTCGTGTTTAGTGGGTAAGTACCCCAACCTCACGCCATTGCAAGTATTTTAGTGCCGAGTCTATTGGCGAGGTTCTGTTATTGCGCAGCCTGTGGAGGAGCAGGGTAACTCGGACCGCCACTTCCGAATTTCCGCATTTAACTGCACCTGTGTGTACTCCGGAAGTTGCTGTCCGATTTACTCCATTAATAACGGTGAGTGATGTTAGCCTCACTGTTATTCACAATGCAAAATCCAACCTTTGTAACTAAGAACATAAGACAATCTGGAGTGAGATGAGGCCGATGTAAGATTATTCTGTTATAGACACTCCCTCCCCAACACCTCCACTTTGCTGATCTACTAAAGGGGTCATTTTCTGCTTTGGAGCTCCAGCAAATTAAAATTAATGGATGGAAAACTACGGGCTGGGGATGTGCAATCTCCTGGCATATTTTGAGCGCTGAAGCAGAAAATCTCTGCTTAAGTTCCTTCCCTTACCTCCCATGATAAATAAAATCAAACAATGCCTTTTATTAACAGAGATGAAAATTGAGCTCCCTTATAAAAGTGGCACTTGGCCCTGAATCAACTATTATCTCAGGGAATCTTTTCCACATATCCACTACTCTTGGGGGAAAAAATATTTTTTAAATTCCTAACCTTACTCAAGGCTTGTGAAATTTGTATTTGTGTCCTATAGATCTATCCTCATTGTTCAAGTTGAATATTTTGCTTATCTATATATTTAATAATTATAAAAGTCTATCATGGCTCCCCTCAGTCTTGTATCTAGTGAAAACAAGTTTAGATAACCATTTTATTGGCGTCACCCCAATCCCAGGGGGAGGAACTTGATTATGTCCATGTGTGGCCAATCAATCAATTCACACTGGCTATTTTAAAATAGGATCCTCTCATGTTTTCTGCATTGAATTTCTGTTTTGATTACCTCTGATTCTTATCACTTTGATTTCGTTTGTCAGTTTAGTTAATTTTGTTTTAAAAATCAGCCAAACTCTACCCAGAAAATGTTTCATGTTTTTCCCCTTCAAAGGAAGGCATGTGAATAACGTGCCTATGGAGCAAGGCTTACTTGACTCTTCATTCTGGCTGGTCCATCTCAAGATAGGTACACCCACAATTGTTAGGATCTAGGAATCTTTTTGCTGCAGACCTATTTCAGCACAAACATGAGCTTGTTTACGGTTCAGGGTTCATGTTAATTTAATAGACCATGGGAAATATGCCAGAAGTGCAGTAACATAAGTGCAAGATAATCATTTCATCAGCAGAAAGCATTATCTCATGAGTGGAGCTGGACTAAATGATGGATATGTGTATGAGTTGCAAGTAATAACTGAATTTAGCAATAAAGAGGAGCTCTTTCTTTATAGTCTTCATAACTCTGAAGTGTTATTCCTTTTCCTTGTGCCCTGCTGCCGATCCAGGTGAAGTGGTAACTCTGGATGGTAGATGACAGTACTAGAGGTTTTCCAGTCATTTCTTCGGATTTCCCGCAGAGATTCTTTTACTATCAAACAATAGGATCAAATGCATTCAAAAGTTTCTGGCACCTGACATGCTTGTACTTTGCAGAGCAATATTATTTGTTACAGAAACAGTCAAGCATTCCAGAAATTATACAATTTGATTACTTTTGCATCTAAGCAGTAACAAACAACAGCAACTTGCACATCTTTAGCAGCTTTAACATAACCAAACACCACAAGGCACTTCATGAAGGGCTGAGGTAATGAGCAGGAGTTAGGGAATATGGCCAAAGTATGGTCAAAAAAGTAGTTTGAAGGAGTCTTTTGAAGCTGTAACAAAATTAGAAAAGTTGGAGAATTAGCGCCAGGTGCTAATGCTTTAGACTACACACAAAATTCATGCTCACTGCTCAAAGAAATGATTGGAGCGCTAATTCAAGTCTTTAAGCCCAAGCTCATTGGCCGTACACTCAAAGGGTTCCTGATCTTTGGTCACCCGGTGCGGAGGAGAGTGGGCAGATTGGAGGACCTCCGCATTGGACTGCTCCTGGGCCTGGCCAAAGTTACCATTAACTGGTCCAGGCAGCGGGTGGTCGAGGGAGTCGTTCGGCCCGACTGCCTGCCTCTCTTCCGTGGCTATGTTTGCGCCCGGGTGGCCCTGGAGATGGAGCACGCAGTGTCCGCCGGCACGCTTGAGGCCTTCCGCGACCGGTGGGCACCTCGGGGACTGGAGTGCATTATCACCACCGAGAACCAAATTTTAATTTAAGTTGTTAAGTTTTATTTAATGTTTTATTAGTTACAGTATTTTTTGATTTAAGTGTGCATCAAAAAGAGTACACTCAGGGTTCCTTATCTTTGGTCCCCTGGTGCGGAGGGGAGCGGGCAGATCGGGGGACCTCCTCATAGGACTGCTCCTGCGCCTGGCCAAAGTGGCCATCAACTGGTCCAGGCAGTGGGTGGTCGAGGGGGTTGTTTGGCCCGACTGCCTGCCTCTCTTCCGCGGCCACGTTCACGCCCGGGTGGCGCTGAAGATGGAGCACGCGGTGTCCGCCGGCATGCTTGAGGCCTTCCGCAGCGACTCGAGTGCATCATCACCCCGGACAATCAGATTTTAATTTAATTTGCTATGTTTCATTTAATGTATTTTTGTTAATTTACAGGTTATTTGTTCGTACCCAAAAAGAGTACACTCAAAGGGTGAACCAATATCAGGTGCAGTCTAATCGCAAGTCATGATTGCCACAGGCTTTTTCCAGTTCTTAAAGGGGAAGTTCATTGATGCTGCATAACCTCATTCTCAGCCTTACTGTCTGCACAGCTGCCTCAGAGAGAGAAGGAGGTAGTCTCTCTGAGAGAGGAAGAGGAGGAGCTGGTGACCACGACTGCTACCACTACTGCTGCTACTGAGGTGCCTGGAGAGTGGAGAGAGAAGAGAGAAGAGGTAAAAAAATACATCAGAAGGGAGCAATTAAGGGATCCATTGCCTCCCTTAATTGCTCAACCCACAAACATTTCGCACTTTTCAGCTAATCAATCTGTATGCATGCATTTCTCCCATCCTGCCTCCCTCCCCTCACCTTAACCCGACTCTTGTGCCTTTATGCTTTCAGATAATGAGGAAGCACCTGAGCAGCCTGTCCCTGAGGGCACCATAGAAAGCGAGGCGGGAGAAGAGGAGGAGGAAGAACACACTGCATGTCTCACCCGCAGGCTCCAGCTCAGATACTGGCACTATGCATTCTTTAGAGGCTAGTATAGTAGCGGGATCTGCACAGGGTGAGGCACCGGGGACAAGTGGGCTGCAGCAAGGCCGGGCGAAAGGGTATCTCGGGGGCCATCTTCCCGGAGAGCGGGTATGCGCACGAGTTCTGCTGCACAGGACTCAGATGAGGACCTCGATGGGGAGGCATTTAGAAGAAGGGTGATGGGCATGCACACGGAGATGATAGGTGCAATGGCAAAGGTGCCCGAGAGCCTCTCTGTAATGGTAAGAAGCGTGGAGGAGTCTGTCTCCAACATTGCACAAAGCTCTGTGCACACCATGGAGCCCATCATTTCCAGTCTACAAAGGATGGTAGACTCCCAGAGAGACTGTGGCGACCCAGCCCTGATGCTGCGTGTGATGGGCGATCTGGCAGCTTCCATTGCAGCACAGGCGGAAGCGATGCCACGTCTTAGTGCTGTAATGCAGTCTATGGTTGGTGCCATAGCAGGCAGATTAAGGGAAAACCGATTGCAGAGGACGCCAACGTATAACGTTTCATCTGTCAATCAGTGACATTCTCTGTAGTTTGATGAGGTCTTGAATTCAAGACCTCATCAAACTTCTTTCTTTTACAGAAATGAGATGGTTGTTGCATCTGAGAATGCAACGGCCATCTCTCATCTGCAACACGGAGGTCAGAGACTCTCCGCATACAAACCGACTGAAGCCTGCAGGAAGAAATAAAGGTCAGTACACTTTTACTAACACCTTGCACTTACCTCAGATACTCACCTCTACACTCTTGCACCCATCACTTACCTTCACAGCACACTTTTGCACCCCCCCCCGACCCCCGCAGACCCAGTACTCGCTGACCTGGCGGGTTTTTGAGCCTTCGGGAAGCCCGCCATTGTGAGGGCAAAAAGGGGATAATCCTATTTTCTGCCTGTTAACTACCTGTTAACAGACAGTTAATGGGCTTTAATCCCTTCCCGCCTCCAAGGAGACGGGACCCGGCGTAGGACGGCTACCCGCCTCCTGGGAAGATGGCATGGAGGCGGGTCGGGGGCGGGTTCGGCACCCGCCCCCAAATTCTGCCATTTTCCCGGCAGTCCTGCCTCCATACCTGCCTCCCCAGGGCTGGCAAAATCGCCCTCGTAATCCCTTCTCCTACTATAGAGAGCCTCTATAACCTCCCGGATGCAGCGATGGACGGCGAACTGCGAGATGTTTGCTATGTCTCCTGTTGCAGACTGGAAGGATCTGCTGGTGAAGAAATTGAGGGTGACAGTGACCTTGACTGCCACTGAGAGAGCCGTGGTCACCCTAATCTGAGGCTGGAGGTCTGGTTGCAGGAGGTGGCAGAGTTCTGTGACCACCTCCTTCTAATACACTGCTCCTCGCTTAATTGGAGGTAGGAGAATTACTCTCGGAATACCCTCGGAGGGTAAGGCCTCCTGTTGAGAGGCCTGATGGCCCTCCTCCTTCCTCTGGCCACATGTTCCAGTCTTTCTCGCTGCCTCCACTCCCTCCGCTGTAGATCCTGGAGGGCGAGGTCGACTGCCAGTACAGCCCCCATTAATGTAACCAAGTGTCGCAGTTTGATTTTTTAATGAATTCAAGTCCTCATCAAACTCCTTTCTTTTACAGAAATGAGATGGTTGTTGCATCTGAGAATGCAACTGCCATCTCTCATCTGCAACACGGAGGTCCGAGACTCTCTGCATACACACCGACTGAAGCCTGCAGGAAGAAACAAAGGTAAGTACACTTTTACTAACACTTTGCACTTACATCAGATACTCACCTCTACACTCCTGCACCCATCACTTACCTTCACAGCACACTTTTGCACCCCCCCCCCGATGCCCGCAGATCCAGTTGCCTCAACACTCCTGATACTAAATAACGTTGAAATTACGGAATGAGACTGTTGCACTATATGAAACTGACAAGAAAACACTGAAACTCCACTAACCTACAGCTGTGACTCATTACTGATGATCCCTTTAAATAACGTCCCCAGAGCTGGCTTCCTGCTGCTTCGCGCCAGCTCTCCCTGTCGCTGTTTACTCCAGGCACTAAGGTAGGTGGCAACAATCAATTTCGCAGGTCAGGCGGCCAGTGAGCATTGCACCTGGCGTTGAGGCTCCTGGTGATAACTGTTAGCAGCAGCGCTGCGGGGAGGGGGGGGGGGGGGCGGGATTCGGCGTGCAGCATTGGATTTGCCTCACCCCAGCGATAATGCTCGAGCGCCCCGTTAGCACCATCTGCTGGTGCTAACGGGAGGCGCTAAGGTACCGAATTTTTCCCCCAGAGTTTTTTTTAAAGAATTCTGGAGCGCAGGGGCATGGAAGATGAAGGCTGCGCTAGTGTTGGCAGAGCAGAGGTGCAAATGGGGATGTAAGACTAGAGGAGGTTGTGGAGTATAGCCATGGAGTGATTTGTAAATGAGGATGAGAAGTTTGAAAGCCATGCTTTGGCAGATGGGTAGTTAATGGAAATTGTTGAGGACCAGGTTGATTGCTGAGCAGAACTTAATACAGGAAATGCTATATGTAGCACAGCATGAGAGAGTTCAGCCTCGTAATGAAGACAAGGATGTAGATTTTAGCGATGGTTCAGCTCAGATATGGATGGAGGTGGTAGAAATAGGATGTCCTGGTGATGGACTGAATGTGGGGTTTGGAGTTTAGTTCAGGACACCAAGGTTGCACAACATCAGTTCAACTTAAACATGCAGCTGCGAAGGAGAATTGGCCAGACCAGACAGTCGGCGTGAGACCTCTCAACCCAGTCTATAAGCATGAAACACAACCAGCTAGTAGGTATGAGATCCTTCTCGACCAGGCAATGAAGATGAGATCCGACCATGCTAGCCAAGAGAGACACATTAATAGCTCAACAACAGAATAAAAGAAGCTAATTCAAAGGAGTTGAACTGAAATGTTGAAAAAATCCTGCAAAGAACAAAACAGCAATTGTTATTTTAAGCTGTAAAGCAACAGCACGAGGAAAATAATGTACATCTGTACCAATATCATGTAACCTCCTTCAAGTAATCAGGATCCCCTGTAAGCAAGAAAGTACTTCTCATCACTTTATTACTAAGTTTTCTGTTGAAGTGAGTGTTGGACACATCTGAATTTCCCCTATTCACCCTATGTGTTTGTTTGATGATGCGGAGATGCCGGTGTTGGACTGGGGTGGACAAAATTGAGAGGTCGCACAACACCAGGTTATAGTCCAACAGTTTTATTTTAAATCACAAGCTTTCGGAGTTAAAACTCCTTCGTCGGGTGAAGTGAGGAGATACAGAATCGTCAAAGCATATATAGATAGAGAACAAAGCATGTGTAACTTACAATTGCAGACAACTGAATTCAATCATCCTGACTGTTTATCTGCCGAGGTGTGATAAAGTTAATCAGGTCAGCCAGGAAGGTACCACATCAAAGACATAGCAAGATACAACTGAGACAATGAGGTGGAATCGCATGGGGTCGAACGTGTCAAAAGCTGCCGTCTGTATGTAAAACGATTAACTTTAAAATTTTTACTTTTTTACTGGGAATCACATCTGTGAACAAGCCAACGACGACTCGAGTCCGGATCACGTCATGTATCGTGACATAAACCCAAGATCCCAATTGAGACCGTCTTCATGAGTGCGGAACTTGGCTATCAGTTTCTGCTCGATGATTTTGCGTTGTCGTGTTTTCCTAAGGTCGCCTTGGAGAACGCTTACCCGCAGATCCAAGGCTGACTGCTGAAGTGTTCCCCGACTGGGAGGCAGGATTCCACCTCATTGTCTCAGTTGTATCTTGCTATGTCTTTGATGTGGTACCTTCCTGGCTGACCTGATTAACTTTATCACACCTCGGCAGATAAACAGTCAGGATGATTGAATTCAGTTGTCTGCAATTGTAAGTTACACATGCTTTGTTCTCTATCTATATATGCTTTGACGATTCTGTATCTCCTCACTTCACCCGACGAAGGAGTTTTAACTCCGAAAGCTTGTGATTTAAAATAAAACTGTTGGACTATAACCTGGTGTTGTGCGACCTCTCAATTTTGTTTGCTCAACCAGTAAAGAGAGAAAAAAAATGCTGCTGCCATAACTGATTGTGAGTATGAAGTAGCATCTCATGGGCCAGGAACCTTTTAAAAAATAAAATATAGCCTTGATGTAAAGTCAACCTCCAGCTGGCCTTACCTCTGCCAATATTCTCATTGTTAACATTTCTTAGTGTTAGCAGCCGTTATTGGTGGTGCTAATGTTAAATTTATGGTTCATTGTAAACAAGAGTTTTGTCCTGTTGCTGAAGAGCCAATTTTAACACCACACGCCCGATGAGAACGGGACATGTGTGGGATTAAAATAAAGGCAGCTTCCTACCCTCCAGGTTGGCACTGCACTCAGGCTGACCGCCAGTTTAACTGCCGTGTTTCAGGCCGTGTGTGAGACCCTCACTGTGACAGGCGAGGGCCTGACAAATATGCAAAAATCATGGTTCAATTACATAAATAGGACCCCAACGTGACTTTAATGCGCAGTTATGCGACCCACAAATAGTGCCGAGCTCACCATTGAAAGCTGCCAGCAGGCAAGATTAGGCGCAGAAGAGGGTCAATAATATAAGTTTTCCAAGTGTAAGCTGTGGCTCAGTAGTCGCACTCTCGCCTCTGAGTCAGAAGGTTGTGGGTTCAAGTCCCACTCCAGAGACTTGAGCACAAAAATCTAGGCTGACAATCCAGGTCAATACTGAGGGAGTGCTGCACTGTCAGAGGTCTTTTGGATGAGATGTTAAACCGAGGCCCCATCCGCTCTCTCAGGTGGACGTAAAGATCCCATGGCACTATTTTGAAGACGAGCAGGGGAGTTATCCCTGGTGTCCTGGCCAATGTTTATCCCTCAATCAACATCACAAAAACAGATTATTTGGTCATTATTACATTGCTGTTTGTGGGGCCTTGCTGTGTGCAAATTGGCTGCTGCGTTTCCTACATTACAACAGTGACTGCTCTTCAATAGTACTTCATTGGCTGTAAAGCTTTGGGATGTCTTACTTACTTTACTTTTTACTTTTTAACCTTTTTTGAACGTTCCTTGTGGGCCAAAAGGCTCCTCCGGGTGCCACTGGAAACCATGGGCTTCCCCATCCTGGACTTTCCCCTCCCTTGACCACGATCACCTCTGGACATCCCCCGACATACTTACCTGACTGCTGGGGACCATTTCCTCGAGGCTCCAGCGGTAGCCTCCTGTCACCCAAAATCCCACTCCCGCCCACCTGCCAGGGATTCCCACTGGGATCAGACGGCAGACTCACCTGAGAGATGGAAATGAGGCCTGGGCGTTAAAATTGCCCTGGCTTCACTCCAGCGCAGCCGGGCGAACTTCATATTCGCTTCGTCGCCCCCACATCAAATTTGCGGGGCTTTGGTGTAATTTGATGGGTACTCAATGTTAATTAACAATGTTACAGGCTTTTCAGAATAGAAGTCATTCATGCAAATATTTTACTCGAATCAAAAGCCTGAGCTTCAGAGTGTTTACAGTTGAAGAACACCACGTAAGTGACAAACACCTTTTAAACTAATTAATTTTTATTGTTTCAGAATAGTTGAAAAAAGTTTGTCCATTTTCAGTACCATGCATTACCTATAACTAACTGCAAACCAGATTTACTTTGAGTTAACATAAGCATTCTCAGGCACTATACATTACCCACTGGCACAGGGAACAATACAAGTTGAATCCCCTATAATTGTGTCAGTGTCCGACAGCGGTGAGTGAGACAGGTTAAGTGCATTACAAGAATTCCACATAGAAAGCAGATAAGAGACTAGCTCCCTAATGTCAACTTACAATCACAATTACTACTTTACAATTCAACTACATAAAATAATTTAACAGATCTCTAGTTCTCGTCACTGTAAAAATGGAATAATAATTTCTGTCATGTTCACGAATATTTTGGCAGTTCATTATGTAAGAATTCCAATAGCATTTCAGTCCAATTAAAGAAAATAGCCTGCAGCGTCTCTCTATCGTCTTCCACTCCCAGGTGCAAGTAGGAAATAATTCTCAATATGTATGAGAGGGAGGAAAACCCACAAGGTAAAAATCTACTGTACAGGTGCAAGTGAGAAATAAATGTGTGGAAGGGATGCAATCGTCAGCTGGTGTGTGGCTTCACAGGTCACTAACAGCAATCCTATCTAAGTTGCATAATTTAATTTTAGAGAGATTCTTGGGCAAGGTGGATCAATAACTGTGCCTCCTCTTCACTCATGGACTTGTATCCCAGCCCTAAACAGGTTTGGAGATATCAGATGCTGCACATATGTTTTAATAAGGCCAATATTGGAAAAAAAAAGTGAATTTTGAGTCTTAGATGCAGAGGTCAGCTGTCAATGAATTAGAAGATGGTGATTCAGTTGAGTTCAGTTGACGTGAGATGTTTTCATTAATAATGCTGCAAGACTTGAAAACATGGCACAGGACATCACAGAGTACTAGACTAACTGGAAGATTTTAGACATTCTAATGATGATACCCCATCTCAAATCCCACTTCATCTGCTTCCAAGGAAGGATCTCTGCCTTATTAATGTATAAAACTGTCAGATCCTTAATGTGTTTCAGGGCCCTAAAGATCTTTTGGGTGTTCCACTGGACTCGCACAGAAGGGACTTGATTGTGCCAGGTCTCTGTCATCTCTGGGAGTTTCTGCCCACCTTTTATAAGGCAAAGAACACCCAGGAGCTGGGTCTCCCTGCAATAGGAGGTCCTGCTTCTCAGCTCTGTCAGAATGTAGTGTTGCACTGGAGACCAATACACCCAGTGAGATGAGGCATACTGGCCTCCAGATGGATATTAGTGGGTCCCCACTGTGGCAGTCCAGGCCAGGAAAGGGGCCTGGACCTCTGCAGAATGACAAAATACATTTTTTTAAATAAAATTGAGGGAAGACCACATGGTCTCAGTGATGCCCCAGGGAAACCACCCCCCACCCTCCCAAAATTAGCGGCCAGGCTAGATTTTAGCCGTTCAGCTGCAGGCCTGGTTTCTCCCTTCGCTTCGTCCTCCCAGAGTGGGATTCCAAGATGTATCCCATGCAGAAAAAGGCTGGGCTAACTAAGTGTAGAATAACTTTCAAATTGAGTGCCAAAAACCCTTTCAAAATATCTTCCAGCTCGTCTAGCACTCTGTGACATCAATGAATAAACAAATCTCTCAAAATGCTGTATAATTCAGTGCCGCTTAATTACTGTTTGAAACACCATCCTGTCTTCTGCCCACTATTTGTGAGTGGGACTAGGAAATAGCGTTATGTGGGCAGAAAGATCAGGAAATCATGATTGTAATGACATTATGTGACTCCAATTTAAATATATTAATGAGACTTCTGCCTGCCTCGGATGGGAGGTCTAGGCAACAGAACTCCCCGCACCTCCCTCCACCCCTCCCTGTGAATAACTGTGTGGCCTCAGAAACTGGCGCAATGTGGACCAGAGCAAATGTGGCAGCGAGGAGTCAAAAATTGGCCCCAAATTGTAGTGTGGCATTGTGGTTGCATTAGAGATAACACTGATGACATATCGAAAGGAAGTCTTGCTTATGCTATACAGAGAGAGTACATATTGGGATCCTGTTGGTTACAATTTTTCCAGTGAGTAGATCCGACACTAAAAGCATGAATAGTGAAGTCGCTAGTGCATCATGATATTGCTCATTGGATATAAATGATATCCAGTGGGACCCCACCAAATTGACTGTTTTTACCATGGTATCATAGTTTTTAATTTAAAACAAAATGTTGGCTCATTCATGCCAACCATTTTATACTAATTGCTCAGTGGTGCTACACTTTTTTTTCAAACTTGGATTGCCACCACACGTGCACAGACAAGTATGCAACCTGTCATGGTTGAGTGTACTGCCCACACCCAGAGGCACTGCAATACAATATGTTAATGCTGTTTCACTCATCTGCACACAGATTGAGTTGTATTTTCTTTCATCTACTAAGGTTAGCAAAGAAATTGGTGTGATTATGAAGCAGGTTTCCCCACTTTCATAGAAATTACAGCACGGAGAGAGAACTTTAGGCCCATCACATCCTGCGCTGGTGCTAGCTCTTCACCTGAAGCTATCCACTCTAATCCTATTTCACTTCTCTTTCCCATATGCTTTTATATTCTTCCATTTCAAATACCTATACAATCTATACAATTCCATTTCAAATGAAGTTATGGTCTGTGACTCAATAGCCACTTCTAGTAAAGCATTCCATGTCTGAATGACCCTGTATTACATTTATTCTAACTTCCCCCTTCATTCTTCTGATGATGATCCTTTGTTATTGATTCACCAAGTACCAGAAACAATCTCTCACCGTTGGCCTCAAAATTTTTTTGAATTTTGAAAACTCTGCTGTAGTGTTCCAGTGAAAAAAGACACAGGCCCCGATATTAGCTTGGAGGTGGGGAGGGAGCTGGGGGGGCTGTTTTGCGTTCTGGAAACCCGGAAGAACAGGTTTCCCTCAGGTCCTGCCCAGTTTAAAGGCAGGATCTGATTAACATTTTTTGTCTCCGATCCTGGCCGCAGCCAGCCAGACTGAGGGGCTGGCTGTCTGTGAGGCAGGTAGGCCTTTGGCACAAGGCCACAGCCCAGGAGTGGAGAGGAGGGAGGAAGGCCAGGGGGAGGTGGAAGATCGTGGCTTGGGGAGTGGGGGGGAGATCATGGCTCGGTGAGGGGAGGTGTCTGATCATGGGGGGGTAGAGGTGGCGGGAGGAAGGAAGCAGGTAAGTGGAAAGACACTTAGCTGCTGGATCCAGCAGTCCTTGCCTCCCTTTAGCTGCCGGGTTTCCCGAGGCCCTGAAAACACGGCTGGCCAGAGTTACATTTAAAATGGAGATTAAATTTGAGGCACACAGCCTCATTATAATATTTAAATGACAAACCCGCCTCCTGGGGTGTGGGAGTATACGTGCCAGGTGGGAATGGGTTTGAAATTTTTAACATTTTAACATCCCACCTGACCCAAACCTACCCATTTTTGAGGGTTAAAATTCTCATCATAATTTTTCAAGCCTTTTTTCAGAGCTATAACCTCCCATTCCTGGTATCATTTTACTGAACCTTTGCCGTACCCTTTATACTCACTTTATATACTCACATTGACTTTTCACTAAATTTAGCAAGTGGAAGAAAATATGCACCGATTATATCTACTTACTAGAACATAGCCAGTTATTAAGTGTGGTTTCAAAATATGTCCCAACAAAATCTATGATTTTTACCTCCTTAACACTACTTTAAGTGTAGATTTGGCACAACAATGATAAGAAACGCAACAAGTTGGCTGTACTCTCCTCTAACTCACAATGTGCCTTTGCCCCTTCAGAAGCACACCAACTATTGCACCAGTGTCATTATTTCCTTTTCTCACACTAGCCCTTCTTGTGGTCTCTCTCATTAAGCTTGTCAAGTAGATGACAATTTGTACTGAACAAAGGGTAGTTTTGTGCTGTGGGTTAACGCCTACTAGGCACTGAGTTGAATCTGTCCCAAACTCATTTCACTTATTGCATCCAGCAAAAAGAAGAAACTATCATCCCACTGCTCTGGGATAGATTCGTGGCAGGTCACAAAGGTGAAAGAATACTGTGCTAACCCACTGTGCCGCCCAGTTTCTCCATATTGATAGTTTGCTGAATAACTTTAATACTGATGGTTCAGTGAGGAATACTGAAGATTTGCTGAATAATTTTAACAGTACAGTTTGATGAATAACTAATAGTAAAGGTTTTGTAAGTAACTAAAACACCAATAGCAGAATAAACTAACACTGATGATTTTGTTGTGATTCCATTGCAGCTTTTTATTCTCTTTTCCTTTCACTCTGGCCATTGCTGGTGATCTAAAGTCTTGCTGCTGTTGGACAATAATTCTTGAGTCTCTTATTTCTTTCTGGTTTTAAACATCAATGTTCTGGGCAGAATTACACCACTGTGCTGACAGAGGGGTCTGAGAGGTTCAGTTGCCCACTTATATCAGTCGGGTGGTATTGCTGCAAAATAAGAGAGAGAGAGAGAAGTTAAAGCCAGCATTCCACAAGTATATTGAAGAATCAGTGTGTCCTCCATCCCAAACATCTGCCTGTCTGAGTGTATATCACTCAAGGCACTTTAGTTACAGCTATTATTCAATTCTGATAAATATACATTGAATTTGTCAAGAAATGCTATCCTTGGATTAGGATTTCTTTATTAATGGAGGAGATGGAAAATAGTACATTGGAAAAAGTTTGGATCCAATGTGTAGCCTGGACTCATCATAACCACCAACAGTAATACTGAGTGATAGACTATAAGCAATAATTGTAATTGTAATTCATTTTTATTGTATTTTTCTTTTTTATATCTTCGGTCTTTCTATTATTCTGCATGGCAGAATGTGTTGCTTAAAGTAGGATGTCAGTGATCATATAAGATTATATCAAGTCCAGCAGTGATGCTTTCTAAACTGAGAGTAAAAAGGTGTTTGGTAAATTTAACATTAATCACCGTGGTGATCCCCTAGGAGTGCTCTTAATGTATATCTCAAAGCTCTGTACTCATGGGGAGGGGTGATATTCACTCTCACTGCCTGGACGGTAATCTGGCAGACTGAATCACTCATCCATTGTAGAACCTGCCCAATTTTCATCCCATTGATTTTGGGTGGGTTCTACAACAGGCAGGTGATTCCCTTCATCGGATTACCACTCAGGTGGTAAAAGTGAAAATGACTTTCATGGATTCGAGTCCCAATCACCCACCTGTATTACCCTCAGATGACAAATTATATCAAGTTTCAAGTGAGCTGTCAAATGGAAAGATAAGGGGAGAGACTTTCAGGCTGGGCACCAACTGGACGCGATATTGGCAATGTGCGCATGATGCCCAATGTGACAGTCATGAGGCCCAAACCACTTTCAGGTTCAGGCCTCTAACGTTTTTTTCAGCACGCTGTGGGCATCAAATGGGCAGCTCGCTGCAGCTCACTAGTTTAATTGGGAGAAAGATTGACTGGCTACCCACGCAGCCGGCTGGCAGGTAATGCCTGTTGGGGGAGGGGAGCGGATGCTGGGGATGCGCCTCCTGGCCCCATAAAAATCTTACCTTTTGGGAGAGGCCTCCAGCAGTCTAGTTAGGGACCACTGATTAGGTCTCTCAGCACCTGGAGAAATGGGATTGGTATGTGCCATACATGTTTAGCCCATTTCGCCTTGAAAATGGGGATCCCCCACAACAGGCGTAGGACCCCAACCTGCATATTTAAATGGCCTCCCATCTGTTTTGGGTGGGAGTGCTGGTTGCTCATTTAAAGGCCTGCCTGAAGGTTCATTCAAGTGGGCAAATAGGTGCAATAGATCCCCATCAGGCTTTCAAGTGGTGTTTGCCCATTTTCAGACTAGAAATGGGTGGCTGGCAGTTGAAAGTCTTCCCCAAGGAAATCTAAAAGCATTATCCTTTTCTGCTCCAGACCTCTCCAATCCAGCTTCAACCCAGCCAGTTTCTTGTCCTTTTGACTTTAATCTCTTTCTGCTCTTTGTGTTACAACTTTGTTTTTATGACCTGTGCACTGCAGCTTATTCTGTTCAGCCTGTTGTTGACTGATGTTTGGTATGGAAGAGGGAGTGTTCACACTGTAGAATCCGCACCAAGTACAAACAGTAACATACAAGGAGAAGGATAGGGATAAAGAGACAGGAGAGTCCCAATGAAATTAATTGGATTTAACAAGTAAAATCTTGATCTTAATAGGGTATTCAATCTGTCAGGGATGGAAATTATTTCAAACTATTACATTAACACTTCCAAACAAGTTTATTTTAATATGTACCAGTTCATCAGAAGAGATAAAAAGTGAACTTAATTCAATTGAAATAATTGTGATCTGATACCTTGTATATTGTGAATACTATTATCATTGAACATTAGTTCACACAAAATTCATCCAGCTGTTGTGGGCTGTGGATGCTGTTTGGTGGTTGGGAATGGGGTGAGGTTGAGGGTGGGTTTTGTCATGCTAGTGACAGAAACCAGTCCAGAATTGCCATACATATAGGAAACAAAAGATTGGCGGAAAGTTAAAACTTCTCACACAGAATTTCTGAGAGATCTTGCTTACAAATCCCAGACTTTACGATCAACTTGGATTATTGCGTTGATGCAGGTTATAGGCATCTACAACATTTTCAATTTTGTTGCCAAACCAATGCTTTGTTCCGTGTTGTCCAAAGTCATTGTGGTTGTAGAAATGATTGACTGTAGCCACGTTTACTGGAGGGTATTATCCAATAATAGTTAAATACATAGAACACTACAGGGGCATTGTATCAAAAAAATATTGTGCAAGATCTCAGTTCTCAGGCTGTTATACACTCAAGAAATAATGGTTGTAGGGTAATTTTAAAGTAAAGTTTGGGATATACAGTTTAATAGTGTTGAGCCACACCTCAGTGATCCACCCTACCTCCTGGCACAACTCACTACCATAGAAAACCAGGTAGGGCCAGCATTTTCTTCACTACTTCACAAAATTCATCAACTGAACTGTCAGACATTTTTACTTCAGGACTTCACATAGTCAGGGATTGGTGTAATCATGGTTGAGGGCCATGAAGATGAGGATCATGATGACAGTCCAGGTTGACCTAGAAATCAGTGGAAACCATACCAGAGCATGGGGCTTATCAAGAGCTGTCACAGCCCAAAAGTGATACCAAGTGACATTAAATCCAGTTAGTGACTGTACTATCACTAAACCAGTTAGCAATGGCTACTCAGTGAAATACATGTATTAGGAAGGAACACAGAAAACATTTTATCAAAACTCATCTGTTATTCTGTGGAACTTTCCAAATGAGATGCTTCCTTCTCAGAGCCAAATGCTTATATATTCAGCCCCAGCCCTTTTTAAACACTGAGGGATAGTACATGCACAAATGTTTGCAATTTTTAATCCACTAAAACCAGGTGTATTTCACTGTACTTACTGTCAGATGAAGATGGCTATGTGTGTCTTCATTTATAGAACTTTGTAAGTCCTTCTAAATGTCATGGTTGAGGTAGTAAACCTTTACATTGGGCTGACCCCTCACTCAAGTAAAAAAATTCAGTTCATTCCATCCATATTGTTCACTGCATTCATAGTGGTCTGTGTTAGCATCTTGTTGTTAGAAGTAAGTCTAGCTTTGTTGCATTTTTATTTTTGAATGGTGTGTTTTAATAAGAATAAATTCATTTTTTTTATAGTCATATCATGGTGGATAAATAATTGTGTGCACCTGGAATTAGTATAATGTATATTAATATAAAACACAAATTACAGTACAATATCTATTACATCAAAACTTGCTTTATGATGCTTTTGACTTATAATACAATACTGTATGAGCCAATATAAGAATCAGTTGCAGTGTTGCACAAATAAACACCCAATGATTTTCATGATTTGGCTGAAAATGTGAACCAGAGTCTGCTGCATCAATATCCTTTCCTTCATTAAAGCAAGGATTTCTAAACTTTTACAAATACCACCTGTGAGGTCACCATTTTCCAAGCAACCGTATCATACACCATTCATCATTCGAAGAGAAAAACAACCAGAGTAGCCAAGTTATGTTTTTACTAATATGGATTTTATCATGCCTAGCCTGCTGGCCTTTGCAATAATTCTAGAGAGACAGACTGAGGTGAAGAAGCAGTTCACAAAAGGTATGCATTCACTGTCATTGCTTGGGGAGTCTACCTTCTAATCTAAAGAAGGAGAAGCAGGAAGAAGCATCACTGTTCAGTCTGAAAGCAAGGAGAAAGAGAAATGGTTTCTTGTCAGAACAACAGAATAAAAACTACAGCATATAAAGATTCTGCCTTCTTGAGGAATGCCAAGGTGGCTGGGTCTGGGAAATGACAGCTGGCAGGCAGAGTGTGCACAATGGAGCAGAAGGTATGAGGAACACATGAGGTTAGCAACATTGGAGTTTGTTGAAGATGAGATCGCTCAGTTTATATCAAAGAACAGGAAGGCACATAAATCAGGCTGACAGACAAGACAGGTATTTTTGCATTTTATTTTATTTAGAAAGTAAAATGCTTCTTCAGTAAAAAAAAGTACATTGAAATTCTCTAAACAAGATCTGAAAGGATAATGGCACGGTGTACAATTATGGGGAATGGGAAGGGAGAGTTGCTAATGCAGTTTTTCTGATGTGTCACCTTGTCTGAATTTAAAAATATAAATGAAGATTAAAACACTTTAGAAACAAAATGATTTTAAGATACTACTGGTGAAATGATGAAGACATCCAAATAAAACAGGGGCTCCTCACGAAGAAGGCAACCAGAGGAAAATAACAGAACACAACTTAGAGCCCTGTATTTGGAATAAAAAGTGCATGTTAAGCAATGGGTTCATAAAAAGCAAGAAAAAAATCCCGGCAAACATGGCAAGCTTTTCAGAATGAGTACGACTGAAGAAGCAGAATGTCATGATCAATCAGGACAAGGGTTGCCAACCCCCCAGGATTGCCCTGGTGTCTCCAGGAATTAAAGACTCATCTCCAGGACAAGGCTGCAAGCAACGCAGCAGAAAAATAATAGGGGCAATAAAAAATTAGGTTTTAAAAAAACATTTTCTTTGAACACTCTTATTTACTAGTTATAAAAATATTGGACATGGGAAAAAATGCTGTTTGACTCGACAGTCAAGAATCATCCAATCGGGTAATGAGTCTATTCACTTTCCGATTGTTGTAGGAAGGTTGTGCAGGAGGACATGCAATGAAACCTCAAGGAATATGTCCAACCAGAGTTGGCAACCCTATTTAGGCCGACGGCACTGTTGTATAGTCAATAGAAGGAGTGAGCATGGATTCATATGCCTCGTTCATGCAGCAGTAAACCAGAACTGCCTTCTATATGTTGCCTGTCAATAACCAACTCTATTGATGGTGGCAAGTAGGCAGAACAACTCCCAGCTTTGAAACCTGCCAACACAGTGCTACCAGGGCTCAACAGCCCTGGAGAACAGAGATGGTATTGTAGTGCACCAGCACTGTGCTTAGTTGTAATTCTGAATTTTGACATTAGATTTTATTAAGCTTGTATTTGTGAGAACCAGGCAGCCTGATTCAATGCTCCCTGCCTTCCAGGCCCTGAACAATCCTTACTTTGCTGTTCTGTCCTGCTATGATTTCTTTAATTTATTTTACAGTAGATTGGTTGGCTGCATTTTCCATATTGCTATTCAATATACACGGTAACATTCATGCATTCAATCTAAATTTAATAAATTTTCAGTTTTTCAACTATAACCAGTGCTCCAGGGACTTTGATTTAGACATAAATTCCTGGCTTTATATTCATTTTTTTCATAAAATCTATTAAAAAGGGAAACAAAGATATTAAACAAAAACTTTGGTAACATAAACATTGTGAAAAGAACACTGCTAAATTATACTTGAACCAGAAAAATGTTGAAGCAGCTAAAATGGTGTTGTGATGTTATCATGTACATGGGCATCAATGCTGTGACATTTGGAAGTCAAATTTATCTTTTAATGAAAAGCAGGAGAATGCCTATTTTTCTCTATAACAAAAGCTGAGTTAACAAAATTACATTCTCAGATAATATGCGTTTCAAAGCTGTGCATTCCTGCGATTGTGTTAGTTTGTTGTTAATTACAGTATAGAGAAGAACATTCATTCTGCTGTTTTTTATTAGAGAAACTTCAGCCCCAAATTATTTCTAGGTCTAGCTCAATTGCTATGGGTGAAATCTAATTGAGCAGGCAAGACCCAAGCTTAGTACAGCTCAGCTTGCTTTTGTGATGATGTGACCAAATTCAGCTTGGGTGTGCCACAAGTCTACCTTTGTTCGTCCTATATCGTCTCAGTAATGGTCTAGCTCACTTTTGTGAGAATGTGTTTCAGTAAGGGTCCAGCTCCTGTTTTCAAGCTCAATGTGAGCAATGAAACTAGCAAAAATTAGTAACTTTATTTTGTCCCTCCCCCCAACATTACGTAAGATCACTTTGGAAAGGCAATATTTCTGAGCTTGACTGCAGCCAAAAACATAAATCCACCCTATGAAAAAATTACTCAATACATGGAAAATAAATCCAAAGTAGGAGGTGAAAAATGTCAAGATGAAAATAAAGGATTGTTGTAGTTGATAATGTGCGATTATTGTGTGACTTTGGTAGCCTTACAGTAACAAGTCAAGATAAAGATGAATTTCAAGAAGAACTTGATAAAATTGGTCAAGAAAAAAAAGAAATCTAAAAGGAAGAAAAAGTGTCTGCAGAGAGAAAGAGAAAGTCAAAACATCATTACATCATCACAGTTAATAAATGTATCAAAAAGGTCATGTCAGTAATTTAATTTAGAAATTTCATCCTCATCATCACCATCATCAAAAAGCAGTTGAAAGAACATGATCCTTGCAAATGGTGAAGGATGATTCTTGGGAATGATAAAGAACATGATTTGTTGGAATTGTGTAAAACATGATGCTTGGACATGGCAGAAGACATGATGCTTAGGAATGATGAAATATATGAATCTAGTGAACGAACCTAGACTCTTTTGGTGGTTGTGGGATTTAACTGAAGGTTATTCTCATCATGAATGGATCAGTGATAAGCATGGGGAATTTCCTTTAGAACATAGTTCAAGACCAGGGCAACTAACAATGGCAATGAGAGCAAGAACAAGTGTCAGACAGAAACATTCAAGGATGTTATCAACACTTCTGGAGTTCTCCCAAGTTCTCCTCCTTCCTTTGCCCAGTGTTAAGGATGTAATGCAGCTGTTTCACATGGGCATGTGGTGAGGTGGATATGTAATAGTACTGAATGAGCTTTGGGCTAATGGACTCATGGCATGGTGAAAGGAGTCCCAATTCCTCTTACCGTGTCTTTGGAAGACCTACGTCTCTTGAAGCTGGAGGTCAGTGTTGAAGTGAGCGATCTAAAAGATGCTTTCTTTTTAGGGTCAGGCTCTGCGCTACCACTTTTTCTATCCTAGAACAGATATATTTGATGTTATTGACTTTTTTTCTGTCGGTAGTAGCTATTTATAATCTAGCTTTGTCTAATAATTGTTGTGGCAAGCAGAAATCAAGTCGATGTACACTTCAGATAATTTGCTTGGCAAATCTATGTGGTAACTTGGTCCAAGAAAGGCAGTTCCAACGAACTGTTTAGGAAAGGAAGTGATTAATCACTATTAGGGTCCCATATTGTTCACTGGCAAAGGAGGATCTAACTGTCAAGCAGCATTATCGGTAGAATCAAAGGAAAAACCTCACCACAAGCTGAGATTTGTGAAAGAGCAGTGAATCTAATGAATGTGACTCAGATCTTGAAGATGAGAATGTATGAACCTTCATGTATGTAGTGCACTGGTCACTAATACACTAGTGTTCTTTGTGTGATTTCCAAAGCAATTTTAGAAATAAAATAAAATCTAAAAAAATTATTAGTCAACATAAATTGAAAACAAAATAAGTAATATTTAAACACTGTCATTAAAATAAAAAGTACCATTATCATTAAATCACATTCACACTATTCTGTGTTTTTTTTAAATCGATGCCTTTGTGTTGTGAACAGCAGTGAGAGATACATTATTTTGAGGCAAAACAATCAGTCTCTTCCAATGAATAACTCTTGTTCCAAATTGATTCCTCCTCTAGTGTCCTGAAGAGTTGGAGTCCTTTTCAAAGAGTGCAGAGGAATGCATTTGATAACCATAACTGAAAGAGCCAATAGGCTCCACTTCAGTTATCTAAGACTGAGGTGCCAGCAGTCACTACTTCCTGTGTGGAGCCAGACTCTTCATTCACTTGGATCCGTTACCTTTTGAAATATTGTTTCCAACCAAAATAAAAACATTATTTAGGGCTTTCTAATCTTGAGCTTTGAACTGTGGAGTCAAGAGTACAATGACAAGAGTGCCAATGCAGACGATGTCTGCCAAGTTTGAAAACAAAACTTGAGTTCTTTTAAAAGGATTTTCACATTCAGAAAGACTCTGGCAGAGACAGATGCTGGCAAACAGACACATGGACTGACAGTCAAGACACTCAAAGACAGACACCAGAGCAAGGTGAGTTTCATAGTATTGTTCCAGTTTATATGATGCAAAAGTTGAATTTACACAAGAGCCCCAGGTAAATCAGCCTTCTATTACTATAAAGTCACTGTTGGATTGAACTCAGTATTGAAACATCAGCAATGGGTGTAGGTTACACCTCTATTTTGTATTTCCTTCAACAGTAAACCTAATAATGAAGAAAAACAAGAATCTCCAAAAAGCAGTCCTTTTTACCATCTCCACTCCTCGCTTAATTTTTTTAATTTCCCAATTTTTTCCCCAGGAATGGCACTGAGGTAATCTTATATAAGAGGAAAGTCACACAGACAGGAGTGCAGTTGGACACGATGTCAACATACCTTCAACATTAGTACTGTTCGCTTCTCTATTGACAGGATCCAGAATAGTAAAGTGAAACAGCCAAGGATGGAGATTGCGCAGAGCAATATTAGCAATGAATGAGTTCATATGAAATTCCTTTAACCACAATTTTTGATGGTGTTAACCCTTTTAAAATAAATAGATTGTCATCATTAAAGTGGCAGATAAAGGAATTTGATACAAATGCATTAGCACATTTATTACTAATATCATACGAGGCAATTTAAACCCTTTTCTCTTAAATGTATTGCTCTGTCTAGTGCCCTGGCCAAAAATAATTCATCTTTGACCAAAATATGATGTCTCACCGAGTACTTCAGCTAAGATGTTCCATCTAAATGTCTAGTACTCCATCGAAATCAGGTGTCCCATCTAGCAAGTTGAACAAAGTGAAAAGTCCACTCTTTTGGCCAAGAGCTCATAAAGGTCATTCCAAGTGTAGGTGGAAGTTTGGAGATCCAGGCACCCAAAGTTGTGAAGCAAGTATAAGGTCAGCTGATAAAGAGCTGCTTTGCAAGCCAATAGTAGTAGGTAAATTTTTTTTGAATAGTGCCCCATTCTGTTGGTTATGTTAATTGCTATTTGCAAAACACAAATGTTCATGTCCCAAATTTAGATAGAAATAGCCTTCTTTCTCCATTCAGGGGTAACAGATCTTCTGTGTAGATGCTTCTTTTGCATGTCAATACAATTCACTCCTCATGTAGAACAGACAACTATTGCTTTTCTGGAGACATTAAAATCACAGATACAAATTTCCTCAGTGCCTACAAGAAAAGCATATGGAGTTACATGTAGCACTCCCTCTGAAGGGTTCAACATATCTGTTCTTCACTCCAGACATTTAGGGGGAAAAATACATCCCCTTAGCGCCGCCCGTTAGTGCCAGTAGCTGCGGCATTGAGACCAGTACTGACAGGGCGAAGCGAATCCAGCACTGCATGCCAAATCAGGACCCCCGTAGCGCTGCCGGTAACAGCTATCGCCAGGGACCTCAATGCCAGTGAGTTTGTGATGTCAGTGAGTGTGCAAAGCTCACTGAATATCCGATTTCCCAAATTGCTTTTAGCTACTTACCTCACTGCCTGGAGTAAACACCGACAGGGATTGCTGGCATGCAGCACCAGGAAGCAGGCTGCAGGGACGTTATTTAAAGGGATCATCAGTAATCACTCGCACCTGTCAGGTTAGTGCAGTTTCATTGGCTTTTTGTTAGTTTCCGCTACTGCAACAGTTTCATTGAGTAATTTCAAGGTTATTTTGTATCAGGAGTCTTGAGGCAAGTACAAAGTCGCTACATTTATTCTTCAAAGATTTAAACTGCGACACTTGGTAAGATTAATGTGGGCTGTACTGGCATGCCACCTCGCTCTACAGCGGAGGGAGCGTAGGTAGCGAGAAAGACGGGAACATGTGCACAGAGGGAGGAGGACAAGGATGAGGAGGAAGAAGACGAAGAGGAAGAAGATGAGGAGGAAGAAGATGACGAACAGGAGGGAGGGAAGAGGCAGCCGGACAATCGGGCTTCTGGATGAGCAGTCCATGATGTGGTGTGCCATCTCCCTCCACATAATGCGGTAGACTTGTGGTGAGGGCCTTCTGCCACTTGATGGGTACAGGACTGCCTGCCTTCTCTCCAGTGCTAAAACCAATGCCTCCAAAGCTTCATGGGAAAACCTGTGGGCTCTCTCCCTGGGGTGGTGATCTGCCATGAAGATTTATAAATAAGTGCTCCTTCTCCTTCTTCTTATGGTTGTTGAGGCAGCTGCACAGCCAACAATGCTGAGAATGAGGTGCTACAGCATCAATGAACCTCCCTTTTAAGTAGTGAAAAAAGCCTGTGGCAATCATCAATAATGATTAGACTGCATCCGATATTGGTCCAGCCTTTAAGTGTAACGCCAGTGAGCTTGGGTTTTTAGACTTGATTTAAGACTCCAATCATTTTCTTGAGCAGTGAGAATGAATTTTGCATACAGTCTAGAGCATTTTCACCTGGCACTACTTCACCATCTTTTGTCCTAACGCCACCCATTCCTTGGCTATAACAAATTTCTAGCCCTTAAAGTCTCAATTATTTTAATCTTATTAAAACAGTGGCAATGTGGCATGAGTCTAGCAAGAATCGTTCCTAAAACATAAATAATCACTGAGGTAGACTGAAAACTGGAGAAGACATGTCCACTGTAGTCATTTATACCAAACTTTTAAAATAATTCAGATTTACTTGAGTTCAAGTCTTCAGATTTCCTGCAAAATTCTCAAACTAACAGTTTGTATTCTGCAAGCAACCATAGCAAATTTTATGCTAGTTACATTTTGTTTAAACAAAAACATAAAAATGATGCAAACCACACAGCAGATCAGGCAGCATGTGTGAACATTCTGAAGATTAATCCACACCTGAGACATATGGGGGGCTTAATTTGGCTCGCCCCCGAAAACGGGCTGAAGGATCGCAATGCACGATTAACCCGCGCCCATTGACTGCAAAGTAGACAGCATGCCAACTTTGTGCTGCCTGCTCATTTAAATGATCTATGCATCCAGCCAGCACTAACCATGCTGTTATTAGCTGGACGCATCAGCAGGGGACCAATATCGTGAGAGGCTAGCACCAGTTAAAGCTAGCCTGCACTGCTTAAAGCTAGCCTGCGCCTTTTAAAGGGGAGATGCATATTGTGGCTGGAGCAGGTGCTGAGAGTTGTGCTTGAAGAGATTCTGACCTGGGAAACAGTGAAGAATGGCACAAAATTGGAGCCAGGGGGCTCCAAGATTTTTGGACGCTGCACTGGAGGCCTTGGTGGAGGAGGTGGAAAGTAGGAGAGATGTCCTGTATCTGCAGGAGGCCCTCCAGACACACGCTCAGAAGGCAGTGGGAGCAGATAGCCGTGGAGGTCAATGCCAGGAGTCAAACCCTGAGGACCTGGATGCAGTACCGCAAGAAGTTTAATGACATCCCACGAGTGGTCAAGGTCAGTGAATGTATCTTCAAATGCCATATCCTACCAACTGCACCACTAGCCTCAGCCATTGCTCAATGCACCACATCTCCATCACTCACCTACCAACAATCTTTATAAATCAGGACTCATACCAAACATTGATAGCTTCACCTCACCCTCACACACGTAGCACTACTGCCAGCCTCATACCCACATCTCAAAGCTTGCACACACTGCCAGCTATTTAACCATGACAGCCACTTCACCCAAATAGATTGCACGACACTCACTGACACACTTCTCTCTCGCAGGACAAGGTGGCGCATAATCTGAGGCAGCAGGAGCTAACCAGCAGGGGACAGAAGCACCTGCATGTCCTAACCCTGATAGAGGAGACGATGCTGGCCATTATCGGAATGGCCACTGGTGAGGCTGTGGCCAGCAGCAGAGCTGAAACCATCGAAGATAACGGTATCCTCGTACCTAATCCTCCTTCTCACATCCCACTTTCCCCTCATCCCACAATTTCTTCAGAGGTACAAGCTGCAGATGGTGAAAGCATGCACCTCTTACTCACCCCCCTCAACACAACCTTACCATTGTGTCTTTCTCCTTTCTGATACCCAGGCAGTGGAGGAACAGCAAGAAGACAGTGATGATGAAAACACACCGTCATTCAATTTCACACTTGCAGCCACTAGCTCAGATACCGACACTATGCGTAGTTTAGAGGCTAGCATAGAGACGGGATCAGCACATGGTGTGGCACCGGGCACGAGTGGCCTGCAGCCAGAGCAGGGGGCAAGGATAGTGCAGGTAGGTGTCAGCTCGCTGGAGGGCGAGGTTGCACACGGGTTCTGCTGTAGAGGACTCAGATGAAGACTTCGATGGGCCAGGCTACAGAAGAAGGCTGATGGGTATACACAATTAAATGCTTGGTGCATTGGCAGGCTTGCCAGAAAGCCTGCGTGCAATGTTAAGGGGCATGGAAGAGTCTGGCACTAAGTTGGCATAGAACTTTGTGCAGAGCTTGGAGCCCATCCTTTACAACATGGAAGTGGTGGCCAACTCTGTTTGCACACCTGTGGACCCAATCATGATGCAGCGTCTGATGGCTGATGTCGCAGCTTCCATTGCAGCACAAGTAGCAGCCACCCAACGTCTAAGTGCTGCAGTGGGAGTGCAGACTGCTGCCATGCAAGTTCAGCTTGCTACCAAGCAAGCTCAGACTGCTGCCATCATGGCTGTGGATTACAGTGTGCAAAGAGGCTTGCAGGTTGTCACAGCAGTCCAGCAATCTGTCCTCCAAAGATTACTGAGGCGCCGCCCCGAGGGAGTGGCAATGGCTCCATGTAGCACGAACCTGCTGTCCTCTCTCAGGAAGACAGCTTTCATCCTCCCACCACTGCCACTCTGCCAGTGCCCTTGCTGTTGGCTGTCAGCCAGCCAGCCCAGACTGCTGCTGCCCATGTCGAGATGGTGTAGTCTGCAGCCGGGCCTTCTAGGCCCAAAGCTGCTCAAAGTCATCCACCAAGGCCATCTGCAGACTCACCCACTGAAAGTCAGCAGCCTTCCACCAGCCGTGCTGCAGCCCACTGGGGTAGCACTGTGTAGGAGCACTGGGACAGGCAAAGGCACATGGAAGACAGTCACCAAGGGATTGCACAAGGGTGATTAGTTGAATTTTGTATGCAATATGGCATGATTTTATTTATAAATTTGGTTTGGAATGTTTATTTTTTGGTGGCTTTTATTTTTGCATTGTGGCCAAGTGGATGTTATGATGGTCAGTGACAGAGGGAACTTAAGGTGTGGGACTGTTGGTGAATGGAGAATTGGAGTTGCAGGTTACTGGTATCGCACTCGGATGAGTTCTTCATGGACAACCTGGGCAGAAAGGAACCGTCTAGGTTGCCTCCTCCCTTCCTCTATTTCCTCCTCCTCCTCATGCTTCTACTCCTCAGCTGCTCGCCATATAGCTGGTGGCAAGGGCTATGTCCACATGATGGCAAGGTTGTGCAGCATGCAGCAGACCACCACAAATCTTGACACCCTCTCTGCCCAGTACTGCAGGACTCCTCCAGAGTGGTCCTGGCAGCAGAAGTGTTGTTTCAGCAAGCCAATGGTCTGCTCTATCACATTTCGTGTGGCTGCATGGTTTTCATTGTATGCATGCTGTGCACGTGTGCGTGAGTTGCGCACCGGGCTCATGAGCCATGTTGTCAGCGAATAGTGCTTGTCACCCAGTAGCCACCCTTTGGTTTGCTGTGATGGCTGAAATGCAGCTGCCACAGCGGACTGCCGCAGAATGAAGACATCATGAGTGCTGCCAGGATACCGAGCATTGACCTGCACGATGTGCTGCCTATGGTCACACACCAGCTGGGCTTTGAGGGCGTGGAATCCCTTTTGGTTCCGGTATAGGCCAGAGTTGACATGTGGCGCCCGCAAAGCAATGTGCGAGCAATCAATGGCACCCTTCACCATGGGGAAGCCTGCAATCCTAGCGATGCCACGTGCTTGCTCTGCCTGCTTGTCTCTGGCAAGACAAAATTAAATGTAGTTAGCTGTCTTTGAATAGAGAGCCTCAGTGACCTCCCTTATGCAACCGTGGATGGCAAACTGCGAGATGTTGCAAATATCTCCAGCTCCAGCCTGGAAGGAGCCAGATGCATAAATGTTCAAGGCCACAGTCATCTTCACAGCCACTGGCAATGCGGTCCTTGCCCTGCTCTGAGGTTGGAGTTGTGGCTGCAGCTGGTGGCAGATTTCAGTGAGGACATCCGTACTGAAGCGCAGACGTCTCACACATTGCTCCTCACTGAGGTTGAAGTAGGAGAGTTGCTCCCTGAACACCCTGGGTGGATATGGCCTCCTGCTGAGAGCTCTTGTCCCCCTCTTCCTCCTCACTCTTCCAGCAGCTTGTCCTGCTCTGCGTGGCCTCTGTTCATTCTCCAAATCATGCTGTATTCCAAGGGGATTTCCTAGGAGTGCACCCCTTGTCTGGCAGCAAGTGCTTTGTGCAGAAGCCTTGAAGTCAGCAAGAAGTCCTTCAGCACCTGCCAGACCACTCCCTGCAGACTATTGCAACTGGAAAGAACTATAGAAAGCACCAAACACTTGTAGAATCGTAGCAACAGCCAGAAGAAATCAACCAGCATCTAACCTGTAACGAAAGGTCATCGACCTGAAACGTTAACTCTCTTTCTCTCTCCACGGATGCTGCCTGGCCTGCTGAGTTTTTCCAGCGTTTTCTGTTGTTATTTCAGATTTCCAGCATCCGCAGTATTTTGCTATCGTCTAACCTGTAAGTAGTTGATGATCCCTTTAAATAGCACTGGTGAGGGAGTCCTTCTTACTGCTGAACACACGTGTTCAGCTGTGCGAGCTTAAGAGAGGGCGTTGGCTGGAGCGTGGAGTTCCAAAATGGCGCCACTGGCATCAAATCAGCATTGCACTCTGATTGATGTCATGATCTGCCTGCTCTGCATACTTCCAGTGGACGTTAGCTGTGTGCGCGCTAGTGCCCTCACCAATATGGCGTTCGACGTGATTTGCCCCACAAGTGTGCATGCGCATCGGATGCCATTTTGGTATCCAAACGGTAACCATAGCGCCCAAACAGCGGGTGCTACCAATCTCAATTTTGCACTGCCCCTCTCTCCACAGACTCTGCCTGACCTGCTGCATTTTCTGTTTGAGGTCTCGAGCATCTGTAGATAGTATTGGTCTGATGGTAACAGCTTGATAAATGGATAAGAAAATATCTCAGGATCTGTCAATGCACAAGATTCTTATACAAGCATATCAGACGCATTGCCAACAGAAGGGAGGGATCAACCTCTCGTAAAAATGAATCACTGCAGCCTGTGAGGTGCACATTGGGATCACTAGGGTCATTAGGTGTGACAGAAAATGTATTAGTAACACTCATCATGTCGCTAAAGCAACAAGAATTATTAATAATTTGTATCTTTGTGGAGATGTAGTGAATTAAGCTGCAAGAAGAATTAAAACTCGCCAAGAGATAGAAGTTACCAGATATTGGTTAATCCTTCTCCTGCTCTCTCACACGTAAATTTTCTTTCAATTGATAAAAGGGAGGCAATTGTTTGACTGCTTGCTTACCAAGCAGTCAAACAATTGTCTCCCTTTTATCCCTGTGAATTATTACTTTGTGTAGTATTGAGTGAGTGAGTGAGCAGTATAGTCCTTTTCACTGTGGTCATATCAGCAATGTCATAGCAAAACCAGGTCCAACGCAAGACGTCTCATGGGTTCAAGTCATCTAACATTAATAAAGATCAATGTAATTAGAAGATCCTCTTCAAATTCCTCCACGGCCTCCTCACCCTTCTCTATCTAACCTCCTCTGTACTGGGTGAAATAAACTATGAATGAACAGGAGCAGCTGATGGTGGTAACCAGAGGAGGAAGACCTTGCTGAATGGTGGGTCAGGATGTGTAGCTGAAGAACCTGCATTTACAAGGATGATTCTGGCACAGCATTGAGCATTATGCAAGTATTGGAATTGTATCAGATAAGAACATAAGAAATAGAAGCAGGAGTAGGCTATTTGGCCCTTTGAGCCTGCTCCGCCATTCAATAAGATCATGGCTGATCTTCTACCACAACTCCACTTTCCTGCACTATCCCCATATCCCTTGATTCCCTTAATATTCAAAAATCTATCGATCTCTGTCTTGAATATACTCAACAACTGAGCCTCCACAGCCCTCTGGGGTAGAGAATTCCAAAGATTCACCACCCTCTGAGTGAAGAATTTTCTCCTCATCTCAGTCCTAAATGGCTGACCCCTTATTCTGAGACTGTGACCCCTGGTTCTAAAATCCCCAACCAGGGGAAACATCCTCCCTGCATCTACCCTGTCGAGCCGTGTAAGAATTTTGTATGTTTCAATGAGATCACCTCTCATTCTTCTAAACTCTAGAGAATATAGGCCTAGTCTACTCAATCTCTCCTCATAGGACAACCCTCTCACCCCAGGAATCAGTCTGGTGAACCTTCATTGCATTCCCTCTATGGCAAGTATATCCTTCCTTAGGTAAGGAGACCAAAACTGTACACAATACTCCAGGTGTGGTCTCACCAGGGCCCTGTATAATTGCAGTAAGACGTCTTTACTCTTATACTCAAAACCTCTTGTAATAAAGGCCAACATACCATTTGCTTTCCTAATTGCTTGCTGTACCTGCATGTTAACTTTCAATTATTCGTGTACAAGGACACCCAGGTCCCTCTGAACACCAACATTTCCCAATCTCTCATCATTTAGTGTGCTGCAGATGGGGTTCAGGCGGAGGACCATTTAACAACCCTGAGGTCCACCATGGAGCATGTGGCAGCTCCACAGACATCTGCTGTGGATGCTCCCATTACAGAGTCCATGGATGTCCAGACTCCTGTTATCGAGGCCTTGGCTACCAAATTGGAAAGGGTTGTCTCTTGCAGTTTTATAGGCTTAGTGACCATTTGCAGGCGAGCATCACACAAGATCTCATTGGGACTATTAAATATGATTTCTGCCAGATCAATGCCAGATAGAGAGCCAGTATGCAGTGCTAGTGGCATGGCAGAAAGGCACTCCGATTGTGGCAAAAGTTTGTCATGAAAGCAGCACAAACATGCCCTTTCATCAGTTCCTTGGCTCATATCGACACATAACAGCCAACCACTCAGATAGCCCTAGGAGGAGCACTAGATTAGCGTTAACAAGTCACAGTTCACAAACTGATACCAAGGGGAAGCTTTTGGTAAGGAAGATTCAGCACAAACACACATTGTAGGCTTTCATTGAAATATGATCGCACTAAAGTTGTCATACAGGCAGACACTGTTCTTGGCAAAGTTTGGAAGTGGCTTTCATCAGGTGGTATGAATAAGAGTTGTGTTAGTTCATGTGCACAGAGAAGGGTTCTGTAGACGATGACACTTTTGTGGAGGGAAGATGTAGACAGGACTGTTAATACACTGGTCAGATGTGGAAGTGCAGGAGAGCAGTGTGAATATCTCTTGCAGCGAGAAACTGTCTCTCCCGCACATCCTCTTCAAGCTGCTGCTGCTCCTCTGCTAATTCCACTGCTGCCCTTGAGTGCCTTCCTTCTCAGGGACCTCAATAATAAGGCTTCATTATCAGGCGAGGTTGTGTGTAGCAAGCAACACACAACCATGCTATCCTGGACTCTATCGCAGGCTTCTCCAGATCAATCCAAGCACCTGAGGTGTGCATTCAACATGCCAGTAGTAATTCTGTTGGCTGCATGGACCATGATTCAGATAGAAATGCTCAGCTCATACTATGTGATGCTGCACAGGTGTCATCAGGCACGGCTGCAGAGAATAGCCTTGGTCCCTCAGGAGCCAACCGTTGGACTGCTTTCTTGTTCTTTTTCATCTTGTTACTTTAAACGCCAGATTACACACACACTCAGTTGTAGCAATGCAGGATTAGTCTTTATTGAAACTTCATACCATCCACAACCAGTATGAGCTGCTGCTGAGTCATCACACTTCACAATTCCAGTGTGAGCTCACAGGTCTTTTCATACATCACAAAACCAGTATGAGAGCTCAGGTCTTTCCATACTACACCATTCCAGTATGAGAGCAAGCTGCTAAAACACAGAATCCCTCGCAATCTTATACCATTCTTTACCTTTGATCACTACATTCCATGCATACTACTAATAAATCATAGTACATTAAAGATACATACAAATGACAACAGAATAACAGCATGAACTAAACAAACATGCACTTCCATGTGACCTGATTGCCGTCAAACACTTCCCATTCCCCTAAACACAAGTGACCAAGCTGACACATTCCAGACCATTACAGATATGGCTGAATGACTCTTTCACATTCTACTATTTTACTTTCCTGTCAAGATTCCTTGCTTTAAAATTCCCTTACACAATTTACAACCCATGCTCAGCAGAAAGCTGTTTTAACGCGTCATGTGCTGGTCTCACAGACAGCCCAGAAAGAACATTTGAGGTACCCAGGTAGTTTGAACTCTCATTCCCACACCACCCTGCGACTTTCCTTCTGAGCTGGAAGAATGCTAGCACAATGGGTGGCCTTAAAATGAACACATCATGGCAGCTGTCAGGAGAATGAGCATTCACTTCCATGATGCAATGCTGCTGACCACGACCGAGCTGAACATTCAGAGCATGGAATCCTTTCCTATTGACATATGTGGTGGCATTGATCAAAGGAGCACATATGGCCATATCAGTACAACCTATCACTCCCTCGCAGCTTAGGGAATCCTACCACTCTGTAATAGACACCTGGGATTTTCTTTATGTATCTCTACACAACTGATTAGCTAATGTTGGTGATGTCCCCAGCAGCAGTCTGGAATAACTCCATAGCATAAAAGTTCATAATTTTTGCAGCCACTGGCAGTGCAGTGCCCGAGGAGGAGATGTGTTGAAGGTCAGATTGCAGCCAGTGGCATAATTCGTATGACATGGCTTCTTGTGTGAAGCACTGACTCGGTAAGCACTGCTGTCAGGACAGCTGGAAGTAGGAGGGCCTCAGTCTGTATATTCTTGGATGCTATCCACTTCTGGTGTTGCCTGACCCAGCCTAGCATCTCTCTGTTGCTTCCTCCAAAAATAAACCCATTCTATCCCCTGTAGCATTGGGTTGTGGGAGTAAACGGCTGCTACATCACAAAAAACAGATAGTAAAGCAGTCTTCGATCACAAAAAAATCACCAAAATAACTCGAGAAATAAGCTTTCTGTAAATCCTGCTGGGCTCTTTAAATCCACTTCTTGGGAAATTTAAACATCCTAAATACACTGAACGATGTGTACTCAAAGAAAACTCAGTCAGTGCATGGCGGAACAGGCTCGATGGGCTGAATGGCGTACTCCTGTTCCTAGGTATGAATAAATCTCCCTGGGGAGCTGACATTCTCAGAATGTGAAATTTAATCTTCACCTGTTAAAATTAATGGGGGAGAAATTGGTCTCCTTTGCGCCTCCTGTTAGGGCCTCCGGGGGTCGATAACGGGGCGCTAAGGGCTTACCGACCGGGCGCGGTGGAATTACCGACGCCCGCGAACTTCCATGGCGGGTTAGCGCTGCCGCTAAAACCAACCGCCTCGATCTCCTGCGCCCTGGAGATCGTGACGTCATCCGGTGCGCAACACCCCGTTATCGCCCCGAATGTAAAATCCACTTCCGCCCCCTGCAGCATCGCCAGGCGTCAACAATGGCAGCAGCAGGAGGTGTTGTGACCTCGGCTGGTTGCTTGGGGAGCGCTAATTAAAGGCACTGATGGTCAGGTAGACCATCATGTGCTGTATTTTGATTTTTTTCACATTTATACCACAGGTCGGGACTGGAAACTGTCAACATTTTTCACTTATCCATGCTTGAAAAGTCATCAAAATAAGTTTGTTCTTATCAGTTATGTTTAAAATGTTGTAAAAGTAGAATTTATCACAGGTTACCTCAGCAGTCAGCAGCTACATGCCCTCTCAGAAACATGTATTTAGCTCCACTCTATTTCATGTACAGCAACATCCGCAAACGTTCGCAACCTATTTGCTATTGAGTTACACAAGATTGCATCCAATCACAATACACAAGCTTTTATTACCTGGTACAGGAGGAGGTGGACATAGAGAGAGAGAAAGACAGAGAAAGAGAGATGGAGCTCAGCATCAGAAGAAAGACAGACTTAGAATTTCCTTTTATATCTATATGTTAGACCATGTTATAGACTGTAAACTCTACCATGACAGTATGTAAAATGGTTTACTTCCTCTGCAGCCCCTATAGCTTGCAGATGTCTGAATGCTATCTATGATAGCTTTCTTCTCTTTATTTAGCCTCTTACATAGAAGTACATAGACATGCCAACACAGAAACAGACCATTAAGCCCAGCCAGTCCATGTTGGTGTTCAGCTCCACATGAGAATCAGTCCCAATCCCATGTGCCTGCCCTGTGCCCTTTGGAATTGAATTACAGATTAGTCATGATCTAATAAAGTAGCGGAGCAGACTCGAGAGGCTGAATGTTCTACTCCTGTTCCTATGTTCTCAGTCTCATGTGTTTCTGTTGAGCCTGTTCATCTCATTGTAATACTAGTTATTAGCATCTCACTATTATACACGATAGCTCCTAGCACATATATATATATATATATTTCACTGCCCACTGTTATGCAATAAATAAAATGGTAATAAACTTCTGTCAGTCATGTGACTGATAAAACCTGCATTGCAGGGTTGGCTTTTCGAATGCCCACTCTGGGGGTTAAGCCTTGGAGCTCACATCAAGAAATTGCTGGGTGTGCTCCCCATGATATTTTTTCTGTAAAACCATTGGGGTTTCCTGATATGCACGCCCATCGGAGTGAGAAGCATGTTGTCGGCTCTGTAAGCTGCTTTCACTGATATAATCATCCTGCAGTTGTATATAATCTTGTTCAGTTGTATATAATCAGCTCCAACAACACTCAAGAAGCTCGACACCATCCAGGACAAAGCAGCCCGCTTGATTGGCACCCCATCCACCACCTTAAACATTCACTCCCTCCACCACTGGCGTATCGTGGCTGCAGTGTGCACCATCTACAAGATGCACTGCAGCAACTTGTCAAGGAATCTTCGGCAGCACCTCCCAAACCCGCGACCTCTTCCACCTAGAAGGACAAGGGCAGCAGGCGCATGGGAACACCACCACCTCCAAGTTCCCCTCCAAGTCACACACCAACCTGACTTGGAAGTATATCGCCGATCCTTCATCGTCGCTGGGTCAAAATCCTGGAACTCCCTCCCTAACAGCACTGTGGGAGTACCTTCACCACACGGACTGCAGTGGTTCAAGAAGCTGGCTCACCACCACCTTCTCAAGGGCAATTAGGGATGGGCAACAAATGCTGGCCTTGCCAGCGACACCCACATCCCATAAATGATTTTTAAAAAAGTTACATCATCCCACAACACAAGAGCTTGGAGAAGCCCTGGGCAAGGAATATCCATGGGAACCACTGAACCAAACTATATACATTACAGAATGAGAGGACATTAAGGGCACTAATAAAGACCCTTATCACAGAACTTGAAGACTGGTTTCCAAATGATGTCAAACATTCATCAACAGAAAGCACATCATTTAAAAGGGACTGTGAAAAGTATTTGAAAGGTGCCTGGGAGCTTTTAATTCGTTCACTTTTATGCCCACCAAGAAATACATGGTGGGAACACTCAGAAAGCAGTCTGAAGCAACAATATTTAAAGGGATCCCCACCTCCACTGCTGGGAATATTTTGAGCCATTTTTTTGGCTGTTTTTACAGAGTTTTGGCAGTTTTTGATACAACTGAAATGTTGGCGATCCAACTCTTGGTTGCAGCTGCACTATTTGACTTCATTTGTTGCAGGAGTACTGGGAAAGATGGGAACATTGCTGGGATTTACCATTGAGGCTGTCACAGGAATGACAATAGCAGCAACACAAACCTGTGGAGGCTCAAAGAAGACGGCGAAGGAGGCAAGGGCCAAGGAGGCGTTACAGCTTACAGGTGTCCACAACAGGGTGTCTTACCTTAACATGTCTGAGAAGCAGTATATCAGGAGGCTGCGCTTCAGCAGGCAGGCAGTTACTGACCTCTGTCACCTGTTGGAGCCAAACACCAGGGCACACACAGTACTGCCTGTGGCTGTAAAGGTAACAGTGACTCTCAACTTCTATGCCACAGGCTCGTTCCAGGCTGCAACAGGTGACATCAGCATCAGGTTGCTGTCCATATGGCCATCAAGCAGGTGACAGATGTCCCCTTCGCGAGGAGACAGCAATATGTCACTTTCCCAATGCAGGCTGCTCATCAGGAGGAGAGAGCTCTCGGATTTCCCCACATTGCTCGATTTCCCCAGGTACAAGGTTTCACTGACTGCACACACGTTGCCCTGTGTTCTCCTCACCACAAACCAGCTATGTTTTATAACAGGAAGTGTTCCACTCCCTGAAAGTTCAGCTGGTCTGTGACCACAGGCAGGGAATAATGCAAGTCTCTGCCCAGTTTACTGGCAGTAATTATGATGCCTTAATACTGTGCCAGTCCTCAATAGCCCCTGTCTCCCCTCTACACCTGGCTCCTGGCTCCTGTCAGGAACTCAGGCATAGACACATAGTGCCAATACAATGAGAACCACACTTAAACCAAAGCTCTCATTGAGCAAACCATAGGCGTCTGGTGCCTGGACCGATCTGATGGCGTCCTGCAGTACAGCCCCCGTGAGTCTCCAGATTTGTAGTGGTTTGCTGCATGCTACACAACTATGCCATTCAGAGGGGCCAAGCTGCAGGAGGAAGAAGTGCGTGAGAATCTCTACCCTAGATACTCACTCCAACCATAGCACACATGTTAAAGCACAGGTGCACATTGCAAGTCATGCGGACACATTCCAAGCCAAAGTTACACTTTCCACAACACAGAGGCATGTTACAAACCACATTTATAGATTCAATACCACAGTAAACATTCCGAACCACAGCCCATACTCCGAACCGCAGCCCATACTCCGAACCACAGTCCATACTCCGAACCACAGCCCATACTCCGAACCGCAGTCCATACTCCGAACCACAGCCCATACTCCGAACCGCAGCCCATACTCCGAACCGCAGCCCATACTCCGAACCACAGTCCATACTCCGAACCACAGCCCATACTCCGAACCGCAGTCCATACTCCGAACCGCAGTCCATACTCCGAACCACAGTCCATACTCCGAACCACAGTCCATACTCCGAACCGCAGTCCATACTCCGAACCACAGCCCATACTCCGAACCGCAGTCAATACTCCGAACCGCAGTCCATACTCCGAACCGCAGCCCATACTCCGAACCGCAGCCCATACTCCGAACCGCAGCCCATACTCCGAACCACAGCCCATACTCCGAACCACAGCCCATACTCCGAACCACAGCCCATACTCCGAACCACAGCCCATACTCCGAACCGCAGCCCATACTCCGAACCGCAGCCCATACTCCGAACCGCAGTCCATACTCCGAACCGCAGTCCATACTCCGAACCACAGTCCATACTCCGAACCACAGCCCATACTCCGAACCACAGCCCATACTCCGAACCACAGCCCATACTCCGAACCGCAGCCCATACTCCGAACCACAATACACGTTCCAAATCATAAGTGCACATTCTATATCACAGTGCACATTCTATATCACAGTGCACATTCTATATCACAGTGCACATTCTATATCACAGTGCACATTCTATATCACTCTCCAATGTACAAAACCCTATCCTTCTGCTGCCAACTTCCCACCCGAGTGGCTCAGTTGGTAACTGAGCCATACAAATCATGAAGACTCCTGGTTCTGCCCCGATCTGTGCTAGGTTAGCTGATCGCAACTGGGACACTGCTGTAGGGCACAAGAATTGGCCTCAGTGTCAGGTGGGCTAGGGAAAGGAACCATTAGCCACTGTTTCTGCTCTTAGATTAAATCCAGCAACCCCTGCTGGAAATGACCCATGTGCGAATGTCAGGTAAAATAGGATCAGGATTGGCTGGAATGCCCCTTGTGGTCAGGTAGCCGACCTACATTCACTCTTGCAGGTGTCAGCCATGGCTCAGAGGTAGCACTCTCGCCTCTAAGTCAGAAGGTCGTGGGCTCAAGCCCCATTCTAGAGAGTTGAGCACGTAATCTGGCTGACACTGGTGCAGTACTGAGAGATTACTGTCATGGGAAGCTCTCTTTCAGATCAGATATTAAACCGAGGACACATCTACTCTCTCAGATGGATGTAAAAGATCCCACAGCACTATTCAAAAAGGAATGGGGAGTTCTCCCAGTGTTCTGACCAACATTTATCCCTCAACTAACAGCACTAAAATAAATTAACATTGCTGTTTGTGGGACCTTGCTGTGTGCAAATTGGCTACTGCATTTCTCTACATTACAACAGTAATTACACCTCATTGGCTGTGAAGCATTTTGGGATGTCCTGAGGTCATGAAAGGCGCTATGTAAATCTTTCTTTCTCTGTTGAGTTGCAAATAAAGAATAGCCAGTTGGGGAGGTATTAGAACGCTGGCAGCACCACATCCCAACAAGAGTCAGGGCCTTCAAGGGAGAAGAATGTACTTAAAAGGTAGTGGTTTAACTGCTATGGATCCCAATTGCGCACATCAAACTCTGCATGTTTCCCAAACAGGGGAACAGGAACTCTTGATGAAACCGCAGCAGCTGTAGAGTGAGTTTCTTTGCTGGAAAATCCTATCTTCTCCGAGCAAGTCTTATCTCTGAATTTTCTGTGGACCGAGGAATCTTCACCCAGGCTGCAAATGTTTTGGGCTTTGGACTAAAGGTGACAAAACAGAGAGTAAGTACAGCGGCAAACCTCTCACTACAAAAGTTGTTCCTTGGCCATTAGGAGGAACTATATGAAGAAATCGACATTTCCCCTTTGACGACAGAGTGAGTGCTATCAGAAAGCACATGAGTGTCCATCAGATTTTATATTTCATTTTTAAAACTAAATATGATTAATTTCCCAAATGGCCACTACAGCAGGAATCCTGCAAACCAACACTTCACCCCCGCCCCCTCCGCCCCCCAACTCTCCCACCACTGACCTCCACCAAATGGTCAAAGTGCCAAACAAGGGCCACTGCAACAAGACCACCATAAACCACCACATAGTCTACATTCCAAACATTTCTGAGCCATACTTCAGCAGAAGTCTTACATCTCTCCATATACTCAATTTTCCAAATGGCTATCAAGGCCTGTTACAGCAGTACTCCTCTTTAATCCCACAGATAGTCAACTTCACAAATGAACCAGGACAACCTGATAACATTTCCTGACCCAATCTTCTCAAAACAGAAATCATTTAAGTGCTCAAAATCACAGAGAAACAGTCACCTACCTTTTGGGTGCTCTTGACGACCATTCCCGAAATCACAGGCGTGGCATCACAGGGTTCTCATTACAGCATCACTCGAATGTTAAAGGGTCTGTTCAGCACCCAACAGGAAAATGCCCATTTGAGTACGGTTCCAAGTCAGGCACTTTAGTGCCCAACTACACACTCCCTTTTAGTATCTCTGCCCCACTTGGAGGGAATAGAGGCCACTGAGTCAGTCAATGCAATACATCAGTGCTTCGATCATGAACTTTGTATCACATTACGTAGGATAACATAGGTTATACGGCACAGAAACAGGCCATTCGGCCCAACCAGTCCATGCCAGCATTTATGCTCCACTCGAGCCTCCTCCCATCTTTCCGCATCTAAATCTATCAGCATAACCCTCTATTCCCTTCTCCCTCATATGCTTATCTAGCCTCCCCTTAAATGCATCTATACTATTCGCTTCAACCACTCTCTGTGGTAGCGAGTTCCACATTCTCACCACACTTTGGGTAAAGAAGTTTCTTCTGAATTCCCTATTGGATTTCTTGAATTCCTTATTGGATTTCTTATGGAAATATACATTAGACTTAAACATATAAGGGAAGGGGACAAACTACACTTTAGCCAGGATTTAAAACCAATGCAATTCCATCCCTGACAAGATTTCATTCAGACCAATTCTTTTGAAAAATGGGCATGAACTCATTAAAACAACTTAGGTTCTAAACTTGTTGTAAAAGAAGCAATCTGATGCACTTGGTGGCCAAATCCAAACCTATGAAAGGAGTTCGATGCGGTGCAGAACATACAGAGTGCCCAGTGCCGGGGGCAGGACATACACAGTGCCCAGTGCAGGGGGCAGAACATACAGAGTGCCCAGTGCAGGGGGCAGGACATATACAGAGTGTCCAGTGCAGGGGGCAGGACATATACAGAGTGCCCAGTGCAGGGGGCAGGACATATATAGAGTGTCCAGTGCAGGGGGCAGGACATATACAGAGTGCCCAGTGCAGGGGGCAGGACATATACAGAGTGCCCAGTGCAGGGGGCAGGACATATGCAGAGTGCCCAGTGCAGGGGGCAGGACATATACAGAGTGCCCAGTGCAGGGGGCAGGACATATACAGAGTGCCCAGTGCAGGGGGCAGGACATATACAGAGTGCCCAGTGCAGGGGGCAGGACATATACAGAGTGCACAGTGCAGGGGGCAGGACATATACAGAGTGCCCAGTGCAGGGGGCAGGACATATATAGAGTGTCCAGTGCAGGGGGCAGGACATATACAGAGGGCCAGAAATTCGGCTGTTGTCGGGTGAGTACGCGCTGTGTACTCACCCGTAAGGCCATCTGAAGAGCCGGTTTCCTGCATGCACTGCACATGCGCGGGAAACCGGAACTTCTGTTCCCCTGAAGGGAGAGGTTCAGAAGTCGAACACGTGCGCGGGAGAGGCTGCGCGCACGCAGCAAACTTCGGGGTTTTTTTCAGGTTTTTCCGGGAAGGTAAGTATGGAGAAGCTGCGCTTTTAAAAAGGAGGCGCAAGGCCTGTTTTTAACAAGGTAAGTGGTTAATTAATTACAATTTAAACATTTTTTCAACAGGTTTATCTTTTTTAGATACTTTAAAGAAAGGTAAGTTTATTTTTAGCACCGTTAAAAAGTATAATTAATTTTTTCAAAAATTTACATTTTTGTTTAAAGTAGTTAATTTATTTAACTTATAGTTATTTTAAAAATGTGATGTTTTTTTCCCAATTTATTTGAAGTCTAAGTGTGGTTTTTGGGCCGATCTCTATTCATAGATTTGACAGGTCTTCCTGTCAAATCTATGAATGAAAATGCCCTGCTAGGATAGGCTCTCCATGGCCCACGTGATCCCAGGGGACGCTTCAAACTAACTGCGCCCCTGGGATACGCAAGCACTGCACGCCGGCGGCTGGAGGAGGCCCAGGACCCGAAGTCCTCGTGGGCCCAAAGCACAACTGCAGGCGCGGTAGGCAAGTACGTGCGTGATGCTTGCACCCACAGGAAGCCGGAAAGCCGAATTTCTGGCCCATTGTGTCCAGTGCAGGGGAAGAACATATACAGAGTGTCCAGTGCAAGGGGGAAGAACATATACAGAGTGCCCAGTGTAGGGGGCAGGACATATACAGAGTGTCCAGTGCAGGGGACAGGACATATACAGAGTGTCCAGTGTAGGGGGAAGAACATATACAGAGTGTCCAGTGCAGGGGGAAGAACATATACAGAGTGATCAGTGCAGGGGGCCGGAACATATACAGAGTGCACAGTGCAGGGGGCAGGACATATACAGAGTGCACAGTGCAGGGGGGAGAACATATACAGAGTGCACAGTGCAGGGGGCAGGACATATACAGAGTGCACAGTGCAGGGGGGAGAACATATACAGAGTGCACAGGTGTCAGGGGGCAGGACATATACAGAGTGCACAGTGCAGAGGGCAGGACATATACAGAGTGTCCAGTGCAGGGGGCAGGACATATACAGAGTGTACAGTGCAGGGGGCAGGACATATACAGAGTGCACAGTGCAGGGGGCAGGACATATACAGAGTGCACAGTGCAGGGGGCAGGACATATACAGAGTGTACAGTGCAGGGGGCAGGACATATACAGAGTGCACAGTGCAGGGGGCAGGACATATACAGAGTGCACAGTGCAGGGGGCAGGACATATACAGAGTGCACAGTGCAGGGGGCAGGACATATACAGAGTGCACAGTGCAGGGGGCAGGACATATACAGAGTGCACAGTGCAGAGGGCAGGACATATACAGAGTGCACAGTGCAGGGGGCAGGACATATAAAGGCCTAGTAATTCGATAGCCCCGAAAACTGGTGTGGGGCTTGTGATGCGACAGGTACCCATGGCCATTTGGAGGACTGCAGGCAATATGTAAAATTCGTGCTGCCTGCTACTTTGCATGATTGTGGTGTTTCTGAGTGGCTGAATGCTCAGCAGGGGGCCCAAGTTTGTGTGAGGCTAGCTCCAATTAAAGCTTGCCTGCACAACTTAAAGGCAGTCTTAAAGTGGAGGTGCCTTCTGGCTGCAACAGGTGGTGGAAGTGATTGTGAAGGCAGCTATCAGAGACACAACATTGAGTAATTGCTCAGCAGAACAGAGATTCTTTGATGCAACACTGGAGGCATTGGTCCAGGAGGTCAACTCCAGGATGGAGGTCCTCTTCCTACAGGGGGCCGGGAGGCCCTCCAGGCAACACACGAGAGTGCAGTGGGAGCCGATAGCCAATGTGGTCAAAACCAGCAGTATAGCCCCAAGGACCTGGACACTGTGCAGGAAGAAGTTTAATGACCTCACATGCGTTGTCAAGTCAGTGAATTAATCTCCATCTGCACCACTAGCCTCACACACTGCTCAATGCACCACACCCACATCACTCACCTACCAATGATCTCTACCAATGCAATAATCGTGGGGGACTTTAATCTTCATAGAAACTGGTTTTTGGTGGTGTGGTGCTGATGTTACTTGTTTCATCAATAACCTGGACAAATGATCTGGAAAGCAAGAGTTCAAATACCACCTTGGGCTCTTGTGATACCCAAAGAGTGGTGAGAATGTGGAACTCGCTACCACAGGGAGTGGTTGAAGCGAAAAGTATAGATGCATTTAAGGGGAGGCTGGACAAGTTTATGAGGCAGAAGGGAATAGAGGGCTATGCTGATAGATTTAGATGAGGAAAGATGGGAGGAGGCTCGAGTGGAGCATATACACCAGCATGGACTGGTTGGGTCGAATGGCCTGGTATTGTGCCGTATATCCTGTGTAATCCTATGTAATGTAGCCTGGGCAAATCAAATTGGCAAAGGTAATCTGGAGGACGAGATCATGGAATGCATTTGAGACCATTTCCTGGAACAATATGTCATGGAACAGGTTATTTTAGATCTTGTATTTTGTAATGAGACAGGGTTCATCAGTAATCTCATAGCAAAGGATCCTCTGGGGAAGAGTGATCATAATATGATAGAATTTCACGTTGAGTTTGAGAGTGACATAATTAAGTTTGAAACTAGAGTGTTAGACTTAAATAAAGCCAATTACATAGGTAGGAGGGGCAAGTTACTTAAGGTAGATTGGGAAATTAGATTAAAAGGTATGATGGTAGATAAGCAGTGGCAAACATTTAAAAAAAATCAAAAATTCTCAACGACTATACATTCCATTGAGAAATAAAAACTCCATGGAAAACGTGATCCATCCATGGCTAACTAAAAAGTTAGGCATAGTATTAGATTAAAAGAAGAGGCTTATAATGTTGTGAAGAAGAAAAGTAAGCCTGAGGATTGGGAGAGCTTCAGAAACCAGCAAAGGATGACCAAAACATTGATAAAAAGGGAGAAAATAGAATGAGAGTAAACTAGCAAGAAATATAAAAACAGGTTGTAAGAGCTCCTATAAGTATGTAAAAAGGAAGAGAGTAGCAAGAATAAGCATTGGTCCCTTAGAGGCAGAGACAGGAGAAATTATAATGGGGAATAAGAAAATGGTACAGACTTTAAACAAATGTTTTGTATCTGTCTTCACAGTAGAAAACACAAAAGGCATACCAAAAATAGTGGAGAACCAAGGTCCTAAAAGCTGGCAAATCCCCTGAACTGGTGGCCTACATCCAAGGGTTCTAAAAGAGGTGGCTGCAGAGATAGTGGATGCATTGGTTTTGATCTTCCAAAGTTCTCTTGATTCTAGAACAGTCCCAGCGGACTGGAAGGTAGCAAATGTAACCCCGCTATTCAAGAAAGGAGGGAGAGGGAAAACAGGGAACTACAGGTCAGTTAGCCTGACATCAGTCATCGGGAAAATGTGGAATCCATTATTAAGGAAGTGGTAACGGGGCACTTAAAAAATCATAATATGATTAGACAGAGTCAACATGGTTTTGTGAAAGGGAAATCGTGTTTAACAAATTTATTAGAGTTTTTGAGGATGTAACTTGTCGGGTAGATAAAGGGGAACCAGTAGATGTAGTATATTTGGATTCCCAAAAGGCATTCAATAAGGTGCCACATAAAAGGTAGTTACGCAAGATAAGAGCTCATGGGGTTGGGGGTAATATATTAGCATGGATAGGGATTGGTTAACGGACAGAAAACAGAGGGTAGGGATAAACGGGTCATTTTCAGGTTGGCAGGCTATAACTTATGGGGCGCCGCAAGGATCAGTGCTTGGGCCTCAGCCATTTACAATCTATATTTATGACTTCGATGAAGGGGCTGAGTGTAATGTATCCAGGTTTGCTGACGATACAAAGCTAGGTTGGAAAGTAAGCAGTGAGGAGGACACAAAGAGCCGGCAAAGGGATATAGACAGGTTAAGTGAGTGGGTAATAAGGTGGCAGTTGGAGTATAATGTGGGGAAATGTGAGGTGATTCACTTTGGTAGGAAGAATAGAAAAACAGAACATTTTTTAAATGGTGAGAAACTATTAAATGTTGGCGTTCAAAGAGATTTGGGTGGCCTCGTACAGGAAACACGGAGAGTTAGCATGCAGGTGCAGCAAGCAATTAGGAAGGCAAATGGTATGTTGGCCTTTAATGCAAGGGGGTTGGAGTGCAATTGTAAGGAAGTCTTGCTACAATTGTACAGGGCTTTGGTGAGACCACACCTGGAGTGCAGTACACAGTTTTGGTTTCCTTATCTGAGGAAGGATATACTTGCTTTAGAGGAGGTGCAACAAAGGTTCACTAGGTTGATTCCTGGGATGAGAGGGTTGTCCTATGAGGAGAGTTTGAGTAGATTGGGTCTATACTCTCTGGAGTTTAGAAGAATGAGAGGTGATCTCATTTAAACACATAAAATTCTGAGGGGGATTGACAGGGTAGATGCTGAGAGGTTGTTTCCCCTGGCTGGAGAGTCTAGAATTGGGGGCATAGTCTCAGGATAAGGGTTCGGCCATTTAAGACTGAGATGAGGAGGAATTTCTTCACTCAGAGGGTTGCGAATCTTTGGAATTCTCTGCCCCAGAGGGCTGTGAATGCTGAATCGTTGAGTATATTCAAGGCTGGCACAGATAGATTTTTGGACTCATGGGGAATCAGGGGATATGGAAATAGGGCAGGAAAGTGGAGTTGAGGTCGATGATCAGCCATGACCTTATTGAATGGCGGAGCAGGCTCAAAGGGCCATATGGCCTACTCCTGCTCCTATATGTTATGTTCTTATTTTTTTTATTCGTTCATGGGACGTGGGCGTCGCTGGCAAGGCTAGCATTTATTGCCCATTCCTAATTACCCGTGAGAAGTTGCTGGTGAGCCACCTTCTTGAACCGCTGCAGTCCGTGTGGTGAAGGTACTCCCATAGTACTGTTAGGGAGGGAGTTCCAGGAATTTGACCCAGCGACGATGAAGGATCGGCGATATATTTCCAAGTCAGGATGGTGTGTGAATTGGAGGGCAACTTGGAGGTGATAGTGTTCCCATGCGCCTGCTGCCCTTGTCCTTCTAGGTGGTAGAGGTCGCGGGTTTGAGAGGTGCTGTCGAAGAGGTCTTGGCGAGTTGCTGCAGTGCATCTTGCAGATGATATACACTGCAGCCAAGGTACGCCGGTGGTGGAGGGAGTGAATGTTTAAGGTGGTGGATGGGGTGCCAATAAAGTGGGCTGCTTTGTCTGGATGGTGTCGAGCTTCTTGAGTGTCATTGGAGCTGCACTCATCCAGGCAAGTGGAGAGTATTCCATCACACTCCTGACTTGTGCCTTGTAGATGGTGGAAAGGCTTTGAGGAGTCAGGAGGTGAGACACTCACCGCAGAATACCCAGCCTCTGACCTGCTCTTGTTGCCACAGTATTTATATGGCTGGTCCAGTTAAGTTTCTGGTCAGTGGTGACCCCCAGGATGTTGATGGTGGTGGATTTGGCGATGGTAATGCCTTTGAATGTCAAAGGGCGGTGGTTAGACTCTCTCTCTTGTTGGAGATAGTCATTGCCTGGCACTTGTGTGGTTCGAGTGTTACTTGCCACTTATCAGCCCAAGCCTGAATGTTGTCCAGGTCTTGCTGCATGCAGGCACGGACTGCTTCATTATCTGAGGAGTTGCGAATGGAACTGAACACTGTGCAATCATCAGCGAACCGCCTCACTTCTGACCTTATGATGGAGGGAAGGTCATTGATGAAGCAGCTGAAGATGGTTGGGCCTAGGACACTGCCCTGAGGAACTCCTGCAGCGATGTCCTGGGGCTGTGATGATTGACCTCCAACAACTACAACCATCTTCCTTTGTGCTAGGTATGACTCCAGCCAGTGGAGCGTTTTCCCCCTGATTCCCATTGACTTCAGTTTTACTAGGGCTCCTTGATGCCACACTCGGTCAAATGCTGCCTTGCTGTCAAGGGCAGTCATTCTCACCTCACCTCTGGAATTCACCTCTTTTGTCCATATTTGGACCAAGGCTCTATTGAGGTCGGGAGCCAAGTGGTCTTGGCGGAACCCAAACTGAGCATCGGTGAGCAGGTTATTGGTGAGTAAGTGCTGCTTGATTGCACTGTCGATGACACCTTCCATCACTTTGCTGATGATTGAGAGTTGACTGATGGGGCGGTAATTGGCCGGATTGGCTTTGTCCTGCTTGTTATGGACAGGACATACCTGGGCAGTTTTCCACATTGTTGGATAGATGGCAGTGTTGTAACTGTATTGGAACAGCTTGGCTAGCGGTGCGGCTAGTTCTGGAGCACAAGTCTTCAGCACGCTAGCCGGGATGTTGTCGGAGCCCATAGCCTTTGCTGTATTCCAGTACGCTCAGCAGTTTCTTGATATCACGAGGAGTGAATCGAATTGGCTGAAGACTGGCTCCTGTGATGGTGGGGACCTCAGGAGTAGGCTGATATGGATCATCCACTTGGCACTTTTAGCTGAAGATTGTTTCAAATGCTTCAGTCTTGTCTTTTGCACTCATGTGCTGGGCTCCACCATCATTGAGGATGGGGATGTTCATGGAGCCTCCTCCTCCTGTTAGTTGTTTAATGGTCCACCACCATTCACGACTGGATGTGGAAGGACTGCAGAGCTTAGATCTGATCCGTTGATTGTGGGATCGCTTAGCCCTGTCTATAGCATGCTGCTTCCGCTTTTTAGCATGCATGTAGTCCTGTACTGCAGCTTCCCCAGATGGCACCGCATTTTTGGATACACCTGGTGCTGCTCCTGGCATGATCTTCTACACTCTTCATTGAACCAGGGTTGGTCCCCTGGCTTGCTGGTAATTGTAGAGTGAGGGATATACCAGGCCATGAGGTTACAGATTGTGGTAGAATAGAATTCTGCTGCTGCTGATGGCCCACAGCGCCTGATGAATGCCCAGTTTTGAGCTGCTAGATCTGTTCTGAATCTATCCCATTTAGCACGGTGGTAGTGCCACACAACACGATGGAGGGTGTCCTCAATGTGAAGATGGGACTTTGTATCCACAAGGACTGTACCATGGTCACTGCTACCAATACTGTCATGGACAGATACATCTGTGACAGATAGATTGGTGAGGACGAGGTCAAGTAGGTTTTTCCCTCCTGTTGGTCCTCTCACCACCTGTCGCAGGCCCAGTCTGGCAGTTATGTCCTACAGGACTCGGCCAGCTCGGTCAGTGGTAGTGCTACCTAGACACTCTTGGTGATGGATGGGTCAAGTATGGCTGTGTCATTGCACCAACACTCTTCTCGATCTTCCTGGCTGCAATGCTTCATCTCATCCTCAGTAAGGTCCCCGTTGGAGTGGAGCTAATCTACAGAACAAACGGGGAACTGTTCAACCTCCGTCGCCTCCAGTCCAGATCCAAGGTCGTCCCATCCTCTGCCATTGAACTACAGTAAGCAGACAACGCTTGTGTCTGCGCACACTCTGAGGTTGAACTCCAAACCATCATCAACACCTTCACTGAAGCGTACGAGAGCATGGACCTTACACTAAACATTCGTAAGACAAAGGTCCTCTACCAACCTGCCCCCGCCACACAGTACTGCTCCCCGATTATCAAAATCCATGACGAGGCCTTGGACAACGTGGACCACTTTCCATACCTCGGGAGCCTACTGTCAACAAGGGCAGACGTCGATGACGAAGTCCAACACTGCCTTCAGTATGCCAGTGCAGCCTTCGGTCGCCTGAGGAAGAGAGTGTTTGAAGACCAGGTCCTCAAACCCAGCACCAAGCTCATGGTCTACAGAGCAGTAGTGATACCCGCCCTCCTGTATACTTCATAGACATGGACCATCTACAGCAGGCACCTCAAAGCACTGGAGAGGTACCACCAATGCTGCATCCGCAAGATCCTACAAATCCATTGGCAGGATAGGCGCACCAACGTCAGTGTTCTTGCTCAGGCCAACATCCCCAGCATCGAAGCTTTGACCACGCTCGATCAGCTCCGATGGATGAGCCACATCGTCCGCATGCCCGATACGAGACTCCCAAAGCAAGCGCTCTACTCGGAGCTCCGACACGACAAGAGAGCCCCAGGTGGGCAGAGGAAATGCTTCAAGGACACCCTCAAAGCCTCCTTGAAAAACTGCAACATCCACACCGACACCTGGGAATCCCTGGCCCAAGACTGCACAAAGTGGAGGAGAAGCATCCGGGAGGCACCGAACTCCTCGAGTCTCTTCGCCGGGAGCAAGTGGAAGCCAAGCGCAAACAGCGGAAGGAGCGCACGTCAACCCAAGAACCCCACCCACCCGCCCCTTCAACCACCGTCTGCCCCACCTGTGACAGAGACTGCAGGTCCCGCATTGGACTCATCAGTCACCTAAGTACTCATTTTTAGTGTGGAAGCAAGTCATCCTCGGTTCCGAGGGACTGCCTAAGAAGTAGAAGGCCATTTCAGAGGGAAGTTAAGAGTCAACCACATTGCTGTGGGTCTGGAGTCATAGGCCAGACCGGGTAAGGACTGCAGATTTCCTTCCCTAATGGTCTTTAGTGAACCAGATGGGTTTTTACGTCAGTTTTTTATTTCAGATTTATTTAATTAACTGAATTTAAATTCCCCAGCTGCCGTGGTGGGATTTGAACTCACGTCTCCGGATCATTAATACGATAGCAAAATACTGCTGGAAATCTGAAATAACAACAGAAAACGCTGGAAAAACTCAGCAGGCCAGACAACATCCGTGGAGAGAGAAAGAGAGTTAACGTTTCAGGTCGATGACCTTTCGTCAGAACTGGAAAGAGCCGGAAATCAAATAGATTTAAGGCCAAGATAAAGCTGGGAAAAGGGGGAGGGGATAAAGGAACAAAAGGGGAGATAAAGAGACATTAAGAGATATGCAAGGCAAGAGGTGGTGTTGATGTGACAGGTTAAGGCTGAAAGAAGTGTGAAATCCACTGGCAGAATGAAGGACAGCTGCCAGCTTCTAGGAGAAAAAAAAGTGGGCGGGGGGGGGGGGCCAAATAAAAGGGTGGATGAAAAAATAAAATATAAATGTGATTGGAGCTAAGGTTATGATCTAAAATTGTTGAACTCGATATTGAGTCCAGAGGGCTGTAGCGTGCCTAAACGAAAGATGAGGTGCTGTTCCTCGAGCTTACGCTGCGCTTCCGTGGAACAGTGTAATAGGCCGAGGACGGTGAGGTCAGAGTGGGAGTGAAGCGGTGAATTAAAGTGACAGGCGACCGGGAGCTCGGGGTCCCCCTTACGGACTGAACGGAGGTGTTCCGCAAAGCGGTCACCCAATCTGCGTTTGGTCTCCCCAATGTAGAGGAGACCACATCGGGAGCAGCGAATACAGTATACTAAATTGCAGGAAGTACAAGTAAATCGCAGTTTCACCTGGAAGGGGTGTTTGGGGCCCTGGACAGTGGGAAGAGGGGAGGTATAAGGGCATGTGTTGCATCTCCTGCGCGTGCACGGGAAGGTGCCGGGCGAAGGGGAAGGGGTGCTGGGGGTGGTAGAGGAGTGGACCACCGACGCACTCTATCTCAAAGCTGTCCGGGTCCACATTTCCATTTCATCCTTAGACTCATCCGACGCTTCAACAAAAAACTTTTCTTCTTCCTTTCCGATGTCAAGGATCGCAAGCTTCAACAACTCTTGGACACTAACGCCCCTCCGGAACCTTCTTCCCCTTCACTTTCCTCTGACCCCCCTTCTCCCAATCTCACCCTCTGCCGCGTTTTCACTATCCCCTCTGACCTTCCCCTCTCTGACTCCGAACGATCAGTCCTCAGCAAAGGCCTGAGCTTCATCCCATTATGCCCCCATCTCAATGAATTTCGAGCTCGGCACGATGCTGAGCTCTTTTTCCGTCGCCTCCGTCTCCGTGCCCACTTCTCTGGCCAGGTGTCTTCCCCCCGCACGGCTGACCCTTTCTCCCGCTTTCAGAATTCTCGTTCCACCTGGACCCCTCCCTCTGGCCTCTTACCCTCTCTAGATCTTTTCATTGCTAACTGCCGCCGTGACATCGGCCAGCTCAATTTCTCTGCTCCCCTCACTCACTCCAACCTACCTCCCTCTGAACTTGCAGCACTCCATTCTCTCCGATCCAACCCTGACATTGTCATTAAACCTGCTGACAGGGGTGGTGCTGTTGTTGTTTGGCGAACCGACCTCTACCTAGCGGATGTTGAACGCCAACTCTCCGACACCTCCTCCTACCTCCACCTGGACCATGACCCCACTACCGAACATCAAGCCACCGTGTCCAAGACTGTCACTCACCTCATCTCCTCTGGAGATCTTCCCCCCACGGCCGCCAACCTCATAGTTCCCCAACCCCGCACAGCCCGCTTCTACCTCCTTCCCAAGATCCACAAACAGGACTGCCCCGGTAGACCCATCGTTTCAGCCTGTTCTTGCCCCACGGAACTTATCTCTTCCTATCTCGACTCTATTTTTTCTCCCCTTGTCCAGTCTCTTCCCACCTACATCCACGACTCTTCCGACGCCCTCCGCCATTTTAACAGTTTCCAGTTTCCTGGCCCCAACCGTCTCCTCTTCACTATGGACGTACAATCCCTCTACACCTCCATTCCCCACCAGGAAGGCCTGAGGGCGCTCCGCTTCTTCCTTGAACAGAGGCCCAACCAGTCCCCATCCACTACCACCCTCCTCCGCCTGGCTGAACTTGTTCTCACATTGAACAACTTCTCCTTTGACTCTACCCATTTCCTCCAAATTAAAGGTGTTGCTATGGGTACCCGCATGGGTCCTAGCTATGCCTGCCTTTTCGTGGGATATGTGGAATACTCTTTGTTCCAGTCCTACTCAGGTCCCCTCCCTCACCTCTTTTTCCGGTACATTGATGACTGTATCGGTGCCGTCTCCTGCTCTCGCCCTGAACTAGAACATTTCATTCACTATGCTTCCAATTTCCACCCTTCCCTCACCTTCACATGGTCCATCTCCGACTCTTCCCTTCCCTTCCTCGACTTCTCCATCTCCATCTCTGGGGATAGGTTATTGACTAACATTCACTACAAGCCCACTGACTCCCACAGCCACCTGGACTACACTTCCTCCCACCCCGCCTCCTGTAAGGACTCTATTCCATTCTCCCAGTTTCTCCGTCTCCGCCGCATCTGCGCTGATGATGCCACCTTCCATACCAGTGCTTCCGACATGTCTTCCTTTTTCCTCAACAGAGGATTCCCCTCTACCGTGGTTGACACGGCCCTCGACCGTGTCCGTTCTATCTCCCGCACTTCTGCCCTCACCCCTGCCCCTCCCTCCCGGAACCACGATAGGGTTCCCCTTGTCCTCACCTTTCACCCCACCAGCCTCCACATTCAACGAATCATCCTCCGCCATTTCCGCCACCTCCAGCGTGATCCCACCACCAAACACATCTTCCCCTCACCTCCCCTTTCAGCATTCCGCAGGGACCGCTCCCTCCGCGACACCCTAGTCCACTCCTCTACCACCCCCAGCACCCCTTCCCCTTCGCCCGGCACCTTCCCGTGCACGCGCAGGAGATGCAACACATGCCCTTATACCTCCCCTCTTCCCACTGTCCAGGGCCCCAAACACCCCTTCCAGGTGAAACTGTGATTTACTTGTACTTCCTGCAATTTAGTATACCGTATTCGCTGCTCCCGATGTGGTCTCCTCTACATTGGGGAGACCAAACGCAGATTGGGTGACCGCTTTGCGGAACACCTCCGTTCAGTCCGTAAGGGGGACCCCGAGCTCCCGGTCGCCTGTCACTTTAATTCACCGCTTCACTCCCACTCTGACCTCACCGTCCTCGGCCTATTACACTGTTCCACGGAAGCGCAGCGTAAGCTCGAGGAACAGCACCTCATCTTTCGTTTAGGCACGCTACAGCCCTCTGGACTCAATATCGAGTTCAACAATTTTAGATCATAACCTTAGCTCCAATCACATTTATATTTTATTTTTTCATCCACCCTTTTATTTGGCCCCCCCCCCCCCGCCCACTTTTTTTTCTCCTAGAAGCTGGCAGCTGTCCTTCATTCTGCCAGTGGATTTCACACTTCTTTCAGCCTTAACCTGTCACATCAACACCACCTCTTGCCTTGCATATCTCTTAATGTCTCTTTATCTCCCCTTTTGTTCCTTTATCCCCTCCCCCTTTTCCCAGCTTTATCTTGGCCTTAAATCTATTTGATTTCCGGCTCTTTCCAGTTCTGACGAAAGGTCATCGACCTGAAACGTTAACTCTCTTTCTCTCTCCACGGATGTTGTCTGGCCTGCTGAGTTTTTCCAGCGTTTTCTGTTGTTTCTCTGGATCATTAGTCCAGTCCTCTGGATTACTGGCCCAGTAACAGAACCTCTATGCTCCCGTACCCATAAGTCGAGTCTTAAACTCGACACATACCTCACATTCATAGCTTCTCCTCACCCGCACGCACTTACCACTGCTGCAAGTCTCGCACCCACATTTCACAGCTTGAACAGACTGTCAGTTATTCAACTATGAGAAGCACATCACCTAAATACATTTCACCACATTCACTGACATACTTCTCTTTCCCTTGCAGGAAAAGATGGTGCATAACCACAGGGAGCAGAGCTTAACCAGCGTGCGACAGGCTCACCTGCATCAACTCACCCTTTTGGTAGCCGTTCTTGGCAGGGGCATGGTTGAGCCCGTGGCCAGCGGCAGGGCTGAAGGAATTCAAGAAACCGGTATCCTCATACGTTATCCTCCTTCTCACATCCCACTTTCCCCTCATCCCACATTCTCTTCTGATTTACAATCTGCACATGGTGTAAACATGCATCTCTTGCTTTCCCCCCTCTCCTCACCACAACCCAAACTTGTGCCTTTCTCATTTCAGACACCCAAGAAATGCAGCCTGCCCAGCCAATGGTCAAGGAACAAGAGGGAGAGGAAGGTGAAGAAGAAGTAACACCGTCACTCGCTTTCACACTCCCAGCCACCAGCTCAGATATTGACACTCCACGTACTTTAGAGGATAGGTTAGACGTGGGATCTGCACGTGGCCTGCAGCAAGAGCAGGGGGAAAGGGTAGCTCAGGTGCCAGCTCCCCGGAGGGCGAGGTTGCTCACAAGTTCTGCTGCACAGGACTCAGATGGAGACCTCAATGGGGCAGCCTACAGAAGAACAATGATGGGTATGCACAATGAAATTCTTGGTGCATTAGCAGCCCTGACAGAAAGTCTGACTGCAATGTCAAGGAGCACGGAGGATCACAGCACCAATGTTGCACAGGGCTCTGCGCAGAGCTTGGAGCCCATCCTTTCCAGCGTGGAAGGGCTGGGTAGATCCATTAACGCACTTGTGAACCCAACCATCATGCAGCGTCTGATGGCCGAAGTCTCAGCTTCCATTGCAGCACAAGCACAAGCCACCCAACATCTGGGTGCTGCAGTGGGAGCTCAGACTGAAGTCACACAAGCACAGACTGCTCTCATGCAGGCTCAGCTTTCTGCCACGCAAGCACAGACTGCTGCCATCGTGGCTGCGGTTACCAGTGTGGAAAGGGGCTTGCAGGGTGTCACAGCACTCCAGCAATCTGTCCTCCAACAGATTACTAGGATTGCTGAGGCGCCGCTCCGGGGGAGTGGCAGTGGCTTTGTGAAGCATGAACCTGCTCTCCTCTCTCAGGATGACAGCATTCCTGCTCCCACCCCTGCCACTCCGCCAGTTCCCTTGCTGCTGCCTGTGAGCCAGCCAGCTCAGACTGCTGCCGCCCATGCCGAGGTGGTGCTGTCCAAAGCTGGGCCTACTAGGCCCAGAGCTGCTCGAGGTCGTCCTGCAAGGCCATCTGCAGTCTCCCCCACTGAAAGTCAGCAGCCTTCCACCAGCCATGCTGCAGCCACTGGGGAAACACTGCAACAGAGCGCTAGGACAGGCAAAGACACACAAAAGACAGTCACTAAGGGAATGCATAAGGGTGATTAGTTTCATTTTTTCTAAATGTTGGATGGATATATGGATAACATTTAATTGGAAAGTTTGCTTTGTGGTGGCTTTTATTTCAGCATTGTGGCCACGATGACACTGTGATGATCAGTAACAGAGGGAAGGTAAGGTGTTGGACTAATGTTGAATGGGAAAAAGAGGTCGCGTTCAATCGTACAGCAGGAGGCTGATTCAATCCCAGATATCCTGGCTAGAAAGGGGCCATCTGGGTTGCCTCCTTCCTTCCGCTTCCTCCTCTTCTGGCTCCTCCTCCTCCTGAGCTGGTGGCAGGGCTGTGTCCTCATGATGGCTAGGTTGTGGAGGATACAGTAGACCACCACGAATCGGGACACCCGCTCCGGTGAGTACTGTAGGGTTCCTCCAGTGCAGTCCAAGCAGCGGAAACATTGCTTAAGGATGACAATGATCTGCTCTATGATGTTTTGTGTGGCAGCATGGCTCTCGTTGTAAGCATGTTGCCCACGTGTGGTTGAGTTGCAGAGCGGAGTCATGATCCAGGTGGTCAAGGGATAGCCCTTGTCATCCAGTAGCCACCCTCCAGTTTGCCTTGGTGGCTCAAAGACAGAGGGAGCAGCGGACTGGCACAAAATAAAAGCACCCTGGCTGCTGCTGGGATACCGGGCATTCACCATCATGATGTGCTGAGCATGGTCACACACCAACTGCACATTCAGCGAGTGGTAACCTTTGCAGTTGTGGTACATCTCAGCATTTATATACAGTGCCCGCAAAGTCCCCTTCACAGTCACTGGCAGTGCTGTCCTTGCCCTGGCGTGAGGCTGCAGGTCTGGTTACAAGAGGGGGCAGAGTTCTGTGAGCACCTCCTTTGTAAATCGCAGACACCTCAGACACTGCTCCTGGCTCAGGCTGAGGTAAAAGAATTGCTCTCGGAAAACCCTAGGTGGGTAAAGTCTCCTGCTGAGAGCCCTTCTCCCCCTCCTCCTCCTCCCTCTGCGAGCAACTTGTCCTCTGCTTCACTCCCTCTGCTCCATCTCCCTGTCTTGCTGCAGGCCAAGGGGGATGACAACAAGAGCACCCATTACTGGAGCAAGTGGTCGGACTAGAACCCTTGAATTCAGAAGCAGGACCTTCTCCACTTGCAGCACCACTCCCGGTCACCTCACCAACTTTAAACAACTCTAGAAAGCTCCAAACACTTCCACAAACTAACACAGAGCCAGTAGAAATCAAAAAGCAAGTTACGTGAAAGTTGGTGATGATCCCTTTAAATATTGCTGGTGGGGGGTCCTTCCTGCTGCTGAACACATGTTCAGCTGTGTGAGGTTAGGAGAGGGCGTTAGCTCCAGCGATGATGACGAAAATGGCAGGGCTGGCGTCAAATCAGCGTTGCACGCTGATTGACGTCGCGATCTGCCTACTTACCATACTTCTAGTGCACGCTCCTAATGGCCGCCTTACTACCCTCACCAAGATGGCGTCCGGCGCGGCCCACACCAGAAGTGTGCGACTGCTGCTCGGAAGCCATTTTGGTCCGAATTCGACACCTGTAGCACCCGAACAAAGGGCGCTACAGAACCGAATTTCTAGGCCACGGAGTGCACAGTGCCGGGGGGCAGGACATACACAGAGTGTACAGTGCCGGGGGGCAGGACATATACAGAGTGCACAGTGCCGGGGGGCAGGACATATACAGAGTGCACAGTGCTGGGGGCAGGACATATACAGAGTGCACAGTGCCGGGGGCAGGACATATACAGAGTGCCCAGTGTCAGGGGCAGGACATATACAGAGTGCACAGTGCAGGGGGCAGGACATATACAGAGTGCACAGAGCAGAGGGCAGGACATATACAGAGTGCACAGAACAGAGGGCAGGACATATACAGAGTGCACAGAGCAGAGGGCAGGACATATACAGAGTGCACAGTGCAGGGGGCAGGACATATACAGAGTGCACAGAGCAGGGGGCAGGACATATACAGAGTGCACAGAGCAGAGGGCAGGACATATACAGAGTGCACAGAGCAGGGGGCAGGACATATACAGAGTGCACAGAGCAGAGGGCAGGACATATACAGAGTGCACAATGCCAGGGGGCAGGACATATACAGAGTGCACAGTGCCAGGGGGCAGGTCATATACAGAGTGCACAGTGCAGGGGGCAGGACATATACAGAGTGCACAGAGCAGGGGGCAGGACATATACAGAGTGCACAGTGCAGGGGGCAGGACATATACAGAGTGCACAGTGCCCGGGGCAGGACATATATAGAGTGCACAGAGCAGGGGGCAGGACATATACAGAGTGCACAGAGCAGGGGGCAGGTCATATACAGAGTGCACAGAGCAGGGGGCAGGACATATACAGAGTGCACAGTGCAGGGGGCAGGTCATATACAGAGTGCACAGTGCAGGGGGCAGGACATATACAGAGTGCACAGAGCAGGGGGCAGGACATATACAGAGTGCACAGAGCAGGGGGCAGGGCATATACAGAGTGCACAGTGCAGGGGGCAGGACATATACAAAATGACCTTCTCCTGCCAATTTGTAAAATTAATAAAAATATTTAGAAATCTATGGGCGAGGGCACCATCCTACTGAAGGAGTGTAACTTGTTTAAACAGTCACATAAATTACTTCAAAGTACATTATTGTGGTATTGTTTTATATGATATTGTAAATAAAATGACGTGTGAATTTTCCAACTCTTCCTCCTCCACAAACTAATGTGTCTTCATTGTGACAATGCCCCTTTAATGAAGTTCTGTAGTCACTGCTCCTACCCCAGGACAAACTATACTGTCGCTGTTGGGGCGATTACAGCATTCAACACACTTTGATCTTTTTCCTGCAATTTTGCTGAGGCAATTTTTAAACAGGACTTTATCCCAGTAGTAGCACCTCACTGATGTGATCTAGAAGATTCTGGGACCGTATCCTAAAGCATAAAAAGCGCAAGAGGAGCGGCGAGAGGAGCGGCGAGAAGCGGGAGCAGCGGCGCTAGACAAAGCCTTCAAACAAAAAAATCAAGGAGTGACATCACAGGACAGCAGCAGACCTGAGCGGGAGCGAGAACGGAGGCGGAGCAAATAAACAGCATGACCGAGGAAAGCCCGAGAGCGGAGGCAGCGGACCTGAGCGGGAGCAACTCAACAAAGGCAGAATTTGAAAGAGTGACGTCAGAATTAAAAAGTGACATCAACACAAGGGAAGGAGCTGATTAGTGAGTAACTGGTAAGTGTTTCTAATTAATAGTCTATAAAGTAAGGGCATGGCAGGGCAGCTCAGCCCCGTGGAATGCACATCCTGTGCCATGTGGGAAGTCCTGGACGCTTCTCGTGGCCTGGACGACCACATGTGCGGGAAGTGTCACCAGCTACAGCAGCTTGAGCTCTGGGTTTCGGAGCTTGAGCGGCGGCTTGAGTCACTGCAGTACATCCGCGAGGCTGAGAGCTTCGTGGATAGCACGTTTCAGGAGGTGGCCACCCCGCAGCTTAAGAGTGTTCAGGCAGAGAGGGAATAGGTGACCGCCAGACAGAAGAGGAGGACCAGGCAGGTAGGGCAGGAATCCCCTGAGTGCATCTCGCTTGCTAACCGGTTTTCAGCTCTGAATACTGGTGGGGGCGATGGTTTGTCTGGGGAGTGCAGCCAGAGCCAAGTCCACAGCACCACGGGTGGCTCAGCTGCTCAGGGAGGGAGGAAGAAGAGTGGAAGAGCAATAGTCATAGGGGATTCGATTGTTCGGGGAGCAGACAGGCGTTTCTGCGGCTGCAGATGTGACTCCAGGATGGTATGTTGCCTCCCTGGTGCCAGGGTCAAGGATGTCACTGAGCGGCTGCAGGACATTCTGAGGGGGGAGGGTGAACAGCCAGAGGTCGTGGTCCATATCGGTAGCAACGACATAGGTAGAAAGAGGGATGAGGTCCTGCAGGCAGATTTTAGGGAGCTAGGAAAGAGATTGAAAAGCAGGACCTCAAAGGTAGCAATCTTCGGATTACTCCCGGTGCCACGTGCTAGTGAGTACAGAAATAGGAGGAAAGAACAGATGAATGCGTGGCTGGAGAGTTGGTGCAGGAGGGAGGGCTTTAGATTCCTGAGGCATTGGGACCGTTTCTGGGGGAGGTGGGACCTGTACAAGCCAGACGGGTTGCACCTCAACAGGACCACGACCAATATCCTCGCAGGGGGATTTCTGGTGCTGTTGGGGAGGGTTTAAACTAGCTTGGCAGGGGAATGGGAACCTGAGAATAAATTCAGAAGGGAGAGAAGCAAAGCTGGAAATGGAAGGCAGAAAATTAGTAAGTAAGTTTGGAAGGCAGAGGAAACAAAAGCTATAAAATAGACAACAAGGGAGTTTGGCAGTGCTAAATGGTATATACTTCAACGCAAGGAGTCTAGGGAATAAAACAGATGAACTGAGGGCACAGATACACACGTGGGAGTATGATATTATAGCTATTACTGAGACATGGCTGAAAGAAGGGCAGGAATGGTAGCTCAACATTCCTGGTTACAGGGTTTTCAGACGAGATAGAGAGGGGGATAAAAAAGGAGGTGGTCGCAATATTGATTAAAGAAACAATTACAGCTGTGAGGAGGGATGATATCTTAGAAGGATCATCCAACGAGGCCATATGGGTTGAACTGAAAAGCAAAAAAGGGGCAACCACACTACTGGGAGTGTACTATAGACCCCCAAATAGTCAGAGGGGAATAGAAGAGCAAATTTCTGAGACGTGCAAAAATAGGGCAGTAATAGCAGAGGATTTCAACTTCCCTAATATTAACTGGGATAAAATTATTGTGAAAGGTTTAGAGGGAGCAGAATTCTTAAAATGCATTCAGGAGAACTTTTTTAGCCAGTACGTAGCAAGCCCAACAAGAGAGGGGGGCGGTTCTGGACCTAGTGTTAGGGAATGAAGCTGGGCAGGTGGAAAGGGTATCAGTGGGAGAGCATATTGGTGGTAGTGATCATAATTCAGTTAGATTTAGCATAGTTATGGAAAAGGACAAGGATAGACCAGGAATAAAAGTTCTCAATTGGGGAAAAGCTAATTTTACTAAGCTGAGATGCGATTTAGCCAAAGTGGATTGGAAACAGAAACTTGAAGGTAAATCAGTGTCAGAGCAGTGGGAGGCATTCAAGGAGGAGATAGTGAGGGTTCAGAGCAAGTATGTTCTCTTAAAGAAAAAGGGTGGGACTAACTAATCTAGAGTTCCCTGGATGTCAAGGGGCATACAGGGAAGGATAAAGAAAAAAAGGGAAGCTTATGACAGATACCAAGGGCTCAATACTGCAGAAACCCTAGAGGAGTATAGAAAGTGCAGGGGTGAAATTAAAAAGGAAATTAGGAACGCAAAGAGAGGGCATGAAAAAATATTGGCAAGTAAAATCAAGGAAAACCCAAAGATGTTTTATAAATACATTAAGAGCAAGAGGATAACTAAAGTAAGAGTAGGGCCTAGTAGGGACCATAAAGGTAACCTGTGTGTGGAAGCGGAAGACATGGGTATGGTTCTTAATGAATACTCTGTGTCTGTTTTCACAAAAGAGAGGGACGATGTAGAAATTGCATTCAGAGAGGAGTGTGAAATATTAGATGAAATAAGCATAGTGAAAAAGGAAGTATTAAGGGGTTTAGCATTTTTGAAAGTGGATAAATTCCCAGGCCCAGATGAAATCTATCCCAGACTGTTAAGAGAAGTAAGAGAGGAAATAGCAGAGGCTCTGACCATCATTTTTCAATCCTCTCTGGCTACAGGTGTGTTGCCGAAGGACTGCTAATGTGGTACCCTTGTTTAAAAAGGGAGAAAGGGATAAACCGAGTGCAGTAAACTCTTGTTTAAACGGCACTTAATCATCCGGAATTCTTTAATAACTGGCAAAATTCAGGAGTAAGTTTTGAGGCTTCCGCCCCAGAAGGAATGGGGCAGTAGTGTCCCGAAAATGGTGGGGAAAGACTTACCACTTGTTCCCGCCATCGCTGTGGGCGCTGCAATCTTCCCCGCACAGAATCAGCTGGCCGTCCAGCCAAAGAGGAACCCAAAGGTAAGTTTTACTGTATATTTGTGGCTGTGTAACCGGGGTTCTCGTACCTTTTGCCGTGTAACCATGGCTCCTGCACCTCTGGTTGTGTAACCGGGTCCCCTGTACCTGTGGCCGTGTAACCAGGGCTCCTGCACCTGTGGCTGTGTAACGGGGCTCTCGTACCTTGGGCCATTGTCACTCCATGTCCCTTCTTCTGGTCTGAGGTCGGCCGATATATAAATTGCCTCGGTCGGAATACCTCTCCGTTATCTGGAATTTTTAATCAACCGGCCCCATCCCGGTCCCATAGGTGCCGGATACGAAAGAGTTTACTGTAATTACAGACCAGTCAGCCTAACCTGGGAAAACTATTGGAAAAAATTCTGAGGGACAGGATAAATTTTAATTTAGAAAAAACACGGATTAATCAGGAGCATGGATTTGTTAAGGGAAGGTCGTGTCTGACTAACTTGATTGAATTTTTTGAGGAGGTAACAAGGAGGGTCGATGAGGGTAGTGCGTTTGATGTAGTCTATATGAATTTTAGCAAGGCTTTAGATAAGGTCCCGCATGGCAGACTGGTCACGAACGTAAAAGCCCATGGGATCCAAGGCAAAGTGGCAAGCTGGATCCAAAATTGTCTCAGAGGCAGGAAACAAGGGGTAATGGTCGAAGGGTGTTTTTGTGATTGGAAGGCTGTTTCCAGTGGGGTTCTGCAGGGCTAAGTACTAGGTCCTTTGTTTTTTGTGGTATATATCAATGATTTGGACTTGAATGTAGGAAGTATGATTAAGAAGTTTGCAGATGATACAAAAATAGCCGTGTGGTTGATAATGAAGAAGAAAGCTGTGGACTGCAGGAAGATATCAATGGACTGGTCAGGTGGGCAGAACAGTGGCAAATGGAATTCAATCTGGAGAAGTGTGAGGTAATGCATTTGGGGAGGGCTAACAAGGCAAGGGAATACACAATAAATGGTAGGACACTGAGAAGTGCAGAGGATCAGAGGGACCTTGGTGTGCATGTCCACCGATCCCTGAAGGTAGCAGGACAGGTAGATAAGGTGGTTAATAAGGCATAAGGGATACTTGCCTTTATTAGCCAAGGCATAGAATATAAGAGCAGGGAGGTTATGCTTGAACTGTATAAAACACTAGTTAGGCCGCAGCTAGAATACTGCGGCAGTTCTGGTCAGCACATTACAGGAAGGATGTGATTGCACTAGAGGGGGTGCAGAGGAGATTTACGAGGATGTTGCCTGGGCTGGGGAATTTTAGCTATGAGGAAAGATTGGACAGGCTGGGGTTGTTTTCTTTGGAACAGAGGAGGCTGAGGGGAGACCTAATTGAGGTGTATAAAATTATGAGGGGCCTAGATAGAGTGGATAGGAAGGACCTATTTCCCTTAGCAGAAGTGTTGCTAACCAGGGGGCATAGATTTAAAGTAATTGGTCGGAGGTTTAGAGGGGATTTGAGGAGAAATGTTTTCACCCAGAGGGTGGTGGGGGTCTGGAACTCACTGCCTGAAAGGGTGGTAGAGGCAGAAACCCTCATCACATTTAAAAATTACTTGGATATGCACTTGAAGTGCCGTAACCTACAAGGCTACGGACCAAGTGCTGGAAAGTGGGATAAGGCTGGATAGCTCTTTGTCGGCCGGCAGGGACAAGATGGGCCGAATGGCCTCCTTCCGTGCTGTAAGTTTCTATGATTCCATGATTCTATGATACCTGCAAATTCTTTCTCCAGACGTTGACAGCAGCGAAGGCCAGCTGCATCTGCTTCCTCCGAGCGTCTTTGTGGCGCTTGTAAGCAATCTCAATGAATATCAGGAATATTCCTGCAACAATCCCTCCAGCGACCAACATAAAGACACCTAAAGGACAGGAAACATAGCACGAGGTTCAGTGACAGGTGGAAGCACTGATTCTCCACAATGAAACTCGATTTTAATTCAGGGACCAAACTGCAACTTCCAGCAAATCCCATTTCTTTTCCCGATCTGTGCGTGACCCATTCCTGGCCAAATCAGCAGTACCTGATCTGCTCATTGCCTTCTGCTAGTACAGTTCGCTAACACACTACAGAGGTATATGGGAGCAGTCATTCAGCTGTCTACCAATCTCACAGACTAATAACCAGGGCTGGCAATATTGGACAAATCCTTGGTGTGTGGTTTTCAATCATGAATTACCTGCATACTTGAGGCACCATCTCACTAAAAACGTAAATGTGGTTAGAGGTGGCAACCTGCACTCATCATTGCTGCATATAGCCTTAATCTACATTTGCTGTCCTGTTGCCATGGATATAGCCCCAATCTGAACTCACTCTTGTCACCCTGGATACAGCCCTTCCAGTCACCGATTTCCCTCCATTCTCATTTTTACTTTCACCAATTACCTGGAAGACTTGGTCAACACATTGGAAAGATGGATATTGGCTGTTGTATAACAGCAACTTGTTGCAAAGAACCCGCTCACGAAAGGCAAGCTTTTAAAGTTAAAGCAAATTCTGCTAGCTGCTGTCCCCTCACTCCCCTATTAATGAATGAAAGCAGCTGGCTGTCCTGCCTGCAATTTTTGATCATTGAGAATCACACTGGCAGCGGGAGGCTGGTGTGCAACGCTCTGTGCACCTATTCTCCACCTTCCTGGGTTTTGCTTGCTGTGCTGGCAGTCTAAACGGGCGGCATATAATTGAGTGTTGTGCTGGCAGTATGATTAAGGGGGCTCCACTAATACAGTGGAATGTCAGGGACTGAAAACTGATTTGCAATGGTGTTGGATCCTTGAGGGTTTCTACTCCTAAGCGCTATTGCAAAGCAGTAAAATGTGGAGTTCTCCATCAGGTATATAGATGGCTCATGGGACAATTACCTGCCATGTTTTCAAAGGTGAGAGTTGCTGGAGCATTGCTGCGAGAGTCGCACTCCTGATATCTGACCCAGGTCTTGTCCAAGTCCTCCATAAACCCATTCTCGTGGAAACTAAAAGAGATTGAAAAAAGAACTAGTCACTGACCATTCTGAGAGGAACTGAACACTCCGTTATAGGTCTTTCAGGGAACCAGACCCCAAGTGTGTCGTGGATTTTCCTGGGTCTGTGCCTGGGTACGTTGGATCACCTGAGCAAGCGAATATTGGAAAACCACAGGGGTCGGAGCAGACGCCTGTCAAGGAACCCACCAAGTTTCCCTCCATTAATTTAAATGGAGGAAACATGGGTGGATTCTTTTATAAGCATGCCCCCAATCCAGCCGATTTTCTGATTCACTGCATCATCAATATAAGATAGTCACTAATAAATCCAATAGGGAATTCAGGAGAAACTTCTTTACCCAGAGAGTGGTTTGAATGTGGAACTTGTTACCACAGGGAGTGGTTGAGGCGAATAGCAGAGAGGCATTTAAAGGGAGGCTAGATAAACACATGAGGGAGAAAAGAATAGAAGGATATGCTGATATGATGAGATGAAGTAGGTGGCAGGAGGTTTGTGTGGAGCATAAACACTGGCACAGACCTGTTGTGCTGAATGGCCGGTTTCTGTGCTGTACATTCTATGGGGAACCGGTGGATGTACTGTACTTAGATTTCCAGAAGGCATTTAATAAGGTGCCACATCAAAGGTTATTGCGGAAAATAAAAGCTCATGGTGTAGGGGGTAACATATTGGCATGGATAGAAGAAACAGAGAGTAGGCATAAATGGGTCATTTTCTGATTGGCAAGATGTAACGAATGGTGTGCCACAGGGATCAGTACTGGGGCCTCAACTTTTTACAATTTATATAAATGACTTGGATGAAGGGACCGAAGGTATGGTTGCTAAATTTGCTGATGACACAAAGATAGGAAGGAAAGTAAATTGTGAAGAGGACATAAGGAGCCTACAAAGGGATATAGATACGTTAAGTGAGTGGGCAAAGATCTGGCAAATGGAGTATAATGTGGGAAAATGTGAAGTTGTCCATTTTGGCAGGAAGAATAAAAAAGAAGCATATTATCTAAATGGTGAGAGATTGCAGAGCTCTGAAATGCAGAGGGATCTGGGTGTCCTAGTGCATGAATCGCAAAAGGTTACTATGCAGGTACAGCAAGTAATTAGAAAAGCTAATAGAATGTTATCGTTTATTGCGAGGGGAATTGAATACAAAAGTAGGGAGGTTATGCTTCAGTTATACAGGGCATTGGTGAGACCACATCTAGAGTACTGTGTACAGTATTGGTCTCCTTATTTAAGGAAGGATGTAAATGCGTTGGAAGCAGTTCAGAGAAGGTTTACTAGACTAATACCTGGAATGGGCGGGTTGTCTTATGAGGAAAGGTTGGACAGGCTAGGCTTGTAACCGCTGGAGTTTAGAAGAGTAAGAGGTGACTTGATTGAAACATATAAGATCCTGAGGGGTCTGGACAGGGTGGATGTGGAGAGGATGTTTCCTCTTGTGGGAGAATCTAGAACTAGGGGTCACTGTTTAAAAATAAGGGGTCGCCTATTTAAGACAGAGATGAGGAGAATTTTTTTCTCACAGAAGGTCGTGAGTCTTTGGAACTCTCTTCCTCAGAGGGCGGTGGAAGCAGAGTCTTTGAATATTTTTAAGGCAGAGGTAGATAGATTCTTGGTAAGCAAGGGGGTGAAAAGTTATCGGGGGTAGGCGGGAATGTGGAGTAATCGGATCAGCCATGATCTTATTGAATGGCGGAGCAGGCTCGAAGGGCTGAGTGGCCTACTCCTGCTCCTAATTCGTATGCATGTAATTCCATGCATTCAGTCGACCCGGTGTATCCAGGCACAGTTAACTTCTGATTATAATGTAATGGCCCAAAAATTAGTGTCTCTACGCGAGAGTACGCACTGTGTACTCTCGCGTATTCTGTCTCCAATTGCCGGTTTTCTGCATGCACTGCGCATGCGCTGAAAACCGGCACTTGGTGATTTCAAAAGGGGGCGGTTCCTAGGTGAACCGCGTGCGCGCTACAGGCTGCGCGCACGCAGTGCACTTAGTGCTTTGAACGCGCAGGTAAGCATGGAAGATTTTGCACATAAAGAAAGGAGGCGTAAGACCCTCTTTTAACAAGGTAAGTAGTTAATTAAGTATTATTTTGAATTTTTTTCAACAGGTATATCTTTTTTAGAGACTTTAAAGAAAGGTAAGTTTATTTTTATAACTTTTTAAAAGATTTTAAATTTTTTCAAAAATTTAATATTTTGTTTAAAGTGGTTAATTTATTTAACTATACTTATTTTATTAATGTGATGTTTTTAAAAAAAAATTTAATTGAGGTTTAGCTGTTCTTTTGAAGGGGTATAGATTCATAGCTTTCACAGCACTTGCTGTGAAAACTATGAATGAAAGATGGTGTGCTGCCATTGGCTCTAACTGAATCACGTGATCCCACAGCTCGCACGAATTAACTGCGCCTGTGGGATACGGAAGCACTGCACAGCTGCTGTCTAGAAAATCAAGTTCGTGCGAGCTCGGAATGAAAAGGCAGGCGTGCAGTGAGATATCGCGGGGAAGCCTTACCCCCGCACGAAGGCTCCGTCATTAATTTCTGGGCCATTATCATTTTGCTTTCAGCATGCAGTGCACTCCTTTTATAACATGTGTCGTGGGTAATTTGCAATTCCACATTAGCCATAAGTTTGGGTTGGAACCATCGTATTGAGAAATCGGAAAATAAAAACAAATTAAGCAGATTCCCGATTGAAGCTCCCTTAAACTACGTACAATCTAAGCTTTTCATACATGTTCAAACAGCTTGATGGCAATTTCCATAGGTGGACCATGAACCTCATGATCTAAAACTTGCTTTTTTTGATTTGGCCTTGCTTCAATAACATTGAACAATTAGTTGAAAATTATACAGGATTTCCACTGTCCCATTAGTCGTTCAAGAGACTGAAAATATCACACATTAAACCGAGTCTGTACAGGCTGAAACAATTAACTAACTTGCAGTAGGATATATACTATTGGGCAAATATTATGCGGCACAATAAAGATGCAGAAAAGATCCAGCTACGATGCACAGGGGAACAATTTATCTTTCAGGTCTTCCTTCATGGTGCTGTATCCTTCATAAATGGGAATTCACAGAAAATACATAAGCCAATCACTCACACAGCTCTGACCAAACACCAGAAATCCAAGGAGAACTGCAGAATACCGAACAATCCTCTGGTTTTAGCCCATTGGTTTCTTTGAAAATCAGGCTGTTAAATACCATGATCATAAAGATCACAAAAATAAGCACATATGAGGGAAGCCATTCAGCTCAATGAGCTTACCCTTCTGCAGAAACTGATAGTTCCTCCCCATCACTCCATGGAACTGCTTCTTGCCTCCATTGCCGTACCCAGAGACCATTCCACCTAGAGCATTCTTCACTCCTTGTGTAAAGAAGTGTTTCTGACATGAGTCCTGAACTTGCCTTTTATCACTTTGTAGCTATGTCCCCCTGTCACGCTACTTGAAATAGCGCTCTGGGTTAGCCTGTACCATTCACTTAGTAGGGTAGTGTCCTTAGTCCAGTCGTCTTCAGCTGCTTCACCAACGATTTTCACTTCATTTGTAAGTTTGGAAGTGGGACCTCAGAAGGAGGCTCAGTATAATTGTCTACTTGGCACTTTTGTCTGAAGACACTTGTCTCTTGCCCTCATGTGCTGGGGTCCACCATGATTGAGTTTGAGGATGCTCATGAAGCCTCCTCCTCCAATTAGTTGCCTGGTTTTCCACCAACATTCTTGACGAGATGTGGTAAGGATAGAAAGCTTTGCCCTAATCAACAGGTTGTGGGTTCACTTAGTTCTGTGTACAGCTTTCTGCTTTTGGTGCTTAGTATGCAGGCACCCTGTGTAGTAGCTTAACTACATTGGTGCCTCATTCTAAAGTATGCCTGGTGCTGCAATTCTAAACTGATACTTTTAACCAGGGTTGGCCTCCCACCTTGATGGTGATGTAGGAGTGAGGGATGTGCTAGGCCATGAAATTACAGATTGTGGTGCTTTTGATGACCCACAGGGCCTCATGGATGCCCAGTTTTGCTCGATCTGTCCTTAGTCTGTCTCACTTAGCAGAGTGGCAAACTGCACAATAGAGGGTGTCCTCAATGAGACAAGACTTTTTCTTCACAAGGACTTGTGCTGTGGTCACTCCTACCAATGATATTGTGTACAGACATGTCTGTGACAGATAGATTGGTGATGATGTTAAGTAAGCTACTTCCTCATATTGGTTCCCTCACCATCTGACACAGGCCCAGGCTGGCAGCTATGTCTTTCTGAATTTGGCCAGCTTGCTCAGCGATAATACTACTGAGACATTCCTAGTGGTAGATATTGAAACCTCCTACTCAGATTACATTCTGTACCTTTGCTTCCCTCAAGCATCCTCCAAATGATGTTCAACATGGAGTACTGATTTGTCAGTTTAGCGGTGGAGGGCAACAGGTGGCAATCAGCAGGAGGTTTTTATTGACCTTGTTTGATTTGAAGTCATGAGACTTCATGGGGTCCGGAGGCAATGTTGAGGATTCCCACCCAACTGTATAGGACTGTGCCCCCATCCTTGGTGGGTGATTCCTGCTGGTGGGACAGGACATACCCAGGGATGCTGATAGAGGAGTCTGGGATGTTGGTGGATAGATATTATTCTGTAAGTATGACTTTGTCAAGCTATTGCTTGGCTAGTCTATGGGGCAGCTCTCCCAATTCAATCACCAGTCTCCAATGAGGAGGACTTTGCAGGGTTGACTGGGCTGAGATTGCCAAAGTCTTTCTCTGATATGATATGAACAAAAACCAAACAAACTCAGATGGTGGACATTTGAAACAAAAACAGAACATGCTGGAAACACTCAGCACGTCTGTCAGGATCTGTGGAGAGAAAAGTTAAGTTAACATTTCAGGTGTAGACCCCTCGTCAGAACTCAGCACTGATAAAGGGTCTACACCTAATCATTAACTTATCTGTTCTTTCCACAGTTGCTGACTGACCTGCTGAGTGTTTCTAGCATGTTCTGTTTATGTCCTTGTACAATGCCTGGGGTCATTGCTGATGGGTCCGTCTGACTGAGCATGACTTAGAGGGAGAGGAGCTGTTGAGCTGGGCTTGGAGTTACGAGGTATGAGAAGATAAATTAAACTGGATGTGGAGAGAGAGAGAACAGATCGATTCATTTAGACTGAGGGGACAGATGGAGCTGAGCTTTGAGTAAGAGGGAACAGATTGAGGTGGGTTTAGAGTGAGGGGGAGAGAGAGATGGATTAGAAAACAAAGTTATACGATTACAATATCAAACACTGATTTTTTCAGGAGGTAGAAGGTGCAGTCATAGGCCCGGTTATAAGAATGCTACCACAGCGAAGTGCGTCCTTACCTCAGTATAGCGAGTGAAACGGCCTGTTTCCATGGACTATCCTTTCTCATTCCAATACCGAACCCTGATCGAAAGAACAGCTCGCCTGTGGTGATGAGATCACACTTCTGAGAGGCCTCAAACTCCAGAACAGCCGAGTCCCAGATGAATGCGTGTAGTTTTCTGGAATGAAACAGACTCTGATGAGCAGCAGTCTGGAATCTTGCTCGTCTGACCTCCTGCCTGCTGCTATGTCTATTAAAGGATCTGAATAGTGAAACAGCCCCATGGACACCGCCATACCACCAAAACACTTGCAGGACTGCAGCAGAAGCATCTGTACCAAACACGGCCCAAATTAACTTCATGTCTTGGCTGTTCTGTGACTGGATTTAGCCATCAAAAGCTTCCGATGCTACTTTACAACACTGAGCATCATTGCTTGATGCTGTGCTGTGATATACAGGCCATAGTCGGGAATCCTCCCCCTCTGATCTCCTGTCTGCTGCTATCTGTACATAAGAATCCAATCTTTTCTCACAAAGTCCTCCAGAAATTCCACCCAACCCAGACTGAAGAGTGTTACATGGGGCAGGCTGGAGGGTCACCTTGTTGGTGCAGGGAACTCAGCGGAGAGTGTCCAATCTCCCAAGTTGCAGCAGGAATTCTGGACATTGCCCAGATATCAACATTTGTTGTGACCTTTTCACTCCGTAGAATTTTAACACAGTGGGTAAGCCGCGACTGGAAGATATATAGTAGCAGAAAAGTGGAATAGATTTCAGTGTAAGTCATTAATGTTGGTGTTCTGGACAATATTTATCCCTCAACCAACATCACTAAAAAAAACAGATTATCTGGTCATTATTACATTGCTGTTTGCTGTGCGCAAATTGGCTGTCGTGTTTCCTACATTACAACAGTGACTACCATCAAAAATACTTAATTGGCTTTGGGGCATCCTGAGGTCGTGAAAGGCACCTTAGAAATGCAAGTCTTTCTTTCTCTTTTTTCATATACAGGAAGAGACCTGCTTGGGTTTCAGACTCTCATGCTTAGGGATCTGAGAGTTGTCTAATTATAGCCAGAGAATCACCTGCAATGGCTTCTCTTCCCGTTCCCGCATCGTTACCTCTGGTGTCCCCCAAGGATCTATCCTTGGCCCCCTTCTATTTCTCATCTACATGTTGCCCCTCGGCGACATCATCTGAAAACACAGCGTCAGTTTCCACATGTACGCTGACGACACCCAGCTCTACCTCACCACCACTTCTCTCGACCCCTCCACAGTCTCTAAATTGTCAGACTGCTTGTCCGACATCCAGTACTGGATGAGAAGAAATTTCCTCCAAATATTGGGAAGACCGAAACCATTGTTTTTGGTCCCCGCCACAAACTCCGTTCCCTAGCCACCGACTCAATCCCTCTCCCTAGCATCTGTCTGAGGCTGAACCAGACTGTTCGCAACCTTGGTGTCATATTTGACCAAAAGATGAGCATCCGACCACATATCTGTGCCATAACTAAGACCGCCTATTTCCACCTCCGTAACATTGCCTGACTCCGCCCCTGCCTCAGCTCATCTGCTGCTGAAACCCTCATCCATGCCTTTGTTACCTCTAGACTTGACTAGACAATGTGCTCCTGGCTGGCCTCTCACATTCTACCCTACATAAACTTGAGGTCATCCAAAACGTGCACCAAGTCCCGTTCACCCATGACCCTGTGCTCGCTGACCTACATTGGCTCCCGGTTAAGCAACGCCTCAATTTTAAAATTCTCATCCTTGTTTTCAAATCCCTCCATGGCCTCGCCCCTCCCTATCTCTGTAATCTCCTCCAGCCCCACAACCCACCGAGATATCTGCGCTCCTCTAACTCTGGCCTCTTCAGCATCCCTGATTTTAATCGCTCCACCATTGGTGGCCGTGCCTTCAGCTGCCGAGGCCCTAAGCTCTGGAATTCCCTCCCTAAACCTAGCTCCGCCTCTCTACCTCTCTTTCCTCCTTTAAGACGCTTCTTTAAACCTACGGGCTGGATTTTACCAACCTCGGCGGGTCCGTGGTGGGCGATGTCGGTGGCGGGTCCCGGCCTCGCTGTTGGCTTCAGTCCGCTGTCCAAAATGATTTTCCCCTGATTGAGCTTGTTAAGTCCACCCAGCGTGTTCGCCGGCCAATTGAAGGAAGTGGGTATGATGACGTCATTTGATGACGCGCCATCAGCCGGTTTCCTTAAAGGGACCATGCTCAAATTGATTTTGACATTTGTGCTGTCAGTGTTCTACAGCATTGAGGTGCTGCAAACACTGACAAGCATTGCACAAAGGCACAGGGCTGCACCCAGGCTCTCCCATGACTCCCCCCATATCCTTATGGAGGGAGTCACAGCACGAAGGGAGGTCCTCTTCCCTTCCAATGAGCAGAAGAGACCGCCCCAGGAAACCAATGCAGCCTGGTTGCATATTGCACAGGAGGGCACAAGCAGGGATATCGTCAGGAGGACCAGGCTGCCATGGCACAAACCTTTCAATGATCTCAGGAGATCTCGAAACATTAGTACAAAGCCACACTCAACCTTATCCTGCTGTGCCACTCACCACATCCCCATCACTCTGCCTTCCCTACCCTACTCCTGCACATCTTTACTCACACCAACTTACCTTGCACCTCCACCCATCCCTCTCTATCTACATTATCACTTCCTCATCTCACTGGCCACCCCTCACACTCACCCTCATCCTAATGCAATCATACCAACTAATAACACACAAGGGTAAGCGCTTGGGTGTTTTGTGCACTGTTCATGTAACGTTCCTGTTAATGTGGTGTCAGACATTGAAGCCTTTATTTTGAACACATTGTGTTCTTGGACAGATTTGTGTGCACCTTTGGAAGTGGCTTAGTGAGTTGCAGTAAATGGTGAGACATAACGGTAACCCCGCAATGGTGATGAGTGTGAAAGGAATGGCTTAGGCATTGTAGGGATTCTTTAGGTGTTGGTGTCGGGTGGTGCCAACCTGGCACATCATGTGGTAGCCAGGGTGTACAGCATCAAGTGAAGTAAATCTGGCCATGGTGAGGCCATCCCTGGCCTCCCGGGCAGCAATGTGGTCGGGTGCTGATGCCCTGTGTCCTGTGCAGCATCAGTTGATTGCAGAGAAGGTTGGTGTTGTTGTTGGTGCTGCTGGTGTGCCTGGTGCTGCTGGTGTTGGGGCTGATCGTGGTCCGATTCTGAGGACCAAGGTGAGATAGTTTCAAGGGCACCGATGCTGATGGAATGGATGGCAGGTGAACTTGAGATGACAGAAGCGATCTGTCAATAGTGAGAGAGGTTGGTCCAATGAGGTGACACTGGATAGAGAGATTGCTCCAAACACTCGCAACCTGCATAAAGCTCAACCTGTCTTCCAAATGCAGTAAGCAACAGCTTCTGAGCTTGGAAAGTGAACAGCTGTGAGATGGGAGCTTTTATAGCAAATTTGCTGCTGTCAAGTCATGAGATGATTCCATGGCCATTCAACTCCTGACCAGCTTAGCTGATGTGATCCCCGAGCAGCGTGGACCCCATGGGTGACCTGGTAAACTCCGAAGGTGAGCTGAAAATAGTTCTTAATGCTCTGTTAACAAGGTCATAATGACCTGAATTGCCTCCCCCGTTGCTGCGTGTCAGGTCTGCTCAGCACTGACAGACCCGACATTTGGGAAAGGTGCGTGGCGTCGGGTTGACAGCGGGGTCCCAACCCGCTGTCAAAAAAAAACATTTTCGCACCCGACCCACCACTGATTGTGCCCGCTGAACCCCGCAGAAAATTGCCCCCTGCCTCTTTGACCAAGATTTTGGTCATCTGCCCTAATATCTCCTCATGTGGCTTGGTGATAAATTGTTTTTGATAATGCTCCTGTGAAGTGCCTTGGGACGTTTTACTACATTAAAGGCGCTATATAAATACAAGTTTTTGTTGTTGTTGTAGTACTCCAGGTGTACACAGGACAAGGCCTGTCTAGGCTTTAACACTTTTTGTTCTCATCTGACATCAACACAGTAGCTTTTCCATCAGGCTTCACTGGCTAGTGATCAGGAGTGGGAGCTTTGGCTAATTTTTCCCCCTTCACTAGCCCAGTGATGCTGAAATCAATCATGTGCCCAATTGCTGCAAAAGCTGTGATCAGCTAACGTTATCAACCCAAGATTGAATCTGGGCTCTTCCTGGACTGTATAGCTCAGACCCACAATGTGCACTGACTTATCCATAGCATGCACTGCATTAACCAATGCATCACCCACAACATCCACTGCATCACTCTCAACTTGCACTGTATTGACCACTGCATCACCCACTGCAACACCCACAGAATTTGCTGCATTATCTCTATAGCATGCACTGCAGTATCCACTGCACTCACTGCATTAACCACAGGCACCATACCAGCAGCCCTCCAGAATCTCACCCAAGTGCCCCAATGTTTTAATATGTGAGTTTTAGACAGTGAGTTGCTTCAGGCTATTTGACCGTGGAGGTCACCATAACCAAGCCTAACCATATCCATTTGTTGGCTGGAGACCCTGGCTGATATTTACCTCATTAGCCCTGGCTGCTAAAGCAAATTGTAGCAAAAACAAAGCTGCTCTGTTTGAGATCAGTGAACTCAGTAAAGCCCAGAAACTGAACGTGGGAACTCGTGCTCTGCAAAGTCCCATCATTTTGTATACTTCTACAGAATGACCCATTCCAGGAGCAGTGTGAGGAGGGTGATGTCCCAGAGCTTGTTGTGAGAGTATTACCCGTCTCGCACGGCCTGGATAGCATCAGCTGCATTCTCGTAATTGTGCTTCTCCATGTGGCGGTACATGGTGCTGAGCTCCACCTGCCGCCGGAAGTAGATATCCACAGAGCTCTGCTTCACTGTAGCATAGATGAACTTATCTGAAGGATTTCGAAGCTGTAAACAAAACACAAAGATGGGTTACAAGTGTTCGGAGTGTTGCCCCCCATTCACAATGCGTGGAAATACTGGGGTAGATTTTCAACCAGCCGCCCAGGTGCAAACCCGCTGTTGTTGATCAGCTGCTCGTTATCGAAACCACACAGATTACATTTCCATTCAAAATCTACCTCACCGTCTCCAATAGGAGTTAGGAACACAGTTCCAGATTTGAGAGTGGGAATGCTGCTCTGGCAGGGGATGAAGGCCGTAATGTTTACATATCCTACCAAGTGGTTTCAGCCTTCCACATGCTAGTACAAGTATTCCTGGGGGAAGGGCTGCACAGTTTAATTTGTCACGCCCCGAACACTAATACATAAAGCTTACACCACTGTACCTTTTTATCATTCTTAAAAAGCAATTTTAATAGAGGTTTTATTTAATCTCCCTACCACAATAAAGTTCAAAATAACAAGAAAATTAAAATTGCAGACAAAGGAACATTGTATGAATGTTGTATGAACATTATATGAACGTTATAAGTGTTTGTTGTTACTGTGGCTAACACTTGGCTCATAAAAGTACAGTGGTACAGTAAGAAACTTGTCGAAAGAGGAGTCAAGGAGAACAGGGGATTGCCACAATGTGCATGATTCATTTATACAGCTGCTTTCTGCCCAACTCATTCACTCTAATGAAGTGTGTATGCATCAGAAATATTTATAAAAAGTCTACTCCAAACTACTAAAATATGCTCTAAATCACGTGTGAAAAATCAAGATTTTCTGGAGAAGCATTCCCCAGACTTCCTCCCATTCCAAAAAAAAAGACATGTCTTATATGATGTAGAGAATATCCACTTCTGGAACTGGCGCTACACCAGTGGTGAATTGTGATCCCGGATTTGAGTGTGGGAATGTGAGAAATGTTAGCATTAATGGGCAGATAGGCGTGTGGCCACAATTTAGAAGTGATGACCTCTATGACTGAATCACAAGATGTGTTGCGTAAAGCTCCGCTCAACAGCAGACGCAAGCCGATGCAACTCAAGTGTGTGATAATTGTTAGATCTTGCGGTGTAGGGTCTGCGATGTGCCATGTCATAGGGGCCGCCTGTTGTTCTGCCCTTAGAGCAGTGATATTAGAGTACAAGCTTTACCCTGGGGTCGTTGATTCCGGTAATCCGCTCCTCGGGTCTGTCCAACACCAGGAAAGCTGCCAGGTTAGCAGTGTATGAGGCAACGATAATCATAGCAAATCCAGCCCAAACCATGCCCAAGATTCGAGCGGAAAAACTTCTTGGAGCCCCTGGAAACATAGATTGGAGAGGCACCATGTTAGAGATTAGCAACTTCGTTCCTTACCATCTCACACACACTGAATCCCCTCTGTGCTGCTTAGATCATTTACTCCCACTTTTTAACCAGTTTTCCCAGATTCCAGGGCATTCCTGTGTGTTCTGGAGAACACCGTATAAAATCAGTTCTGCACAAGAAACCCTGGTCATCTCCTGAGCTAATGGTACAGCCCCCCCTCTCTCTTGGTGCGTGTGTGCCTTCCAGCTTAGGAGCAGCCATAAGAACATTAGCAACAGGAGAAGGCCATTCGGCTCCCCGAGCCTGCTCCAGGATTCAATTAGATCATGTCTGAACTGCATCTCAACTCCATTTACCTGCCTTTGCTCCATATCCCTTTATACCCTGACCTAACAAAAATCTATCGATCTCAGTCTTGAAAGCTCCAATTGTCTTGGCGTCCACAGCCTTACAGTTGGCTGTAAGTGGTCTTTTAGAAGGGTGTGCTTCATTATAAGTGAACTGTGAGAATTGGATAGGATTTATTTAACAAGTCAATCTTCCATGGCTTTGTACAGAGGGAGTCAAGACCAAGTGTCGTCTTCAAATGAGACAGGGTTAGACAGAATGGATAATTGGACCAAGATATACAGATGTATGTCAGTCTCCATTTTAAAGTCAGGTCACTGTTTATTCAGCAGGATAAGGGTTACTTACTGCGTGACTGTTCATAGTTTCTGTTTATTCGGCAGTGTAAGGAATATTCACATTGTCACTGTTTACTTGCTCTTCTAACACTAATGGCTTGAAGTAAATCAGTTACAGCATCTGGACTCAAATGCTGAGCTGAAGCCCATGGGCATGAGACTCCACGCACTGCAGGTACCCAGTCTTCCTATCTCTCACCTTCTCCAATTCCAGAATTCAACAGTACTCCCCAGGAGAACCACATGGCTGAAGACAGGGTCAGGGCATCTTCCTCCTCCTCCTCACTGTTCACTTTAAATCGCCCAAAGGGACTGAAAGAAAGAAGTTTCAGACGTTACAACCCCCAGAAACCCATGGGCTGCCTGTTTATATTACAGCAAAGGACTACCCTTCACAGGTCTCCTTCAAAGGATGGAGTCCTTCTACACAGGATGAAAGACTGAAAATTAATGGTACAAAGGTACTAGCTACACAGCTGTGACAATAACCAACAGTTTCCAGTAAAATAGGAGTGGTCGATTTTGACTTTTGGGCGACCAACCGGGGAAGAGGCACTGGCCTCATTTACCTCGGACCGTCGCGCTGCAGAGTGGTAAACGGCTGTTCGGATGCAGCTTACCGGATTAAAGCTGGCCAACATCGGGCCACCTCAGCCCTCATCAAGGTAAGTGCAGGGGCAGCGGGGGGAAATCATGATCACAGAGTGGGAGGGTTCCAGGTGGGAAGGGGTGGCCTAGGAGTCATCAATATAAAATAGGAAAACACAGGGTTTGGTTTGATGCCAGGAGATATTTATTTTCACACAGGGTCATGGACCACTGGAACAGATTGCCAGATGTGCCGTATGTATGGAGTCACTACTGGCCTTCAAAAGAGAACTGGACGAGTTTCTGAGAGTGAAGGACATCTCAAGTTACAGAAGGTAGATGAAGGTTGGTTGTAATTAGTGATATTGTTTACGATGGTCTCCTGGAACTTGTTTGATTGCTTTTGGTGATCGGAGAGGAATTTCCCAGCATTTTTTCTAAAGTGGGGTAGTAGTGGTTCTGATGTTACAATTTACACCTCCTCTAGACCCATCTTTTGTTTGTTTTCTTGTCCCATTACCATCTCCTTTCACCTTACACCATCATCCCTTTTGTCATTTAATCTCTCCTGCCTTCCAGCCTATCACAGACCTTCCCCTTTGTTCTTTCCTCCCCTCCCCACTTTCCCTGCCTCTGCACTTGCTTAAAAACTGTTACATCTCTAACTTCTTCCCGTTCTGACGAAGGGCCATCGACCTGAAACGTTAACTCTGTTTCTTTCGCCACATATGCTGCCTGACCTGCTGAGTATTCCCAGCATTCATGCAGTCATCTGAGAGTGACTGCCCATCAGCAGGAGCATGGCAGGAGCTGGCATAGATTGAGCTGTCTCAATGGTGACTATACATCCATATCACCCAGTCACGCTGCTCAAATGACTACACACGTGCCTGATAGCATACAGGCCCAGGCAGCTTTACATTTTTGCTAATATCTCTTGTGTGGTACCTTATCAAATGCCTTCTGGAAGTCCATCGGGTCCTAGAGATTTGTATATCTTAAGTCTCATTATTTTCTCCATTACCATTTAAAACATTTTTTAATAGTAAATCCACTAAATTACTCCCCTTGACTATTTTTCCGTTTCTTTGCACGCTGATATTTTGTGCTTTTACTCCACTGTGAAAACATACACAGTATTGATTTAACAAGTCTACCACTTCCTTATTGTCAGACCTGTTGTTAGACAAGATGCTTAGTGGAGCAAGGCTAAATAATTTCACACCTATCAAACTGGCCCTGCTTACAACCTAAATGTCAATCTGTATTAGTAACATCGACCACAGAAATTCAGGGATCCGATCCTCTCAGCTAAAGCAAGGAAAAGCAGGAGTGATATCGAGTAAGACGCCACAAACCTGAATCTGTCCAAGAGATAAAGCATCACTGCCACCACGTGGACGGACAGGCCCACCAGCAGCCACAGTGTGCTCTGAAATGGCTGCATGAATGAGTCCAGGGTACTGCGGGGAATTTCCTGTGTATCAGAAGCAGAAACAGTGCAGTCAGTGCGCATAAGGTGGGCCCCACTTTTACAGCAGTATATGCAAATGACATGGAATGGAATCAGTGCAGCTCTGGGAAACTACATCATAACCCCACATTTCCTCTGTCTCTGTAGAGCTCCCCCTTCCCACAAGGCTTCAATGTACTTTCCCTCCCTGTGCCTGGCACCCTCTTCTATCCAAGAGGATAACAGGCATCCAAACCATTCATTAACTGGTATCTCCGCCTATCACTAACTGGCTTTCCTGTCTCATTAACTGGTATCTCTCTCTCAGATTATCTGGTATCTCTCTCTCATTAACTAGTATCTCTCTCTCATTAATAGATTTCTTTCTCTCTGTCTTTCTCGTGAACTGGTAGCTCTTTCTCATTAACTAGTATCTCTCTCTCTCATTAACTAGTATCTCTCTCTCTTTCATTAACTGATATCTCTCTCTCTCACTCTCATTAACTGGTATCGCTCTTTCTCATTAACTTTAACTGATATCCCAGTCTATCACTAACTGGAATCCCTTTCCTTCATTAACTGGTATCTGGAGCACACATGAACTGGCATCTCTCTCACATTAACTGGTATGTCTGTCTCATTAACTGCTGCTCATCTGTCATTAACTAGTGTCCATATCATTTATTAACTGCCATCCTTGTCTCATTAACTGGTGTTCCTGTCTCTCATTAAGCCTGACATTGGTCAAGCAACAACAGAACATGCTGGAAATGCACAGCATCTGAAAGCAACCCTTTATCAGAAAAGGAAGGGTGAAAAGCAGGAGAGGCTGCGAACCCTCCCGGATTGTCCTGGAGTCCCAGGAATTAAAGATTAATCTCCCAGACACTGCTGCCAGCAATCGGGCAAGGAAATCATAGGGGTATAAATAAAATCAGAGACTGATTTGTTGGCAGTCGAGAATCACCCAGTTGGATAACGAGGAGTCTGTTTGGTGGGAGAAGGCGGTGCTCTGTGAAGATAAGAACATCAGAACATAAGAAATAGGAGCAGGAGTCGGCCATTCGGCCCTTCCAGCCTGCTTCGCCATTCAATAAGCTCACGGCTGATCTTCTACCTCAACTCCACTTTCCTGCACTATCCCCATATCCCTGGATTCCCTTAATAACCAAAAATCTATCGATCTCTGTCTTGAATATTCTCAATGACTGACCCTCCACAGCTCTCTGAGGTAGAGAATTCCAAAGATTCAGCACCCTCTGAGTGAAGAAATGTCTCTTCATCCCAGTCCTAAATGGTCGACTCCTTATTCTGAGACTGTGACCCCCTGGTTCTAGACTCCCCAGCCAGGGGAAACAGCCTCTCAGTATTTACCCTGTCAAGCCCTGTAAGAATATTATATGTTTCAATGAGATCACCTCTCATTCTTCTAAACTCCAGAGAATATAGGCCTCGTCTACTCAATCTGTCCTCATAGGACAATCCCCCCATCCCAGGAACCAGTCTGGTGAACCTTCGTTGCACTCCCTCTATGGCAAGTATATCCTTCCTTAGGTAAGGAGACCAAAACTGTACACAATACTCCAGGTGTGGTCTCATCAGGGCCCGATATAATTGCAGTAAGACTTCCTTACTCTTATACTCCAAAACTTTTGTAATGAAGGCTAACATATTGGCCCAAAAATTAGTCCCGCGACGCGAGAGTACGCACTGTGTACTCTCGCGTATTCTGTCACCAATTGCCGGTTTTCTGCATGCACTGTGCATGCGCTGAAAACCGGCACTTGGTTTTTGGAAAAGGGGGCGGTTCCTCGGTGCACCGCGTGCGCGCTACAGGCTGCGCGCACGCTGTGCACTTAGTGCTTTGGACGCGCAGGTAAGGACGGAAGATTTTAGAAATGAAAAAAGGAGGAGTAAGACCCACTTTTAACAAGGTAAGTAGTGAATTAAGTATTATTTTGAATTTTTTTTAACAGGTATATCTTTTTTAGAGACTTTAAAGACAGGTAAGTTTATTTTTATAACTTTTTTAAAGATTTTAAATTTTTTCAAAAATTTAATTTTTTATTTAAAATGGTTAATTTATTTAACTATACTTATTTTATTAATGTGATGGTTTTTTTTTTAAATTTAATTGAGGTTTAGCTGTTATTTTGGGGGTGTGTAAGATTCATAGCTTTCACAGCACGTATGTGAAACTTATGAATGGAAGATGGTGTGCTGCCATTGGCTCTAACTGAGTCACATGATCCCACAGCTCGCACGAATTCACTACGCCGGTGGGATACGCAAGCACTGCCCAGCTGATGTCTAGAACATCAAGTTCGTGCGAGCTGGATCTGAAAAAGCCAACGCGGAGTGAGAGATCGCGGGGAAGCCTTACCCCCGCGTCAACACTCAGTCTTTCATTTCTGGGCCATCATTTGCTTTCCTAATTGCTTGCATGTTAACTTTTAATTATTCGTGTACAAAGATACCAGGTCCCTCTGAACATCAACATTTAGTAGTTCCTCACCTTTAAAAAAAAATCTGCTTTTCCGTTCTTCCTCCCAAAGTGGATAAGTACACACTTCCCCACATTATACTCCATCTGCCATCTTCTTGCCCACTCACTTAACCTATCTATATCCCTTTGCAGGTTCTTTGCGTCCTCCTCACAGCTTATTTTCCCACCTAGCTTTTTATCGTCAGTAAACTTGGATGCATTGCACTCGGCCCCTTCATCTAAGTCATTGATATAAATTGTAAATAGCTGAGGCCCATGTCAGGACAGATGGACATGTCAGGCAACCAATGGCAGGAGTGTGGGGGCGGGCGGGCGGGCAGTTGGAGGTCAGGTGATGACACCTCCAAGCAGAGTTGGTAACCCTAGACTAGGAGGGAGGGGAGAACAGGTAAGTAGCAACAGCACATTTAACGCAGTTACTGATACAAAGAGGCAGCTGATGAGTTTAACTGCCTATAAATATAATTTTTAAAAGCTGGTAAGTGCTGGATGGTGTCCAAGAGCCATCTCTATCCTGCCTTCCTTTTTAGAGTATTGGCAAAATATAACTCCCTGAAAGGCTAACTTGTCTTTTCTCTTTTCATGAGCTGATGTATTACCAGTACTTTGCTTTTCTTTTAGAGTTCTGACATTCACAGTTCTTATTTCCATTAGTCAACCAACAGTTAATTTGAAGTTTTCTGCTGTGGCAGCCTAACCCCTTCTGCAGAGAGGAGAAAGCCTCCTCACTTGGCTGTTGTGGATATAGTGAAGCACCTGGATGGCTGAATGGCAGGATGACTAGACGGCTGCATGATTACATTGCTGGATGACTAGGTGGCTGGATGGCTGGATGACCAAATGGCTGGATCGATACCTTCTTCACTAGAATGGTGAGTCCTTGGTACTTGTAAGGTTTGGAGAATTCAATATACTGAGCTCGCTCATTATTGATAGTGAGAGGGGCAACAATCATGTCACCGAGCCCGCTCAGCAGCTCCCCCATCATCCCGTTCCATTCCTTCTTATTGCTGTTATTCACCTGGAAATAGTTAAAGCATCCATGAGCATTCTGAAACTTTAGTGGCACAGAAATCAGGAGCGAGAGCTGCCAACACGAGAAACAGGTTCTCACCAACACCGGTCCCTCCCAACCCGCCTTTGCAAACTACCGCGCTGTCTTCAGTTACAAACATTCTGCTCCTTCATCCTAGTTTTAAAAAACGATTCTTTAAAGTGTAGCATCTTTTTCTGCGTTGGTTGGCAGGTCCTGCAGGTAGTGCACAGTGTTGGACCCGGTTACTACCTGCTGCCAAGAATGGTGCACTGCTGCCCTCTAGGGACAGTGCCCTGAGTACAAAATAGCACCACTCACCTCAAACACCCAGCTCCTGTGGCTGAGTGTCCGTTTTATCAGAGCTCAAAGGGCGGCGCGGGGGCGGGTGAGGGATGGGGCGGAGAATGCCGCTCTGTTACTTGCCCACTGGATTTGATTTGTGCCTCCACATTGGCTTTTTATGACTGCCACAACTCCTTCTCCCCCTCCCCAAGTCTTGGCCACGCTCACAGATATCTAAAATTAATTGGTCAAGAGAAACAATATGTCCCCCATGTCTTACCTTTAAGTGCACATATCCCTTTAATTCGGACTTACTGGCCACATTTGCTACATCCCCCAGTAAGGTTGCTCTGTGTACAAGCCCAAGTTGCTGCACGGGCAGTGATTTGGATAAACTGACGCAGCAGATTGGGACAGTCGATTCACTGTGCTGCTTGCTGGCTTTTTGTACCAAAGTGGCACAAAAGCCCCAACTACATAGGTTTGGCAGGTTGCAGAGAAAGCCAGGCTCTTGCCCCTGGACTCGATTACAGGCCAGTGGACTTGATGAACACAGCTTGCCCCACACCCCAGAGCCTCACAAAGATGTAACTACGTTGTCAACCCTCCATAAGATCGAGACAAGAACAGCATCCTAAGAATTGCTAGTGCTGAATTTTTGCAATGCTGTGTTTATGGACGGAATACAAGAACTCTTCATCGACACATCGGAACTCTATATTAAACAGAAACCTCCTCATCTGTCCATGGATCTCTCCCCTGGACACTGCAGGTGCCTGGAACACTTCTCCTTCGATACAGAAGTTCAAAGAGAGAAGCATACTAACTGTCAGCTTGGCTCAGTTCACCTCTGAGTCAGAAGGTTGTAGACTCCAGCCCCACTCTGAGACTTGAGTGCATAATCTAGGCTGACACTCTAGTACAGTACTGAGGGAGTGCTGCACTGTCGGAGGTGCCGTCTTTCGGATGAGACGTTAAACCGAGGCCCCGTCTGCCCTCTCAGGTGGACGTAAAAGATCCCACGGCACTATTTCAAAGAAGAGCAGGGGAGTTATCCCCAGCGTCCTGGCCAATATTTATCCCTCAATCAACATCATAAAAACAGATTATTTGGTCATTATCACATTGCTGTTTGTGGGAGCTTGCTGTGCGCAAATTGGCTGCCACGTTTCCCACATTACAACAGTGACTACACTTCAAAAAAGTACTTCATTGGCTGTAAAGCGCTTTGGGACATCCGGTGGTCGTGAAAGGCGCTATAGAAATGTAAGTCTTTCTTTTCTTTTCATAATCTAGGCTGACTCTCCAGTGCAGTATGAAGGAAAGGCTGCATCGTTAGAGGTGCTAAGCTGATCTGTTGGTTTGGGGTAATGTTAATGATCCCACGCCAGTATTGGAAGAAGAACAGCGAGCTTCTGTTGTGCCCAGGCCAGCATTTCTCAGTCAACCAACACAATCAAAAACAAATTAACTGGCAGTTCATCCCAGTGCTGTTTGTGGGATATTGCTGTGTGCAAACTAACCACCTCATGTAGTAATTTGTTGGATGCGAGGCATTTCTGAGAAATGCAATACGGCCCCACATCACAGGAAAACCGCCTTTATCAACAGAAGTACCAACATCAAAATGCGGTAAACAATAAAGCTCTTAAATGGCTCAGTCCCTTCAGACTGGGGCTCCGTCCCCCTCCCCCCTTCAGACTGGGGCTCAGTCCCCCTCCCCCCTTCAGACTGGGACTCCGTCCCCCTCCCCCCTTCAGACTGGGGCTCCGTCCCCCTCCCCCCTTCAGACTGGGGCTCAGTCCCCCTCCCCCCTTCAGACTGAGGCTCCGTCCCCCTCCCCCCCTTCAGACTGGGGCTCCGTCCCCCTCCCCCCTTCAGACTGGGGCTCCGTCCCCCTCCCCCCTTCAGACTGGGACTCCGTCCCCCTCCCCCCTTCAGACTGGGACTCCGTCCCCCTCCCCCCTTCAGACTGGGGCTCCGTCCCCCTCCCCCCTTCAGACTGAGGCTCCGTCCCCCTCCCCCCTTCAGACTGGGGCTCCGTCCCCCTCCCCCCTTCAGACTGAGGCTCCGTCCCCCTCCCCCCTTCAGACTGGGGCTCCGTCCCCCCCCCCCCCCCTTCAGACGGGCTCCGTCCCCCCCCCCTTCAGACTGGGGCTCAGTCCCCCTCCCCCCCTTCAGACTGGGGCTCCGTCCCCCTCCCCCCTTCAGACGGGCTCCGTCCCCCTCCCCCCTTCAGACTGAGGCTCCGTCCCCCTCCCCCCTTCAGACGGGCTCCGTCCCCCTCCCCCCTTCAGACTGGGGCTCTGTCCCCCTCCCCCCTTCAGACGGGCTCCGTCCCCCTCCCCCCCTTCAGACTGGGGCTCCGTCCCCCTCCCCCCCTTCAGACTGGGGCTCTGTCCCCCTCCCCCCCTTCAGACTGGGGCTCTGTCCCCCTCCCCCCTTCAGACTGGGGCTCTGTCCCCCTCCCCCCCTTCAGACTGAGGCTCCGTCCCCCTCCCCCCTTCAGACTGGGGCTCAGTCCCCCTCCCCCCTTCAGACTGGGGCTCTGTCCCCCTCCCCCCCTTCAGACTGAGGCTCCGTCCCCCTCCCCCCTTCAGACTGGGGCTCAGTCCCCCTCCCCCCCTTCAGACTGGGGCTCAGTCCCCCTCCCCCCTTCAGACTGGGGCTCAGTCCCCCTCCCCCCTTCAGACTGGGGCTCCGTCCCCCTCCCCCCTTCAGACGGGCTCCGTCCCCCTCCCCCCTTCAGACTGGGGCTCTGTCCCCCTCCCCCCTTCAGACTGGGGCTCCGTCCCCCTCCCCCCTTCAGACTGAGGCTCCGTCCCCCTCCCCCCTTCAGACTGGGACTCCGTCCCCCTCCCCCCTTCAGACTGGGGCTCCGTCCCCCCTCCCCCCTTCAGACTGGGGCTCAGTCCCCCTCCCCCCTTCAGACTGGGACTCCGTCCCCCTCCCCCCTTCAGACTGGGGCTCCGTCCCCCTCCCCCCTTCAGACTGGGGCTCCGTCCCCCTCCCCACTTCAGACTGGGGCTCAGTCCCCCTCCCCCCTTCAGACTGGGGCTCCGTCCCCCTCCCCCCTTCAGACGGGCTCCGTCCCCCTCCCCCCTTCAGACTGGGGCTCCGTCCCCCTCCCCCCTTCAGACTGGGGCTCCGTCCCCCTCCCCCCTTCAGACGGGCTCCGTCCCCCTCCCCCCCTTCAGACTGAGGCTCCGTCCCCCTCCCCCCTTCAGACTGGGCTCAGTCCCCCTCCCCCCTTCAGACTGGGGCTCCGTCCCCCTCCCCCCTTCAGACGGGCTCCGTCCCCCTCCCCCCTTCAGACTGGGGCTCAGTCCCCCTCCCCCCTTCAGACTGGGGCTCTGTCCCTTCTCCGTTTAAGTAAATGGTAAAATACAATGCCAGTATTATGGTCAGTTTATAAAATATCACTTCCTTCTACAAATCCTAAAATTGCTCTGTGACTACATCACACTGTTAATGAGAGAGGCTTATTGTGGTTCCTTTAATTACTGCCCTTTAATACCTGAGCAAGATACTTTGTAGCAGATTTGTGACCAAGTATTGTTCTTTCAGAATGGAGGAACGCTGCCTGTCAAATGTGATTTTTACAGGTTTCTCACCTTGCTTATTGGTTCAATCACTGATTTTTTACTTGGGAACCAAATTAAATGTCTGCAAATGATGACTCTAATATATAATTCTCCATTGAGTACTGTCGGTGCAAAAATAGAACTGCAGAGAGGATCATCCCACCCCACTTTTATTACAAGGTTTTGGGTCAGTCAGGGACAGAAATAGGGGCATTACGGAGAAGCCTAAAGCAAAGACCTAGGGGGAGACATTGGGCTCTATAGCGCCCATTTTTTAGCCACTAATCGGCCTCCTAAAGGTTGAAAATTGGGTCCTAGATGTACACGCACACTTCCGACGGGAAGTGCGACGGACGCCATCTTGGTAAAGGGGTTTGCATGCGCACACCGAACAACCGCCGGCAGCAGGCAGAGCCGGTAGATTCATCTCTCTCTGCTTCGGCAGTCCCTCGGAACCGAGGATGACTTGCTTCCACGCTAAAAATGAGTTCTCAGGTGACTGATGAGTCCAATGCGGGACCTACAGTCTCTGTCACAGGTGGGGCAGACGGTGGTTGAAGGGGCAGGTGGGTGGGGTGCCTGGGTTGACGTGTGCTCCTTCCGCTGTTTGCGCTTGGCTTCCACTTGCTCCCGGTAAAGAGACTCGAGGTGTTCGGCACCTTCCCGGATGCTTCTCCTCCACTTTGTGCGGTCTTGGGCCAGGAATTCCCAGGTGTCAGTGGGGATGTTACACTTTTTCAAGGAGGCTTTGAGGGTGTCCTTGAAGTGTTTCCTCTGCCCACCTGGGGCTCTCTTGTCGTGTCGGAGCTCCGAGTAGAGCGCTTGTTTTGGGAGTCTCGTATCGGGCATGCGGACGATGTGACCCGTCCATCGGAGCTGATCGAGCGTGGTCAAAGCTTCGATGCTGGGGATGTTGGCCTGAGCAAGAACACTGACGTTGGTGCGCCTATCCTGCCAATGGATTTGCAGGATCTTGCAGAGGCAGCATTGGTGGTACCTCTCCAGTGCTTTGAGGTGCCTGCTGTAGATGGTCCATGTCTCTGAAGCATACAGGAGGGCGGGAATCACTACTGCTCTGTAGACCATGAGCTTGGTGCTGGGTTTGAGGTCCTGGTCTTCAAACACTCTCTTCCTCAGGCGACCGAAGGCTGCACTGGCACACTGAAGGCGGTGTTGGTCTTCATCATCGACACCTGCCCTTGTTGACAGTAGGCTCCCGAGGTATGGAAAGTGGTCCACGTTGTCCAAGGCCTTGTCATGGATTTTGATAATCGGTGGGCAGTTCTGTGTGGCGGGGGCAGGTTGGTAGAGGACCTTTGTCTTACGGATGTTTAGTGTAAGGCCCAACCTCTCATACGCTTCAGTGAAGGTGTTGACGATGGTTTGGAGTTCGACCTCCGAGTGTGCGCAGACGCAAGTGTCGTCTGCATACTGTAATTCGACGACAGAGGTCAATTATGTCGTCATATTAGATTATGACGTCAATTAGTGTGCAATGCTGATTTGACGCCAGTGCTGTCATTTTTGAATGCCACACTCCAGCCTACGCCCTCATTTAACCTCGCACAGCTGAACATTCCTTCAATGGCATGAAGGACCCCACCCCGCCCCCCCCCCCCACCCCCACCAATGCTACATAACGGGATCATGAACTACTTACAGGTTAGTTGCTAGATTATTTCTTCTGGACACTGGTGCAATTCTATGCATTTTTGGAGCTTTTGTATACTTGCCTAAAGTTTCAATAGTCTACAGGGAGCGGTCTGTCTGGTGCTGAATACTGTTTTGTTCATTTAAAAGCCTGTGCTGAAACAAGTTGCTTCCAAACATGGGTGGCCTCTTGGAATTGAGCATGACTGGGAGAATGAAGAGAGGCCATGCAGAGCAGGACAAGCTGCTGGAAGAGTGAGGAGGATGAGAAGGGTTCTCAGTAGGAGGCCATATCCACCGAGGGTCTTTAGGGAGCAATTCTATTCCCTGAACTTCAGCAATGACCAATGCATGAGACATCTTCATTTCACTAAAGAGGTTGTGACTGAAATCTGTCAACTGCTGCAGCCACAACTGCAACCTCAAAGCAGGGCAAGGGCTACCTTGCCCGTGGCTGTCAAGGTGACTGTGGCCCTGAACGTTTATGCGTCTGGCTCCTTACAGGCTGCTGATGGAGATATAAGCAACAACTTGCAGTTTGCAGTACGCTGCTGGGTAAGGGAGGTCACTGAGGCCCTCCACACACAGAGAGACAGCTTCATCTCATTCCCTCTTGCCAGAGACAAGCAGGTGGAGTGAACACGAGGGTTTGCTTGGATTGCAGGGTGCCATTGACTGCACGCACATTGCTTTGAGAGCGCCGCGTGAACTCTGCCATTTTCCTGAACCGAAAGGGATTCCACTCCCTCAATGCACAGCTGGTGAGCGACCACAGGCCGCACACCATACAGGTGAATGCCTGTTATCCTGGCAGTAATCACGATTCCTCCATTCTGCGGCAGTCCTTTGTGTTGGCTGTATTTGACCCACCACGGTAAGTCAAAGGCTGGTTACTGAGCAACAAGATTTATCCACTGATGACATGGCTCATGACTCTGATCCGGAACTCACGCACATGTGCACAGCACACCTACAATGAGAGCCATGCTGCCCCAAGGAATATTACAGAGCACACCATCGACATCCTCAAACAACACTTCCGCTGCCTGGACCGTTCTGGAGCAGCCCTGCAGTACTCAGCTGAGCAGGTATCAAGATTTGCGGTAGTATGCTGCATGCTGCACAACCTGGTCACTATGAGGGAACAGCCCATATCAGGCGAGATGCTGAGGAGCAGGAGCACGAGGAAGAGGAGGAGGAGGAGGAAGAGGAGGGTTCATGGTGAGTTCCACAGGTTTGCTGATGGAGGTGACCACCCATTCCATGTTGGAAAGGATGGGCTCCAAGCTCTGCGCAAAGCCTTGTGCCAAGTTAGTGCTGGACTCTTCCATGCTGCTTGACATTGAGCGCAGGCTTTCTAGTGCATCAACCATTTGGGTGTGTACACCCATCAGCCTTCTTCTGTAGCCTGGCCCATCAAAGTCCTCATCTGAGTCTTCTGGGGCAGAATTAGTGTGTAACCTCACCCTCTGGTGAGCTGGCACCTGTGCCATCCTTTCCCCTGGCTCCTGCGTACTTATGCCGGGTGTCTCACCACGTGCAGATCCCTCCACTATACTAGCCTCTAAAATACACGCAGTGTCAGTATCTGAGCTGATGGCTGTGAGTGTAAGATCGAGTGATGGTGTCTCTTCCTCGTCACTGTCTTCTTCCTCTTCCTCCACTGCCTGGGCAGGCTCCGGTTCTTGGGTATCTGAAATGAAAAAGGGACAAGGGTTGGGTTGTGGTGAGGGGAGAGGAGAAAGTAAGAAGTGCATGCTTACACCATCTGCATTTTGTGAGTCAGAAGAGATTTAGGGATGAGGGAGAAGTGGGATGAGAGAAGGAAGATTAGGTATGCAGATACCCTCATCAATCGCTTCAGCCCCGCCAGTGGCCACGGCCTCAGCAATGCCCCTTCCTATGATGGTCAGTACTGTCTCCTCCATGGGGGTTAAAACATGCAGGCATGCTTGTCCTCCTCCAGTTCTTTGCTGCTGCTTGCTGTTATGCACCACCTTCTCCTGCAAGAAAGAGGGAAGTGTGTCAGTGAGTGTCGTGCAATCTGTTTGGGTGATGTGGCTGTCATGGATGAACAGCTGTCAATGTGTGCGAGCTGTGAGTTGTGGCTGCAAAGCTTGCAACAGTGCTAAGTGTGCGAGGGTGAGGTAAAGCATATGAATGTTGGGGTTCAGTCCTGATTGATAGAGATTGTTGGTAGGTGAGTGATGGGGGTGTGGTGAATTGAGCAGTGGATGAGGCTAGTGATGCAGTTGGGGGGATATGCCATTTGAAGATGAACTCACTTACCTTGACAACTTATGTGAGATCATTAAATTTCTTTTTGCACTGTACCCATGTTCTTGGAGCAACACTCCCAGCATTGACCTCTGCCGCTATTTCTTCCCACTGCCTCCTGAGCGTGTGTTTGGTGGGCTTCCTACCCCACTGTGGATACAGGACATCGCTGCTTCTTTCCACCTCCAGTGCAGTGTCTGAAAACCTTGGTGCACGCTCTCTACCATGTTCAGCCATTCTTTAATATTTGACAGCACTTATTCAGTTCACAAAGGATTGTCACCACTTCCTGCAGCTACAATGCACCTCCCCTTTAAGAGGTATAGGCTGCTGTTAAGTGGCGCTAGCCACTCGTGATATCGGGCCCCCTGCTGATGCGTGCAGCTGATGAATAGCGCGCGCTGCAATCATTTAAAATAGCAGGCAGCACGAATTTACCATGCTGCCTGCAACGCAATGAACGGGCGTGAGCTAATCGCATACCGCGATCCCCACGCCCGTTTTCAGGTCCTATCCAAGTTCTCCCCTATTCAGTCCTTTACCACATTAAATGAAAGAAGTAATACCTACCCGCTCCTGTGTCCCAAACTTCCCATCTTGGACAAGGTGAACTTCGTAGGTAAAGTTCAACGCAGGAGTGCTCGCAAGCTTGATGAGCAAATCAATACAAAATCCATAGCAGCACTGAGGGATGATGGGACGACCTGCCAAACGCAACATACAGAGTGCAGTTAACATGACTTAAGTCACAACGGGTTATAATTAACAGCTTCTGACACTTCAAATACATCATAGTACAATTGTTTAAAACATTTCTGAGTTGTGAATGGTTGTCAAAAAGTGTAAAGTTAAAGATAGAGTTTCTGACTGGAATGTTCCTGCTCTGTCTGAGGTCATATTTAATAGTTCACTAAAATCGTCAAACATCAAAAAGAATCTTATTTCCTAGAATTAGTGCAAAGATGATCGAGAAGAGTGCTGGAAACACTTGTGTGAGATCTCCAGAGCCCCAGAACTTCCTTATCTGAATGAGAAATGTCTTCTTCTGTCCTATCCCTTACAGCCATGCAGCCCAACCTTAAAGATCATCGACAACATTTAGGCTGTGGGAGCAGTACTCAGATTTACAAAAAGGAAACTGGTACCAGTTTGCTTCCTTTACACACAGACCTTATAATGAGATTCTGTCTGGAAGGTAGAAAGTGAGTCCTGCATCCTACCTATGCCGCATGCAATGATTCACGGCCTCTGAGGTAGAATCTGAGCCCCCAACCAATGTGTTGAAATCAGTGTTATTGCAACGACTATAAGCATATTTGTACTGGATTTGCATTGTAATAGGTGTGACAGATTGTACTGTAATAGCTTTGTGTTGCATTGTAATGAGTGTGATGGGTTACAATGTAGTGTCCTGATGAGTTTATATTGTAGTAGGTGTGATTGGGTATATTGCAATGGTGTGATGGGAGGATGTGATGTGATGGGTTATATTGCGGTGGTGCGATGGGCTGGTGCGATGGGCTGGTGTGATGGGTTGCTGCGATGGGCTGGTGCGATGGGCTGGTGCGATGGGTTGGTGCGATGGGCTGGTGCGATGGGCTGGTGCGATGGGTTATATTGCGGTGGTGTGATGGGTCGGTGCGATGGGTCGGTGCGATGGGCTGGTGCGATGGGTTATATTGCGGTGGTGTGATGGGTTGGTGCGATGGGCTGGTGCGATGGGCTGGTGCGATGGGTTGGTGCGATGGGCTGGTGCGATGGGCTGGTGCGATGGGCTGGTGCGATGGGTTATATTGCGGTGGTGTGATGGGCTGGTGTGATGGGTCGGTGTGATGGGCTGGTGTGATGGGCTGGTGTGATGGGTTGGTGCGATGGGTTGGTGCGATGGGTTGGTGCGATGGGTTGGTGCGATGGGCTGGTGCGATGGGTTATATTGCGGTGGTGTGATGGGCTGGTGCGATGGGCTGGTGCGATGGGTTATATTGCGGTGGTGCGATGGGCTGGTGCGATGGGCTGGTGCGATGGGTTATATTGCGGTGGTGTGATGGGCTGGTGCGATGGGCTGGTGCGATGGGTCGGTGCGATGGGCTGGTGCGATGGGTTATATTGCGGTGGTGCGATGGGCCGGTGCGATGGGTCGGTACGATGGGTTGGTGCGATGGGCCGGTGCGATGGGCCGGTGCGATGGGCCGGTGCGATGGGCCGGTGCGATGGGCTGGTGCGATGGGCTGGTGCGATGGGCTGGTGCGGTGGTGCGATGGGTTGGTGCGATGGGTTATATTGCAATGGTGTGATGGGAGGATGTGATGTGATGGGTTATATTGCGGTGGTGCGATGGGCTGGTGCGATGGGTCGGTGCGATGGGCTGGTGCGATGGGTTATATTGCGGTGGTGCGATGGGCTGGTGCGATGGGTTATATTGCGGTGGTGCGATGGGTTGGTGCGATGGGTTATATTGCGGTGGTGTGATGGGCTGGTGCAATGGGTTATATTGCGGTGGTGCGATGGGCTGGTGCGATGGGTTATATTGCGGTGGTGCGATGGGTTGGTGCGATGGGTTATATTGCGGTGGTGCGATGGGCTTGTGCGATGGGTCGGTGCGATGGGTCGGTGCGATGGGCCGGTGCGATGGGTTGGTGCGATGGGTCGGTGCGATGGGTCGGTGCGATGGGCCGGTGCGATGGGCCGGTGCGATGGGTCGGTGCGATGGGTCGGTGCGATGGGTCGGTGCGATGGGTCGGTGCGATGGGTCGGTGCGATGGGTCGGTGCGATGGGTCGGTGCGATGGGTCGGTGCGATGGGTCGGTGCGATGGGCCGGTGCGATGGGTCGGTGCGATGGGTCGGTGTGATGGGTCGGTGTGATGGGTCGGTGTGATGGGCTGGTGTGATGGGCTGGTGCGATGGGTCGGTGCGATGGGTCGGTGCGATGGGCCGGTGCGATGGGCCGGTGCGATGGGTCGGTGTGATGGGCTGGTGTGATGGGCTGGTGCAATGGGTTGGTGCGATGGGTTATATTGTGCTGGTGCGATGGGTCGGTGAGATGGGTCGGTGTGATGGGTTGGTGTGATGGGTTGGTGTGATGGGTTGGTGCGATGGGTCGGTGTGATGGGTTGGTGCGATGGGTTGGTGCGATGGGTTATATTGTGGTGGTGTGATGGGTTGGTGCGATGGGCCGGTGCGATGGGTTGGTGCGATGGGTTATATTGTGGTGGTGCGATGGGTTGGTGCGATGGGTCGGTGCGATGGGTCGGTGCGATGGGTCAGTGCGATGGGTTATATTATAATGGGTTTAATGGATGAACATGATGGGTTACGTGTCTTGTGAACAGCAAAGTGAAGTTTGTGTCTTACCTGGCACAGTAGCATTAGGTCCTGTACAGATCACCTTTTTAATGGGGTCCCCAATAATCGTATACTCTTCCTGACACGTTCCATCTGGTAATGTTGGCTTCACGTACACAAAAGGTTCTTGGTAAATACTGACAATCTTTGGGTAAAATACAAAAATCCAATCATGTTTCTGAATAAACTGTACAAATAAATCTTTTGTAACAGTGTGTACATATGAACAATTTACTGGAAGCTTACACAGGAAATAAGAAAAAAGTTCCAAAATATAATTAAAATATTATTGTGCAGTAATTCAGATGTGACATAGTAGACGAGAATCTTAAAGTCAGGAGCCTCACGCTGAGGCCAGGTGAGTGACAGTTTGTGTAAGCTTAGGCTCCGAGTACTGAAATGAAATAACTCAGCATTTTAACAGCTGCAAAAGGCCTTTTAACTGAAATTTAAACTTCTTTTCTCACTTTTATTGCAGGTCTCAGTATTGTGCACTGATTTCCACAGTAGGTCTGAGGATTTAGGATAAACCATCCAGCAATGGTAGAAATCTATAGGATGCATTCTCCACATTTATTCCCAGGGTCTTGCATTACACAATATAAACATGCACCGACTGTTAGTTTTTTGGGGAGTTTTATGCTCAATTATTTCCTTGTGTTCAGCCTCAATGACCACTCCTATAAGAGCGAGACTCAGAATAAAACAGGGAACTCTTGTCACTATACTCAATCTTACTTGAATATACCATGGGCTAGAAATTTCTGGCCTGGGGCCACTCCGTAGCACCAATAAATGGCACTAAAACGCCGGCTGCCGCTCTTTCACCAGCTGCTGGTGGGTCGCTCGGCGGACGCCATTTCGGCCCTTACCTTTGCGCTGCCGGTAACTGGCAGCGCCATGCTGGACAAAATGGTGGCGTTGTGACATCAATCGGCGTACAACACCGACTTAACGTCACAAACGCGAACTTCAACCCTAGCGCTGAATTCCTCTTAAAGGGACATAGAAACATAGAAACATAGAAAATAGGTACAGGAGTAGACCATTCGGTCCTTCGAGCCTGCACCGCCATTCAATGCGTTCATGGCTGAACATGCTACCTCAGTACCCCATTCCTGCTTTCTCGCCATACCCCTTGATCCCCTTAGTTGTGAGTGTTATATCTAACTCCCTTTTGAATATATTTAGCGAACTGGCCTCAACAACCTTCTGTGGAAGAGAATTCCATAGATTCACCACTCTCTGGGTGAAGAAGTTCCTCCTCAGCTCAGTCCTAAATGGCTTCCCCTTAATCCTTAGACTGTGACCCCTGGTTCTAGTTTTCCCTACCATTGGGAACATTCTGCCCGCATCTAATTTGTCTAAACCAGTCAGGATTTTAAATGTCTCTATCAGATCCCCCCTCATTCTTCTGAACTCCAGAGGATACAAGTTCAGTTGACCCAATCTTTCTTGATATGTCAGTCCGGCCATCCCAGGAATCAATCTAGTGAACCTTCGCTGCACTCCCTCAATAGCAAGAATGTCCTTCCTTAAGTTAGGAGACCAAAACTGCGCACAATACTCCAGGTGTGGCCTCACCAAGGCCCTGTACAACTGTAGCATCACCTCCCTACTCCTGTACTCAAATCCCCTTGCTATGAAGGCCATCATTCCGTTTGCTTTCTTGACTGCCTGCTGCACTTGCATTCCCACCTTCAGTGACTGATGTACCATGACGCCCAGGTCTCGTTGCACGTCCCCTTTCCCTAATCTGCCACCATTCAGGTAATAGTCCGCCTCTCTATTTTTACCACCAAAGTGGATAACCTCACATTTATCCACATTGTACTTCATCTGCCATACATTTGCCCATTCACCCAACCTGTCCAAGTCACTCTGTAGCCTCCTAGCATCCTCCTCATTGTTCACACTGCCTCCCAATTTAGTGTCATCCGCAAATTTGGAGATATTACATTTAATCCCTTCGTCCAAATCATTAATATATAATGTAAACAGCTGGGGTCCCAGCACCGAACCCTGCGGTACCCCGCTGGTCACTGCCTGCCATTCTGAAAAGTACCCATTTACTCCTACTCTTTGTTTCCTGTGTGCCAACCAGTTCTCAATCCACGTCAACACATTACCCCCAATCCCATGTGCTTTAACTTTGCTCACCAATCTCTTGTGTGGGACCTTGTCGAAGGCCTTCTGAAAGTCCAAATACACCACATCTACTGGTTCCCCCCTGTCCACCCTATTGGAAACATCCTCAAAAAATTCCAGAAGATTTGTCAAGCATGATTTCCCTTTCACAAATCCATGCTGACTTGGACCTATCATGTCGCCACTTTCCAAATGGTCTGTTATGACATCTTTAATAATTGCTTCCATCATTTTACCCACGACCGATGTCAGGCTGACCGGTCTATAATTCCCTGCTTTCTCCCTCCCTCCTTTTTTAAAAAGAGGGGTTACATTGGCCACCCTCCACTCCATCGGAACTGATCCAGAGTCTAAGGAATGTTGGAAAATGATCGTCAAGGCATCCACTATTTCCAAGGCCACCTCCTTAAGTACTCTGGGATGCAGACCATCAGGCCCCGGGGATTTTTCAGCCTTCAGTCTCATCAATTTCCCCAATACCTTTTCCCGACTAATAAGGATTTCCCTCAGCTCCTCCCTCTTACCAGATCCTCTGACCCCTTTTATTTCCGGCAGGTTGTGTGTGTCCTCCACAGTAAACACCGAACCAAAGTACTTGTTCAATTGATCTGCCATTTCCTTGTTCCCCATTACGACTTCCCCTGTTTCCGACTGCAGGGGACCTACGTTTGTTTTTACTAACCTCTTTCTTTTTACATATTTATAGAAGCTTTTGCAGTCCATTTTAATGTTCTCTGCAAGCTTCCTTTCATATTTTATTTTCCCTGCCCTAATCAAACCCTTCGTCCTCCTCTGCTGAGTTTTGAAGTTCTCCCAGTCCCCGGGTTTGCTGCTACTTCTGGCCAATTTGTATGCAACTTCCTTGGTTTTAATACTATCCCTGATTTCCCTTGTTAGCCATGGTTGAGCCACCTTCCCTTTTTTATTTTTATGCCAGACCGGGATGTACAATTGTTGTAGTTCATCCATGCGATCTCTAAATGTCTGCCATTGCCCTTCCACTGATAGCCCCTTAAATATCGCTTGCCAATTTAACCTCGCCAATTCACGCCTCATACCCTCAAAGTTGCCCTTATTTAAGTTCTGGACCATGGTCTCTGACTTAACTGTTTCCTTCTCCATCCTAATGTAGAACTCCACCATACTATGGTCACTCTTCCCCAGGGGGCCTCGTACCACAAGATTGCTGATTAGTCCCTCCTCATTACACAACACCCAGTCCAGGATGGCCTCCCCTCGAGTTGGTTCCTCAACATATTGGTTTAGGAAACCATCCCTTAAACACTCCAGGAAATCCTCCTCCACCGTATTGCTTCCAGTTTGAGTAGCCCAATCTATATGCATATTAAAGTCACCCATGATAACTGCCGTGCCTTTTTTGCACGCACCTCTGATTTCCTGTTTCATACCCTCCCCCACCTCACTACTGCTGTTTGGAGGTCTGTACACAACTCCCACTAACGTTTTCTGCCCTTTGGTGTTCTGCAGCTCAACCCATATTGATTCCACATCCTCCAAGCTGATGTCCTTCCTAGCTATTGCATTAATCTCCTCTTTAACCAGCAATGCTACCCCACCCCCTTTTCCTTTTATTCTATCCTTTCTGAATGTTGAATACCCCTGGATGTTCAGTTCCCAGCCTTGATTGTTCTGGAGCCACGTCTCTGTAATCCCAATCACATCGTATCCGTTAACATCTATTTGCACAGTCAATTCATCCACCTTATTACGGATACTCCTTGCATTAAGACACAGAGCCTTTAGGCTTGTTTTATTAACATCCTTTGTCCTTTTAGACTTATGATTTAGTATGGCCCTTTGTGTTTCTTGCCTTTGTTTACTCGGCCTTCCCCTATTGTTTCTCACCCTTCTAACATTTGTTTCTGACTGCATATTACTTCCCCCTGTTTCGCTACATAGGTTCCCATTCCCCTGCCATATTAGTTTAAATCCTCCCGAACTGCTTTAGCAAATATTACCCCGAGGACATCGGTTCCAGTCCTGCCCAAGTGCAGACCGTCCCTTTTGTACAGGTCCCACTTCCCCCAGAACTGGTTCCAATGCCTCAGGAATTTGAATCCCTCCCTCCTGCACCACTGCTCAAGCCACGTATTCAATCTCACTATCCTGTTCTCTCTATTCTGATTAGCACGTGGCCCTGGTAGCAATCCAGAGATTACTACCTTAGAGGTCCTACTTTTTAATTTAGCTCCTAGCTCCCTAAATTCTGCTTGTAGGACCTCTTCCCGCTTTTTACCTATATCGTTGGTACCTACATGCACCACGACAGCTGGCTGTTCACCCTCCCTCTTCAGAATGTTCTGCAGCCGCTCCGAGACATCCTTGACCCTTGCACCAGGGAGGCAACATACCATCCTGGAATCTCGGTTGCGGCCACAGAAACTCCTGTCTATTCCCCTTACAATTGAGTCCCCTATCACTATAGCCCTACCACTCTTTTTCCCGCCCTGCTGTGCAGCAGAGCCAGCCATGGTGCCATGAACCTGGCTGCTAGTGCCTTCCCCTGGTAGGCCATCTCCCCCAACAGTATCCAAAGCGGCATACCTGTTTTGGAGGGAGATGACCACAGGGGACTCCTGCACTACCTTCCTGATATTGCCCTGCTTCTTGGTCACCCATTCACTGTCTGTCCTAGCCTTTACCTGCGGTGTGGACAACTCACTAAATGAGCGATTCACCGAGTTCTCAGCACAAGCATCTTTCAGATAAGTTTGTATTTAAGTTTATGGACTGGTTTTTTTAAATTTTATTGAAGTAGTGACTTGCTGCAATAGATGTTAAAAGTTTTTAAGTGTGTTTAGGGAGTGCTGCTGGATGCTTGCAAGGGCTTGGATGGTAAATAAAGGCCTTTGAGAAGACAGAAATGCTGCAAATACTCAGCAGGTCAGGCAAGATCAGTGGAGAGAAAAACAGAATTGACATCCCAGGTCGAGATGCTGCCTGAGCTGCTGAGTATTTCCAGCATTTTATGCTGGCATTTCAGATTTACAACATCCGCTCGCAGAGGGAAGAGGAAGACACAGAAGAGGAGGAAGCCGAAGAGGAGGAATCAGACAGAAGGATGCATCTCAGACAGCTCCTTTGTGGCCGGGATATCCGGGATGGAATCATCCGCCTGCGGTCCCAGTGACTACAACCCCAATTCCCCTTTCAACATTAGTCCCACACCTTACCCTCCCTCTATTACTGACCATCACAAGATCCTTTTGGCCACGATGCTGAAATAAAAGCCACCACAAAGCAAACTTTCCAATCCAACTATATACGTCTATCCATCCAATGTGATATCAAGAAATCAACTCCCCACCCGTATGCATTCTCTTAGTGACTGTCTTGTGTGTGCCTTTGCTTATCCTAGTGAGGTCACGCAGTGCTACCCCAGTGGCTGCAGCATGGCTGGTGGAAGGCTGCTGATTTTCAGTGGGGGACACTACAGATGGCCTTGCTGGTTGACCTTGAGGAGCTGGTGTCTGGGAGTGTTAAATCAATCTTCTTCTTGTTCTTCTTCACTCTCCTCTCCCTCTTCTTGGTCAACTACTGGCTGGGCAGGCTGCATTTATTGGGTGTGTGAAATGAGGAAGGCACAAGGGTGGAGTTGTGGTGACGGGAGGGCGGGAAAGCACGAGGTGCATGCCAGAAGGAGGATAATGTATGAGGATATCAGCATCTTGTATCCTTTCAGCCCCGCCGCTGGCCAAGGGCTCAACCATGCCCCTGCCAAGAACGGCCAGCACCGTCTCCTCCAAGGGGGTGATGTGAGGCTAGGAATGGGAGATGTGCCTCGTGATTGGTGCAGATTGTTGGTAGGTGAGTCACTGGGGGTGGGGGTCGTGCATTGAGCAGTGTGTGAGGCTAGTGGTGCAGTTGGTAGGAGATAGCCTTTGAAGATGCATTCACTGACCTTGACCAGTGGTCTGAGGTCATGAAGCTTCTTTGGGCACTGGAGCCAGGTGGTGGGGGCAACACTCGGTGACAGCCTCGGTGATGTGGTTCCACATCCTTCTTTCTGGAGGGCCTCCTGGCCCCTGTGGGTAGAGGACCAGTCTTGCAGTGTTGACCCCCTGCACAAAGCTGGAGTACTGCGTGCGAGACCCTGGGTGCCCTTTCCCTGGCTTGCTGAGCCATCTGTGTTAGTGCTGAAGCACTTTTCCCATTTTTTTGAAGTTAGGAAGGGAATTCAGCTTTAAGAGCTGATTATTCACATTGGGATTTCTTTTTAATGTTAAATATTATTTTGAAAGGCAGAAAGGGCTGAAAACTGCATTGTTTCACTGGATTTTAATTTGTACTGCTTCAGTGTGCGTGGCCCCTTTAATTCTCAGACCTCTTCATTGCCCACAATTCCTTGCGAGCTCCACAGCCTCGCTCCCAGAGGCTGTGCGACGCTCAAACGCCGCACCTGGACAGAAACTTCGGGGTCGGATGCCTCCACTAACACCACCAGGACGGCGTTGCATGGACGGTAAGTGCCACCAATCTCCAGCCCCCAAGATGAATTTTGTCTCGTTAGCAATGCGATCATTTTCAGCGGCCGTTAACTCCGTGTCACCAGCAACTTTCTTGGCGATCACGAATTTCTCCCTCCATGCGTTGGCAATAGGTGGATGAATATACACTCTACCAGCCTGCAGCTTAGGTTATAACCTACTAGACTAATTTATTGAACATTAAACGGGTAACTGAACAATAGTCAGTGCAAACAGTATATTATAGTATACCTTTAATACTTTTATTAATCTGAAAATTCAAAAGGAACAAAGCCTCTTTTCCTGCACTAACCCTCAACATTAAAGTTAAAATCCTGTTCCTTTACTACATCTGTGGCGATCCACTACCGCAGAGTCACTGACCCTTCCCTTGTCCACATGCTGCGGGCCTGGTCATTTGCCCCCTTCCTCCTTCAATGACATTGACAGGAGACGCTAAACAATGAACTTCCATGGTTGACACACTTACTGCATGAACAGCTAACAGGGTGTGTTTCTGCCTTGTGAAACTGAGCTCAGGGTGTCATGAATTGCACTAGTTGCTCGTCGAAGAACTCAGCCATTGAAGGTGACTGATTTTGGACATCGCTTGTGACTGAGCTCAGGATCCCTGTGGGGAATCCAGTGTTTTCACTTCACAGCTGCTGGATTGTGCTCTGCTAATAGAATAATTTCGCCCATGTTTGTACCTTCAGTCTCGTTGACATCTGAAACCCTTTGGGTGTGTTTAATTCTCCGCCTGGCCAGATTATTTTCTTGTCATTCAGCAGAACCTGTGGAATTGATCAAATACAGAATCAGCATTACTGACGTGGAACACAAGAACATATAAAGCCAGGGAAAGCCATTAAGCACACATCTTCCAACAAAGTACCATCTGCTCGGTTCCGGACTCGACGAGATTTATTTACATTGACAAAGAATTAACAACTAACAGGGAAAAGTGGCGAAAATACAGAACTACGACATTTCTGTAAATCCCCAAATTATAATCTGGGATTTCAGTCTAACATCACAGTTGACAACATTCAACATGGCTGGTTAGGTTTCAAATGGTGTTTCTATGGCTTCAAAAGCCATCGGGTTCTGATCATCGATATCTATATGTGTCTGGCTAACATTTAATCCTATTCTTAACTGAACATTCACACGGTTCCTTCCCTAAAGGAGTTTATCAACACGGCATCAATTGCTTCTGATGGGAGTATGTTCTACAGACATACAACCCTGGCTTCTAATCTCTGTCTATATCCAGGATAAGATAATGTCATTGAGTGAATGTTTTCTGTCAGTATTGGGATTGAACAAAATTCTAAAGCGTGCGTCACAGTACCTCCCACTCTCCGATATATGCACGACTTTTAGTAAGTATTATGCAATTCATTATTATTGGCAAGATACAGAAACTTGGAGAAGCAATCTCTTGCTCATCAAAACTGCCAACATTGACCTCTAACTTGTACTTGGTACAGGAAATAACTCTGTAGATAACCACCACATAATGCTCTGAAAATCACCTTTCCAATTGCTTTATTTACTTATTTTCTTTGTGGCATTTTACAGTCTCAAGGTCTGAGGTGGGGATGTCGAGTGGTTAACATATGACATGCTCCATTTAAGCTCTGTATGATTTGGCAAATACCAAAATACTTGACTTTCCTGTTGTTAAAAGAAGTGCACATGAAACAGTGCTAGAATAACTGTGTCACATGGGGACACAACACATGGGACTAAATACCCTGGTATCACACAAACAACCCATGTTCCATAGGTACAGAAAACTTCACATCACTCTGGGGCAAATAGACTCGCATTTGAAGATGGGTGAGCTTTCAAGGACTGAGCTTTTTTATGGTCTTATCACACATCCGAAAGACAGCATCCCCTTAGTACTGCACTGAAGTGTTGGCCTAGATTTTGTTATCAAGTCTCTGGAGTGAGTCTTGAATCCACGACCTTCTGACTTGGAGGTGAGAGGGTGGACAGGTGACTAAAAGCTTGGTGAAAGAGGTAGGTTTTGAGGAGCGTCTTGAAGGAGGATGGAGAGGTAGAGAGGTGGAGAGGTTTAGGGAGGGAATTCCAAAGTTTAGAGCCCAGGCACCTGAAGGCACAGCTGCCAGTGATGGAGCGATGAAAATCGGGGATGCGCAAGAGGCCAAAATTGGAGGAGCGCAGATATCTCGGAGGGTTGTAGGGCTGGAGGAGGCTCCAGAGATAGGGAGGGGCGAGGGCATGGAGGGATTTGAAAACAAGGATGAGAATTTTTAAATTGAGGTGTTGCCGGACCGGGAGCCAATGTAGGTCAGCGAGCACTGGGGTGATGGGTGAATGGGATTTGGTGTGAATTAGGACACGGGCAGCAGAGCTTTGGATGAGCTCATGTTTATGGATGGTGGAAGATGGGAGGCTGGCCAGGAGTGCGTTGAAATAGTCGAGTCTAGAGATAACAAAGGCATGGATAAGGGTTTCAGCAGCAGATGAGCTGAGGTGGGGCGGAGACGGGCGATGTTACGGAGGTGCAAGTAGGCAGCCTTGGTGATTCATATTTATATAACAACGTGCATTTATATACCTCTCACGTCCCACACCACTTCACAGAGGCAAACTTTAACATCGTACTGGTCTGCACACTGTCTCCGCAAATGTTAAACTTTGGATTGCTTTATAGTAAACACCAGGGTCAGTATTCGGGTTGTGTCAGGGTCAAGGTTAAGGGTTAATCCTGGTTCAGTGTTAAGGTTAGCCCTCTGCAAAGGCTCCCAAGTGGTTCTCATACGTACATCAGTCCCGTTGTAAACTCCAATTTGCACGAGCTTCCCTTTTTGCACGTTCACAATGCTGTAGTTCGAAAACTTTCGATCTCCTTCATCATTAAATTCCACTTGTCCTGTGAACCCTTCACGATATTTGGTGGACAGCAGAACCCTGCAGGTAATGGACACACGACACCTCAGCAACTGTACTGTGGAGATAGCTGGGATTAATGAGACCACACTGTTCCTGACCTCCAGAAAATGAGACAGGCTAAATGTTAGACCGTGGGTGCCGACCTGTGGGATGGTTGCTGCAACTGAAGCCTATCCTAAACTGCATGACGTCAATACCTGCTCCTGATCTCAGCTGGGGCTGTGGTTGGAGTGTTGCAATCACTCCTGGCATCTCTGGCTAGGGAGAGGACAACATAAGCTAAGGTCCTGATCATCCTCCCGTACCCCTGCTGGAAGGTGCACCTGCGTGAATATTGGGTGAAGATAAGACTGGGCTCAGCTATGATGACCTCCATATGAAAAATGGCCACTGAAAAATAAAAATGCATGTTCTAAGCTCACAGTACTTGCACCAGGTATAGGCATAATTGCCAGTGATTTCTCTAGCGGTTCTCCTGGTAGCTCATCGTAACTTCGGTGAAAGATTGGCGAAAACCACGGAGAAACAGCCTAAATGGCTGTTTACGCCATTTTTCCGGGGTTACGGTGGAAGATCGAGAGAACCTCTGTGGATATTCTACCCCAATAAATACAATCTCAACCAGCTTAGCAGAGAATGGCCCTCTGCTATACCCCACACCCTCACTCCAAAGGATGCAGGATGTTAACAGGTGAGTCACTTGGGACAACTTGCAAGTCCTGCAGAATGACTGGATGCAAAGCAGCACTGGCAAGCTGGGAGAAGTCTGTCCATCTGCACAATAATATCCCCTTTCCATTAATTGCAGGAGCACCAAAGTAACATGGTGTATTTATTTTGTCCACTAAACTAGGAGTTACAGGATCATTTATGATCTACCACTGGATTTAAATGAAAGATACAAAAAGACAATAATGGTGTCAGATCGTGAACAATGGGAGCTTAAGGAGTGCCTAACTCCTAATAAAAGAGGCATCATCGAAACAAAAGAGGTAAAAAGTAAACCTAAAATCTGAAATAAAACAGAAAACACGGTAGGTCCAACAGCATCTGAAAGAGAAGGTTAACTGTAGAAGAGAAATAAAGAAAATGAGAAAGAAAGAACAAATAAACTTGCAATTATCTGCACCTTATCGCACCTTCAGGAAATTGCACAGCAGAGAATCACAGAATAGAACAGCACAGAAGGAGGCCATTCGGCCCATCGGGTCTGTGCCGGCTCTTTCCAAGAGCAATCCAGTTAGTCCCACTCCCCCGCTCTTTCCCCATGTCCCTGCAATTTTTCGTCCTTCAAGTATTTATCTAATTCCCTTTTGAAGGCTCCTATTGACTCTGTATCCACCGCCCTATCAGGCAGTACATTCCAAATCATAACCACTCGTGTAAAAAGGTTTACTTATGTCGCCTCTGGTTCTTTTGCCAGTCACCTTAAATCTGTGTCCTCTCATTATCGACCCTTCAGCCATCGGAAACAGCTTCTCTTTATTTACTCTATCTAAACCCTTCATGATTTTAAACACCGCTATCAAATCTGCTCTTAGCCTTCTCTGCTCCAAGGGGAACAACCCCAGCTTCTCCAGTCCATCCACGTAACTGTAATCCCTTATCCCTGGAACCATTCTAGTAAATCTCTTCTGTACCCTCTCCAAAGCCTTCATGTCCTTCCCAAAATGTGGTGTCCAGAATTGGACACCCCCCCTATCCACCCTCCGGCCTTCCGTACTCCCACTCCTCCGGCCCCCGATCACCCTCTGATCTTCTGTAATCCAAACCCCTCCGGCCCCCGATCACCCTCCGGCTTTTCAGCCTCCCCCCTCCGGCCCCCGATCACCCTCCGGCTTTCCAGCCTCCCCCCTCCGGCTCCTGATTACCCTCTGATCTTCCGTACTCCCACCCCTCCGGCCCCCTATCCACCCTCTGACCTTCCGTACTCCCACCCCTCTGGCCCTCGATCACCCTCTGGCTTTCCGGCCTCCCCCCTCCGGCCCCTGATTACCCTCTGACCTTCCGATTCCCCTCCCCTGATCCCGCCCTCCTCTCTGCGGCCTGGTGCCACAGGCTTACCCGCCCGACAGCCAGCCAGCCTCTCTATCTGGCTGGCTGCAGGCGGGAAACGGTGATTTTAAATGCTAATCAGGCCCTGCCATTAAGTTCAGCAGGACCTGTGGGAAACCAGTTCTCCCGGATTTCCCGACTGCATTGCAGCCGCACCCCCCAACTCCTTCCTCGTCTCCAAATTATAATTCCGGCCATGGACTCTGCACCCCACCCAAAGTCCATGTGATCTCCTGGGAGAAACGAAAAAACAAATTAAAAACCCAGGCCAATTTGGGGAAAAAATTTGGGAAATTCCTCTCCGACCCCCTTAGGCAATGGAAATTAATCCAGGAGATCACTGTGGCCCTGGCTCTTCTCTGAACCTTCTCCAATTACCTTTGTCACTTTTCTCTGATCTCTCCCCAATACACCATTGGGGTTGCCCATGTTTCAACTGATTGTTGCTCATTTTAAACTCACTAATAGACAAAAACACACCTTTGAAGCAGTAGATTTATAGAATCTAAAAGGGGCAGAATTACCATTCTAGCCAGAGCCAGGAAGTGACTATCTTAAGATTAAGATACACAGCATCATGAATGGAGTCACCCAAAAGCCGGGCTGTACTATTTACCTTTTAAAGAGTGGCCCGGTTTTCCAGATGTTGGTGTTTCCTACGCAGCCTTTGGGAGGGTCAGTGATGTTTTCCTTCTCAAACAGCTCATGGATGGATTGTGCAACGATACCCACAGCATCATTAATGTGAGCCGTTTCATTCTTACCATCGATGAGTTGTAAACCAATGACACCTGCACGGGAAACCAAACCACCAGACATGAGATCAGAGGGTCACAGTGAGGGTGTGGGGTATATCAGAGAGTGTGACAGTGAGGGTGTGGGGTAAATCAGAGAGTGTTACAGTGAGGGTGTGAGGTATATCAGAGAGTGTTACAGTGAGGGTGTGAGGTATATCAGAGAGTGTTACAGTGAGGGTGTGAGGTATATCAGAGAGTGTTACAGTGAGGGGTGTGGGGTATATCAGAGTGTGTTACAGTGAGTGTGTGAGGTATATCAGAGAGTGTTACAGTGAGGGTGTGGGGTATATCAGAGAGTGTTACAGTGAGGGTGTGGGGTATATCAGAGAGTGTTACAGTGAGTGTGTGGGGTACATCAGAGAGTGTTACAGTGAGGGTGTGAGGTACATCAGAGAGTGTTACAGTGAGGGTGTGGGGTATATCAGAGTGTGTTACAGTGAGGGTGTGGGGTGTATCAGAGTGTGTTACAGTGAGGGTGTGGGGTATATCAGAGAGTGTTACAGTGAGGTGTGTGGGGTATATCAGAGTGTGTTACAGTGAGGGTGTGGGGTATATCAGAGAGTGTTACAGTGAGGGGTGTGGGGTAAATCAGAGAGTCACATTGAGAGTGTGAGGTATATCAGAGTGTTACAGTGAGAGTGTGGGGTATATCTGAGAGAGTTACAGTGAGGGAGTGGGGTATATCAGAGTGTGTTACAGTGAGTGTGTGGGGTATATCAGAGTGTGTTACAGTGAGGGTGTGGGGTATATCAGAAAGTGTTACAGCGAGGGTGTGGGGTATATTACAGTGAGGGTGTGGGGTATATCAGGGATTGTTACAGTGAGGGTGTGAGGTATATCAGAGAGTGTTACAGTGAGAGTGTTGTGTATATCAGAGAGTGTTACAGTGAGGGGGGTATATCAGAGAGTTTTACAGTGAGTGTGTGGGGTATATCAGAGTGTGTTACAGTGAGGGTGTGGGGTATATCAGAGAGTGTTACAGTGAGGGTGTGGGGTATATCAGAGAGTGTAACAGTGAGGGTGTGAGGTATATCAGAAAGTGTTACATTGAGTGTGTGAGGTATATCAGAGTATGTTACAGTGAGTGTGTGGGGCATATCAGAGTGTGTTACAGTGAGGGTGTGGCGTATGTCAGAGAGTGTTACAGTGAGGGTATGGCGTATATCAGAGAGTGTTACAGTGAGGGTGTGAGGTATATCAGAGAGTGTTACAGTGAGGGGTGTGGGGTATATCAGAGAGTGTGACAGTGAGAGTGCTGGGTATATCGGAGAGTGTTACACGAGAGTGTGGGGTATATCAGAGTGTGTTACAGTGAGTGTGTGGGGTATATCAGAGAGTGTTACAGTGAGTGTGTGGTGTATATCAGAGAGTGTTACAGTGAGGGTGTGGGGTATTTCAGAGAGTGTTACACTGAGGGTGTGGGGTATATCAGAGAGTGTTACAGTGAGAGTGCTGGGTATATCGGAGAGTGTTACAGTGAGTGTGTGGGTTTATCAGAGAGTGTTACAGTGAGTGTGTGGTGTATATCACAGAGTGTTACAGTGAGGGTGTGAGGTATATCAGAGAGTGTTACAGTGAGAGTGTTGTGTATATCAGAGAGTGTTACAGTGAGGGGGGTATATCAGAGAGTTTTACAGTGACGGTGTGAGGTATATCAGAGTGTGTTACAGTGAGGGTGTGGGGTATATCAGAGAGTGTTACAGTGAGAGTGTTGTGTATATCAGAGAGTGTCACAGTGAGAGTGTTGTGTATATCAGAGAGTGTTACAGTGAGGGTGTGGGGTATATCAGAGAGTGTTACAGTGAGGGTGTGGGGTATATCAGAGAGTGTTACAGTGAGGGGTGTGGGGTATATCAGAGAGTGTTACAGTGAGGGTGTGGGGTATATCAGAGTGTGTTACAGTGAGAATGTGGGGGTATATCAGAGTGTGTTACAGTGAGTGTGTGAGGTATATCAGAGTGTGTTACAGTGAGGGTGTGGGTATATTACAGTGAGGGTGTGGGGTATATTACAGTGAGGGTGTGGGGTATATTACAGTGAGGGTGTGGGGTATATTACAGTGAGGGTGTGGGGTATATCAGAGAGTGTTACAGTGAGGGTGTGGGGTATATCAGAGAGTGTTACAGTGAGGGTGTGGGGTATATCAGAGAGTGTTACAGTGAGGGTGTGGGGTATATCAGAGAGTGTTACAGTGAGGGGTGTGGGGTATATCAGAGAGTGTTACAGTGAGGGTGTGGGGTATATTACAGTGAGGGTGTGGGTATATTACAGTGAGGGTGTGGGGTATATTACAGTGAGGGTGTGGGGTATATTACAGTGAGGGTGTGGGGTATATCAGAGAGTGTTACAGTGAGGGTGTGGGGTATATCAGAGAGTGTTACAGTGAGGGTGTGGGGTATATCAGAGAGTGTTACAGTGAGGGTGTGGGGTATATCAGAGAGTGTTACAGTGAGGGTGTGGGGTATATCAGAGAGTGTTACAGTGAGGGTGTGGGGTATATCAGAGAGTGTTACAGTGAGGGGTGTGGGGTATATCAGAGAGTGTTACAGTGAGGGGTGTGGGGTATATCAGAGAGTGTTACAGTGAGGGTGTGGGGTATATCAGAGAGTGTTACAGTGAGGGTGTGGGGTATATCAGAGAGTGTTACAGTGAGGGGTGTGGGTATATCAGAGAGTGTTACAGTGAGGGTGTGGGGTATATCAGAGAGTGTTACAGTGAGGGTGTGGGTATATCAGAGAGTGTTACAGTGAGGGTGTGGGGTATATCAGAGAGTGTTACAGTGAGGGGTGTGGGGTATATCAGAGTGTTACAGTGAGGGGTGTGGGTATATCAGAGAGTGTTACAGTGAGGGTGTGGGGTATATCAGAGAGTGTTACAGTGAGGGTGTGGGGTATATCAGAGAGTGTTACAGTGAGGGTGTGGGGTATATCAGAGAGTGTTACAGTGAGGGGTGTGGGGTATATCAGAGAGTGTTACAGTGAGGGTGTGGGGTATATCAGAGAGTGTTACAGTGAGGGTGTGGGGTATATCAGAGTGTGTTACAGTGAGGGTGTGGGGTATATCAGAGTGTGTTACAGTGAGGGTGTGGGTATATCAGAGTGTTACAGTGAGGGGTGTGGGGTATATCAGAGTGTTACAGTGAGGGTGTGGGGTATATCAGAGAGTGTTACAGTGAGGGTGTGGGGTATATCAGAGAGTGTTACAGTGAGGTGTGGGGTATATCAGAGAGTGTTACAGTGAGGGGTGTGGGTATATCAGGAGTGTTACAGTGAGGGTGTGGGGTATATCAGAGAGTGTTACAGTGAGGGTGTGGGGTATATCAGAGTGTGTTACAGTGAGGGGTGTGGGTATATCAGAGAGTGTTACAGTGAGGGTGTGGGGTATATTACAGTGAGGGTGTGGCGTATATCAGATAGTGTTAGAGTCAGGGTGTGGGGTATATCAGTGTGTTACAGTGATGGTGTGGGGTATATCAGAGAGTCACAGTGAGAGTGTGGGGTATATCAGAGAGTGTTACAGTGAGGGTGTGCGGTATATTACAGTGAGGGTGTGGGGTATATTACAGTGAGGGTGTGGGGTATATTACAGTGAGGGTGTGGGGTATATCAGAGAGTGTTACAGTGAGAGTGTGGGGTATATCAGAGAGTGTTACAGTGAGGGCGTGGGGTATATCAGAGAGTGTTACAGTGAGAGTGTGGGGTATATCAGAGAGTGTTACAGTGAGGGGTGTGGGATATATCAGAGTGTTACTGTGAAGGTGTGGGGTATATCAGAGAGTGTTACAGTGAGAGTGTTGTGTATATCGGAGAGTGTTACAGTGAGGGTGTGGGGTATATCAGAGTGTGTTACAGTGAGTGTGTGGGGTATATCAGAGAGTGTTACAGTGAGGGTGTGGGGTATATCAGAGAGTGTTACAGTGAGAGTGTGGGGTATATCAGAGAGTGTTACAGTGAGGGTGTGGGGTATATCAGAGAGTGTTACAGTGAGGGTGTGGGGTATATCAGAGAGTGTTACAGTGAGTGTGTGAGGTATATCAGAGTGTGTTACAGTGAGTGTGTGGTGCATATCAGAGTGTGTTACAGTGAGGGTGTGGCGTATGTCAGAGAGTGTTACAGTGAGGGTGTGAGGTATATCAGTGAGTGTTACAGTGAGGGGTGTGGGGTATATCAGAGAGTGTTACAGTGAGAGTGTTGGGTATATCGGAGAGTGTTACAGTGAGTGTGTGGGTATATCAGAGTGTGTTACAGTGAGGGTGTGGGTATATCAGAGTGTTACAGTGAGGGTGTGGGTATATCAGAGAGTGTTACAGTGAGGGTGTGGGGTATATCAGAGAGTGTTACAGTGAGGGTGTGAGGTATATCAGAAAGTGTTACATTGAGTGTGTGAGGTATATCAGAGTGTGTTACAGTGAGTGTCTGAGGTATATCAGAGAGTGTTACAGTGAGGGTGTGAGGTATATCAGAGAGTGTTACAGTGAGGGGTGTGGGGTATATCAGAGAGTGTTACAGTGAGGGTATGGCGTATATCAGATAGTGTTACAGTGAGGGTGTGAGGTATATCAGAGAGTGTTATAGTGAGGGGTGTGGGGTATATCAGAGAGTGTTACAGTGAGAGTGTTGGGTATATCGGAGAGTGTTACAGTGAGTGTGTGGGGTATATCAGAGTGTGTTACAGTGAGTGCGTGGGGTATATCAGAGAGTGTTACAGTGAGTGTGTGGTGTATATCAGAGAGTGTTACAGTGAGGGTGTGGGGTATTTCAGAGAGTGTTACAGTGAGGGTATGGGGTATATCAAAGAGTGTTACAGTGAGAGTGTTGGGTATATCGGAGAGTGTTACAGTGAGTGTGTGGGGTATATCAGAGAGTGTTACAGTGAGTGTGTGGTGTATATCGGAGTGTGTTACAGTGAGTGTGTGGGGTATATCAGAGTGTGTTACAGTGAGTGTGTGAGGTATATCAGAGAGTGTTACAGTGAGGGTGTGAGGGATATCAGAGAGTGTTACAGTGAGGGGTGTGGGGTATATCAGAGAGTGTTACAGTGAGAGTGTTGCGTATATCGGAGAGTGTTACAGTGAGTGTGTGGGGTATATCAGAGTGTGTTACAGTGAGTGTGTGGGGTATATCAGAGTGTGTTACAGTGAGTGTGTGAGGTATATCAGAGAGTGTTACAGTGAGGGTGTGAGGTATATCAGAGAGTGTTACAGTGAGGGGTGTGGGGTATATCAGAGAGTGTTACAGTGAGAGTGTTGGGTATATCGGAGAGTGTTACAGTGAGTGTGTGGGGTATATCAGAGTGTGTTACAGTGAGTGTGTGGGGTATATCAGAGTGTGTTACAGTGAGTGTGTGAGGTATATCAGAGAGTGTTACAGTGAGGGTGTGGGGTATATCAGAGTGTGTTACAGTGAGGGTGTGGGGTATATCAGAGTGTGTTACAGCGAGTGTGTGAGGTATGTCAGAGTGTGTTACATGAGGGTGTGAGGTATATCAGTGTGTTACAGCGAGGGTGTGGGGTATATCAGTGTGTTACAGTGAGTGCGTGGGGTATATCAGAGAGTGTTACAGTGAGGGTGTGGGGTATATTACAGTGAGGGTGTGCGGTATATTACAGTGAGGGTGTGGGGTATATTACAGTGAGGGTGTGGGGTATATTACAGTGAGGGTGTGGGGTATATCAGAGAGTGTTACAGTGAGAGTGTGGGGTATATCAGAGAGTGTTACAGTGAGGGTGTGGGGTATATCAGAGAGAGTTACAGTGAGAGTGTGGGGTATATCAGAGAGTGTTACAGTGAGGGTGTGGGGTATATTACAGTGAGGGTGTGGGGTATATCAGAGAGTGTTACAGTGAGAGTGTGGGGTATATTACAGTGAGGGTGTGGGGTATATCAGAGTGTGTTACAGTGAGGGTGTGGGGTATATCAGAGAGTGTTACAGTGAGGGTGTGGGGTATATCAGAGAGTGTTACAGTGAGGGTGTGGGGTATATCAGAGAGTGTTACAGTGAGGGTGTGGGGTATATCAGAGAGTGTTACAGTGAGGGTGTGGGGTATATCAGAGAGTGTTACAGTGAGTGTGTGAGGTATATCAGAGTGTGTTACAGTGAGGGTGTGGGGTATATCAGAGAGTGTTACAGTGAGGGTGTGGGGTATATCAGAGAGTGTTACAGTGAGGGTGTGGGGTATATCAGAGAGTGTTACAGTGAGAGTGTGGGGTATATCAGAGAGTGTTACAGTGAGGGTGTGGGGTATATCAGAGAGTGTTACAGTGAGGGTGTGGGGTATATCAGAGAGTGTTTCATTGAGTGTGTGAGGTATATCAGAGTGTGTTACAGTGAGTGTGTGGCGTATGTCAGAGAGTTACAGTGAGGGTTGTTGGGTATATCAGAGAGTGTTACAGTGAGGGGTGTGGGGTATATCAGAGTGTGTTACAGTGAGAGTGTGAGGTATATCAGAGAGTGTTACAGTGAGGGTGTGGGGTATATCAGAGAGTGTTACAGTGCGGGTGTGGGGTATATCAGAGAGTGTTACAGTGAGGGTGTGGGGTATATCAGAGAGTGTTACAGTGAGGGTGTGAGGTATATCAGAAAGTGTTACATTGAGTGTGTGAGGTATATCAGAGTGTGTTACAGTGAGTGTCTGAGGTATATCAGAGAGTGTTACAGTGAGGGTGTGAGGTATATCAGAGAGTGTTACAGTGAGGGGTGTGGGGTATATCAGAGAGTGATACAGTGAGGGTATGGCGTATATCAGATAGTTTTACAGTGAGGGTGTGAGTTATATCAGAGAGTGTTACAGTGAGGGGTGTTGGGTATATCAGAGAGTGTTACAGTGAGGGGTGTGGGGTATATCAGAGAGTGATACAGTGAGGGTATGGCGTATATCAGATAGTGTTACAGTGAGGGTGTGAGTTATATCAGAGAGTGTTATAGTGAGGGGTGTGGGGTATATCAGAGAGTGTTACAGTGAGAGTGTTGGGTATATCGGAAAGTGTTACAGTGAGTGTGTGGGGTATATCAGAGTGTGTTACAGTGAGTGCGTGGGGTATATCAGAGAGTGTTACAGTGAGTGTGTGGTGTATATCAGAGAGTGTTACAGTGAGAGTGTTGGGTATATCGGAAAGTGTTAAAGTGAGTGTGTGGGGTATATCAGAGTGTGTTACAGTGAGTGCGTGGGGTATATCAGAGAGTGTTACAGTGAGGGTGTGGGGTATTTCACAGAGTGTTACAGTGAGGGTATGGGGTATATCAATGAGTGATACAGTGAGAGTGTTGGGTATATCGGAGAGTGTTACAGTGAGTGTGTGGGGTATATCAGAGAGTGTTACAGTGAGAGTGTTGCGTATATCGGAGAGTGTTACAGTGAGTGTGTGGGGTATATCAGAGTGTGTTACAGTGAGTGTGTGGGGTATATCAGAGTGTGTTACAGTGAGTGTGTGAGGTATATCAGAGAGTGTTACAGTGAGGGGTGTGGGGTATATCAGAGAGTGTTACAGTGAGAGAGTTGGGTATATCGGAGAGTGTTACAGTGAGTGTGTGGGGTATATCAGAGTGTGTTACAGTGAGTGTGTGGGGTATATCAGAGTGCGTTACAGTGAGGGTATGGCGTATATCAGAGAGTGTTACAGTGAGGGTGTGAGGTATATCAGAGAGTGTTACAGTGAGGGGTGTGGGGTATATCAGAGAGTGTTACAGTGAGAGTGCTGGGTATATCGGAGAGTTTTACACGAGTGTGTGGGGTATATCAGAGTGTGTTACAGTGAGTGTGTGGGGTATATCAGAGAGTGTTACAGTGAGTGTGTGGTGTATATCAGAGAGTGTTACAGCGAGGGTGGGGTATTTCAGAGAGTGTTACAGTGAGGGTGTGGGGTATATCAGAGATTGTTACAGTGAGTGTGTGAGGTATATGAGAGAGTGTTACAGTGAGGGTGTGGGGTATATCAGAGAGTGTTACAGTGAGGGGTGTGGGGTATATCAGAGAGTGTTACAGTGAGGGTGTGGGGTATATCAGAAAGTGTTACAGTGAGTGTGTGAGGTATATCAGAGTGTGTTACAGTGAGGGTGTGGCGTATATCAGAGAGTGTTAGAGTCAGGGTGTGGGGTATATCAGTGTGTTACAGTGAGGGTGTGGGGTATATCAGGGAGTCACAGTGAGAGTGTGGGGTATATCAGAGAGTGTTACAGTGAGGGTGTGAGGTACATCAGAGAGTGTTACAGTGAGGGTGTGGGGAATATCAGAGTGTGTTACAGTGAGGGTGTGGGGTGTATCAGAGTGTGTTACAGTGATGGTGTGGGGTATATCAGAGAGTGTTACAGTGAGGTGTGTGGGGTATATCAGAGTGTGTTACAGTGAGGGTGTGGGGTATATCAGAGAGTGTTACAGTGAGGGGTGTGGGGTATATCAGAGAGTGTTACAGTGAGGGGTGTGGGGTGTATCAGAGAGTGTCACAGTGAGGGTGTGGGGTATATCAGAGTGTGTTACAGTGAGGGGTGTGGGGTATATCAGAGAGTCACATTGAGAGTGTGAGGTATATCAGAGTGTTACAGTGAGAGTGTGGGGTATATCAGAGAGTCACAGTGAGATGTCGGGAATATCAGAGTGTTACAGTGAAGGGTGTGGGGTATATCAGAGTGTGTTACAGTGAGGGGTGTGGGGTATATTACAGTGAGGGTGTGGGGTATATCAGAGTGTGTTACAGTGAGTGTGTGGGGTATATCAGAGAGTGTTACAGTGAGGGTGTGGGGTATATCAGAGAGTGTTACAGTGAGGGTGTGGCGTATGTCAGAGAGTGTTACAGTGAGGGTGTGGGGTATATCTGAGAGTGTTACAGAGAGGGTGTGGGGTATATCTGAGAGAGTTACAGTGAGGGAGTGGGGTATATCAGAGTGTGTTACAGTGAGTGTGTGGGGTATATCAGAGTGTCTTGCAGTGAGGGTGTGGGGTATATCAGAAAGTGTTACAGCGAGGGTGTGGGATATATCAGAGAGCGTTACAGTGAGGGTGTGGGGTATATCAGGGATTGTTACAGTGAGGTTGTGAGGTATATCAGAGAGTGTTACAGTGAGAGTGTTGTGTATATCAGAGAGTGTTACAGTGAGGGGGGTATATCAGAGAGTTTTACAGTGAGTGTGTGGGGTATATCAGAGTGTGTTACAGTGAGGGTGTGGGGTATATCAGAGAGTGTAACAGTGAGGGTGTGAGGTATATCAGCGAGTGTTACAGTGAGTGTGTGAGGTATATCAGAGAGTTACAGTGAGTGGTGTGGGGTGTATCAGAGAGTGTTACAGTGAGAGAGTTGGGTATATCGGAGAGTGTTACAGTGAGTGTGTGAGGTATATCAGAGTGTGTTACAGTGAGTGTGTGGGGTATATCAGAGTGTGTTACAGTGAGGGTGTGGCGTATGTCAGAGAGTGTTACAGTGAGGGGTGTTGGGTATATCAGAGTGTTACAGTGAGGGTTGTGTGGTATATCAGAGAGTGTTACAGTGAGTGTGTGAGGTATATGAGAGAGTGTTACAGTGAGGGTGTGAGGTATATCAGAGAGTCAGAGTGAGAGTGTGGGGTATATCAGAGAGTCACAGTGAGAGTGTGGGGTATTTCAGAGTGTTACAGTGTGGAGTGTGTGGTATATCAGAGAGTGTTACAGTGAGGGTATGGCGTAAATCAGAGTGTTACAGTGAGAGTGTTGGGTATATCGGAGAGTGTTACAGTGAGTGTGGGGTATATCAGAGTGTGTTACAGTGAGTGTGTGGTGTATATCAGAGAGTGTTACAGTGAGGGTGTGGGGTATATCAGAGAGTGTTACAGTGAGGGTGTGAGGTATATCAGAGAGTGTTACAGTGAGGGGTGTGGTGTATATCAGAGAGTGTTACAGTGAGGGTGTGGGTTATATCAGAGAGTGTTACAGTGAAGGTGTGTTGTATATCAGAGAGTGTTACAGTGAGGGTGTGGGGTATATCAAAGAGTGTTACAGTGAGAGTGTTGTTTATATCGAAGAGTGTTACAGTGAGGGTGTGGGGTATATCAGAGTGTGTTACAGTGAGTGTGTGGGGTATATCAGAGAGTGTTGCAGTGAGAGTGTTGGGTATATCGGAGAGTGTTACAGTGAGTGTGTGGGGTATATCAGAGTGTTTTACAGTGAGTGTGTGGGGTATATCAGAGAGTGTTGGAGTGAGTGTGTGGGGTATATCAGAGAGTGTTACAGTGAGGATGTGGTGTATATCAGAGACTGTTACAGTGAGGGTATGGGGTATATCAGAGAGTGTTACTGTGAGTGTGTGGGGTATATCAGAGAGTGTTACAGTGAGAGTGTTGTGTATATCGGAGAGTGTTACAGTGAGTGTGTGGGGTATATCAGAGAGTGTTACAGTTAGTCTGTGGTGTATATCAGAGAGTGTTACAGTTAGTGTGTGAGGTATATCAGAGTGTGTTACTGTGAGTGTGTGGGGTATATCAGAGTGTGTTACAGTGAGGGTGTGGGGTATATCAGAGAGTGTTACAGTGAGGGTGTGAGGTATATAAGAGAGTGTTACAGTGAGAGTGTTGGGTATATCGGAGAGTGTTACAGTGAGTGTGTGGGGTATGTCAGAGTGTGTTACAGTGAGTGTGTGGGGTATATCAGAGTGTGTTACAGTGAGGGTGTGGCGTATGTCAGAGAGTGTTACAGTGAGGGTGTGAGGTATATCAGAGAGTGTTACAGTGAGGGTGTGGGGTATATCAGAGTGTTACAGTGAGGGTTGTGGGGTATATCAGAGAGTGTTACAGTGAGGGTATGGCGTATATCAGAGAGTGTGACAGTGAGGGTGTGAGGTATATCAGAGAGTGTTACAGTGAGGGTGTGGGGTATATCAGAGTGTTACAGTGAGTGTGTGGGGTATATCAGAGAGTGTTACAGTGAGTGTGTGTGGTATATCAGAGTGTGTTACAGTGAGGGTGTGAGGTATATCAGAGAGTCAGAGTGAGAGTGTGGGGTATATCAGAGAGTCACAGTGAGAGTGTGGGGTATATCAGAGTGTTACAGTGTGGGGTGTGTGGTATATCAGAGAGTGTTACAGTGAGGGTATGGCGTAAATCAGAGTGTTACAGTGAGTGTGGGGTATATCAGAGTGTGTTACAGTGAGTGTGTCTTGTATATCAGAGAGTGTTACAGTGAGGGTGTGGGGTATATCAGAGAGTGTTACAGTGAGGGTGTGAGGTATATCAGAAAGCTTTACATTGAGTGTGTGAGGTATATCAGAGTGTGTTACAGTGAGTGTGTGGGGCATATCAGAATGTGTTACAGTAAGGGTGTGGCGTATGTCAGAGAGTGTTACAGTGAGGGGTGTTGGGTATATCAGAGAGTGTTACATTGAGGGGTGTGGGGTATATCAGAGAGTGTTACAGTGCGGGTATGGCGTATATCACAGTGTTACAGTGAGGGTGTGAGGTATATCAGAGAGTGTTACAGTGAGGGGTGTGGTGTATATCAGAGAGTGTTACAGTGAGGGTGTGGGTTATATCAGAGAGTGTTACAGTGAAGGTGTGTTGTATATCAGAGAGTGTTACAGTGAGGGTGTGGGGTATATCAAAGAGTGTTACAGTGAGAGTGTTGTTTATATCGGAGAGTGTTACAGTGAGTGTGTGGGGTATATCAGAGAGTATTGCAGTGAGAGTGTTGGATATATCGGAGAGTGTTACAGTGAGTGTGTGGGGTATATCAGAGTGTTTACAGTGAGTGTGTGGGCTATATCAGAGAGTGTTACAGTGAGTGTGTGGTGTATATCAGAGAGTGTTACAGTGAGGGTGTGGGGTATTTCAGAGAATGTTACAGTGAGGGTGTGGGGTATATCAGAGAGTGTTACAGTGAGAGTGTTGTGTATATCGAGAGTGTTACAGTGAGTGTGTGGGGTATATCAGAGATTGTTACAGTTAGTGTGTGAGGTATATCAGAGTGTATTACAGTGAGTGTGTGGGGTATATCAGAGTGTGTTACAGTGAGAGTGTTGGGTATATCGGAGAGTGTTACAGTGAGTGTGGGGTATATCAGAGTGTGTTACAGTGAGTGTGTCGGGTATATCAGAGAGTGTTACAGTGAGTGTGTGGTGTATATCAGAGAGTGTTACTGTGAGGGTGTGGGGTATATCAGAGAGTGTTACAGTGAGGGTGTGGGGTATATCAGAGAGTGTTACAGTGAGAGTGTTGTGTATATCACAGTGTTACAGTGAGGGTGTGGGGTATATTACAGTGAGGGTGTGGGGTATATTACAGTGAGGGTGTGGGGTATATTACAGTGAGTGTGTGGTGTATATCAGAGAGTGTTACAGTGAGAGTGTGGGCTGTATCAGAGAGTATTACAGTGAGTGTGTGGGGCATATCAGAGTGTGTCACAGTGAGGGGTGTGGTGTGTATCAGAGTATTACAGTGAAGGTGTGGGGTATATCAGAGAGTGTTACAGCGAGGGTGTGGGGTATATTAGAGAGTGTTACAGTGAGGGTGTGGGGTATATCAGAGATTGTTACAGTGAGTGTGTGAGGTATATCAGAGTGTGTTACAGTGAGTGTGTGAGGTATATCAGAGTGTTACAGTGAGGGGTGTGGGGTATATCAGAGAGTGTTACAGTGAGGGTGTGGGGTATATCAGAAAGTGTTACAGTGAGTGTGTGAGGTATATCAGAGTGTGTTACAGTGAGGATGTGGGGTATATCAGAGAGTGTTACAGTGATGGTGTGGGGTATATCAGAGAGTGTTACAGTGAGGGGTGTGGGGTATATCAGAGAGTGTTACAGTGAGGGTGTGGGGTATATCAGAAAGTGTTACAGTGAGTGTGTGAGGTATATCAGAGTGTGTTACAGTGAGGATGTGGGGTATATCAGAGAGTGTTACAGTGATGGTGTGGTGCACATCAGAGAGTGTTACAGTGAGGGTGTGAGGTATATCAGAGAGTGTTACAGTGAGAGTGTTGTGTATATCCGGGAGTGTTACACTGAGGGGGGAATATCAGAGAGTTTTACAGTGAGGGTGTGAGGTATATCAGAGTGTGTTACAGTGAGGGTGTGAGGTATATCAGAGAGTGTTACAGTGAGGGTGTGGGGTATATCAGAGAGTGTTACAGTGAGAGTGTTGTGTATATCAGAGAGTGTCACAGTGAGAGTGTTGTGTATATCAGAGAGTGTTACAGTGAGGGTGTGGGGTATATTACAGTGAGGGTGTGGGGTATATCAGAGAGTGTTACAGTGAGGGGTGTGGGGTATATCAGAGAGTGTTACAGTGAGGGTGTGGGGTATATCAGAGTGTGTTACAGTGAGGGTGTGGGGTATATCAGAGTGTGTTACAGTGAGTGTGTGAGGTATATCAGAGTGTGTTACATGAGGGTGTGAGGTATATCAGTGTGTTACAGTGAGGGTGTGGGGTATATCAGTGAGTGTTACAGTGAGGGTGTGGGGTATATCAGAGAGTGTTACAGTGAGAGTGTGGGGTATATCAGAGAGTGTTGCAGTGAGGGTGTGAGGTATATCAGGGAGTGATACACTGAGTGTGTGTGGTATATCAGAGAGTGTTAGAGTGAGGGTGTGGGGTATATCAGAGTGTGTTACAGTGAGGGGTGTGGCATATGTCAGAGAGTGTTACAGTGACGTGTGGGGTATATCAGAGAGTGTTACAGTGAGGGTGTGGGGTATATCAGAGAGTGTTAGAGTCAGGGTGTGGGGTATATCAGTGTGTTGCAGTGAGGGTGTGGGGTATATCAGAGAGTGTTACAGTGAGGGTGTGGGGTATATCAGAGAGTGTTACTGTGAGGGTGTGGGGTATATCAGAGAGTGTTACAGTGAGAGTGTTGTGTATATCGGTGAGTGTTACAGTGAGGGTGTGGGGTATATCAGAGTGTGTTACAGTGAGTGTGTGGGGTATATCAGAGAGTGTTACAGTGAGGGTGTGGGGTATATCAGAGAGTGTTACAGTGAGGGTGTGGGGTATAGAAACATAGAAACATAGAAAATAGGTACAGGAGTAGACCATTCGGTCCTTCGAGCCTGCACCGCCATTCAATGCGTTCATGGCTGAACATGCTACCTCAGTACCCCATTCCTGCTTTCTCGCCATACCCCTTGATCCCCTTAGTTGTGAGTGTTATATCTAACTCCCTTTTGAATATATTTAGCGAACTGGCCTCAACAACCTTCTGTGGAAGAGAATTCCATAGATTCACCACTCTCTGGGTGAAGAAGTTCCTCCTCAGCTCAGTCCTAAATGTCTTCCCCTTAATCCTTAGACTGTGACCCCTGGTTCTAGTTTTCCCTACCATTGGGAACATTCTGCCCGCATCTAATTTGTCTAAACCAGTCAGGATATTAAATGTCTCTATAAGATCCCCCCTCATTCTTCTGAACTCCAGAGGATACAAGTTCAGTTGACCCAATCTTTCTTGATATGTCAGTCCGGCCATCCCAGGAATCAATCTAGTGAACCTTCGCTGCACTCCCTCAATAGCAAGAATGTCCTTCCTTAAGTTAGGAGACCAAAACTGCGCACAATACTCCAGGTGTGGCCTCACCAAGGCCCTGTACAACTGTAGCATCACCTCCCTACTCCTGTACTCAAATCCCCTTGCTATGAAGGCCATCATTCCGTTTGCTTTCTTGACTGCCTGCTGCACTTGCATTCCCACCTTCAGTGACTGATGTACCATGACGCCCAGGTCTCGTTGCACCTCCCCTTTCCCTAATCTGCCACCATTCAGGTAATAGTCCGCCTCTCTATTTTTACCACCAAAGTGGATAACCTCACATTTATCCACATTGTACTTCATCTGCCATACATTTGCCCATTCACCCAACCTGTCCAAGTCACTCTGTAGCCTCCTAGCATCCTCCTCATTGTTCACACTGCCTCCCAATTTAGTGTCATCCGCAAATTTGGAGATAATACATTTAATCCCTTCGTCCAAATCATTAATATATAATGTAAACAGCTGGGGTCCCAGCACCGAACCCTGCGGTACCCCGCATATTAGAGAGTGTTACAGTGAGAGTGTGGGGTATATCAGAGAGTGTTACAGTGATGGTGTGGTGCACATCAGAGAGTGTTACAGTGAGGGTGTGAGGTATATCAGAGAGTGTTACAGTGAGAGTGTTGTGTATATCCGGGAGTGTTACACTGAGGGGGGAATATCAGAGAGTTTTACAGTGAGGGTGTGAGGTATATCAGAGTGTGTTACAGTGAGGGTGTGAGGTATATCAGAGAGTGTTACAGTGAGGGTGTGGGGTATATCAGAGAGTGTTACAGTGAGAGTGTTGTGTATATCAGAGAGTGTCACAGTGAGAGTGTTGTGTATATCAGAGAGTGTTACAGTGAGGGTGTGGGGTATATCAGAGAGTTTTACAGTGAGGGTGTGGGGTATATCAGAGAGTGTTACAGTGAGTGTGTGGGGTATATCAGAGAGTGTTACAGTGAGGGTGTGGGGTATATCAGAGTGTGTTACAGTGAGTGTGTGAGGTATATCAGAGTGTGTTACATGAGGGTGTGAGGTATATCAGCGTGTTACAGTGAGGGTGTGGGGTATATCAGTGAGTGTTACAGTGAGGGTGTGGGGTATATCAGAGATTGTTACAGTGAGAGTGTGGGGTATATCAGAGAGTGTTGCAGTGAGGGTGTGAGGTATATCAGGGAGTGATACACTGAGTGTGTGTGGTATATCAGAGAGTGTTAGAGTGAGGGTGTGGGGTATATCAGAGTGTGTTACAGTGAGGGGTGTGGCATATGTCAGAGAGTGTTACAGTGACGTGTGGGGTATATCAGAGAGTGTTACAGTGAGGGTGTGGGGTATATCAGAGAGTGTTAGAGTCAGGGTGTGGGGTATATCAGTGTGTTGCAGTGAGGGTGTGGGGTATATCAGAGAGTGTTACAGTGAGGGTGTGGGGTATATCAGAGAGTGTTACTGTGAGGGTGTGGGGTATATCAGAGAGTGTTACAGTGAGAGTGTTGTGTATATCGGTGAGTGTTACAGTGAGGGTGTGGGGTATATCAGAGTGTGTTACAGTGAGTGTGTGGGGTATATCAGAGAGTGTTACAGTGAGGGTGTGGGGTATATCAGAGAGTGTTACAGTGAGGGTGTGGGGTATAGAAACATAGAAACATAGAAAATAGGTACAGGAGTAGACCATTCGGTCCTTCGAGCCTGCACCGCCATTCAATGCGTTCATGGCTGAACATGCTACCTCAGTACCCCATTCCTGCTTTCTCGCCATACCCCTTGATCCCCTTAGTTGTGAGTGTTATATCTAACTCCCTTTTGAATATATTTAGCGAACTGGCCTCAACAACCTTCTGTGGAAGAGAATTCCATAGATTCACCACTCTCTGGGTGAAGAAGTTCCTCCTCAGCTCAGTCCTAAATGTCTTCCCCTTAATCCTTAGACTGTGACCCCTGGTTCTAGTTTTCCCTACCATTGGGAACATTCTGCCCGCATCTAATTTGTCTAAACCAGTCAGGATTTTAAATGTCTCTATAAGATCCCCCCTCATTCTTCTGAACTCCAGAGGATACAAGTTCAGTTGACCCAATCTTTCTTGATATGTCAGTCCGGCCATCCCAGGAATCAATCTAGTGAACCTTCGCTGCACTCCCTCAATAGCAAGAATGTCCTTCCTTAAGTTAGGAGACCAAAACTGCGCACAATACTCCAGGTGTGGCCTCACCAAGGCCCTGTACAACTGTAGCATCACCTCCCTACTCCTGTACTCAAATCCCCTTGCTATGAAGGCCATCATTCCGTTTGCTTTCTTGACTGCCTGCTGCACTTGCATTCCCACCTTCAGTGACTGATGTACCATGACGCCCAGGTCTCGTTGCACCTCCCCTTTCCCTAATCTGCCACCATTCAGGTAATAGTCCGCCTCTCTATTTTTACCACCAAAGTGGATAACCTCACATTTATCCACATTGTACTTCATCTGCCATACATTTGCCCATTCACCCAACCTGTCCAAGTCACTCTGTAGCCTCCTAGCATCCTCCTCATTGTTCACACTGCCTCCCAATTTAGTGTCATCCGCAAATTTGGAGATAATACATTTAATCCCTTCGTCCAAATCATTAATATATAATGTAAACAGCTGGGGTCCCAGCACCGAACCCTGCGGTACCCCGCATATTAGAGAGTGTTACAGTGAGAGTGTGGGGTATATCAGAGAGTGTTACAGTGAGGGTGTGGGGTATATTACAGTGAGGGTGTGGGGTATATTACAGTGAGGGTGTGGGGTATATTACAGTGAGGGTGTGGTGTATATTACAGTGAGGGTGTGGGGTATATCAGAGAGTGTTACAGTGAGTGTGTGAGGTATATCAGAGTGTGTTACAGTGAGGGTGTGGGGTATATCAGAGAGTGTTACAGTGAGGGTGTGGGGTATATCAGAGAATGTTACAGTGAGTGTGTGAGGTATATCAGAGTGTGTTACAGTGAGGGTGTGGGGTATATCAGAGAGTGTTACAGTGAGTGTGTGAGGTATATCAGAGTGTGTTACAGTGAGGGTGTGGGGTATATCAGAGAGTGTTACAGTGAGGGTGTGGGGTATATCAGAGAGTGTTACAGTGAGGGTGTGAGGTATATCAGAGAGTGTTACAGTGAGGGTGTGGGGTATATCAGAGAGTGTTACAGTGAGAGTGTGGGGTATATCAGAGAGTGTTACAGTGAGGGTGTGGGGTATATCAGAGAGTGTTACAGTGAGAGTGTGGGGTATATCAGAGAGTGTTACAGTGAGGGTGTGGGGTATATCAGAGAGTGTTACAGTGAGGGTGTGAGGTATATCAGAAAGTGTTTCATTGAGTGTGTGAGGTATATCAGAGTGTGTTACAGTGAGTGTGTAGGGCATATCAGAATGTGTTACAGTGAGGGTGTGGCGTATGTCAGAGAGTGTTACAGTGATGGGTGTTGGGTATATCAGAGTGTGTTACAGTGATTGTGTGGGGTATATCAGAGGGTGTTACAGTGAGTGTGTGGGGTATATCAGAGAGTGTTACAGTGAGGGTGTGGGGTATATCAGAGAGTGTTACAGTGAGGGTGTGGGGTATATCAGAGAGTGTTACAGTGAGAGTGTTGTGTATATCAGAGAGTGTTACAGTGAGGGTGTGGGGTATATCAGAGTGTGTTACAGTGAGTGTGTGGGGTATATCAGAGAGTGTTACAGTGAGGGTGTGGGGTATATCAGAGAGTGTTACAGTGAGGGTGTGGGGTATAGAAACATAGAAACATAGAAAATAGGTACAGGAGTAGACCATTCGGTCCTTCGAGCCTGCACCGCCATTCAATGCGTTCATGGCTGAACATGCTACCTCAGTACCCCATTCCTGCTTTCTCGCCATACCCCTTGATCCCCTTAGTTGTGAGTGTTATATCTAACTCCCTTTTGAATATATTTAGCGAACTGGCCTCAACAACCTTCTGTGGAAGAGAATTCCATAGATTCACCACTCTCTGGGTGAAGAAGTTCCTCCTCAGCTCAGTCCTAAATGTCTTCCCCTTAATCCTTAGACTGTGACCCCTGGTTCTAGTTTTCCCTACCATTGGGAACATTCTGCCCGCATCTAATTTGTCTAAACCAGTCAGGATTTTAAATGTCTCTATAAGATCCCCCCTCATTCTTCTGAACTCCAGAGGATACAAGTTCAGTTGACCCAATCTTTCTTGATATGTCAGTCCGGCCATCCCAGGAATCAATCTAGTGAACCTTCGCTGCACTCCCTCAATAGCAAGAATGTCCTTCCTTAAGTTAGGAGACCAAAACTGCGCACAATACTCCAGGTGTGGCCTCACCAAGGCCCTGTACAACTGTAGCATCACCTCCCTACTCCTGTACTCAAATCCCCTTGCTATGAAGGCCATCATTCCGTTTGCTTTCTTGACTGCCTGCTGCACTTGCATTCCCACCTTCAGTGACTGATGTACCATGACGCCCAGGTCTCGTTGCACCTCCCCTTTCCCTAATCTGCCACCATTCAGGTAATAGTCCGCCTCTCTATTTTTACCACCAAAGTGGATAACCTCACATTTATCCACATTGTACTTCATCTGCCATACATTTGCCCATTCACCCAACCTGTCCAAGTCACTCTGTAGCCTCCTAGCATCCTCCTCATTGTTCACACTGCCTCCCAATTTAGTGTCATCCGCAAATTTGGAGATAATACATTTAATCCCTTCGTCCAAATCATTAATATATAATGTAAACAGCTGGGGTCCCAGCACCGAACCCTGCGGTACCCCGCATATTAGAGAGTGTTACAGTGAGAGTGTGGGGTATATCAGAGAGTGTTACAGTGAGGGTGTGGGGTATATTACAGTGAGGGTGTGGGGTATATTACAGTGAGGGTGTGGGGTATATTACAGTGAGGGTGTGGTGTATATTACAGTGAGGGTGTGGGGTATATCAGAGAGTGTTACAGTGAGTGTGTGAGGTATATCAGAGTGTGTTACAGTGAGGGTGTGGGGTATATCAGAGAGTGTTACAGTGAGGGTGTGGGGTATATCAGAGAATGTTACAGTGAGTGTGTGAGGTATATCAGAGTGTGTTACAGTGAGGGTGTGGGGTATATCAGAGAGTGTTACAGTGAGTGTGTGAGGTATATCAGAGTGTGTTACAGTGAGGGTGTGGGGTATATCAGAGAGTGTTACAGTGAGGGTGTGGGGTATATCAGAGAGTGTTACAGTGAGGGTGTGAGGTATATCAGAGAGTGTTACAGTGAGGGTGTGGGGTATATCAGAGAGTGTTACAGCGAGAGTGTGGGGTATATCAGAGAGTGTTACAGTGAGGGTGTGGGGTATATCAGAGAGTGTTACAGTGAGAGTGTGGGGTATATCAGAGAGTGTTACAGTGAGGGTGTGGGGTATATCAGAGAGTGTTACAGTGAGGGTGTGAGGTATATCAGAAAGTGTTTCATTGAGTGTGTGAGGTATATCAGAGTGTGTTACAGTGAGTGTGTAGGGCATATCAGAATGTGTTACAGTGAGGGTGTGGCGTATGTCAGAGAGTGTTACAGTGATGGGTGTTGGGTATATCAGAGTGTGTTACAGTGATTGTGTGGGGTATATCAGAGGGTGTTACAGTGAGTGTGTGGGGTATATCAGAGAGTGTTACAGTGAGGGTGTGGGGTATATCAGAGAGTGTTACAGTGAGGGTGTGGGGTATATCAGAGAGTGTTACAGTG